>JAVBJF010000189.1:0-748106 GCA_033439095.1 Pseudococcus viburni | reverse complement strand
AGCCGAAGCTACGTTGGGCCTATTGTACCGTACGTCGCCAACGCGATAACCGGTACCATAATTTGAAAATATCCATCGACTAATACAATGGACACAGAAATAATTCTCGTATACGTATACGAATAGGTATATTTTGACTGAGGCTTTTTCGCCTCTTTTTCGCATATATACGCTCTCTTTCGCCTCCAAATCGGAGGCGAAATAGTCCAAACCGGAGGCGAAAACGTACCCCCGTGTATATACTCAAAAAAGTGATCTACGGACTCTGAAACGCCTAATTACAAATTTTCGATCGGAGGCAAAAACGACCATATACATGAGCCGATATACATTTTAGTGCAATGGTTCCAACTCCAGGTTCGCCACCAGTACACTTCAAAATACATAAATGTGTTTTTTCACTTCCTGATGTATGTGTTCTTTTTAGTCTCCTTTGCATGGCAACTCCGCATCGGAGTAGAAAAGAACCAATAATCAAAATATTTTTGCATTGTATAATGCTCATGGTGGGTGGGCTTGGAAAAAATCAAACAGGATTCAATAGCAGTTGAGCGTTTATCGAACAGGAGGCGAAAAAGCTCCTTTACTTATGACAATGACGTTGAGGCACCAGTTCATATACACCAAACTTACGTTGTGACACCATATACTGGTGCCACAACGTTCAGATGCTAGGTAAATATTAAATGCAGATTCAATAAATACACAGGTCGACATAGGAAAGTTGTTTCAAGTTTAATGGATGATTTTTGTTGTATTATTCACGTTGATCACGAAAAAGGCAGTGAAAAAATTCTATCGCTCAAGAATTTTTTACAATTTGAATTTGTTGTTGAACATTTTTTTTAAATGATTTTTGATAACTTTGACATTTGAAGTCAATTTTTAGAATGAAGGAAAGGTTCAACGAAAAAAAATGAATAGGTAGAACATAAATTGTAGAGCGAAAAAATTATTTGCCATGGAGTTCAATTAGTTTTCTCCCAAGAGGCTTAGCTTTCAAGTTATTTTATTTGATAGTTCATTTTTTTTTAATCGGAAATATCTCAAAAACTAAGCCTTTTAAGAAAAAAAATTGGATTCCGCAGAAAGGAAATTTTACCTAAGCTCTACAATTTATGATTTGTTTATTTTTTTCGTTAAAAACTTTTTCTTTGCTCAGAAAATCGACTCTAAGGGTCAAAAGTTACATCGAAAATCGTAAAACAAACCCACAACAAAAAATTGCAATCATAAAAAATCCTGACGTACTGGAGTAAAATTGAAAGTAGGTCAGAATCACCAATCAGAATCTATTACGCCGAAAAAATTGTTGATTTGCCGGCCTTTGATATTTCCATTGTTACAAATGAGAAATGTTGAAAATGTGGTTCATTACGAAAAATCGATTTTCCAGGAAAATCAAGTCTAAAAAAAATTACATACCTATATGAATAGAACATGAATTGTAGAGTGTAAAATTTTCTTTGTGTAGGGTATAATTAGTTTTTTTCCAAGAGGCTTAGTTTTTGAGATATTTTTAATAAAAAAGAAGTTAATCTTTGAACTTTTGACTAAAATATGTATCTCGAAAGCTGAACCTTCTGAGAAAAAACAAATTGAACTCGACAGAAAATAAATTTTACACTTTGCATTATGTTTTATTCATTTTTTTCGTTGAACCATTCCTTTGCTCAAAAAATTTACTTCTAGTGTCGAAAGTTGAAAAGTTTTAAAAAAGAATTGTTCAGTTGTTCAACAAAAAATTCAAATTTGTGGAAAATCCTTGCGCGACGGATTTGTTTCACTACTTTTTTTGTGCGGCATAAAAAATACTATAAAAATCTTCCACTAAACTTCAAAAAGATTTTCGAATGCTTAAAAATGTCGAACTTTTGTTATTCTTAATGTGCACTTATGAATTTTCATTTGATTTTTCAGTGTTGCAAATAAAGGGTCAACGTTGTGGATAAGGGGTTGTCAAAATTACTAATTTGTGACGCCGCATACGAAAAGGGTGTAGCAGGCCAAAAACGCGTTTCGAGAAAAACGCATTTTAAGTTTTGAACTTGAATTTCTCCCGTTTAAGGAAACCTTAAGGGGCGGGGTTTGATTTTTCAGGTTCTGTGTGTATCTGGCTCACTCTCGCGGCAATTGTCCGAACCATTCGCGCTCGTCGGCGACGTACAATCCGTTTTTCTCGCGAAAAGGGTGTAGCAGGCCTATAGCAGGCCAAAAACGCTTGAACTTGAATTTCTCCCGTTTAAGGAAACCTTAAGGGGCGGGGTTTGATTTTTCAGGTTCTGTGTGTCTCTGGCTCACTCTCGCGGCAATTGTCCGAACCATTCGCGCTCGTCGGCGACGTACAATCCAGGTTTTTCTCGCGGTGTCCGTGCGTAAAAACTTTGATAACGCGATAATAATCAATTTCGGCGATTTTGAAGGGAAAAATCGACCGGGCGATGGTTTTGTGGTATTCTGCATTGGATTATATGCTGATTTAATAAAAAAAAAAAAAAAAAAATTTGACCATTTTTGACCATTTTTGATTTTTTTGACTTACGTAAAAGCGGTTTTTCAGCACTTTAAAAGCGAGTAATCGATCTGGCGATACGTTTTTCGGATTCTACGTGAAATTCTACATAAGGATTGATATGTAACTCAAAAGTCGTTTTTTGGCCTGCTACACCCTTTTCGTATGCGGCGTCACATTTAGATTTTACTGCTATTTTCTCTTCACAAGAGAGGTATCCCGACTCAGAGTAAAATTTTCAGCCGAATTAAAAATAAACATAGGTGCTTTGAAGTAAGTACCTACATCATGAAAGAATCCCAAATCTAATATTTCAAGTGATAAACTTCATTTCTGGAATTTTAGCGAATTTTTAAGGTTTCAAAATTACCTCGTCACCTTGCAAAATACAATAGTTTGATCTAATCAACG
The DNA here is from genome assembly GCA_033439095.1 of Pseudococcus viburni. NCBI lineage: Eukaryota > Metazoa > Arthropoda > Insecta > Hemiptera > Pseudococcidae > Pseudococcus > Pseudococcus viburni. Next base: position 745,183 of record JAVBJF010000189.1, on the reverse strand, counting down.
AAAAAAATCTGTAAGTTAATAGATACTTCATTTACAATCTGTTGAATCGATTGGAAGCGGTTTTAAGATGTTTTGGGGCCTCCAGAAAATTTCAGAATTTTCCAGCATTGGAGAAAATCCCATAAAAATAGTCCATATGAACTTCAGCACCTAATAATTGCGAATTACCCATATTAGTGGCCTTTTCGATCAATTAAAGCTCAATTTTTTGAAATTCGTATCTATTTTCTGTCAAAAAACATGGATGCCAATTTCGAAAAATTGTGCTTTGGTCTTTCAAATACATATTTTGCAAAAGATTTCGCCCTCGCATCGCTCGGCCGGTATTTTGTCTTCAGTGGAAAATTCTTTCAAAAGCCAGGTCATTTTTAAATTTTTTATTAAACAAACTTCGCTTTTTTTTTCATTTTCTGAAACATTTTGGCTTCTATTTGAGAAAATTTAAAAATTGTTCACAAAAAACATTACCGTCAAGTGGGGTGAAAATGATCACCGGGGCGAAACTGATCACCTCACGTTTTTTCGGCTAATTGTTGACCTACATGACGCTGGTGATTAGATAGGATTCTGAAATAATTTTTCTGTGATAGAGGAGTCTTTGACGAATCTATCGATGTATGGTGTTGCTATGTTTTATTCACAAACAATGCCAATAAAAAATCTTGAATGAAAGTGATGAAATTACGTTTTCAAAAAAACCCTGCCGATTTTTCCAAATTAAAAAAAATTATCGATCAGTTAAGTCTTATAAAGTTGATACAGTAATAGCCTCAAGTCTTAGCTACAATTTAGTTTTTGAATCACAAAAAACGGTTCAGAAATACCGGAGTTATGATTTTTTTTCTAAAAAATGAGCTGCAGTAAATTTCGTCAAAAAAAAAGTGATTATGTGATTTCACCGCTAATTTACGATTTTATCAATTGTAATTGAATTTTCATCAATATACATGAATCGGAGTACAGAATTCGTTTTTATAACTCCCGATGGCGTTATGCCGGAGCACCCCGAGTCTGTTCCAAAAAATCAAGTTTCTCATGTTCTGGATCACCCTACAGATGCTGGCCGTGGTCGATTTGTGTTTAAAAATATTCCGGTAGTCGTATAGGTATCTACCTAGTTGAAAAAAATAATTTTTTTGCATGTATTTTTGTAATTTTTTGGGGTGATCATTTTCGCCCCATTTTTTGATGTTCGAGGTGCCCTACTTTAAAAAATCGCCAAAAATCGAGGTTTGAGGCTAGAATTTTTTTGAAAAAGGCTTTTTGTAGCCAAAGGATGATCCCGTAACGGAAAAAAAAATCAAGTCGATATCTCAATATTTGGTCGAGATATTTAGAAAAAACCTCGAAAATCGATCATTTTCACCCCACTTTACGGTATGTATTTTCTAATTTTAATTACGATTTCAATTTTTCTTCATCACATGTTCTATTTGTGTTTTTTTTTTCGAATGCTTGATTATCACAGAAAATCATTACTTACCACAGGTCAGCAATGAAACAATTTTTTCCAGCGCAATCAATTCTGATCAGTGATTCGGCCTCTTTTTTAGTCTCTTTTACATCAGATTTTTTTTAATTTGAATTTTTTGTTTGAATTTTTTTTACACTCTAAATTCAATTATAAGAGCACAGAAAGGGTCTCACGAAAAAATTGTATGAAACATAAATAATAGAGCATAAAATTTCCTATTAGTGAATTCCAGTCGGCTTTTTTCTATGAAGCTTAGTTTTTGAGATATTTTCGGTTTAAAACTTATGTTGAAAACTTGCATTTATTTTGATTATTTACTGTGCAGAGAACTTTAAAAGATCTCCTTGGTGTAAAACTTTCAAAAAGCTCATCTCAATAGCACCAACCAACTATAACAAAAAAAAGAAAAAAGATAATTTTTCAATTTCCAACTGAAATATCTCTGAAATTTAATTTCCTCAAAGAAAACAAATTGTATTTTTCACAAAGTTAATTTTACGCTCCATAATTCACACTATTCATTTTTTTTTCGTAGAACCCTTTCGTTGTGTAGAAAATTGATTTCAGGTGCCAAAAGTTAAGGATCTAAAAGTGTAAGACAAATATTTTCAACAAAATTTTCAAATGCACATCATTTTGAATTTTTGAATGCTTTTAGAAGATATTGAAAACATCGACATATTCTTCAAAGAACAAATTTCAATGTTATTAAAATAAAATTTGGAAACGAATTTTTGTGAATTAAAAATTTTATTTCAACATCAACTAGGTACACTATATCAATGGTTTTTTTTTCGAGTGATTACATTCAATCAGTTCCTAGTTGTTTTCAAAATTTGAATAATGAAGAACTACTCTAAAATTTTCAAACATTCATAGGTATGCCTATTCAAATTTTACGACGTCGATGATTCTCCCCCCCCCCCCGAGAAGATGTAGTTCTTTTCAAACCGTCGAATGAGTTCTAAATTGCTAAAGGTTTCATTTCTTTTTATTCAGATTGAATGTAATCTGCTGATAAAACATGAATGTAGTTGATTTTAAAACAAAATAATATAAAATTTTCAAAGCTTTGTTTCCAAATTTTGTTTTAATTTTGAAACGAAATTGTCATAGTTGTTTTAAAAATTTCTTGAAATCATCTAAATTGAAAATTTCAAAAGATTCATCTGAAAAAATTCAGTAACATTGAAATGTCTTCCTTGAAAAAATATGTCGATGTTTTCAATGTTTTCTAAAAGCATTCAAAATCATGAGCATTTGAATAAGTAACTAATTACATTTTGGCATGGTTCCAAGCTTTGAACCAAGGGTTTTTGAATCTCAAAATTTATATTAGACTCCGATGATCGATGGTTTATTGGCTACAAATGAGAGTCAACATTTGGTTCACACACTTGGAAAATATCACATCCGATAGATCGTAAGGTACATTTGCTTTTTTCCAAATTTTGAGATTTGCGAGTGCTCAAGGTGCCTATTAGTTTTTAGACGTAATTCGAACCCCCCGAACACGAATTAATGATTAGTTTCCCGATTGGAAGTAGAGAATTCTCTCAATCGTGAAATTAGTGTAACGTAAAACGCTCAATTTTTGCTAAAATCGACTCGAATTCGCTATTTCCCATCTTCTCAACCTAATACCTCAAACCAATCCTGGTATGAAACCAGTTTAAGATATAATTTGAACCTTCTGAACACGATTTTTTGATTAGTTTTCCGAATTGTTGGAAAAAATTAAAACTGACCACTCGTCGTATTAAACCCGTGCAGATGCGTCAAATTTTTCACGGCACTCTCGTGGAAAGTACGGCGTTTACGGGCCAATGGATTTTACACATAGAAAATACGGAAAAAAAGCTCAATTTTCGTTAAAATTAAAGAAAGTTGTAACTGATTCGTTGAGAATGTTCCAAACATTTTTTTTTAGCTCTATGCGACTTGAAGGGGTTGAATCAATTTTTTTAAAAGAAGCCCTTACTTTGAAAAGCCATGGCTCAGCCCCCTAGAGTCCCAAGAACCTAAAAATTTTGTTGGTGCTTTCTCTGGGTCCAGAAAGTGCGAATTAGACATGAAAATTATTTTATACCACAATTGGGAGGACGTGTAGTGTTTGGAAAAATTGAAAACCGCTATTTCATTTCAGTTTTGGCGAAAATAGGGCGTTTTACACTACACTAATTTCACGATTGAGAGAATTCTCTACTTCCAATCGGGAAACTAATCATTAATTCGTGTTCAGGGGGTTCGAATTACGTCTAAAAATAGTTTCATACCAGGATTGGTTCGAGGTATTGGGTTGAGAAGATGGGAAATTGCGAATTCGAGTCGATTTTAGCGAAAATTGACTGTTTTTCACTACCAAAAAGGGACGAGCAAGAAGCTATTTCACTTCCTATGGGGAAATGGGGAAACCAATAACAAATTCGAATTCAGGAGGTTCGAATTATATAAAAAACTGGTTTCCGCAACCTTACTTGAACCACATCACTCGTCTCAAGACGAAAAAAATCGCAATTTTATCTCTTTTTCCTCAAAATTGGCCTCTTTTCGCGACACAAATGATACGATTGTGCGAATTCTACGCTTCAGATCGGAAAACTAATCACAGATTCGAGTTCAGGGGGTCGAATTATATGAAAATGACACCAAATTTACCCCAACCTCTTCATGTGAATAAAGAGGGGTAAAACTCCCCCTCCCTCCCCTCCTAAGGAAAATTTTTGACCTCTCCACTTCTCGAAAATTTTCTTTTGGGTCATACTAAAATAAAAACCACATTTCGACCCGTGTTCAAAAAGTGCAGTATGCCCCCGTTTTTTCATGCTAACCGCAAGGACTAATAGGCACCTTGAGCACTCTCAAATCTCAAAATTTGGAAAAAAGCAAATGTACCTTACGATCTATCGGATGTGATATTTTCCAAGTGTGTGAACCAAATGTTGACTCTCATTTGTAGCCAATAAACCATCGATCATCGGAGTCTAATATAAATTTTGAGATTCAAAAACCTTGGTTCAACCAGTGTTCAAAAAGTGCAGTATGCCCGAGCTAACCGCAGGGACTATATATCAAGTATTATAGTCGACATTCATACTCTACACCCTCTAATTCAATTATTTTTCAATTTTAGTTTGAATTCAAAGCTTGAAAGACTTCGAGATGGTCACATGAGAGTTGAAATTTCGACCAAGTACCTATTCTCCAGGGATCTGGAGAGAGAGAGGGTCTGGTCCCTCCGGCTTCGGCTTCGAGATTTTTGATTAAAGACCCTCTGGCACCGGCTCCGGCTCCAGGGATCTCAAAAAAGGACCTCCGGGTCTAGCTCCGAGATTTTTTAAGAAGTGTCTCCGGCTTGCGATTTTCATAAAAGTGTCTCCGGCTCGGGCTTCAGCTCTAAAAAAATCGCCCGGAGGGGGCCCTTTGGCTTGGCTACGGAATATTAGCCGTCCCGGGGATCCAGAAGGGGTCCTCCTCTCTCCGGTTCCAACTTCGAAATTTTTGATTGAAGTCCCTCTGGCTCCAGGACTTTTAAAAAAATTTCTCCAGCTCCGGCTCTGAAAATTATCGTCCATGGGGGGCATTCTCTCACCGGATCCCTGGTATTCTCAAGAAAAATTGCAAATGAGATATTTTTGATTTTTTGGAGGATTTTCAGCGCGCTCGCTGACCTCAAAGAAGTCTACAAGGTTTTTCGAACTTAAAAAGTAATTTAAGAAAAAATTTCTAGTCTTATGAGGGTGAGATAGATCAAACTGAAAATTATAAGTGAAGATACATGGGGTGTCAGATAATTAAATTCAAAAAAGTCCTAGCTTATGTTAAATTACATAAGTGATCTGAACTACGGAAAGGTACCTAACTACCTATAGTCACCAAAACCGATTTTTCGTTTTTGATCGATATTAATAGAAGGAAGTATGCTCATTCCAAGGACATAAACCACAGACTCCAAATTTTATTATTTTTGCTGTAAAGTAGGTAGTACCCTTACATTAGTTTTGGCCAAGAATCGTAATTTTAGACACATTTTCTATAAAAGTGAATTTTGAACTTCCGACTAAAATATCTCGAAGGTATAGCTTTCTAGAAAAAAAACTAATTGTACTCTACAGAAAGGAAATTTTACGCTCTATAATTTATGTTCTATTCATTTTTTCCGTAGAACCCTTTCTTTGCTCAGAAAATTGACTTCAAGTCACAAAAATTTTAAAAATATGTAAAAAAATCCAACAAAAAATTGATAACTTTTGACACTTGTAGTCAATTTTCTAAGTAGAGGAAGGGTTCTACGGAAAAAATGAATAGAACATAAATTGTAGAGCGTAAAATTTCCTCTCTGTAGAGTGCAATTAGTTTTTTTTTTCTAGAAAGCTATGCTTTCGAGATATTTCAGTTGAAAGTTCAAAGTTCAACTTTCAAGCCGAATTGTTTTTCTTTTTATGTTGATTTTAGGTATCGGTCCCTTTTCGTAGACCAGATCACAAAGAGCAAAAAAAAATTGGCAAGATTACTTTACATCCCATATTTATCTTCATTTATAAGGGACTTTGGAAGGGTGGGGCCAAAAAAATCGTGTTCTGTGTTTAATTTTGTGTGTCTACGGTACTTTGGATCATGCAATGGCCATTTATTTTGATCTGTGGGTCAAATTGTAAAAATGGGAAAATTTCTTTTTCATAATTTTTGGATTTTATGACCAAACTAAACGTCCTAAAAAAAATGAAAGGAACCAAAGTTGTAGAGAATTAAATTTCCTTTCGACTGAAAGTGTTCAAAATTTTCGAAGACGCATGGTCCGTCCGGTATTTGCAAAATAAACATTCTTGAAATGATTGAATTTTCAATCTTCAATATCTACCGTTCTATGGCACCAAATTCACCCAAAATTTTATCAGGTATGCACCTTCGGTCAATATTTACTCCAGTTATAGCGCTGGGAACCAAAAAATACACAGCTGTACGAATATTTTTGGTTTTCACTTTTCATGGGTTGTATTTTATTTGATCAATGTCGAGAATGATTTTTTCCTTTATTTTGCATAAAATGTTGTTGTTACCCTTCCCTCTACCTCATACAATTTTTTCAAAATTTTTGGAGCACCTCTCTCACGAATAAAACAAAAAACCAACAACATTCAAGGTGTACGAAGTATTTTTCATATAAGACTGTATTCAACTACACTTGAAAACATTTCATTTTCAAAACAAACAATGAAACCCTTCGATTCTTTTTAAATCATGGTTTGTCATTCCTAGTTAATGATCTTGGTAGCGAACATAGAGCAGTGCCTGACCTTACCTACAGGAATGTATAATACAATGGCATATATACGGCAACGTTGACGGAGGCGAAAAGTGTTGATGATACACTGTATATTCTGCTTCCGGAGCCACAAGAGTTGGTTTGTTGGTGGAGTCCATTAGACCCCTATACATAAAAAAATATACAGAAAAAAAAATTGAGAAATTTTTTCCCCTCTCAGTGTGCTCTTACTAATTTTGATATGGGGAATCTAATTCTGCAAAGTATACACGTCTAAATTAATTTCTTCTACCGGAGGCCAAGGCGTCTGTATTACCTACGGAGGCCAAAAAGCCTCAGTTCACGTATATATATCTATTTGCCGTTGCCGACAAAAGGGTACGTATTCGTCTACGCAAATACGATGTCCAATGGCGCAATTTAGGTAGGTATTAAAGCTACCGCTTCAAAATAAAACTTAAACTTAAACTTAAAACTTAAAATTTTAAAAATAAAGCTTAGGCTTAACGCTTAGGCTTATTTCTGAAAAAATCATCGACTTAACGGCTTAAAGCTTAAAGCTTAAGGCTGACTTACCAGCCCTGCTTAAAAGTATACTTTTCATTTTTTGAGTTGTTTATATTTGTGACCCGTGCAGGGACAGGGTACCTAAAGTCGGAAAACGGAATTTTGCACTAGAGCCAAAAAACGAAAAATGGGGAATTTTTTTTTTGCGTTTTTAAGTAGTTCAGACCCTTACGCAGCGGTTACCAAAATTTCACTTCGGAAAACCTACTACAACACGTCTAAATGACGTTCAAACCGACTGAGGAAAAGGTACCTAAAGTCGGAACGTTAAAAAAATGTGCATGTGCTGCAAAATGCGGTCTGTTGAAGGTAAGGGGAGCCTAGGGATTCTTCCAGACTAGAAAAATAAAGTAAAATACCCATAGATTTGTGTGTGCAAATTCAACTGTACATAATTTCTGAAATATTGCTTTGTTGGAGAACATTGAGATATAAATGATCGAAAATTAATGTAAACGATTTCCTATTCTCCTAAGGTGATTTTCGACGTTAAAAGTGAATTCCTCGTGAAATTTCAGTACAAAAAATAAGTTCTGAGAGCTTTTTTGATAATTTATACAGTATGAAAAAAAGGATTTCTCTTTGTAATGCAGTTTTTTTCAAAATTAAACTCATCATAATAGTGAATTTTTCATTTTTCTCTCCTCTTAAAGTAATTTTTGACGTCAGAAACGAATTCCTCGCGAAATTTTAGTATCGGAAAGTAGTTTTGGCAGCTTTTTTGATGATTGATACATGAGAAACAAGAGTAAAAACTTAAAACGCGTTTTTCTCAGAATTTTGTTTTTATTGAATTCTTATTTTCTTAACTTCAAATGTTTCTATCTCGGCGAAAAATGAACCTTGGGTGCTCATCAAGGTCTCAAAATGTTCCTCTTGGTCTCCTCCATCATTTTAGCTCGAAAACTCATTTTTGAAAATTCCGACTTTAGGTACCTTTTCCCTGCACTGGTCACATTTTTTTATTCTTCAAATGCGAGAAGGTGTGAAATGATTAATCAAAAGAGTTGAGAGAAAAAATAAGTGAAAAAACACAACAGAAAGGGTACAACGTAAAATGTCAATTTTTGACGCCATAAATTATTATTTTGAGTAAAAATAAATTACCGCAATACGGTATTTTATGTATAATACCATCGTATAATACCAAAAAAATAAAATACGGTACCGGTATTTTGACATCTCTGGTTAGTCTGGTTAAAAATTATTAATTTGAAAATTATGAGGGTTTGGACAACAAAGAATTTTGCAGTTTTGATTTTTGCTCATTTTCAGTCTTTTCGTTTTTAATAACGTTTTCGTTTTTTTTGTTTTGTTTTTTATTTTAATCGAAATAATGCGAATAATCTCTTGATCATTTCCTTCATGAACCGAAATAAAAAACGAACAGTTTTCATTTCATTAATTGAAACCACACCACAAAGAATGATTACAGCTTCATTAATTCTTTGAAACTAAACTTCGGTTTTTTTTAGTGACTGAAAAATTCATTTTTTTAAAAATGATCTGCTTTATAAGCTGAATTATAACAGCTATTCATTTAATTTTTAAATTTTTTGATTGTTAAAATCTAGAAATCTTGAGTTTTTTGCACTCCAAGTCTTTTATTTTATAAATTTATGATTTGTCGTTTTAGAACAGGTCTGTAGAAGTCCAAAAATCAATCTAAATCGTTTTTCGCTGTTAAAATGCAGAAAAAAACGAAAAAAAATCGGGGTTTTTTCGTTAAACGTTATGTGTAAAATTTCGTTTTTCGTTTTTGTAAATTTTTGGGAAAAATAACGTTTTTTTTTTTTTTTTTTTTTGGTTTTCGGTTTTCGTTTTCACGAAGTTTTCCAAACCTTGCTTGGCTTATGGAAAGAAAACAGTTTTTCCAATTTTGAAGGGAAAATGTGCGTTTTTTAGAAATTTCGCAAATACAAAAATTAGAAATATTAAAATTTGTTATCGGTTGGTATAAAAAGTTTTGCATTTTGTCAAATACTAACCGTTTTATGAGTATTTCTTTTCCATTACAAAAAGAAAACAATTATTTAATATTTATTTGTACTTACAGATGAGGAGGATGGTCGACAAGTGATAAACGACATTGTAACACACATGATAATCAAAAAATTATTTAAAAATATTTTCGATTTCATTTTCAACGAGCAGAACATCCACTAGATAGGTACTCAAGTTCAGAAGTATGTGAATATTAGTTATTTCATTGCTGAGAATCGTCATTTAAATGCTTTACGAATATCTAAGCCCATTAATTCAATATGTTGATTAATCAAATTTTTTTTATCGGAGTAGGTATGTGATAACATTTTTCAGCAGAAATTTATGATGAAATCGTTTTCGAAGGTTACTTATTTATCATAGATTTCTTTCTGAAGAATCAGATATTTTTTAATTTATCTACAGCGAGTTATCAAATGGGCAGTAAAGTATAAGTGATTTAGTGAAATTAAGTACCATAAATTTCGAATAGCTGAGGTAGGTATTAGATACTTACTTCCCTATAACTGATGGGTAAGTATGATTATTGATCATAGATCACGTGTAAGTAGGGTACATATATGTGTAGTACACACGTTCCCGGGTTCAAATTATCTACATGATCTCAGTCACGTATCAAGATACACATTTTCTGCAGCCCAAATAAGGACCATTAAGTGAAAGTTTTTTGATTGATAAAGTTTCCTATATTTTTCAATAAAATTTACAAAAACGTACCTCGAAATACCTAAATGATATTCACCATGCAATAGCAAATATTTGTAATTCGATTTATAGATTCAGCATCATATTAACGTAAGAAACAAAGTACTACAAAATACTAAGGATTTCGTAATTTTTAAGGCAAATTTGGGTCCTCTTCAAGAAGATGAGGGGCCAAATATAATATATGGCGAAGAGATGGTAAGAAGTTGGCAGGCGGCCGAAATAAATATTCGTCCTCGTAAGATATTCGGAAATTTATTCAATATTTTTGTCGGCTTGATAAAAATGAGCCCCAAAGGTAATTTACAAATCATGGTCGAAAAAAAAAATGAATTTATCAAAATGTTTCAAATAATATTTTCAGGAAAAAATTGAAAATTGAGTCCAAAAAGTATTCAAAGCCTCTAGGTTCAATTCTAAATCAAGAGTCACTTTATTGCTCAAAACAAACATTTTAAAAATGCCTTAAAACTTCGATTTTTTAAAATTTTAGACATCAAGATAGTAAAATGTTCTTACTCACACTAAAAATTTTACAAAATTTTCGAGAATTCATAGGTAAATAACAAAATTTTAAAAACTTGAATATTTACAAATTTTACAAATTAAAAAAAATTCATAAAATTTACAAAATTATGCCAACATTGTATAATTGATATCTAGAATCCAATCCAGTGATTAATAGCCTCAATAGCGAGAAAAAAACGTGCGATTAATTCTGCGATTAAAATTGATCCCAAATCAATCGCAGTCCATAAATGCTCGGAAAAGTCGTACGGTTCTAATTGGGCCTAAAGATGAAAAACTCAAAAAACAACAAATTCGCTTTTCGGCGATGTCAGGTTTAAAAATCGATTTCTGACCTCCCACCAACCCTCTCATCGCCTTTGCCTCCACATTTGAACCTTTGTAGAAATGTGAATACACGAAAATGACATGTGGCATATTATTCGTTGTTTTTTGAGACCCCAATTCCAAAAATCGAGACTTTTTTTGGTACAAATTAAAATGACTGAATTGCAGCTTTTGCATCTTTCTTCTCATTTTCCCAGTCCTCCTCTTGAATTAAAAGTCTTAACTTTTTCATTCTACATCTATCAGAATGAATGATCACAACAATACGAAAAAATTATATAAAACAGCAATATGTTGGAAAAATCTATAATTACATACAATACGAGAACTTGAATTACTAATTATCAATATCAGAAGAATCGTAATAATCAGACGATTCGTCGTCAGTACTGCATACAAAGTAACAATCTTCAAGTCCAATTTTTGACGAATCTGTTACTTTTTTTTTATTAACATCAATGATATAAGTTTTCTTATCATTTGAAATTTTCATCGGCAATGAGCTTACAACTTCGTTTTCTGTTTTAGGAACAGAAGAAGGATCTTTTTCAAATATAAATTCTCTGTACCCAGATGCAATATTATACTCTACAAGATCATCTGCCCTTCTATGCTGATAACCGGGATATCGATCCATTCCAAAACGTCTTTTTCGTATCAACTTGTATCCAGACAGAACTGAACCTTTAACAACATTATGTTCATGTTGTCGCCAATCGTACCAAATTTCATCATCGAAGCTTTGTACCACTGAAATATGTACTCGATCGCCTTTTAATTGTATTTTATTACAAGAACTGAAAACATCCGCAATCACTTGTATAAATTCTTCATCAGTGATGGTAGACCAACGAAAAGGACAATTCCAGTGAATACGTTTAAACCTTTGACCTTTGAGTTCTGGATAATTATGGAGTTCTCTTCCATCAATTCCGAACAGCACTTTTACTCCTTTCTCTCTCAAAGCTTTAACTCTTTCGGTTCTTTGGTTCAATACTGCGACATCAACCCCAAATTCTGGTATGTAGTTGAGTTCAGTGGCAACAATTGCTCGGGCAAGTTGCTTATGGGTATCGATATATTTATTTATAAGTGCTTCTGTATAACTGAAATCGCCTTCTCCTATAAATAATCTCGGTTTACATTTTTTATTTTTCACCAGTTCTTTATCTTTGGAAATATTTGGTTTGGTTTTGGTACAATCTGTAGTCATATTTGAATAACAAAGTATTCTTAGGAATCAATCTCACCGCTTTGGCCCTCTAGGTGGGTTGAATTTATTCGTTTGATCTATAATGAGACAAATTAGCATTAGTAAAAAAAGAATAGATTAGCTTTTTCTTAGTCCCTTGTGAAATTTTCTAATATAAAAATAAGAACTATCGTGTTTCGAAATTTTTGAAAGCGTTGTGAATTTTTTATATAAAAAGAGCACACTGAGAAAAATGGAGAATGAAAAATGAATAGAAAGTGTTGCAAAAAATTATAAATTTTATTCAAAAAAAATTAATTTTATCCAAAAAAATAAATTTTATCCAAAAATAATAAATTTTATCAAAAAAAATAAAGTTTATCCAAAAAAAATAATAACGGGGCACCATTCGCAAAATTAGCAATTTTTATCAAAAAAAATAATAAAATTTATCACGAAATTTGGTAAAGTTTATTGCATAGAAAATAAAGTTTGTCAATTTTGCGATAAATATTATTATTTTTAGAATAAATTTTACTAGTTTTGTGAATGGCGACTTTTTATTATTACGTTTAATAAAATTTATTTTTTATTTTTTTGAGTGCAGACATCGGAGAAATGAATTTTTTCTAGTTACATACATACCACTTGGATTTTATACCAAAATAACGCATTTTTCAAATCAAAAAATCAATTTTTCACTTGACCAGTGTGAAATATTGTTTTACTAAATCATCACATTTGGCAAGCGTATTCACAAATGGATAGAAAAATTAATTACCTAAGTATGAAAATCATTATTCGACTAGGTTCGCTAATGCGGGTGAATATACTTAAGCCTACTATGTAGTATGTACCTACTACCTAGCTACCTACCTACCCGACTTCAAAATGACTTGATGAAAATTTCAGCCTCTTATTCGATTCTCAAGTCGGTCTTACCCCTCCTTTCTACCTCTTAAAATCTGCCCAAGTTGAAAAAATGTTAATAACTTGACAAGAACTGAAAAAAACATTACCAAAAATTGTCTTAATATATCGAGATGTTTTTACCCACAAACGTTATTTTCGACTGTCAACGCATTTTTCAAGGAGTACCTACTTGGGAAAATTTTCAGCTAAAAACCAAAACAAAAGTATTTTGAGAAAATTTCTAATGAATTTAAAAATCAATAGAAAAATTACCAACATTGATCATTTTGCTAAAAAATTTTCACAATAGGGCTGTTGAAACTACATCATCCTTATCAAAAAATGTGATAAGGGACTGGTGGGAAAAAGAAAAAATCATTCATTTCGTACGTATTTATACGTAATTTTCATAAATTTATCAATTATTGCAAAAAAAAAATGAAGCTTTGTGACAATTTTGAAAATAATAAAATTTGTAGCGAGAAAAAAAAATACTTTGAAAATTCAAAATTTTCCCACCAGTTCAATTGTGACGACAGTTTCAACAACCCTATAACACCACATTATTGAATTTTATTTATTTTTAACCAAAAAAACAAAGACAAAAACAACTCCATCTCTGTGAATACCTTTGGAAAAAGGTAGAGGGGAAGTAAAAATCCCTCCTTTCTTCCTCTTAAAATTTGCCCAAGTCAAAAAAATGTTGAAAAATTTAAAATACAAAAAAAAACATTACCAAAAATTGTCTTGACATAGGTACCGAAATATTTTTACCCAGAACTCCATTTTCGAATGTTTTTACGTCAGCGCATTTCTCAACGGGTACTTGGGGAAAATATCCAATGAAAACCAAAACAAAAATATTCGAGAAAATTTTCAATAAAACAGTTTATTGCAAGCATTTTTATTTAAAAAAGACCATTGTTGAAGATTTTTTTACCGTCACCAGCACCATCTTCAGTTTTGTCAAATTTAAAAATATTAAGAGGTAAATTGTCAACAATGATCATTTCAGATAGGTACCATTTTATTGAAAAATATTTTAGATTTTTTGCCGAAAAAACAAAAAAACTAGAAAAATTGAATTTTCTACACCCCTTGTAAAACGGCCGACGATGAAATGAAAATTCGTCAAAAAGGGAGTTTCGGGGTAGCAATATTGGGAAACCCCACTTCCAGTAAAAATTTTACAATTTTTCTCCAAATTTTAGAATTATTTGAACATGATTAAATTTTGAGGGCAAGACGGGTACGGATAAGTTAGGAGACTGATGATTAGGTATGGATACAAATTTTAAGCGACCCCTGCATTAATCTTTCGTAAAAACTAGCAGAACGATCACCCTCAGTTTCACGCCATCTGATCAATAATCAAAATTTTGATGTAATTGAACGAAATTGAAATTTAAAAAAATATCACCCCCTCCCCCCATGTTTGTAACTTCTGCAATCAAAACCAATAGCTAGCTAAAGAAAAATTCTAAGAACAAATTTTTCACAAAAATATAAATTTAGATATTGAAAAAACGACTTACTTATTTTTATTCGAGCGTTTTCCAATAAAATATTACAAAAAATGATTTCACAACAGACTAAACGTACATAAATAAGTGATTACTACGTTCATCGAATTGCCATTTCAAAAGCAATATCATATAGCTGCTTTAATTTTATGAGGCTATTTACCAAGCGCAATTCTTTATCTACAAAATTATGTACCTACTTCATGAGTCGTTAATAAGAGAAGAATTTGGCCAAAAGCATGCTTAAAGCAATTCTATGGATTAGGTATTCGGTAAATATAGCAAATTTAAGTTTTAATACCTTTTTAAACACATACTTAATAAGTACCTCAAATACATGTAATTTAATCATTTTATTTCGAACAGCATGATAACAAAATCGACTCAATAATTTGATAAATTCAGACTGAAGTGCTCAAAATTTGAAGTTTTATTGCAGGTAAGCATCAATAAATAAAAAAAGGAGAAAAGAGAAGAATCAAATTTTCAATTTTGATAGCTTTTATTGCCGAGAATTTTCTATTTATTTGTAAAATATGGGGGAAAAATCAAGTACACTTTAATGAAAATTTTGGAAAAAATGTCAATTTTGAGTTAGGTATCAAAGCTCTTGACCAGAGGAGTTTGCATTTTTTTTTAAATTTTATCATCATTAGACTTTTCTCCGAAATAATTTAAATAAAAAAAGAGGTTTCAGGAAAGAAAAAAAATCGAAAAAATTTAAATTTAATGAAAGGAATAAAATGTATACAGAAAATAATCGATATCGGAAACATGCGACTTTTTTCTAAAAATCATTTCCACGTGCCAATTTTTCTTCAAAAGTTGAGAAAAAAGATCTGAGCGATGGTCCAAAGTATACGTACATAGAAGAAGTAAAAATATAGTCTACAGAACAAAATTGGAATTACCACAAACTAAAAATGTATATTTCTCACAAACTTCATAAAGCATGAATTAATTACCTAAACCTATTCGTCTAATCGGAAGAGTCATAATAATCAGAAGAGTCGTCATCTGTACTGCACACAAATCGACAATCTTCCAGCCTTATTTTCGAAAAATCGGCCACGTTTTTCTTGTTAACATCAATAATATAAGTTTTCTCCGGATTCGAAATTTTCATCGGTAGCGAGCTTACAATTTCTTTCTCTGTTTTAGGTATCGAAGGATCTTTTTCAAATACAAATTCTCTATGCACAGCTGCCAAATGAAGTTCTTCAAGATCATCTCCTTTTCTATGCTGATAACCAGGATATCGATCCTTTCCAAAACGTCTTTTTCTAATCAATTTGTATCCAGACTGTACAGAACCTTTGACGAAATTATGTACATATTGTCGACAATCGAACCAATCTTCATCATCCGTGCCTTGTATCAATGTGATGTGGATTCGATCGCCTTTCAATTGTATTTTATTACAAGAAGCGAAAACATTCGTAATCACTTGTATAAATTCTTCATCGGTGATGGTGGACCAACGAAAAGGACAATTCCAGTGAAGGCGTTTGATCCTTTCCCTTTTGAGATCAGGATTCGTATGAAGTTCTCTGCCGTCGACTCTAAAAAGTACTCTGACCCCTTTTTCTCGCAAGGATTTAATTCTTTCGGCTCTTTGGTTCATTATTTTGGCATCGACATCGAATTCCGGCACATCTGTGAGTTCGGTAGCGATAATGGCTCGTGGAAGTTGTTTATGCGAATTGATATGTTTATTTATAAGGGCTTCTGTGTAGCTGAAATCACCTTCTCCAAGAAACAATCTTTGTTTGCATTTTTTCCCGCTTTGTTCGTCTCTTGAGAGGTCTGGTTTCGTTTTGGCACAATCTGAAGACATTTTTGGGTATTCAAGAGATCGACGATCTATTTTTTCGATCTGTTGAAATAAAATAAACAACCGAATAAATATCTAGATACAAAGTGAACTAACAATAAATGGTAGAAAAATTCAACAGCTGAAAAAATTGATTTTTCTTCTATCCTCCGAGAAATTCTTACGAAAAAGTGTGACCTATTTTTTTGAAAAAAATTTTAAATGGATTATGGAAAATAATTTTTTGGTAAAATTTCATTATGTTCGGGCTACCTTTTTTTTTTTCCACAAACAGATAGAAAATGGTTCAAACTATCACAAGGTTATCAAAATTTCAAAAAAAAAAAGAAAAAGAAAATTGTTTAAAAAGTAAAAAATCTGTAGGGATGACGAGAACATTTCATTTCAAAGTAATAAACTAAAATTATACTTAATCTATTTTTTTCTAAGAATTGTAGAGAACTTACTTTTATTCAAGAATTTCTTCTATTTTGATAACTAGATAGGTATTGCAATACCTAACAAATTTCACAGCACAATAAATAAACACACGTCCATCTAATTACCATTACAATCTGACTACCATAGGTATCAAAAGAGATTGGCAAGAGATCCAATTTTATTTATAATTTTTAATTGATACACTTTTATGTGACTTTTCACCAAGAAATTCTTTACGATAATAACACTTCACTTTCGATTATGAAGAGGGAAGAGAAGAGAGGTGCGTTGATTTACACTGTAAAGAAAATTTGAGTTGAAAAATAATTTCACAAACCAAGATGCATAATAGGTACATAATTATGTAAATCGAAAATATGTGTTGTAAAAAGTGCTGTTGGAAGATTTTCTAGCTGAAAACTTGAGCGAAAATTATTAAATTTTAATAACCTTATCAAAAATACAATTTTTTCATCAATTTTCAAAGTTTGTGGCACATATATAATGCATTACTTTGTTGCTTAATTTAGTTAATTTATTTCGACTAATTGGACGATACCGTAACGTTGGCTCGATAAATTAACGTTGAAAATTATCTTTCGAAAACTAGATATGTACATTATTTAAAAATGAAAATGTTTTGAAGAGTAGAAGTGATGGGGAGGAGGGAAGGAGAGAGAAGGTCATTCCCATTCAATCGTAGTACATAGGTTTCTTCATTAGCGTTAATAATAAGAAATTGCATTGCATTTTTTGACTAATGTACCTACTCATGGACGTAGGGACGAATCAAAGTTGACTTCTTTGAGGAACAAAAAATAAAAAATTTCTTGAAATGAAATTCTTTTCGAATTTTTCTTATTTTTTCGACTCATCGATGAGATTTTTCAAAAAAAATCATCACTTTTTTACGATTTTTCAACTTGAAATAAAATTATGCTAAGTATTATTGAAGAGGTGAAGAGGACGCTTATTTCCTTATTCGATCAAAACCTGACCAAAAACAAAAATGGGAAAATGTCCATTTTTATTTTATTTATTTTTTCAATTTTTATCTTTGCAAAGAATTTTCAAAGGTTCTTCAAAGCTCAAGTATTTTTCAACGTCAAAATTCATTCATACAAGTGAAGAAATCTTACGAAGAAAGGGAAAAATTGAGCCGTCAAATTAAAATGAGATTAAAAATCATAGGCGTCGCACCCAGGAATTGTGTAAGGGAGGGGCTCAGATTTTGAGAAAAATGGTACGGGTCAAAATTCTGAAAATTCAATGAAAAAATGAAGTAACCTGTTATTTCAGTGATGCTGGAGTAGTTGAGGTATTTGCAAATAATACGTACCTACAGATTTGAGCGAAAAGAAATTAAAAAATGAAGAGATTCAATGATTTTTTTAGTCAAAATTACTGATTTTTTCTGATAAATGGGACATTAACTGAGAAATTTGTAATTTTTGGCCGAAAAATCAGTGAAAAATCAATAATTTTCAATAAAAAAATTTTTCTGATTAAAAAAGATACAATTTTTGCAAATTCAACTGATTGAAATTTAAAGAGTGGTATGTTTATTTAAAAAATAGTTACTAAAGTACATACTGCCCATGCCCGAGCGAAAAGAGGGTGAAAATTTAAAAAAAAAGCATACTCTTCTTTGACATTTTTATGATAAAAAAATCTCCTTGCGGAGCTCAAGGAAAGAGGGCTCGAGCCCCCTGAGGCCCCCCAGGTACGCCCCTGGATTAAGTCCACATTGATTACAGGCACTCAACCATGTAGGTAGAACTGAATGAAAATTTCTAAAAGAAAAATAGATTTTAAGTGAAAGGAGAGAAAATGAACAAAATCAAAATCTTTAGAAAATCGATATTGCATTTAGGTACCTAGCTTCCTACCTGACATTAGAATTTATACAGTTCCAAGATATTTTGCTTTTTTGCATCCATCATTAATTTTTTTGCAAATCAAAATGAAATTTTTTAAACAAGTTTGATTTCGGGATAATTTTCAACAAATTCGATTTTCAGAAAAGGTTCAAACTTCAAAAATGAAGGAACAATTGAACTTTGAAAATTTGCATCATTTATAACATTTAGGCAGTTCAATTTTAATTTCAAGAAAAATTCTTAGAAGATCGAATTTGAGAAAAATTTCCCAATAAAATAAGATTAAAAAATTTTACTAACAGCTGTTAAAATTTCTATAACTATCCTCTCACTTCTGAGAGTAGGCAAAACTTCATACATCAAACTGTTGCAACGTTTCCACTTGCCATACTAGGCAGAATACTTACTCGGAACCTTGAATAGAACACCAAATACACAAATCTAAAAAATCTATTGATTACCTTTTAAATTTTTAATTAAAATTACTAATGATCAAATCCTAAAAAATCTCAAGTATCTGTATTTTTTTCATCTTGAGTAATAATAAACGATTATGACGATACGAAAAAAAAAGTTTTACAAAAATGTAAAAAAATCTTCAAAATAACCTTATTAAATTACTAATCAGAAGAATCATATTCGGAAGAATCATCATCCGTACTGCAGACAAAATAACAATCTCCCAAATCAATTTTCGTTCCATCGGTGACATTTTTCTTATTAATATCGATGCTGTAGGTTTTCCGAGCATTGGAGATTTTCACAGGTAACGATTTCAAAATTTCTTGATCAGTTTTGGGACCAGAAAAGGGGAGATCTTTTTCAAACACAAATTCTCTGTGGACAGCAGCTAAATGAAGTTCTTCGAGATTCTCTCCTTTTCTATGCTGATATCCAGGATAACGATCCTTACCAAAACGTCTTTTTCTCACCAACGTATACCCAAACTGTACCGAACCTCTGACAAGATTATGTTCATATTGTCTACAGTCTCGCCAGTCTTCATCATCTAAGCCTTGAATCAACGTAATGTGAATTCGATCACCTTTCGATTGAATTTTTGCACAAGAACTGAAAACATCCACGATTATTTGCATAAAATCTTTCTCACAGAGGGTGGGCCAGCGATAAGGGCAATTCCAGTGAATACGTTGGAATCTCTGGCCTTTGAGTTCTGGATACGTATGAAGTTCTCTGCCATCGATTCCAAAAAGTACGTTGACTCCTTTTTCTTTCAAAGAATTGATTCTTTGGAGCCTCTGATTTATTATTTCAGCATCAGCGCCGTCTACTGGTACTTCAAAAAGTTCGGTGGCGAAGATAGCTTGGGCAAGTTGCTTGTGCGTATTGATATGCTTATTTATCAACCCTTCCGTGTAACTGAAATCGCCTTCTCCGATGAATAATCGTTGTTTGCATTTTTTGTTGTTGACCAACTGTTCATCTCCGGAGATAATTGAATCTGTTTTGGCAGAATTTGATGCCATACTTGGATATTCCACAACAGATCAATTTGGCTGCACTGTTGACCACTACCTTGGATTTATTGGTTAAATCTATAAGAATAATACAACGAAATGAATTAATTTAGGGCAACTAAAAAAATTGAGTACCCATGTAAAAAATTCAATCCATTGTAAAAATATTATTCACCTTACGTCCCTAAAAAACATTTTTTCAAAAATTGAGTCCTTGAAAAATTCCAATCAGGTAGGTATTTTTTTAAATAATTCACAAATTGAAAGAATTTCTCCTGATTTGGAATTTGGAATCAGTTCAAAAAATTATTCAATTTTCTGGTATTTGAAAAAGAAAGAAACCACTGTTTTGAATATTTTCTGGCACCCATTGAATAAACTTATCTTAAACCCTCTTCCCTCTCATGCAGCCAAATCTTACTCTTCAGAAAATACTAATTTTATTTTCCTCAAACGTTCCCACTTAATAATTCGTAAAAAATTTCAGAACAAAAAATTACGAAAACAGAAATTATGGTATGAAAAAATATAAGTGATTTTCAAAGCGTTTTCTCAAAATGGAAAAAATTTAATACATCGAGACCGGAAACCAAAAAAAATGAAACTTTCCATTCAAAAAACTACGTTTTAAAGTAATTCACAGAAATATTAAAGTTACCTACTTACCTTTCTCAGAATCTCTTCTCAATTCTTAAAAAGTCAATGTAACAGAATGAGCACAGTTATAGACACAATGTTAACATAACTTGCTTACACGTATGTGTCGGAAATAATCACATACAATTATTATAGAATCAATCAACTGCATCCGTACGGATGAAATTTATGAAAACATACCGATGATAAGATTAACACTTAGAAGTACCACCAATTAAGTATGAAACAAATTAAGAACTATAAAAAGAAGCGAAGAGAACGTGTGTTTTGTTGACCTTCGTTCATGCAGATAAGTCTTGACCTGCACTTCATCCGTATACAAGTTAAGTTTTATTGAGCGTATGTTAATTTACGTAATTCAATAAACTTTGAAATTTTTAGTATTTGAGAGAAAATGTCATCTGATTTTTTTTAATTTAAAAAAAAATTCTAAGCATATATCATTTTTGAGGATAGTTACCTAGGTACATTTTTTTTTCAGAAATATTGAGTGAAAGATGAGCATTACATTAGAGCCTAAGAGTGATTGTTTTACCCTGTTTAAAAAATATCAAACGGACGAGGGCATAGCACAAAAATTGAAAATTGAGAAAAAGTTTTGATTTCTTTAAAAATGGGGGTTGTATGGATGTTTTCTGTCAAATTACCATTAAAAAAATTAAAGGTATGTACTTATTCAAATTCATAAAACGATGTCAGTACCTAGGAAAAGTAGGTACACTGGAAAAACAAATGAATAAATTTTATCCAAAAAAATAATAACGGGACACCATTCACAAAATTGGCAAAATTTATTCTGAAAAAATAATATTTATCGCGAAATTTGGTAAAATTTATTTCGATACATTAAATTTTACCAAATTTTGCGATAAATATTATTAATTTTTAGAGTAAATATCAATTTTGTGAATAGTGCCCCGTTATTACTTTTCTGGATAAAATTTATCATTTTTTCAAAACACTTTTTATTTATTTTTCATTTCTTATTTTTTTCAGTGTAGGTACATATTATGTATTTTAATCCCTGAAAATCATCGTTCAAAATTTTATACAATTTTCCTATTTTTTTCACGAAAAATACGAATGTGTACCGACAATGAATTTTTTTTCATTTTGAAAATAATAGCCTGGAGGGGACAGGGTGATGATAACAAATCCCTGCCCATGATGTTTATAGATTAAAAAATTCATATCACATACTTATTTGCCTACTTGACATCATTTCATTTTTACTGAATATCGAAAAAAAATAATATTTTTGAAGCCCCTTTAACAAATGGGTTCCAATTACTTTTTTTTGGTAAAAATATTCACGCCATCTAGATTTTTTTTTAGATCAAATAAGGTTGAGTGGGGAGGGATAACAGTGTAGTCAAAGGGTAAAATTTAGCATTCAAATTAAAAATAAATGAAAAATTGAAAAAAAATCTTAATAAGGAGGTAGTTGAAAATAATTTGATACTGGTTTAATGAGCAAAAACCAAAATTCATAGAAACAAATTACAAATTACAACATTTTCAGTTCAAATTTCAATTACAATTTAAAGGCTCTGGTGCAATATTGGTCATTCGGCCTCAAGTGGAACTTCGTAAAAATTTTTACGCTATTCGATTTTCATTGGTAAAAGATGATTTTAAAGCGCATGAGCGATTTTTTATCTCGCCCCTGGGGGGCTGGGGGCCCAAAATACGCGATTTTCAAGCTAAAAACTTTCAAAAATTCTCTCTCCGCGAGTTTTCAACCGATTTTTTTCAAACTTGGCACATAGGTAGAGGTACTAGTAGGGAGTGTTCTGAAATTTTTTCAGATTTTTTCGACCACTTTAATGACCTTGAAAATTTCAAATCGCCCTGGGAAGCACATTGATTTTTTTCTGAAGACCCTAGCTCCCTCCCATGACGTCCTAGGAAAAAATTGTAAATAACAAAATTGTTTCTTTTTTTATGCTCTACAATTTTTGTTTCAACTTTTTTTTTCGTAAATACGTAATTTTGAAAGTTATAGAGGAAAAACGAAAATTTGAACCCCCTCGCCCCCCAAAGGAGGGGTCAAAATATTCACCGATTTTAGGGAAGATTGGGAATATTGAAATACATACCTTACTGAGCTTATATACGAAACTTCCTCTTCCTGCTAATTTTTTTGGGTTAGGGCCTTATTTTAGCTAAAATCTCCGTACTATTTGAATTTGGCAAAGATTAAGAAATTGTCAAATTCTGCGATTTACTATTTTTCAACCCTCTTTATAGAGGTCAATTAATGGTATTAATTTCAAGATCAATGGATCGAGAAGGTGTAAAAACTCAAATCACATACTTCACAAGTTTTTTCAAGGTCGTTACTTTGAGAACCCCTAGCTTCACTTCATTGATAGCCAAGAGGCTCAAATTTTTCTGGTAGATGTCTCACTCAAAGTTAACTACGTACCTTATCAATTTTCGTCAAAATTCAAAGTATGCTTTTCTTACTCTATCGTCTCATCTACAGCATTAAATTACACGTGCTTTTTGTTCTTACGTTAGATAAGGAGTTAGATATGTACTCGTATGTCACTTTGTTACCTACCACGGTAGCTCTACCTGTGTTTTTTCTTCACCCAGTGAATTGTAAAATTTAAATCTGTACGTGCGGATTTTATAATTGTATAACTTTTTGAATATTCAACTTTTAAGTTTTAACGCATCTTCCATCAATTGAAATTGCTTCTAGGTACGTTACCACAACATACCTTCTCCGCAACGTTCTTGAAAATGATCCCAACCAGTTTATCATGTTTCCAGGGAACATTGAGTATTTTCCGCACATGTATTAGTATTAGGTAATACCTAACTTATTGCATGCCAATGCGCCAATCTTGAATTAGTCAATATAAATGTTCATAAGCATAGGCACATAAATATTTCTGTTTGATAATAATTTGCATATGCGGATAAGAAAAACATGGAATATAAATAAAAGAGTAATACCTAATGAAAAAAAAAATTAGTTTTATACGAATTCATTAATTCATTAGCATCATTTCACAAGAAGATCGAGGATAAAAATATCTTCATTGAAAATACAAAATAGCTTACTGCGAGAATTTTTTTCAAATGTCTGAATGAATTGAGGAAAACTAGATAACATTTTTTGGATAGGTAAGGTATCGCGTTGAAAAACTAATTTTGAAATAGAGTTTTTAGAGAGTAGGAATTTTATTTTTATTTAAATAACATTTTTAACTCATAACGTGAAACCGAGCACCTCAAAAAAGCCACGAACGACACATCTGACAGTGAGAGTAATCGATAAAAACTAAAACCCCCTTAAAAATATGAAAATTTTAACACGATGACAAAAAAAAACTTGTGAGCCAAATTCAAATATGAATCAGAAATTCAGAAAATACTCATTTAAACATTTTTTTATATTAAATTAAAAATTTTCTGATCTTGCAACTCTTTCTGTTCCCCTATTCATTTTGCAATTCCTAGAAATTCATTCGAACTTTTCAGCTGGAGACATTATCATCTAAATTAAAACCAGAAATTCGAAAACCATATCAAATTTTTCACCGCTTAGCATGATTGCATCCCATTCCTTTCCCATTTTTCAGGACTTTTTTTTCAAATCACTTCGAAAAAAGTCGAAATGTAAGGTGAATTTAGTCTCTCTATTTCAACCAGTGAATTCCCTCAAACAACCATCTACAAGGAAAGTAAGTATCCCTGCTCAAAATAAAATTTTGAACCGAAACAAGAATAAATCTAAAGTACATCATAAAAGAACCCCATAGGTACTCGAAATTTCAGGGGCTGGAGTTCATTTCTCGAATTTTGGCGAATTTTTGAAATTTCAGATTTACCTCATTATCCAGCGAAATATGATGAACTAATGAACGAAAAAAGCTGAAATTCGATATAATTCTCTATTTTCAACCTCCCGAATCGATTGGAAGCAGTTTCGAGACCTTTCGGAGCCTCTAGAAAATTTTGGAATTCTCCAGCGCTGGAGAAAAGCCCATAAAAATGGTCCATATGAACTTAAGCACCTATACCTAATCCAGCGGCGATTTTGGAAGGGAAAATCTGAGGAAGTCGGAAAGTTCGAAGAAACTCAACTTTTAAAAAATCGTTCTAATACGAATTTTTTTAAAAAACCACACAAAATAAGAATAGGTTTACGCCTCTTACATTTTTATTACCTATTTTTTATAATTTCTCCTATAATTAAGTACTCATTGAGTTGGGAAGAAATTTTGAAAAACGTGGATTTGAAAAAAATTGAAAATGTCCAAGTTGGAAAACATTAGAAAAATTTTAATAGATACGAAAATGTTTTCCAACTGTAAAATTTTTTTGAATTCAAATTTTCTTCGAATTTTTTCAATTTGGATTTTTCAAATTTATATGTTTTTAAATTTCCTCCAATTTGAAAATTTTTTCCAATCATTTTAAAATTTATCTCAATTTTTTCATCTAATCGGAAGGATTTTTTTTAAAAAACATTAAAATTAAATTGAAAAAAATGGGCAAATTTTGAAAAAATCTAAAATTGAAATAATTTTACTGTTGGAAAAATTTCAAAATTAGAAATTAAATAGAATTTTGAAAAAAATCATGATCAAAGTAATTGAAGAAATATTACAGTTGAAAAAATTGGAACTCAGAAATTAGAATAAATTTGGACTTAGATCGTTAAAATCCCGTTTGTGGAAAAAAATAATTAAGATCTAGTGAAAAATGAAAAAAATTTGAAGTTCAAAATCGAAACTCGAAAGAATGCTGCTAGAAAAATCCTTGTTTTAGGATGTAATTCAATTTAATTTAAATATTTTTCTAGACACATTTTATCAAAAAATTATGTATTATTTTTTTGATAAAATCTCAAGCGTTGAAAAAAACAATGGAAGTCTGACTTCCCTAACTTCCCTTGGAAAATCGCCTCTGCTATAGTCGTGGATTACCCATATTGGTCAAGTATTTGATCGATTAAAACACAATTTTTTCCAGTTCAAATCCATATTTTTTGACCGAAAATTTTCCTGGAAAAAATTTAAAAACACACCAATAGTGTACACATCGAGGTAAAAATTTCAAGTTGGTAGATACCCTATTTTGAACCTTCCAATATGAGTAATCAGAGATTATGGATGGTGAAGTTCATATCGACCACTTCTATGGACTATTCTCCAGGGCTGGAAAAATCCAAAAATTTTTGGAGACTCCGTCTTGAAACCATTTTCAATCGATTTGGGAGGTCGCAAATAGGGTATGAATCAAATTTGAGTTTTTTTCGTTGATTACATAGGTATTATGTACATCAAATTTTCATACTTTACAAGGTGAAGAGGTTATTTTGAAATTTTAAAAATCCATCAAAATTTGAGAAATGCACTTTCGCTTCTGAAATTTTGAATAACTATGGTGTTTTTTATTAATGTATTTTCGATTTATTTTTGTTTTACTTCGAGTCAGGTTACCCTCCTTGTTAAACTTAAAAAGGAAATACCTAACTATTTTTAAATGAACTATTTTGATTTAAATTTTTTGTTTCATTTCCACGTTTTTCGATAGGCATGTTATTATTAAATCTTACAAAAAATACGAGAAAAATATTGAAAATTAGAAGCATTTAGATTGTACCTAGGCCTAGGAATCGTAAGAAAAAAATCTCACAACACCTTTGGATCAGCTCAAAATTCTCGTCACGATTTTTATCAAATTGAATACCTATCGTCCATCGAATAAATTCTTTTTTCGTAAATTATAACACCTTAATCAACGCAGGTAATTGAAACTGGGTCACCGATAACGCTTATGTCGATAATGACGTTTCAAATACCTACTTACTTGGGAAAAAATGCATCGTGGTCAATATTACACAGAAATTATAGGTAACTTGACGGATTCCAACATTAATTCTAAACAATATTACAGCCATAACATGGTAGGACAAAGAAAACATGAATTACTTCGTGTATTTGGATCGTATCAGTGGACCACAATCGTAAATTCGTGGTCTTATTCGATCGGCGAGTAAAACAAAAAGTGATGAACACTTTTGCTCGAGCTACGTATCCTTAAAGTGATGATTTGTGTGATTTCTACTCAAAAAATTTAAATTAAAGATACATTATTAATTTTTTTATTACACCAACATTCAAGGAGGAATCTTAAATTACTGACGTAAGTTCGTATTGTAAATATAGAATTAGGTTCTAAAATTGTTGAAAATGTTACACTACCCACCCGCAGGTTATTAAAATACTGATAAAAGATCGTAAAAATTATTTGGAAATCGTATCGTATGTAATTAAAAATACGTAATTAGCAGTTTTATAAAAATCAGTAATGTTTGGAATATGGCGAATTCCAGGGGTAAACCTTTTGTCCTTTTTTTTAAAAGTTGAATCTCGATATTGTTGAAACATTTTTACTTCGGTCTCCTCTCCCTTCACTCCCATGGATCCTGCTTTGATGTTGAGGTCAAAATGACCCCAAAATGAATTCAGAGAATTAGAATGCCCTTGGATCCAAATTTCCAATTTTTTTCAAAAAAATCTACCTATTCGAAATACCTATTTAAATTTCCACAGTTAGGTACCTCAAGAGGTATTATCAACTTTACAATACCGTTAATTATGAGTTTAATATTGATCACTACGTGTACTCGTTTTCGTTAATGATTCAACATTCTTCCCCTACCTTTACAAACCTTCAAGAATTAGGTAACTACCACTCTGCAATTTCACCCTTCATTCCCTAACCATCCATCGCCCCTGAGTTTAAATTTTTCAACAGGTAGATTCCATTCACTTTCGACCAGTGTTGTGATTTCTGGTGATTCATCATCAAATATGTATTCAAAAAAATATTTTCTCAAAACAAATTTCAGTTCAAAAATCACAAATGGTGCAAAAAATGAAATTTTTTCTCGCACATTACATAAAATTTTCAATTATTATTCAGGTCATTAAAAAAAGAGAGAGAGAGAAAGGTTTTTAGCTCGAGGGATTTTAAGCTGATTTTTTGCATACCTTGGAGTGAATACCTATTACCTACCTACGTAAAAAAAAAAGAAGTTTGTGCTTAGAGCGAATTTTCGACTATTCAGTGATATCTGACGATTTCTTCCGCTATTTACGAGTTTATAAAAAATTAAAGATTTTTTAGCAATCTAGTCATGGTCAAATGAACCGGGATGGTAACACTGATTTTAGTGTAGTATCCGCTTTACGCGTGTTTATACACAAAGTATTCATTTGCAGGTATGCGAGTGTATGTGTATAAAGACAAGTTTAAATCGAAACGAGGAATGCGTACGAGACATCTAAACATATAATTTTTTGTTTAATGATCACTTGTTCAGTTTAGTTCTTCAAAATAAATCTTTCAACAGTGTAAATCAAATTATTTTTATACGTAAAAATTCGATTAGATACCTACAGTGTTATTTGTAAATTTTTAGAATGGAAAAATACAGATTTTGGTTTTCGAAACGTTTTCTAGTCAGCATATTGGCATTTTTCGGAGAAATGAATATTTTCGCAACCAGGGCCAATTTGAATATCGCTATACTCGATATGACTGGTACTCGAGAAATCATCGTGAATAACACAAGTATCACCCAAGTGAGTACAAATGAATTTTTCCATACCTGCTTAAAAGAACTTAAAATGATTGATACGTGTGTTTTTGTGGAAAAAAAGTAGTTTGAATTTAAAGTATTACGTTATTTGAAAAATACTAAATTTTTTAAGCAAAATAAATTCACTTGATAGATTAAATTTAAAAAAAAAAACTATTTCTCGAAAAATGAAATGCATTTTATTCGTACGTTTAGGACGTCTTTTGGCTTGAACCTTTCTCAAGGGTGCAGAGAAGATAAGAAAAAAAATCAGATAAAATATCGATACCATCATTAAAATTTTTAACCGCATACCAAATTTTCGTATAAAAAATTATAAGTGCGCCAAAAAATCATCGAATAACATGGGCTTCAATACTAAAGTGGCGAGAGGAGAGGAGTATCTACTGATTCTTTATCTTGTTTTTCGGCATTTATCGTGTATAAGTCATTATAAATTATAAGTACACATACCGGATATTCGGTTGATCAAAGTTAAAAAAGCCTGAAGGAAAAATTCTTATTAGCTTGCGATGTCACAGTTCTTGCTCCGTGCCTTTTTCAACTACAGGTGTTTTGGGTTGATCCCCTGCTAACAATAATAGGAATAATATTGGAGAGAAAAATGAATTTTTTAAAAATTACTGTACTACACCATTACACTCAAATTGTGGTTCGAAACCCCATTCTGAAAATTATTATTGTGAAAGTAGTAAATTATGACTAAGGAGCGGGAAAATGCACTCTTAGAGTAGTGAAATATGCACTCTACACGTCTGAAATATGCAAAATTTGCAAAATCGATAGGTATAATTGAGGCGAATTAGAAAAAAAAATTCCCAGCATAGCTTTTATTGCGGAAAATTGTCGATAGTGGTCCCCTGAATAACCCCAAAGAGTTACCACTCCACAGACCTCAGGTTAAATTTTTTAGGGGAGTTGAACCCCCAAAAACAAGGTTTTCGCATTATCTTCCCAGGGTTTGATTTTAGGATAAAAATAGTTCAATACTTTTTTGTTCTACACTCATATTTTCAACATTTTTTGTATGAACATTTTTTTTGTGCAACCATTAACGAAGGAGATGGAGACCCCTGAAGGAAAGAGGTTTTGGGGAATGTATGAGTATTATTGTGATAATAGGTATAAAATCATTACTAAAGTGCAATTGTTGTGGGCATGAAAATAGTAGTATTATGTAAATTGGTGACATTGACAATTTTTAACCCCCCCCCCCCCACCTGTGAACCTATCCTCACTTGACCTCTAATTAATAAGTTACCTGGCCCAAATACCGTCACCTATTGTCTTTTTCGCCCCTGCGCCCACGCTATTTGATTTTTTGAAACTAACAAAACGTGATTTGGGTACCTGATAACCCCCAGGTATCGAATTTTCCCCTACTTTTCATATATTGAGCCTCTGGCGAAAAACCAAAAATGGTCATTTTTTGATCTAGAGAAAATGTGCGGCAAATTTCGTCCCCCTCTCTTAATTTTCTATAAAAACAGCGAAAAATGATGAAAAATTGTGAGGGGGAAAGGCCAGGCAAGTCCATTCGCTATGTGGTACAAGGGAGTGAATCTCCACAAGGTGGGCACTCAAGGCCCCGGTCCCCAGGGTTGGTAAGCCAGCCGAAAGCCTAAGCCGAAAGCCGAAAAAAGCCGTAAAATCTTTGTTTTGAAAAGCCCAGCCGAAAGCTTAAGCTATAATATTTGAAAAGCTACACTGAAAAAAAAAGTGTGGCGATATTGACCACAAATTGTGGAAAAACTTATCCAGTCCGAGTTTATGATGCTTTTCACCACAACTGTGGTACTTTTTTGCCACAACTGTGGTACTTTTTCAAGTTTTAATCACAACTGTGGTACTTTTTACCACAGCTGTGGCAAAAAAGTACCACAACTGTGGTAAAAAGCATCATAAACTCGGACTGGATAAGTTTTTCCACAATTCGTAGTCAATTTTACCACACATTTTTCTCAGTGTAAAGCCAGCCGAAAGCTCTATTTTTTTCGGCTTAATTTTTTTTTCAATTCTGTGTTTTTGTTTCTGTGAAAGTGAAATTCATATCAAAATTCAGGTTGGCAAAATTTACTGCATTGATGAAAATTTAAAAAAAAAATCAATTTTTAGCAAAATAATAAAAATTTTGAAAAAAAAATCAATTTTTAGCAAAATATTTGAAAATTGAAACGAAAAGCGAAAAGCCGTAAGCCGAAAGCCGAAGCTGTATTTTTTTTTTGAAAGCCGAAAGCCGAAGCCGTATTTTTTTTCGTAAGCCTAAGTCAGCCAGTCGCATTTTTTAATACGGCTTACCAACCCTGCCGGTCCCCCTCTCAATGATCGGGTCTATGACACTAGATCGCGAGTACTTTTAGAAATCGAATCCGGTTCGGGGCTCGCGCATGAATTGCCACGCGAGGGTGAAATAACGAACACGATACATATGGAAATAAAATCATTACTAAACCGGGAAAATTATACTAAACGTGTGGATAGGTGTCGCGAAATGTAGGGAGAAGTACTAGTGATGGGCGATTAATCGATTCCTAACAATTAATCGATTCCTTCTTGAGAATCGATTCCAAAATAATCGATTCTTTTTATATCATTTTAAAGCAGCAGAATAACCGAAAATTAAAAATTTTCCAGTTCACTCTTCATCGTTTCTGCCAGTGATGTACATTTGATTCAGGATCAGGCCTTTTTTCCAAAATAAAAAATAATTTTTTTCAAGTGTGTTGGTGATTCAATTCAACACCATTGATCGTTTTTTTCGATCTCATGTTGCATGTTTTTATTTTAAAAATCACAATTTTTCACGTTATTTTACCGATTTTGTTAAATCATTTCATTTTTCGTTACTGGGTGCTGTTTTTTCCAATTTTTTTCTTTTCAAATGAGCGTATTATTTTGCAAAACAGAGTGAAAGAATCGATTCTTTTTGACTAAATAATCGATTCGATTCTTTTCAGATTTTTAAATTATTTAGGGGACCACTCTCGACAATTTTCCGCAATAAAAGCTTTGCTAGGCAGAAATGCCCCCCCCCCCCCCCGATCCTAATTCGCCCACATTAATAGGGGATACTTAATTGGAATTTTTTCTACCTTCACAACACTGTAACACTGCTAATATTATTGAATGCTGTGTTACTCCACCATTTGGCTGAAAAGGATATTTAAAAAAAAAATCTCGAGGCATTTTTACAGTTGTGTAATTTTAACAAAACAAATGCTAAAAATGAAAATTTTCGTAAAAGTGTTTGGAAAATGCTCAAAATATGCAAAATGGAGAGAAAAATTGTCGAAATATGCAAAATAAGTAGGTATCCAAAATGATATTGGGGGTCTCCACCTCAAAATTTCATGAATCGCAAAGATATTGAATATGCAGTATTATCTCAAATACAGAAAAATATGCACAATATTTTTTCGCTCCCCAAGTAAGTATGACGTAATCAATTTTTTTCTCCACTGTTCCTTTTATCCCAAAAAGTATTATCAATGATTTCTGAACAGGGAGAAAAATGCAGAGAATTTTATTGTTGGTTGGCAGGAGAACAATTAATCACCTGAAAAATCAAAATACCCATAGAACACTAAACTTATGGTAACTTATTCTACGTCATTATTTCAGACTCCAGAATTCAATTGGGATTCCGGAACTAAAGGCTTCGTTTTAGGTGTTGCAGATTATGGAATATTACTATCACCTTTGGGAGGATATCTCGCATTAAAGTATGGAGGCTCGATCGTTGTTACCATCAGTACCTTGATCATATCTATTTTAACAATATTCACACCATTGGCAATTCGGCTCAGTTTTCATCTATTTATTGCCATTCGAATTGTGGAAGGAATATCGGAGGTAATCACTTGATAATAACACCTAACATAGGTACATTACGCAGGAGTTTATTCACCTTTTAAAATCTGAAATTGAAGGTATCTACTCCCTACTCCCGATCTGAATAAAAACACGATTTCCAAAAAAAATCACCATTTAAAACCCTCATAACCAAAATTGTCGCTACCCAAGTAAATTTCTTAATTTTTGGTAATTTTTCAAAAATTTACAAAAAATTATATTTTTTTGAAAAAGTAGTTTTCCAGTGCCGAAAACATGGATATCTATCTACCTATATATCTTCAAGTTTTACAATTTCCAGACATATTAAAATTTCTAGCAAAATTTTGATTTTATCCAGAATTTTCAAATTTCTCTAGAAGTCGTAGCAATCACTTCAAGCAGCAAAAATCGAGTAGGCATTTCCTTTCTAAAAGTTTAACATCTCGAGTGTTTTTTTCATAATCTCGAAAAATAATTTCAAAAGTCAAATTTCAAAACTTGACAAAAAAACTTACCTAAGTGAGATGTCTGTAGACAAAACGCAATAAAGGCCATTTTTTTATTCGAGAGGAAACAGAAATTCCATTTTGATTGTCTGAATTGATTTTTAATCCATCTGAAAAATTTTGAAAGTCCTGGAGAAAATCAAAATATCGCCGGAGGCTCCAAAATGGTGAGAAATGGTAACATTTTGGAGAGGGGAGGAGGAAACCGTTAGTTGAGAAACGATTACTCTACCAATTTCATATCTTTAGGTAAGTAGATGGCAGATGACTCGCTGAATTTTACAAATTTTTAATATTCATTTTTTGATTTTTTTGGAAATTTGAAGAGTGTATCTAGAATCTGCGACAGCGATGAATTTTCTTGTTAAATTGCACGAAAAGAGGGAAGAACGCGATTTTCAACTGCCCAATGTAATTTCTACGTTTTTTTTTTTTTTAGAGAGAGAGAAATCTGATAATCCTGGAAATGTAAAAAAATCAAAATCTTGTCGATGGTTCCAAAACGGCTAAACACGGTTAAATCTATGGTTTCAAAAATCGATAATACATTATGAAATTGGGACTTAAATCTGTCAAAAAGTATTTTCTTCAAAAATATTAAATACTTTCTCATTTTTTAATAAGTGAGAAACAGTCATAATTGCAGCACAGTAATAAATCAGTGGGAAATTTTTCACTAAAAGCAAGTCAGTGAAATATAATCACTGAAAACTCGGTGATATTTATGAAATTTACTGAAAAATCTGCGAAATTCTTTGAATAATCAGTGAATTTCACTGGTTTCTCCTGTGCTGCAATTCTGGCTGTTTATCAGTGACTTTTCACTGATTCGGAATAAGAGAGTACATTTTTACTGAAAAATTACAATTTTCAATTTTTTTTTTAAATTCATTGGAATTCAACTTGGGTAGCTGAAAATTTGCTTATAAGGTTTTGAAAGAGGCACTTTTCTAAAATCCCACTCATGTTCAAATGGGAGATGAACATCTCGAGTGATCCGTCGCAAAATTAATTCCTCATTATTGAAAAAATGAGGTTTTCGATATTTCATTTCAAGAAAATGCGACATGCTGTAGGCTAGAGGCCAGAAAATTGTCGCACCAATTAAAACAGCATTTGAAAAGGGATGGAAATTCAGTTTTGAAAAATAACTTTCTTTTGAATAATTCTGACCTTGAAAAAATTAAAATTTATTATAATTTTTTTCAGAAGTGGTTTTACAGCATAAATATTTTCACCCCCTCCACCCAGACCACTTGTACCCATTTTTCACTTCAAGGTCCTTTTTCAGGAACCCCTGAAAAATTGCTTTCTCCTGTTTCTCAAGTGTTTAATAAAATAATTGGGGAAAAAATTCCAAAACATTGTTTTATGACTATCATCCCATAAAAATCTTGATCAGAAAAATAATTCTCTTTTTTTAAAAACTTCAAGACATTCAGGTACGTCAGTTTCCTCGAACTATGGACTCAATGGTCACCACTTCGAGACAGATCTAAACTCGTGGCTATCACATTGAGTGGGATGTACGCAGGGCCTGCCATAACCTATCCCATTTTTGGCTACTTCATACACAAATACAGTTGGCCAGCACCATTTTACTTTTCTGGTAAATAATTTTTTACAAGTGCATCCAGCATCGATCTTACTATATTAATTTCAACCATTAAAGGAATTTTTTCGCTATTATGGACTCTCACGTGGTTTTCATTCGTATCCAATAGCCCTGCACAGGACAAATGCATATCGAAGAAAGAACTCGATTATATAATGCAAGATCCTCCACAATCCAGACCAAAAAATGTAAGTACCCAGTCTAATGGGTGACTTTAATGATACCTAGAAAATTTTCAATCCGATTAAACCAAATATCTTGTATTGTTGGTAGTTGAAAACAGTCTGGAAAAATATTATCCTCAGCAAGCACGCCTATGCATTGGGCATGACAAAAATAATCTTCAATCTGGGAGTTGCTGTCACCATAACTTGTTTACCAATGTACGTCGAAGGTAAAATAACACAATTTCTATAATTTTTCATGCATTACGTTGAGTCGGATTGTTCAGGTCCAATTTTAATAAGTGGATGTTGATCAATGAACGTGGAACAAATAGATGTTTGCTAATTATAGCTGTTTTTAGATCTAACTGGCAGCACGATTGACAAAATAGGTATCTATTCGGCCATACCAACTTTCATAAATATCTTTACTCCACCTTGCGTAGGGTATATAGCAGATTACCTCAGCAATACGAGTGGATTAACTACTACCCAGGTAATTTTCCAACATGGCATTTAAAAAAAAATCCCATGAATATTAATTACTTACCTACGTCTAATTTTACCCCTACTCGTACACATTTTTAGGTTCACAAATTGTTTACATGCTCTGCATTCGCATTCGGAGGCATTTTACTACTCGCGATGACGCAATTACCTCATAATTTCATTATTTTAATGACCTGTTTAACTCTATTCAAATCAACTGTATGTGTAAATCTGGTTATATCCGAGTAAGTCTAAGAACACGTCTAGTAACTCGTATTTCTAATTAAACTTCCACTAAATAGGCATTTAATTTCTTTCCTTTGTTAGTTTGAACGCAATCGCTTTGGCTCCAAAATGTTCCAGTGTTTTAGCCAGTTTCTCAGCACTATTTTATATGCTTGGTTCGGTCAGCGGACCGCTCATTATTGCTTATGCAGTAACTGGCCATGTAAGTAACAAATAGGTACCTAGGTACTCTTTTACAATGAAATGCAACTCACCCAGAGTTTTCAATAATTCATTTTCTTTCCTGTCTCAGAGTCTGGCTCAGTGGAACATCAGTTTCGTGATATTTGCAGTAATCTCATTCTTTGGAGCAGTTTTCTTTTTCATATTTGGATCCGGTGAAGCCCAGCCGTGGTCTTATTCCAACGTCGAGCATGATAAAAAAGTTGATCAATCCCAAAAAACGCAGACTACTTTTACTTGGACGAACGGTACTTTAAACCAGTGATTTTGAAAGCGATGATCAGCCGTACTTGGGAGACGGCATTGAAAATTTTAAAATTACAGTTCAATATTTGGAAAAAAGTGGAAGTATTCGATGATAAATCTTGAATTATAGAAATCTAGTCAAAATATACATTCCTCATTTCCATGTGAATTTCTTCAGAAATACAATATTGTGTGATTCTTCAGATATCTTGTAAACCTATAAATAAATAGAAGCGATTTTTTTTCACTTTTAGTAAAAGAACTCCCCACAATGAAAAATAAAAAGAAAGAAAAGAGAAAAAGAAAACCCAAACAAAACTGCAGGAATCGCTGCACTATCTTCATGCAGTGAGACACCAAGTGGAACTTAAAGAGTATACCTACTATATAATTAATGTGACCTGTGGTAAGTAGGTATAAGGTAGGTAATTTGTACAGATGATCTATGTCTGCATAGAGCATCTGCCTTGCATACCTAGACCTACCATATCTATCAAAATTCAAATTGAGTATGTACGCTGATAATGTAAATAACCATGAATACACCATTCGACAAAATATTTTGCAAGATTAAAATTACAGAACGTAAAATGTTAAATTTTTAATTCTCTACAACTTTTATTTCAAACTTTTTTTGATAAGTATATTCACTTTTTGATAACATGGTTATCGACTTGAAATAAAAAACCACCTAAAAAACTTGAAAAAATTGGATAAATTTTGTACCAGTTTGAAAAAAGCGAGGATATCAAAAAAAGTTTGAAATAAAAGTCGTAGAGAATTAAAAACTGAACATTTCACCGTCTGTAATTTTTTTTCTCACCTATCTATAGAGAAGGGTTATGGATTAAAAAAGAAAAAATTATGCTTACCATAACTTCTTTTCATTGCAAGACAGGAAAAAAATTTATGGAACAAAGAATGTTTTATTTCCAATTTTCTACAACTTTTGTTTCAAATTTTTCTTCATATCTCCACTTTTTTGGATATTATTGACTGGTTCGAAACTGCTGAACCAGTTTCAAAAAAACATAGGTATCACATTTTAATCGCGTCAGTGTAGAGACTTCATTTCAATAAAAAAAAAACGAACCCCCATTTTTTGACCAAAACCGGTTTCTCAATTTGTGGACACCCTATACGTTGGGCTGAAAGTATGATTACTTATCTTCAATGTTCTCGATGCCAGGAACGCATTGCCGTTTGAACCGTTTTGGTATCTCTTTTCAGTTCTGAGATATTGAGAAGTGTTTCAAGTGACCAAGACTTCTGTGTCATACTGTATACAGGGTGGCTCGGTTAAGGTGTGAAATATTGAAACCTCATATTCTACTTATCAATACAAACAAAAAATGTCATATTCAACATGGGCCCAAAACGCGACCAAGACTTCTGTGTCATACTGTATACAGGGTGGCTCGGTTAAGGTGTGAAATATTGAAACCTCATATTCTACTTATCAATACAAACAAAAAATGTCATATTCAACATGGGCCCAAAACGCTTTCTTTCTGAGATATTGCCGAGTAAAGAACTAGAAATTCGGCAACGTTGCGCATCGCGACGCGACGCCCGTAAAATGTTGCGTTTAACGAGACGAGCGTCGGGGTTACTTACGCGGAAGTTGATTACAGCGTTGCCACAAAATAAATTATGCTGAGATACCCTCCATTTTTTTGATTTTTTAGAAAAAAATTTTAAGCGAAATTTTTTTTATAATAATGCGGAATCATGAGAAATCATTAAATTCGATTTTTATTGTAATTTTGTGGGATGGTCGAAATTTGATAAATTGATTACTCAGCATCCAATAAATAAAAAAAACAGAAACTTGGGTTAATAGGTGTTAAATAAGTAGTACTACCCCTAAAAGTGAATAAAATTTCAAAAAAATGATTTTTTGTTCTTGTTCGACCATTTTTCTGGTACAGAAACACATTTTTTACTTTAAAACACTTATTTATGAACCAAAAAAAAAAAAAAAAAAAAATGGTATACGTTTCTATGGACCTCATTTCACTTTTTCCACCACCTACCCCCGAAAATTTTCACTGCTAGAGCAAAAATTGCCAATTTTGGGTGAAATCTGGGCCCCCTTTAAAGACCAATAACTCAGTAATGAAGCGTTTATGACCCATCATGTATATAACATTTTTTACTCCAAATAATAAGTAGAATACGTGGTTTTAATATTTCACACCTTAACTGAGCCACCCTGTATACATGAAGGGTCGTTTTTCAAAACGCATTATCTACAAATTTTTCAAAATTCGTTTTTTTGCGCCAAACTGTTCAGGACAACATGCCACACAACATGTAGCATTTACCTACCTAAATACCTACTTAAACTATAAGTTATTCAGCTTGGAACAATAGCCTTCATTCACCACCAAAGTTCAACGTTGAACTTTTCAAAATGTGATTGTTTTTTAATCTCCTATCAATTCTCTTTCAAACCCCGCAAACAGTTTTCCTCCAAGTGCAAGCGATTTTGAGATATGAGCCCTCAAAGTTGGACAATTTGGCAAAAAATCGAAATCGCATGAAAATTACGACCCCCATCCGGCCCTTCCCCTTGAGAGTTACAAGTGAAATAATGCCGGTTATTTCATAAGACGATCAAGGGGAACTCGTAAAATAAATTGAGCGAAATCATAGACTTCACTTCTTGTCCGATTTGATATGGAATGAGTCGAAATTTGTTTTCCAAAACGCATTAAGCCTGTTTTTCTCACACCTATTATGGCTAGACCGCGTTACCTGTCATGTCGAGGGTAGTCTCAACAACAATACTAAATAGGTTGCATATCCAATACACATGTTCTATTGAATGGATAAAGTTTTTATCATTTTTCTCAAAAACACTTTTTTTTTGTCAATGAGTTTTAGAAAACGACCCTTCACACATATTTGCCCATGACTGTACCATGTCAGCCAAATTTCATACATATATAGATAGGTACTTGAAAATGTTTTGATTTTTAAATTTTTTCTCATTCCTATCCTAGATTTGTTTTCAGCTACACAAAATTCATCTTCACAATAAAAAAAAATTGCAAAATTTACTGAGCCTTTACAAATTTTGGAGAAGTGTTCTTGTTGGAAATAAAAAATTTTGGTATCAAAACTTTTTGTTTATATTATTAAGGTGACTAACCGACAAAATCACAGCCATGGCCGACATGTATGGTGGCTGACTTTGCATGTAAGTAGAAATAATCCACATAAAGGGCAACATATGGATATTACTACCCATATATTTTTTCCAACAAATGGATGGAAACAAAAAAAAAAAATGTAATTTGTACATATAAGTTGACTATATTTACAAAGTACATTGGTATACAATTGAATTCTAAAATATTTACTGTACAAGCACTACAATGGTATATTGCAATTACTGTACAAGCACTACGATGGTATATTGCAAATACAGTAGGTGCCGCTTTTAGTGGTGTTGATAGAAGCTATGGTACCCTGGCCAAAGTCAATCCATCAAGTGGCTGGCGCCTACAGTGATTACATTGGAATCTACTTGTTTCATTGTGTTTTTTGGGTGTTTTTTAAAAAAAAATATTAATTGACTTCAGAACTAATGGTATAGCTTTTTCTTTTTCAAAAATTTTGAAAAATAATAAGTTCTAGAACTAATTACATAAGGTTTGACAGCTTCAAATTTATCCCACGTGGATGTTTTCCAAATATTATAATTCTTTTCTTTAGTTTTTGAAGATACAGTATTTTTTTGCCTTTTGAAGATTTTGTTATTTCTCCATTTACTGAAGGTGGCCATGGTGTAATTAGCTTCAATGACGAAATATCTATTGCATTTTTTAGTTGTGCAGAAGTAAGTGTTGCATGCCTGATTTCTACTTTTCCGGTGTACTCTCTTTATTTTCAATAATAAATAACATATCTATTTTGCTTCTATTCATATGCAGGGGATATTTGTTAGCCTGTTGAACAGATTTCAGCCATGGTCCTATGCAGTTATTTAATCTTTTAGAATCAAATTTCAGAGCATCTCGGATCATAATGAACAAGAAACTCTCCATAGTAGCCTCATTCATGACACGGTGTGAGATAATCATTTCATAATGTAGTGCATTGTTCCCTTTTTTAGACTTAGTAACTGTACCACGAAGTGTACCTCCACCTACTTCTGTAAGAACTCAGAACTGTAGAAACAATGAACAAGAAACTCTCCATGGTAGCCTCATTCATAACATTGTGTGAGGAAATAATTTCATGAAGTAGTGCATCGTTTATACTTATTTAGACTTAGTAACTGTACCATGAAGTATACCTCCATCTACTTCTATAAGAACTGTAGAAACACACTCAGTCAACTTAAACTTGTTAAGTACCTATGTTTTCATCGTTAGCAACAACAAATTTTCTCATAATTACACAACATTATTTGTACTGAGACTAGTCAATTTTCATAGAATTTAGCCATTTGGTGGTAATGGCCCAGATTTCCCAATTTGGCAGATGAATTTCAATATTATGATTATGATTATAAAAAGTTACAAACCCAATTGAAATCAATAATGAAAAAATCAGATCTTTGTGTTGCTTTCTATCATATGGCTCAAGACCCAAATATAATCGCTGAATTTGTGCAAGATCTTCAATTTCAAATTTACTCAAATCACTTCCGTATATTGTAAGGCCAGTTGGTGTTTCTGTGTGCCATGTTTCTATTAATTTCATTATGTCTTTAAAAAATTCATGTTGATTGAGTAGTTTTGGAATAAAGTTAGTAATATAAGAGTTGGTCCGATAATTCTTCACATCTTTTCTATCAAGGATGCTGGAAATAGAATATGTAGAAAACATCGGTACTTCTGGATGATTTAATATGTGATAGCCAGCATACCACTTTGTGACGTTTTTAATAAATTCTTCATCAAACTTTGCTTCTTTCATAGCTGCATAAAATTCCCATTCAAAAACTCCATAAAAAGGGAATAAATTAGATTCACGGAACACATATTCATTGTATGCATTATTAATAAAGGTAGACTGATGACGAACACCGAATACTCCTGTAATGATGGCTCTGTTGAGATTTGTATTGCCTTTAAAAGTAGTTTGCATAAAATTTTGCAGTTCATCTAGAAAAATTTTACTTTGGCTACTTTCTTTAAATGGAGACTCAGTTTTTCCAAAATAGGCTCTGCATAAAAATGCATCATATTCATCATACACTATGATTACATTTCTTTTATATACATCAGACAACAAAGAACTGAGGAAATGTATTCCATAAATAAAATTTGAAAGTGAAATATTTGCATCATTATGTCTATACTTTTCAAATTCGTATAAATCATCTGAATACAGATCTGGATCCTGGGCCATCTTCTTTTTCAGATATAGGTGCTCCTCAAAAGCTTTTGATATCATGGTTCTTAATGTTGAAGGATTGTCCATGTCCAATATGCTACCATCCAAAGTTATAGTGGGATGTTTTGCTAAATATGCATTATGTAGATTTGTATATGAATGTACCTTAGGTTTTATATTGGTTGGCTGGCAGGTACCATTGATTAAAACCACAATACCTTCCACAAAATATTTATAGGCCGCTGTTTGCTTAGCTTCTATTGCGTTTCCATTTTCATCAACTACAAGTTTATGGTAAAACTTGATCATGTTCAAGTTGGTAGTTTTACCCCATCCAGCGGCAGCAGTAATTATATGCACATTATAATTAATTATACCACAAACTGCCCAGATATACGCTATTAATAAGGATTTATCTACCCATAAAGTAGACTCTTGAATGAATTGTAGAAAGTCTCCTCCAACAGTGTTACTAATAGTCTTTTGTGTTGTGCCTGTTTTAGTGATAACTTGAGTTGGCTGGTCCTGTTCATTATGTGATTGAACACAGGCAAAAATTGTGAAAATTATTATAAAATTCATATTATTTTCAATGGCGGTGTTATTGAGCAGGAAACCTGAGAACAGAAAAAGATATCTCATCTCTCAACTCTCATCTCATTTTTAAACTTATACAAAAGTGGGAATGTTTTAAAAAATATGCAGGACTTCTTCAAAGGAGATAGGGACTATAGAAGCAAATTAAAATGAAGCGGATTTAGTGACATAATTTTTGGAGTTGGTTGTAAAATCATTGTAGTGAATGGCCCTTTTACATTTTAAAAAAAATCAGAAACTAAAATCTAGTTCAGCTCAACGACTGGAAAAATTATTATTTTTTAATTGAAAAACGTTGAGAGCAAGAAATTCCTCGAAAAATACGTTGAAGCAGAACTACCTGACCCCAAGACGACCCTGCGAAAAAACCAGTACCAACTAAATTCCGTTCAATAAAAATAGAGGCCAAATTTTTGGGAGAAAAATCTTACCCATCCGTTCCCTTCTTTTCTATGTTGAATTTGCAATAAGCAGCTCAGTGAATAAATAATCGAAGCACCCCCTAAAGAAATATTGCAATACAATTTAATAGGAAGGGGAGCGAACATTTTTTTTCTACGCCACTGCAACTTGTATAGACTTTTACCAACGAACCATTTATGGAAATACCTAATCAAGTATTGTTATGAAATATGGGGAACATTGAAACATACCTGAATTTAATGATCAGACTGAAGAAATTTGGATGCTGAAGATGTCTTTGTTCTAATACCTAAGTATGTTCATTCAACTTTCCGAATCAAAATTACAATCAACTAGTGAGCATTTTCCGGTTATAATAAAAGTGCTGAAATCAAGTAGGTACTTACACAGTTTAATCATTTAATCCATCTCGATCATAGATATTCGAGAAAATCGCCAATTCGGAGAGATATGCACATCATCTGACTTCTCTACGAGCTCGTTTCAAGCATAGATAAATGATAACGTTACTTTTTAGAAGATAAAATTGCAGATAAAAAGTATTTCTAAAGATTTATCGAACATAAGTCTTTACATAATTTCAGGAAGTTTTTAAAAAAGTTTTAATGAAATTCTTTTGTTAATTAATTCACTTATTATGGCCTTATGATAAAAATACGGAAATGTCCAACCAATGATGTGAAAATTTTGGATACCTTTTGAGCCGTAGTATTCAAAAAGTGTCTGAAATGGCACTTTTGACATCAACACCTTCTAACACCTTTTGGACATCTTTCGAACATTTTTCGAACACTTGTAAAATTGTCTGAAACTCGATTCTTTCTAAATCAGATTATTAAGAGAGAACATTTTTTACCGAAGTCTGTGTTTAGCATAAAATTCATATGAACTGATGATTATGGATTTTTTTTTTCAAAAAACCCAAGAAAAAATTCTCGCTTTCTACTTCTAGAAGCTGAAAACAACTGCTCTTAGAACATTGCCATTTCCGGACCAGAACTTGAGTGAATTTTATATTTTTCTTGGGAGTAGATCTTTCGAAAATGATATTAGAGCCAAAAATTTGAAAAAATGGCATTTTTTGAAAAAAATTGCATTTTGAAAAAAAATATATGAAAATCGTATTTAAAGTCAGAAAAAATCGGAAAAATGCGGACTGAAGAAAATTTACAATTTCTCCTCCACAATAAAGCAAACTTCGTATTAGGTAGCGTTGATATCTCACTCTCTCATTTCCGAATCAGTGAAAATTACCAAAGATCACTGAAAAACAGCCAGAATTACAGAACAGTAATAAATCAGAAAAAAATCTCACTGAAAGTAATTCAGTGAAAAAATCATTGAAAATTGATTAAAATTCAGTAATATTTATGAAACTTGCTTTAAAAAATTAGTGAAATTCTGTAAAAAAGCAATAAAATTCTGTAAAAAGCAGTGAAATTCTGTGAAAAAAAGCAGTGAAAATTTGCTGAAAATCGAATTTTTCTTATTTTTCCTGCGCAGTCATTCTGGTTGTGTATCAGTGATTTTTCATTGATTCAGAATGTTTTTCAATTTTCATGCTAATTTGAGAAGCAATTTTGAAATTTTTTCATAACTTGTGTAGAAGATAAAATTTATTTTCATACGGCTCAATAACCTTTATACTGTTTGAATATTTTTCAGTTTAGAAAATCTGAAAATAAAAACTCGATTGATAACTTAATACAGAGTTACATGCTTATTTTGAACATCTGCAGCCAAATTTCCCAATAGTAGATAGGTACCTAGGTATTATTTTCTACAAATTTATAACTACCCAGATCTTAGTCTAGTAGAATTAGCCAAAAAAAGAGGTTCATAAGGAAAGACTCGACGGCCAACCGATTAGTGGCTCTAAGGGACTATATCCATGTCCTTAACATGAATCTGAGGTGTCCTGTCCCGTCCGGTGTGCGCGTCTCCCCCAAATTGTGGATCTTTGCCCCCTAAATCAGGGGTTTGGCCCATAACTGCCAAAATATTGGCGCTAGAGCAAAAATGAGATCTATAAAAACTTATTCCACGTCAAATTTCCTATCACATAACTTTTGAATGGTATTCACAAACCCAAGGAGGTTGGAGCTATAATTGATCAAATGGGAGGATGAAATCATGTGAAAAAAAGCTCAGTGAAAAATTCAAGTGCTGAAAATTGATTAAAATTCAGAATTTTATGAAACTTGCTTTAAAAAATTTTTCCTGCGCAGTCAATTTTTTCTGCGCAGTTTCTGTGTGTATCAGTGATTTTTCATTGATTCAGAATGTTTTTCAATTTTCATGCTAATTTGAGAAGCAATTTTGAAATTTTTTCATAACTTGTGTAGAAGATAAAATTTATTTTCATACGGCTTCAATAACCTTTATACTGTTTGAATATTTTTCAGTTTAGAAAATCTGAAAATAAAAACTCGATTGATAACTTAATACAGAGTTACATGCTTATTTTGAACATCTGCAGCCAAATTTCCCAATAGTAGATAGGTACCTAGGTATTATTTTCTACAAATTTATAACTACCCAGATCTTAGTCTAGTAGAATTAGCCAAAAAAAGAGGTTCATAAGGAAAGACTCGACGGCCA
The DNA here is from genome assembly GCA_033439095.1 of Pseudococcus viburni. NCBI lineage: Eukaryota > Metazoa > Arthropoda > Insecta > Hemiptera > Pseudococcidae > Pseudococcus > Pseudococcus viburni. Next base: position 700,491 of record JAVBJF010000189.1, on the reverse strand, counting down.
ACCGATTAGTGGCTCTAAGGGACTATATCCATGTCCTTAACATGAATCTGAGGTGTCCTGTCCCGTCCGGTGTGCGCGTCTCCCCCAAATTGTGGATCTTTGCCCCCTAAATCAGGGGTTTGGCCCATAACTGCCAAAATATTGGCGCTAGAGCAAAAATGAGATCTATAAAAACTTATTCCACGTCAAATTTCCTATCACATAACTTTTGAATGGTATTCACAAACCCAAGGAGGTTGGAGCTATAATTGATCAAATGGGAGGAGGGGTTCTTCAAAAATCTGATTTTTGGTTTATATCTGCTGAAATGATAAGAATCAAAATTATAGAGAAAAAAGAGGTCTGCGGTTTGTTCCATTCGACTTGTCGTAAAATTTTTTATATGACTATGCCAAAAAAATTTGATTTTTTTTCTCAAGCTCGTGTTTAATGTTCTCGAAAAACTTTATTTTTTGACACCCCCCTCACCCTTAAAGCAAACTATGTTGGTGTATTTCGATTCCTAGATTCAGAATTTAGGAATTAGAACTGTATCACATAATTTTTTTTTTTGTCGACTAGTGTTATGAATAAAATTGAAACCCCCCTTTTTCTGCTTAATTGTAGCTTCAGGTCCCTTGGGTTTGTAGGTATCATTCATAAGTCATTTGATTGGAAATTTGATGTAGATTAAATTATGTGGACCTCCTTTTTGCACTAGAATCAATATTTCAGCAGATATAAGCCAAAAATCAGATTTTTGGAGAAAACCCCCTCCCATTGATCAATAATTATAGCTATTAGCCCAGGAGAAATGTACTTTGAAAAAAGAAAAAAATGTTAATCGCGATATTATTGCTGAAAAAGCTTCTATATGATGTCCAGACTCCAGAGTCTGTGATAAATTCGCACCGCCCGCACCCTTATTGCTTTTTGAGGGGACCCCTTATGGGGGAGAAAATTGTTTTGTACCGATTCCGCTCAAATTCGCGTGGAGGGTTATATAGGTGTAGAAGTATTCCCCAAAAAAATTTCAGCTACCCCCGACCTCAGGGGGCTGAGCCAGCGCTTCCCAAAGTTGGACATTTTTGACTAAAATGCCAAAAAAATGAGTTTTTCAAGTATAAAATCACCCCAAAATTTCAACTTCAAAAAATTTCATGTTTTCTGTATACATTTTGAGATGACGAATCCGACTAGCCCATCAACTTTTTCATTTGGGGTGTTTAACCCCGCGTACGGCCCATTCGAAAGTATACAGATCGTGGTTTAGGAGGTCATTTTTTTGCTGAAAAAACACGATTTATGCACTTTCGAATGGGCCGTACGGAGGGTTAAAACCCCCAAATGAAAAAGTTGATGGGCTAGTCGGATTCGTCATCCCAAAATGTATACAGAAAACATGGAATTTTTCGAAGTTGAAATTTTGGGGTGATTTTATACTTGAAAAACTCATTTTTTTGGCATTTTAGTCAAAAATGTCCAACTTTGGGAAGCGGTGGCTCAGCCCCCTGAGGTCGGGGGTAGCTGAAATTTTTTGGGGAGTACTTCTACACTTACATAACCCTCCACGAGAATTTGAGCGGAATCGGTGCAAAACAATTTTCTCCCCCATAAGGGGTCCACCCCCTCAAAAAGCAAAAGGGGTGCAGGCGGTGCGAATTTATCACAGACTCTGGACATCATATAGAAGCTTTTTCAGCAATAAAATCGCGATTAACATTTTTTTTTCTTTTTTAACCAATTTTTCGATGCTATTTTGCCTGGCCTACTATAGCTCCCTTGGGTTTGTGAATACCATTCAAAATTCATCTGATTTGGAAATTTGACGTAGATTAATTTTCATAGACCTCATTTTTGCTCTAGCGCCATTATTTTGGCACTCATGGGCCAAAAACCTGATTTGGGGGCAAAGATCCACAATTTTGGGGAGACGCGCAAACCGGACGGGACCGGACACCTTAGATTCATGTTCAGGACATGAAAATAGACCATTAGAGAAAAAAATCGGTTGGTCGCCGATTCTTTCCCTATGAAATGTTAATCTACTGGACTATATCTGATTTATCATAAAATTTTTTGTGTAAATAAAAATTTGAAAAATTTCCGGACACATTTCTCCCAAGCATTGAAGGATGAAGATTCAACCGCCTTTTTTTTCATAATAGTGTACTTGCTTATCGCTACTTACCTAGTTGATTGATTATGTAGTTGAGCTCGATTAGAACACGTATAGGTACTTGATGAGATAGCGCAAAGTTTAATTTTGTTTAGTTACAATATCAATAATACAGGGTGACCGAAAAGTAGTTCCCAAAAAAAAATGCTTAGCAAAAATTCCCTAATTAACTTATCCAAAAAATTTCAACTCTGGCAGCATCCTTGGTCCATTACTATTCGAACACAGGCCTCTTCAAAAATTCTCAATCATTTTTGAATTTTTTGTGAAGAATAATTTGATTTTCGCTTACAATGCTATAGCTAAACCTAGTCGAACGAAATTTAAAAATTGCGTGGAATAAAATCTAGGAATTTCTGTGGATAGGTGACGAGTTCCTCAAAATCTTGAATTGAACCCTGTTAATCTGAAAATAGTGCGTTCAATTTTGAAATAAGGAGGATTGCATTTCAGCGCTTCACAAATTGGAGTCAGGTGATTTAATTCAGCATTATTGAATTAATGCTCTGGTTTAAGGGAAAAATTGGGCAATATTGAATTATTTCGGGTTATAAATTATACAGAGATTAGAAGACGATCTATATTAGTAGAATATGACCAAAAAAAATTTACCCTATCAATTATAATTTTTTACCGAAATTTTAAATTTTTTTAGGGAAGTAATTTTCAGTCACCCTGTACTAGTATTATGGTACTAATTACCTAATAAAAGAAAGATATAGAAAAGTGAGAATTTAAACACATGATCTCGATCTTTCATACTTCGCACCCATTATGTAAGTACATCAATCTGCGCGTTTTTCAACCGATTAAATTTCTTGCCAAGTTTTCAAACGTACAAATTTTTGCTTCACATTCTGCACATTTTCGAGTTCAGTGTTCGTGATTTACATGTAAATTTCTACATATCATCATAAAATGGAAGAACACAGATTTTGGTTTTCGAAACGTTTCCTGGTCACCATATTGGCTTTTTTTGGAGAAATGAATATTTTTGCCTCAAAAGCCAATTTGAATATTGCTTTACTCGATATGACTGGTAAACGAGAAATCATTGTAAATAACATGACAGTTTATCAGGTAAGTTACCAACAAATAAATCATGCGCGCCCAGAAATGGGGCTAAAAATTCGAAAAAAAAAGGGAGGGAGTTAAAATTAAATATAAAAAATAGGGTAGGTAATCTGTAATTCAGTGGCACTGACGTGGTCAGGGTACTTTCAGCGGGGATTATACGCGTATACAGATTTAGGTAGGCAAAGAAAAATTAAAAAATTGAGGGATTTTTGAAACGAACAATCAATTTACCCTTTAAATTTAATTAGTTGAATTTTAAAAAGTCCTGTCTTTTTGAATCAGTGAAATAAATTCAACTGAAAATCATGACTTTTCACTTATCTTTTAGTCAAAATTACTCATTTTTTCTGACAAATTGGAAATTCATTGAGAAATCAGTGATTTTAAACTGAAGATTAGTAAAAAAATCACTAGTTGTTAATGAAAATTATTTCACTAAATCAAAAAAGCAGAATTTCATTCAATTTTCCTGATTAAAATTAAGAGAGTCAAGTACCTATAAATGCTTATTCAAGAAAATAATGACTGAATTACTGCCCGAGCGAAGTGAGGCTAAAAATATTTTGAAAACCTATATGTGACCCTGCACAAAGAAATCCATATACTTAGTGTGGGATAACAACTTTTCGAGAAAAACGTGTTCGAAGAGAAAATTTTCAATGCATTTTTTATAAAATAATGAACTATTATGGAATTTTGGGGTAAAGACCCAACAACCAACTCACGTGAATTTTGAAGGGGTTTTTTACATAAGAATCCGCGAAAAAGAGGGGTACCCAAATTTGACACACTATATGTGAGCCTGGATATAGAAACCACCCTTAGGGGTCAAAAATTGGTTTTTGAGTCAAGGTTCCCCCTTGATTCTACTCCTTCTGAAAAGCTCAAAATCCGTGTCAACTCAAAAACCAATTTTTGACACCTAAGGTTGGTTTCTATGTCCAGGCTCACATATGTTTTTTTTTGAAGGGCCACATATTTGAAAAGCAAAAAAGTGCATTCCCTTTTGAAATTTTTATTATTAAAAAACTCATTATCAAGCTTAAGGGGAGGGAGGCTTGAGCCCTTTGTGGCTTCCCTTTGTGTGCGCTTATGGAATTAATTTTTCCGAATTTTAAAAAATTTGTTTGCTTTTGTGACGAAAAGGAGGGAGTCAGTTGGAAAATTTCAACAAAAAAAAAAAACATTATTGGGAGGTTCTACGTAGGTTGCTTAGAAATTGTATTGTTATATGTACGCACTTAATTAATCATTCAATTAATATGTCTATGTACCATAATGATTATTTTTTAAACGAATGTCGACATTCCAGACCGCAGAATTCAATTGGGATTCTGAAACCAAAGGCTTCGTTTTAGGTGTTTCAAATTACGGGGTATTACTGGCACCTCTGGGAGGATATCTTGCATTGAGATTTGGAGGTTCGATTGTCATCACCATCAGTACTTTTATCGTGTCGATTTCGACTATACTCACGCCGTTGGCAATTCGTCTCGATTTCTATTTATTTATCGCCTTTCGAATAGTGGAAGGAATATCAGGGGTAATAATAATTTGATAATAAATACCTACTAACTAAGAACATACCATGTAAGGTTGGGCTCTTATTGAATTCATCTTTTAAAATTTGATTTTAAAACAGAACTCCAAGATTTCTTCATTTCCGTTGGAAAAATTTCGTGATTGATTTCGAAAAATTAATTTCCAACTCAAGCTGCAAAGGTCTCAAAAAAAGAGTTGAGACCATCAAGCTATATCCAAAGATCATCTCCAGACTAACTGCTTTAAAATTATCGGTTATGATGCTCTAAATACAAATCGAAAATTATTTATAAGAAAAAACCACCGTACTTAAGGGGTCCAAAATTTGAAATTTTAAAACTACTCCGTGAAACATTTTTGGGAAAAACAGAGAGAAAGAGAGGATATTGCTCAAAAAATTGTATTTTCAATTCTCATTGGTTTTTACAAAAAAGCTTTTGACCTTCAATCACTTTCCAACAAAAATTTGTATCAAGAGCTTGAAGTTTAACTAAAATTTTTATTCCATAAATTTTAACTGGGAGCATTTATCGTATTTTTCGACATTTTTCACTGTTTTTGAAAATCAACCAGGCATTCAGATACGCCAGTTTTCTTGAATTATGGACCCAATGGTCGCCACTTCGAGATAGATCTAAACTCGTGGCCATCACATTGAGTGGAATGTACGCAGGGCCTGCCATAACCTATCCTATATTTGGATACGTTATACGAAAATACGGTTGGCCTGCACCCTTTTACTTTTCCGGTAAGTAAGGCACCCTTTACAAAAATATAACTTTTGAAATTGGTATAACATCGATTCGATCAATATTTATGAATTATTGTAGGTGGTTTTTCACTTCTATGGACCCTCATATGGTTCCCATTGGTACCGAATAGCCCAGAATTGGATAAATATATATCGAAAAAAGAACTTGAGTATATACAGCAAGATCCGCCACAATCTAGACCAAAAAATGTGAATACCTAAACAATTGAACCATACGGATGGCACTGGTGACAATTCTAATCTAATCCTATGAAAATGCGTAGATGAAATCAGTATGGTGGAATATTATTCTCAGCAAACACACCTACGCTTTGTCAATGACGAAATTTATTTTCAATTTGGGAGTCACTGTCACCATTACATGTCTACCGATGTACATAGAAGGTAAAACAACATAAATCATTCTTTCTTCTTTGCATCATGCTAGTTTAGGTTTAGACTTAGACTTCATCCTCATCCAATGAGAATGCTGATCAATGAACAATCAAATATTTGCTAACTGTGGCTGATTTTAGATCTCACCGGCAGCACGATTGACAGAATAGGAGTCTATTCGGCTATACCGAATTTTATAAATATCTTCACCCCACTCTGGGTAGGATACGGGGTTGATCATCTCAGAAATTCGAGTCCATTAACCACCACTCAGGTTAACTACCACAATGATACCTACCTATCGAAATAAAAAAAAATTAAAAAATATCAGGCAGAAAAAACAAATTTTTTGATTGAACAGATACCTTGTGTCTTCCGATCACGCAAGAGCCTTCAATTCTTCGGAAAAAGCCAAAAATTTAATACTTTCAAAATTTTCAGAAACTTGCAAAAAAAAATTAAAATTCATTCAGATCAATTTTAGAGCTTATTTAGTGTCTATCTAAACCAAAAATCACAATTTTTTGAAAAAAAAATCCATATTTTATAGCTTTTTTATATTTCTCTTATTTTTTCACCGATTGAAGAAAATTTGAAAAAGTTATAAAACATTTATTTTTTCAAAAAAAGGTGCTTTTTGGTCTAGATAGTCGCTAAATAAGCTCTAAAATCAATTTTAATCAATTTAAAATTTTTTCGAAATTTTGAATTTTTGGCAATTTTTGAAGAATTAATAGCTTTTGCGCAATCGGAAGATAAGAATCGATTTTGATTTTTTTTAAATTTTTCCAGTATCTATTCCCAGCCAACAACTGTTGCGCGGGGTATCTGTTCAAAAATCAAAAATTTTGGTTTATCGGACCACCCTGTTCAATACCTACCTCAAACTTCATCAACAATTGTTACACTTTTAGGTTCACAAATTATTTACTTGCACTGCATTCGGATTCGGAGGCATTTTACTTCTCGCAATGACAAGATTACCCAATAATTTGATCATTCTGATCACCTGCTTGACTCTGTATAAATCAACTGTATGTGTAACTCTGGTGATGGCCGAGTAAGTCTTCGAAAATTTTTCAAATTACTTTCGTCTAATTTAACTTTGACTAAATCTTTAAATTTTTCATTGCCATTAGTTTGAATACTGTCGCTTTGGCGCCGAAATGTTCCAGTTGCCTGGCCAGTTACACATCATTATTTTACATGTTCGGTTCTATCATTGGACCACTTATTATTGCTTACGCAGTGACTGGCCACGTAAATATCAATAAAAATTTCCAAGTACCATAAAGTATGTCTTGATACGTAAAAAAAAATACCATCATTCTATTTTTCATCTTTCAGAGTCTATCTCAATGGAATATTGGTTTCATGATATTTGCTGTAATCTCATTCGTTGGAGCTGGCTTCTTCTACATATTTGGGTCTGGTGAGCCACAACCCTGGTCTTATTCGATCGAAGAACAGGACAAAAACAAGGATCAGTCTAAGTCCCGCCCGTGCTAAAGGAATATTTTGACACAAGATGAAAAATTAACCGAGCTAATGAAGCAATTTAAATTATTCAATGAAAAGGATAATTAAAAAAATAGCTTCAGATTATTTCACTCAATACCTACGAAAAAACAGAAAAATTTATTGAAAAAGTTGTATTTTAATATTTTCTAGTTTTTTCGCACAAAATGAAAAGCTAAATCATCCCAAATAACATGTTGAATTATCTAATTAAAAACGATGGCTATAAACAATCGTAAATTGTTGCATAGAAAAAAATTATATCTTCAAATTCCGGTACAGTTCTCCCTCCCCCTCTTCCTAAATATCCTGTAAGAAAAAAATCTTACACTATTGCAATCATTCATCGTCAATTCCTATATGTTTAAATCAAGGCAAGAGAGATAATATTTTATTCATTTTTTTCGATGGACATTTAAGTAGTGATTTTTTCACCCTTTCTTTGATTCTAAGGCAAGAATAATTTTTTTCAAAAATTTTCATTGAAATTCTGTAAGAAATTGACAGCGCTGAATTTTTAGACGAATCATCAGTTCAAATCGAAAACCTTTCAATCTTTTTTAATTTTTTCCTCAGAAGCATACATACGTACTTACTCAATTTTAAATCACCCGGAGTCCTAAAATTTCGTGTTAAATGCAAGGTTTTCATTTCCCATTCATAAATCAAATTGTCATTGGGTATTAGGAAATTATTTTTCAGCTTTTCACCCTACTTATTTTAAAAAGTTTTACCTCTATTTTTTTTTGGTTGCTAATCATGCAAATAAATAGCTAGTAACTAGGGATACATACCTAATAAGAAAAAAAAAGGTATCTCATTCAAGCAAATTCTATTTGCTATCTCACAAACTTCATATATAAACCCATCCATTACCCTCGGATATCTACGTTAGGTATTAATTCTTTAATCATATTTTTATTTACTTAATCTCAAGTAGGATGAGTAATTCAAAGCATGACATTTAATACTATAACACCTTGAAAATTCAGTTTCTCAAGTATACATAGGTACCTACGCCTAAAAGTAAATTGTACATCATTTTCTTATTTTTCACTTGCATTCCGCGAATATAAGTTTGGTGTTCGCGAATCATAATTCTTAAATATTTGTGTATGTTTGGGTATAAAAATGGAAGAACACAGATTTTTATTTTCAAAGCGCTTCGTGGTCTGCATATTGGCTTTCTTTGGAGAAATAAATATTTTTTCTTCGAAAGCCAATTTGAACATTGCCATACTCGATATGACTGGTAATCGAAAAATTGTTGTAAATAACATAACCGTTGACCAAGTGAGTACAAATTTAATTTTTATGCGTTTTAAAACATTCGCTGACGAGAAAAAAGAGAGCAGTTGGTATTGAAAATGGTAATAAAATACTTCTGTAGGTCTGGAAAATTGCAAGTAGAAAAAAATTTAATAAAATTTCAACTCGAGGAAGAGATTTCCAAAACTATACATCGCCGGAAAGGTACCGTATAGCCAAAGAATAATTTTTCGTGATTTTTTTTTGAATAAACGAACTCCTGATTTTTATTATTTTTTTAAAATATCTCATTTACTCAGTAAAATTGTTAATTTTAAATCTCGAATGAAAATTTTTTGAAAGAAGACAATTAAAAGCTAAATTTTTAATGTTTTTTCAAGATCGCCTGTCGTTAAAAAGGGAGAAGAGAGATTCGAAAGGCTCCTCATAAAATGCCGCTCGTTTTTTAGGATTCATGATAATATATCTAATCATTAAACATTTTATATTCAATAGAATCAAACAATGATAACTTTTCGTAAATCAACATATTCCAGACTGCAGAATTCAATTGGGATTCCGAAACTAAAGGCTTCGTTATAGGTGTTTCAAATTATGGGATATTTTTATCACCTCTGGGAGGATATCTCGCCTTCAAATATGGAGGGTCGGCCCTTATTACCATCAGTACTATAATCGTATCCATTTTCACAATCCTCACACCATTGGCAGTTCGTTTCAATTTTCTTTTGTTTATCGTAATTCGAATTTTGGAAGGAATATCAGAGGTAACAAGTAATTTGATAATAATCATTAGACGTCTAGGTTAACATTACGCTTATTTATACACAAAACTTACAAAACCCTCAAATTTCTGGATTTAAAAAAATAAAACAAAAAAAACATAAGAAGCTCATCGATTCTCATTTGAAAGCTTTTAGCTTCCATCTTTTCAAAATAACAGTTCAATTGAACTTTGATACATATTTTAGATACCTAGACCTACTCCTGAAAACTAGAAAATTATATTTTTTACTCATAACTATCGAGGATCTTTCACTATGGCCCTTGAAAATTTTACATAAAAAATTTGTTCATAATTTTTTGAATTTGTATTCGGCATTTTTGTAACCTAACTGCCCCCTCTACCCCAGAAAAATTGCTCAGACCGTCTTTGATACCTACATTATGTGGATATATTTTTCACGACAGTAGAAATTATTCACTCGGGCAATTTTTTTCGAATAATTGAGTTCAACAATAAAATATCAGCTTAAAACAAGCATTTTTCACTCGATTATGAAATTAAATTTTTTGTAGATGGAAAATTCTTTTAAAAAATTGACCAAACTTTCAAATCTCGAGAGTAATTTCAAGTAAATTTTACCAAAATCAAAAATCCGTAGATTCAGTTTGAAACCCGTTTTGTTAATCAGCTTATCTCTCCCACAGAAACTGTGTTTTTTCCAAAAGTGGTATCAATCACTTTGAGGACTCCTAACTCTATCCTCATCATGATTTAATGAGCTCAAATATTTTTCCTGGTAAGTCTCCCCACTCAAAGTAAACTGCTTCCCCAATTTTCGTCAAAATGTGTACCATGGTTTTTTTTCTGTCCATAATGTACCTAGAATCTGTAAAATTTTACCTTTCAATTTGGAAAAATATCTTGAGCAACGAAGTTTTTGAAGATAAAACAATCAAAAGATATGTTATTTCGAGCCTAAAGCATATGAATACAATTTTTGAATGGAAATTAACAGATTTCGAGGGTCTGCACGTCAGATTTTAGAAAACTCCATCAAAAAAGAATGAAGACTATTTCAATTTGTGAGATCATTTACAATTCCATACTTATGTACAGTTCAGAGAATTTTTTATTTATTTTTTCTAAATCTTCAAGACATTCCGATACGTTAGCTTCTTTGAACTATGGACTCAATGGTCACCACTGAAAGAAAGATCTAAACTTGTTGCTATAACATTATGCGGACTGTACGCTGGGCCTGCCATAACTTATTCCGCATTTGGCTACGTTATACAAAAATTTGGTTGGCCAGCATCATTTTACTTTTCTGGTAAGTACCTATGAAATATACAGGGTGATTCAAGGTTGACCGCGCTCCTTCCAACCAGTGAGTGGGCCACTCATCCTGAGTCAAAGTATGTATGTTTGCCTAGCCTTCAAACTGCGGGGGGCTGAATTATGCTCTTCGAAACAATTTTTTTTTTGAATTTCGTTTCGCATTTTCTACCGAGCGTTACTCGACAACCAAGATAGGTAGAAAGTTGCGCTTTGCGGGAACGGATAGTCCACTTTCTCTAGAATTTTTCTATGCGGTAGATAATTTTTGCAGGTGAACTAGGATGGGTGTACTGCATCAAATATTCGAAAAAAACGTGTAAAAAAGTTGACGATTTTTTCTATTTTTGTAAATAACTAAAAAAGTTGTCCTCTATTGGGAAAATTATTATTAATGTTTCTAGAAGAAAAAACTATGATCTTTCCAGTGGAGCGAATCCCACTCCTCTATCTTGCTTGAATCAAAAATTATGAGCGTTTAATTTTGTGAAAACTACAAAGAAAACTTCACTTTTTTGATTTTTTAAATTACAAAAATTTCTATCTTCGTAACTAAATGAGACCGGGATATAGGATTTGCAGCATTGGATTAATTAAGTATTTCACTATATAAAATTGACATAATATCGTCAAGTCCTTCATAAAAAAAAATTGTCAGAAATTTTTTTTTTACTATAAAAAATGTTTATTTGCAAAATTGAAATATATCATTCCTATGTTGTGTAATGTAATACTTGGTTAATTTTTTGCTGCAAACCTCATATCCCGGTGTCATTTAGTTACCTACGAAGATAGAAAATTTTGAAATTTGAAAAATCAAAAAGGTGAGGTTTTTCTTGTAGTTTTTACAAAATTAAACACTCATAACTTTTGATTCAAGCAAAATAGAGGAGTGAGGTTTACTCCATTGGAAAGATCACAGTTTTTTCTTCTAGAAAAATTAATAATAATTCACCCATTAGAGGACAACTTTTTTACTTATTTACAAAAATAGAAAAAATCGTCAACTTTTTTACACGTTTTTTTCGAATATTAGATGCAGTACACCCCTCCTAATTCACCTGCAAAAATTATCAACTGCATAAATAAAATTTTAGAGAAAGTGGACTATCCGTTGCCGCAAAGCGCAACTTTCTACCTATCTTGGTTGTCGAGTAACGCTCGGTAGAAAATGCGAAACGAAATTCAAAAAAAAAATTGTCGAAGAGCATAACTCAGCCCCTGCAGTTTGAAGGTTAGGCAAACATACATACTTTGAATCAGGATGAGTGGCCCACTCACTGGTTGGGAGGAGCGCGGTCAACTTCGAAACACCCTGTATACACCCAAAATTGATTCCACTAAAGGTAATAAACGTATAAATAATTACAGGAGTTTTTTCACTTTTATGGACCCTCATATGGTTTCCATTGGTACCAAACAGTCCTGCATCGGATAAATACATATCGAAGAAAGAACTCGATTATATACAGCAGGATCCACCACAATCAAAACCAAAAAAAGTAAAGAAAGACCAAATAAAACGGATGACGCTGGTGATAGCAAATTTCTAATCCAATCATAATTTATAATAATTTGTAGCTGAAATCAGTGTGGTGGAATACCATCCTCAGCAAGCACGTTTTAGCTTTGGGAATGACCAAAGTAATCTTCACTTTGGGATTCGCTGTCACCATTACTTGCCTACCTATGTATATTGAAGGTGAAACAACGTGACCGTACTTTTTTCTCGCATTCTGTTGATTCTAAGAATGTTGATAAACCAAAAAAATACCAGATATTTGTTTATTGCAGAACGTAAAAAATGTTTTCAGATCTCACTGGTAGCACAATTGACAAAATCGGTATCTATTCGGCCATACCTAATTTTATAAACATTCTTACTCCACTTTGCACAGGGTACATAGTGGATTATTTCAGAAATACGACGAAATCAACCACTACTCAGGTGAACTACATGTTTTCATGGTATCCAAAAAAAATATGTATCTCTCATTTATAAATCAGTGAATATTATCGAAAATCATTGGAAAACAGCTAGAATTGCCGCACAGTAATAAATCAGTGAAATTCTTTGAAAAATCATCGAAAATCCGTTTTCACTGCGCTGAAATTCTGACGGTACCCTCTCATTTCTGAATCAGTGAAATCCATCAAAAATCACCGGAAAACAGTCAGAATTGCAGCCACAGTAATAAATCAGTGAAAAAATTTCACTGAAAGCAAACAGTGAAACAAATTGCTGGAAAATCAGAGAAAATTCACTGAAAAATCAATGAAATTTCTGAAATTTGCTAAAAAAAATCAGTGAAATTCTTTGAATGATCAGGGAAAATCCGCTTAAAATCAAAGAATTTCGTTGATTTTTTCCTTGCTGCAGTTCTATGACTGTTTATCAGTGACTTTTCACTGATTTAAAATGAGAAAGTATGTATGAATATTCCCTACATCTAATTTTATTCATAATTGTACACTTTTAGATTCACAAATTGTTTATGAGCTCTGCATTCGGATTTGGGGGCATTTTACTATTCATCTTGACGCAATTACCCAATAATTTAATCCTTTTGATCACCTGTTTGACTTTATACAAAGCAACTTTATGTGTTAATATGGTGATGTCTGAGTAAGTTTGAAGGAATACTGTCTGAAAATTAGTAGATAAGTATCTAAGGCAACATAATTTTTTCTCTTTTTTTCTTCATCAGTTTGAATGCTGTCGCTCTAGCTCCGAAATGTTCGAGTGTTATAGCCAGTTACACATCATTGTTTTACGCGTTCGGTTCCGTCATCGGGCCCCTGATTATTGCTTATGCAGTACCTGGCCACGTAAGCATCGAATGCATAATATGAAAAATACATATTCCTGTAGGTAAAATGTATTTTCACTCCCAACCATTGATTTTTTCCCTTTTTGCAGAGTCTGTCTCAATGGAACATTAGTTTCGTGATATTTGCTGCGACCTCGTTCGTTGCAGCGGTTTTATTCTTAGCATTTGGATCTGGTGAACCACAACCGTGGTCGTATTCACAGTCAGTCGAAGAACAAGATGAAACCAAAAATGATTCATCCCAGTCTCAAGAAGCAAAACCCACTATTATTTGAATTTTTCAATCGTAATCGGTGACCTTTTTTTGATAATACGTCACATGTACCTACTCGTGCCAATACTTCATAGATTTTTTGACACAAAATGATTATCATCCCATCCACTAGGTTAGATGGAGCCTGAGGCAACTTGAATTCTTCATTTAACTTTTTTAAGTGGTGATGAGTAGAATAAGGAAAACAGGTCGAAATTTTTTTACCTGTACCAAATTTGGTTATGCACAATGTTAAATTTATCCCATCATTTTTTTGTCATTTTATCAACTTGAACAAAAATTTTTGACACCAAAAATTTTTATTTAACCTAGGCTTTTTTGTAACAGAAAAACTTTTCCAAAATTTGCAATAGTTCAGAAAATTTTGCAATTTTTTTTCAAAAATTTTGTTGTAGAAGTCTCATTTTTTTTGCTGAGGTGGATTTTGTGTAGCTGAGAAAGAATCTACAATCAGAATTTTGATTGGTCAACTAGGAAAAAAATGAGAAAAGATTGAAAATTTTGAAAAATTTTAAAAATTTTCGAATATATATAGAATTTGGCTCACAACCTACGGTCGCGTGCAATTATATATATACCTAGGCATGAAAAATCGCATTTCATTGGATAAAAGCAGAATTTTTCTTGTATTATTTTTTTTTTTACAAAATTGCTAGATGTTAAGTTTAACCATCACATTTTGAATCCAAAGTTTTTATTTTAGGTACCTACCCATTTAAATTTTTGAAATATTAAGAATTTTATCTAGATAGGTAGGCATTTTTTTAAAATTATACTTCTATTTTTAAGAAAAATTTTCAATATTGTTCAAAATTTTTGCTTGAAAATTTTTCTAGTTGATTGTTTAAAATATTTACTTTTTATTTCCTAAAAATGTTGAAACTGTTTGAATTTTTGAGAATTAAAAATATGTTTAAAAACGATTATTTCACCAATTTTTCTATTTAGAAAATGTTTTAACAAAACATGTAATAATAAAAAAAATTTTCCAAGTATACATTAGGATGGATCGAAAAAAAAAAACATATCTTGGAGTTTGACCAAATTTGGTGGGGTAGTTTACTTTGAGTGAGAGACTTCACAAAAAAATTTTGCGTCATCGAGGGGCAAGGGGAGGGGAACAGGAAGTGCTCAAAGTACGCCTGCTTTTGAAAAAAACGCTGTTTTTTGCGTTTTTTAGCCAATCAAAATTGTGCGAGAAGCCTTCGTAGCACTTTTCAAAATTCACTTTCAGTTGTTGAAAAAAATGTTTGTTCACTTACTCGATGAAAAAAAAAATCATTCCAGCTTAGTGAAAATTTTATATTATAGAAATATGTATTGCAGTCCTCAGAGGGTGGACCCCCTGTAGAAAAAGTTGCATTTTCCCACTGGAATATCTCAGCTACAGTGAAAATTTCGAAAAATTGGTTCAAACGAACGTTGTAGAGCGTTAAAAGACAAACATTTTCCTTTTTTTGCATTTTTTCTACGTGGTCTTGGGGCCGAGCTATTGCTAGAAGAAAACAGATCGGCGCAGCGTTCGAAAATTTCTCACAAAATTTTAAACCCCTCTTTTGGGGCCTAATTTGGGTCCAGGGGTTAGATGATTATAAAAATCGAGTTTAGCGACCACGAAAACTCCAGAAACCCACTTGTTGGGCTACTTGTTCGCTAGATTTTATACCAGGCCTACACACGTGTAATTTATTGAGTTGATGAAAAATTTTCAAGCCCCTCGTCGATCTTTTTTATTTTTGCAATAGCTCGATCCCAAGACCACGTAGAAAAAATGTAAAAAAAGTAAAATGTTCGTCTTTTAACGCTCTATCACGTTTGTTTGAACTAATTTTTCGAATTTTTCACTGTGGCTGAGATATTCCAGGGGGAAAATCCAACTTTTTCTACAGGGGGTCCACCCTTGTTTTTTTATTCTCTACAATTTTTGTTTCAACTATTTTTTCGTAAGTACGTAATTTCGAAAGTTATCGCAAAAAAGCCAAAATTTGAAACCCCTCACCCCAAAAGGGGGACAAAATATTCCCCGGTTTTAGGGAAAGTCGGGTATGTTGAAATACACCCTCTACAAAGCTTATATACGAACTTTTCCATTTTCAGGAATTTTTTGGCTTTTAGTTTTTTTTTAAGCTAAATCGTTCGTACTATTAAAATAATATTTTGACATTTTTGACACAAGATGAAAAATTAACCGAGCTGATGAAACACATTGAATTATTCAATGAATAGGATAAAATATACAAAAAATCGGAGTAGATTATTTCATTAAATACCTACGAAAAAATAGAAAAAAATTATTTTAAAAGCAGTATTTTTTATTTTCTAGGTTTTTTTTGCATAAAATGGAAATTTAAAAAAAGTTAAATTATCCAATTAAAAACGATGGCTATGAAAAATCGTATTTATTGCATAGAAAAAATTATTCATATCTTCATAATGGTATTGGTCAAACAAGAATATGCCAACAAATTCCTGTACAATTCCCCCTACCCCTCTTCACAAATATCTTGTAGCGAAAAAATCTTACGCCATTGCAAGAAATTGACAGCGCTGATTTTCTAGACGAATTATCAGTTCAAATTCAATTATAAATCAAATTTCCATTTGGGTAAGTATTAAGAAATTATTTTTCAGCTTTTCACCCTAATTATTTTTAAGAGTTTTACCATTTTTTTGGGATTGCTTATCATGCAAATAAATAGCTAGTAACTAAGGATACATACCTAATAAGAAAGAACAAAGTATCTCATTTACACAACTTCTATCTCACAAACTTCATATCAACCATCTATTACCCTCGCATATCTACGTTATTAATTCTTTAATCGCATTTTTATTCAATCTCAAATAGGATGAGTAATTCAAAGCCTGATATTTAATACTGTAATGCCTTGAAAATTCATTTCCTCAAGTATACATAGGTACGCCGAAAAGTAATTTTTACACAATTTTATTATTTTTCATTTGCATTCCGCGAATATCAAAATTTGGTTTTCGCGAATCATAATTCGTAGGCCTAAATATTTGTGTACATCTAGATAAATACAAATGGAAGAATACAGATTTTTGTTTTCAAAGCGCTTCCTGGTCTGCATATTGGCTTTCTTTGGAGAAATGAATATTTTTGCTTCGAAAGCCAATTTGAACATTGCCATACTCGATATGACTGGTAGTCGAAAAATAGTTGTAAATAATGTAACCGTTGACCAAGTGAGTACAAATGAATTTAATTTTTATGCGTTTTAAAACATTCGCACACGAGTAAAAAGAGGGCAATTGGTATTGAAAATGGTAATAAACTACTTCTGAAGGTCTGGACAATCGCAAGTAAAAAAATTTAATAAAATTTCAACTCGTGGAAGAGATTTCCAAAACGGCGTCGCGTCGCCGGAAATGTAGCCAAGGAATAATTTTTTGTGAAGACATTTTTTTTTTAAATAAACGGAACTCCTGATTTTTATTATTTTTTTAATCATCTATTTTATTCAGTAGGTAAAAATTGTTAAAATTGTTAAAACTTGCGTAAAATTTTTTTGTCAAAAGATCTTTAAAAGCTAAAATTTACTATTTTTTCAACAACGTCTGTCGTCAAAAAGGAGGAGGAGAGATTCGAAAGTTTTCTCACAAAATGCCTCTCGTTTGTCAGGATTCGTGATAATTGTAAACATTTTATATTCAATCGAACCAAACAATAATAACTTTTCATAAATCAACATTCCAGACTGCAGATTTCAATTGGGATTCCGAAACTCGAGGCTTCGTTATAGGTGTTTCAAATTATGGGATATTTTCATCACCTCTCGGAGGATATCTCGCCTTCAAATATGGAGGGTCGGCCCTTATTACCATCAGTACTATAATCGTATCCATTTTCACAATCCTCACACCATTGACTGTGCGTTTCAATTTTCTATTGTTTATCGGCATTCGAATCGTGGAAGGAATATCAGAGGTAACAAGTAATTTGATAATGATCATTAGACGTCTAGGTTAACATTAATCTTACTTATACTTGAAACTTACAAAACCCTCAAATTTCTGGATTTTAATTTTTTAATTTTTTGAAATATAAAGCTCATTCATTTTTATTTGAAAGCTTTTAGACTTCATCTTTTCAAAATAATAGTTCAATTCAACTTTGATATTACATATTTTGGAAACTCCTGAAAACTAAAAAAATATATTATTTACGAATAACTATCGAGGATCATTCGATCGGACTCTTGAAAATTTTACAAAAGAAATTTATTCATCATTTTTCAAATTTTTATTCGGAATTTTTATAACCAAACTCCTCCCATCCCAGGAAAAATTGCTCAAACCGGTTCTGGTACCTACATATTGTGGATACACTTTACACTGCGCCTGCGGTAGAAATTATTCACTCGAATAATTATTTTCTCGAACTGAATTAACAATAAAAAATCAACTCAAAACGCGCATTTTTCACTCCATTAAAAAATCAAATTTTTTATAGATAAAAAATTCTTTGAAAAAATTGACAAATTTCAAATATCGAGAGAAATTTAGTGTTCAGCAAATATCCGGATAATCGAAATGAAGAGTTTCAACGGGAAAAAATTGATTTTTCGATTTCGATAATCGATTCTTCAATTTCGATTTTTCGATTTCGATAATCGATTTTTCAATTTCGATTTTTCAATTTCGATTTTTCGATTTCGATAATCGACCTTTAACTTTTGTGAGGGTTCGTAAAAGAATTCGGGAACTCTCGGAAAAGTTCAATCGTTTTAGGGATGTTTTCGGAGCTGTTCGGCAATTTCCGTGTGATATCCGGATATTATCCGGATATTTGGATATTTATCCAAATAGTATTTGGTATTTGGATATCCGGATATTTGTTGAACACTATCAAATTTCAAGTCAATTTCACTCAAGTGAAAAATCCGTAGCTTCAGTTTGAAACTCGTATTAGAATTCAGCCTACCACTTCCACAAAAACTGAGTTTTTTTCAAAACTGGTATAGAAATTTCGGATTTTTGAATTTTTTTTTACAAAATTTAGTATTTTTTGCTACATTTACAAACTTATTGAAAAAATGTCTTTAATAGTTGGCAAATGTGCCTATTTACAACGAAATTCCCCTATTTTTGAGTAAAATTTTCAACACGAAAAACAAAATAGGTACCTCATCGTGTTTCACGGTGTACTCTATCCATGAATAACTTTGAAAAAATCTCCCGGAAAACCTCCTGGATTGTTTTTCAAGATTTGTGAGAGGAAATTCCTCTAAATTTGGTTTCCCTGGACCTCCATGGTTTCCAAATCACTTGAATCATTGCTTTTCGTTGATGGTGCCCAACTCGTATTAGGTAACCTAGATGATTTAATATCATTCAGTATCATCAGCCATCTAACGTGGATTTTAAAAAACCCAAACAATCTGTTTCAACAATCGATAATTGTGCGCTGTTTTCGATCGATTACATGTAAGCACTTGATCATTTTCTTCATCAAAAAGATCATTTCAGAAACTAGAAAAAAGCAGGAAATTCATCATATTGATAGTTTATCCCTTGAAAATTGGGCGTTTTCGAACTTTTTTTGAGTGAAATATATGCACGAAAATGATTGGGGGGGGGCTCAAGCCCAGAGTCAATCGATTATAATCGATTCTCATCCCCTGATTAAAATAATCGGACGAGCATCGATTATTCCTCGATTAATCGAAGATAAGTAAACAAAAATTTCCAATCTTCCTGATTGGTCAAATTATATGTGACGTAATTTTTTTTCTAATCAAAACAATTTGAGTATCTGACGTCACGTATCTCTGGCCAATGAAGAATACTTAAATTTTAGGGACCGATTATTTCCGATTATTTTTTAAAACACCATCGATGTAGCATCGATTATAATCGTTGCATCTCTGCTCAAGCCTTCCCCGTGCCCCCTCCCCTCATCACCGCCTATGGGTATCAATTACTTTGAGGACTCCTAAATCTATCCTCATCGTGAATTAAGGAGCTCAAATATTTTTTTCCGGTGAATACCCCCTCCCCCTCCAAAGTAAACTGCTTCACCCATTTTCGTCAAAATTTGTACTATGTTTCTTTTTCTGTCTCTAATATGCCTAAAATCTATCAAATTCTATCTTTCAATTTGGAAAAATATCTTTAGGGATCCCTTAAAATTAACACTCTGAAAACGTTTCATTAATGTATGAAGTAGGGCACTAGTATGAAGTTTTTGAAGATGAAACAATCAAAAAATATGTTAATTTTGAGCCTAAACCATAAGAATACAATTTTTGATTGGAAATTAACTGATTTCGAGGGTCTGCATTCCAGACTTTGTAAAACTTCATCAGAAATAAATGAGGACAATTTCAACTTGTAAGATCATTTACAATTCCATACAGTTCACAGAAATTTATTTTATTTTTTTTTTCCAAAATCTTTAAGTCATTTCGATACGTTAGCTTCTTCGAACTATGGACTCAATGGTCACCACTGAAAGAAAGATCTAAACTTGTTGCTTTAACATTATGTGGACTGTATGCAGGGCCTGCCATAACTTATCCCGTATTTGGCTACGTTATACGAAAATTTGGTTGGCCAGCATCATTTTACTTTTCCGGTAAGTACTTCCGTAGAAGACGTACCTATAAGTACAAAACACATGAAATATACAGGGTGCCCTGTCTCAATATGGACACCCTTCAGCCAGTAGTAGGGTAACACATACTGAGCCGATGTAAGTAGGTTTGCCTACCATTGGAATTGAAGGGGCAGAATTATGCGCATCGAACATTTTTTCTTTTTGAATTTTGCTCGGTATTTTCAACCATGAAGATAGGTAGCAAGTTGCGCTTTGCGGAAATCAATAGCCCCTTCTCAAGAATTTTTCTATGCGGTTGATGATTTTTGTAGGTGGACTAGGATGAGTGTACTGCGCCAAATATTCGAAAAAAAACGTGTAAAAAAGTTGATGATTTTTTCTAATTTTCTTAATTAATAAAAAAAGTTGCCCTCGTCTGCTGCCATTATTAGAAGTGTTTTTAGAAGAAAAAAATTCGATCTTTCCGATGGTGTAAACCCCACTTTTCTGCCATGCTCCAATCGAAAGTTACCAGCGTCTACTTTGAATAAAAACAAGAGAAAAACCTCACTTTTTTGATTTTTAAAATTTCAAAAATTTATATCTCTGTGACAAAATGAGATAGGCTGAGGGGCTTAGCAGCATTGAACTAACCAAGTATTACACCGCACAAAATATTGATAGAATTTTCAAATTTTTCATTAAAAATTTTTGTTAAAATTTTTTATTTGTAAAATTTAAATATATCATTCCTACGCTGTGTAGTGCAATGCTTAGTTAGTTCAATGCTGCAAACCCCATCAGCCTATCTCATTTTGTCACAAAGATATAAATTTTTGAAATTTAAAAAATCAGAAAAATAAAGTTTTTCTTGTGTTTTTATTTTAAAACGCTCGTAACTTTCGATTGGAGCATGGAAGAAGAGTGGGGTTTACACCATTGGAAAGATCGAAATTTTTCCTTCTAAAAAGACTTCTAATAATGGCAGCAGACGAGGGCAACTTTTTTTATTAATTAACAAAATTAGAAAAAATCATCAACTTTTTTACACGTTTTTTTTCGAATATTTGGCGCGGTACACCAAACCCTAGTTCACCTACAAAAGTTATCAACCGCATAGAGATATTCTAGAGAAAGTGGGCTGCACGTTGCGTTGCCGCAAACCGCAACCTCCTACCTATCTTGGTTGTTGAATAGCGCACGGTTGAAAATGCCAAGCAAACTTCAAAAAGAAAAAAATTTTTGAAGCGCATAATTCTGCCCCTTCATTCCCAATGGTAGGCAAACCTACTTCCATCGACTCGTAATGTGTTGCAATACTACTGGCTGAAGGGTGTCCATATTAAGACGGGACACCCTGTATACACCCAAAATTGATCCCACTAAAGACAGTAAAATTATAATAATTACAGGAGTTTTTTCACTTTTATGGGCCCTCATATGGTTTGCATTGGTACCAAATAGTCCTGCATCGGATAAATACATATCAAAGAAAGAACTCGATTATATACAGCAGGATCCACCACAATCAAGACCAAAAAAAGTAAATAAACGAGCAAACAAAACGGATGACGCTGGTGATAGCAAATTTCTAATATAATCATAATATAATAATTTGTAGCTGAAATCAGTGTGGTGGAATACCATCCTCAGCAAACACGTTTTAGCTTTGGGAATGACTAAAGTAATCTTCACTTTGGGATTCGCTGTCACCATTACTTGCCTGCCTATGTATATTGAAGGTAAAACAACCCGATCGTACTTTTCTCTCGCATTTTGTTGATTCCAAGAATGCTGATAAACCAAACATCAGATACTGGTTTATTATAGAATGTCGATGTTTTCAGATCTCACTGGTAGCACAATTGACAAAATAGGTATCTATTCGGCCATACCTAATATTATAAACATTTTTACTCCACTTTGCACGGGGTACATTGTGGATTATTTCATAAATACGACGAAATCAACCACTACTAAGGTGAACTAAATTATATTCATGGTATCCCCCAAAAAATATGTTTCTCATTTATAAATCAGTGAATATTATCGAAAATCACTGGAAAACAGTCAGAATTGCCGCACAGTAATAAATCAGTGAAATTCTTTGAAAATTCAGCGAAAATCCGTTTTCACTGTGCTGAAATTCTGACTGTACTCTCTCATTTCTGAATCAGTGAAATTCATCAAAAATCACTGAAAACCAGTCAGAATTGCAGCACAGTAATACGAGTAAATCAGTGAAAAAATGAACGCGTTTTTTGCTTTAAAGCAAAAATCTTAGAACATGGATATGTCAGTAAGATATACCATACTCTCAAATTTAATATAATTCTTCAGGATGTTCATCAACTTATATTCAACATGGGATGTACTTCTTTCAATGCCCTTAAGGTATGGCAGCTTCATTTAGTTACTGTGTTACTACTATTACACAGGTCTAAAGACACTTTGATTACCATCAAGGAGAGGGATGCACCATTTAATCAGCTTCTAGTGCTGTGCCTCTACCAAACTAGCGCATATCTTCCCAACTACTATCTCTCAGACAATCATTTTCCGGCAATCTTTCCCAACTTTCTGTCTGACATTCTGTCTAACTTTCCATCTAATATTCCATCTTACGCTCCATCTAACTTCTTTGAGTCTAACATAATGTCATTATGTCTTAATTTAAAAATGTTACTGTCTAACGCTCCATATAATGCTCCATCTAACTTTCTATCTAACATTCCATCCAACTTCTTCCAGTCTAACATAATGTCATTATGTCATAATCTAAAAATGTAACTGTTTAAAACTCCATATAACGCTACTTCTAACTTTCCATCTAATAATCCGTCTATTTCCGATCGAATTTCCGATCATTTCTGATTTTTTGACCGACTTTCAGATTGACTTTTTGATCAACTTTTTGACTTAATTTTCGACTGACCTTTCGACCAACTTTTCAACCAACCTTTCAACAGCTTTCCAACTACCTTTCTGATTTCCAACTATCTTTTCAACTCAACTTTTCAATCAACTTTTTGACAGCTTTCCAACCATCTTTCTGATTTCCAACTATCTTTTCAACCGACTTTTTGACCGACTTTTTGACCGACTTTTTGACCGAATTTTTGACCGACTTTTTGACCGACTTTTTGACCGACTTTTTGACCGACTTTTTGACCGACTTTAATCTCTCCAAGTCTAACATGTTATCAGCAAATTATCATGTTCAAATATAATATTTAATTTTATTTATAAGTTTTTTCAAGCCTAACATAATGTCATTATGTCTTGATCCACTGTGATCATTACACATAACCCGTAACCCGTCCAAGTTTAACATGATATCAGCAAATTATTATGTTCAAATATATTATTTAACTTTATTTATAAGTTTTTTCAAGTCTAACATAATGTCATAATGTCTTGATCCACCGTAACCATAAGAATTTTCAAGCGTAAGAATTTTCTAGCGTAACAATTTTCTAGCGTAACAATTTCAAAATTTTACCCCCAGGCCTAAAGACATATCCATGTCAAAAAATTCATTGAAAGCAAGGCAGTGAAAGAAAAGCACCGGTAATCAGTGAAAATTCACTGAAAACTCGGTAATATTTATGTAATTTATTGAAAAATCAATGAAATTCTTTGAAAAACCAGTAAAATTCTTTGAAAAGTCAGTGAAAAATGGCTGAAAATCAGTGATTTTAACTGATTTTTCCCGTGCTGCAATTCTGACTTTTTATCAGTGAATTTTCACTGATTCAGAATGAGAGAGTAACTTCTCATTGATTCAAAATGAGAACGTATTTAAATGAATATTCCCTGCGTCTAATTTTATTCATAATTGTACACTTTTAGATTCACAAATTGTTTATGAGCTCTTCATTCGGATTTGGGGGTATTTTACTATTCATTTTGACGCAATTACCCAATAATTTAATCCTTTTGATCACCTGTTTGACCTTATACAAAGCAACTTTATGTGTAAATATGGTGATGTCTGAGTAAGTAAATAGGAATATCTGTCTGAAAATTAGTAGATAAGTATCTAAGGAAACATAATTTTTTCTCTTTTTTTCTTCATCAGTTTGAATGCTGTCGCTCTAGCTCCGAAATGTTCGAGTGTTATAGCCAGTTACACATCATTGTTTTACGCGTTCGGTTCCGTCATCGGGCCCCTGATTATTGCTTATGCAGTACCTGGCCACGTAAGTATCGAATATATAATAGGTATTAGGTACCTATGAAAAATACCTATTCCATGTAGATAAAATGTATTTTCACTCCCAAACATTGATTTTTTCCCATTTTGCAGAGTCTGTCTCAATGGAACATTAGTTTCATGATATTTGCAGTGACCTCGTTCGTTGCAGCGGGTTTATTCTTTGCATTTGGATCTGGTGAACCACAATCGTGGTCTTATTCAGTTGAAGAACAAGATAAAAACAAAAATGATTCATCTCAGTCTCAAGAAACAAAAATCACTATCATTTGAATTTTTCAATCGAAATCAGTGACTTTTTTTCATGATACCGTACGTCAAATGTACCTGCTCGTGCTAATACTTCATCGATTTTTTGGCACAAAATGATTATTAGGTATCCCATCGACTAGATTGGATGAAGCTTGAAGTAATTTGGATTCTTCAATTAAAGAGATAAATACATAGCTAGGTATGAAAAATCGCATTTCATTGGATGAAAGCAAAATTCTTTTCTATTAAATAAAATTATAGTATTATTATTTTTTTTTTACAAAATTGCTAGATGTTACGTTTAACCATCAGTTTTTAAATTCAAAATTTTAATTTTAGATGTCTAACTATTTAAATTTTTGAAATATCAAGTTAGATAGGTACTAATTTCTAAAAAATTATTTTTTGCCAAATTTTCAATATTGTTCAAAATTTTTGCTTGAAGATTTTTTACAGTTGATTGTTTAAAATCGTTTTCTTTTATTTCCTAAAAATTTTAAAACTGTTTGAATTTTTGAGAATTAAAAACATTATGTTTAAAAAATTATCATGTCACCATTTTTTTTAAAACTGTTTTAACAAAAAATGTGTAACCTTAATAAACATGAGAAAAATATACCAAGTACATACCTACTCACACACCCCAAGAAAACAAAAAGCAACGGTAGAAAATGGCTTTCTGCAATATTTTCGAGTAAAAGCATACCATATTAGATACGACAGAGCTATTTTTTGTACGCTAAAAACAAATTTAATTTTGGCAAGATCTCAATTAAAAGTAATACCTAATATATTTTACTGCTTCATTTCATCCGCCAATTTAATCAGGTTCTTGACATCAAATCATGTTGATTTCATTCATTAGAAAAAATTTAAAAAATAAATCTACACAACCGACGATTAGAAAAATTATCTTCAGTGGGCCCCCAATTTTCTCGAGGGAAAGGGTTAATTGTGCTTTATTTTGAGGATTTATGGTAGCGCGTTTGATACTTACACGGTGTATAGGTTTCAAACTTTTTATCGTATTTTGTTTGATGGTTTTTGCAAAATATTGTTGTAAACTGTCTTCAAAAACACATAATGGTAGTAAAAATCCAAGATTGTTCAGCCGCTGTTTAACCCTCCTTCCCCGAAAAAATCTCAAACTTTCAAAATTCAATTTTTTTCAAACAAAATTAATTTTTTTGTTTTTTGTTGACGGTTGGTAGTAAATACATGTGACCCGGCACAAAGGACCCCATAGGATGTCATACTTCGGTACTTCACTTTTTCGTGGATTCTTATGCGTAAAAAACTTCAAAATTCACGTAAGCTGTATGATGGGTCTCCAAAACATTTCAAAATCTCGCAAAACCCTACAATACCTAGTTCATTATTTTACAAAGAACGCTTGAAAGCTGAAAGTTTGTAGACAGTCTATTTTCGACTTCCGGAATCGACTGGAAACGTATTCGAGAAGTTCTGAAGCCTCCAAAATTTTTTGGAATTTTCCAGCAATGAAAAAATGGTTATAAAAATTAGCCATTATGAACTTTAAAGTTCATGTTGACCACTTTTATGGTCTTTTTTTCATGCATGGAAAATTCAAAAAAAAATTCTGGAGGCTCCAAAACATCTCGAAACTGTTCTAGAGGTTGAAAACAGATTATACACCAACTTACAGGGTTTTCTTTGATTAGATGAAAATTTTATTTTTTCAAGGCGATATGGGACAATTTTGAAAATTCAAAAATTCGCCAAAATTCTATAAATAAATTTCAGCACTTGAAATTTTGGATATGGGGTTCTTATATGATATACCTACTTTTGATTTATTTTTATTTCGGCCCAAAATGTTTTCAATGGAGATATCTCCCTTGTTGGGTTTGTGCGATCAAAAATCAATCAAGGAGGTGGTTTTCGGAAGAATTTTTCCACATGCCTACAAAAATATTTCATGTAATTGAAGGCAAAATCGCTCGAATGAAGCAAAAAGGAAAAATTACGATTGAAAATAAAAAAATTGAAAAATTTCCAATATTCTACAAACCATTTTTGATCATTTTTGGAATCCCTCCCCCCCCCCTGTTTGGGAATGAGTTCTGTCCGATTCGCCAGTGAAAAATTCGCGAAAGGCGATTTCCTCGCTGAGTGACTTTTCAAAAGCGATTTATCTTGAATGAGCGAATATTTTCACAATTATTGACCAATGGAGAATAAAATTACAAGTTTCCAAAATATTTAAAAAAATTTTCTCAGTTCATTTTTAATTTTTTGACATTTAACCACATTTTAAAAACTCAATAAAACATATCAAAACACTTGAATTTTTTCAAATTGTTTCAAATTTTTATAATTCATATCTTTTAAAATTTTGTCCTGAATTTTTGTTCTGTTAAAAATCTCGTTCATCTGAATTTTTTTCAAATGTTAAAAAATAGTCAAAATTTAAGCACGTGATACTTAGGAGAGATAAAATAATATTAAGTCATTAGTAAGGTAAACTTTACATCATGTTATTCTGATTAGTAGACAGGCACACAACTTCAGTGCTGTCACCTAAAGCCATTTACCCCTTCCCCAACCTCGTCCAACTCTCAAAACGAATAGAAAAGGAAAACTACCGAATCCACTTTTTAGGAAACTAGTACTTACTTCAAAATCAAATCTAAAACATATGAGCAATTATCCAGGTACTTACCTGTATTTTCTAATTCAACTTCTACATCTCGTCTTCTCGAAACTGCAAAATAATTAATTCGCCGTACTTTTATTACCTATAGAAATACAAACGCCGCATGTTACCCTGAAAATCATTAAAATAAAATTATCAAAAGTACCTGGGTACACAAAATACATGCAAAAAAATGGTTGATTTCTTCTTAATACATATTCATAAATTTCAGTAATAAGCATAGATACTACTTCTAAAACCAGTTTATCTAGCCATCCAGCTTACATTAAATCAACATATCCAATAAACATCCAGTGTAAATAAAACATCTAAAACAAAAAATTCCAAAACTTCGAAAATCTCACCTAAATCAACGCTCGAGCTTCCCCCTCCCAAGTTCGACAAGAAGATTTTTTATCATAAAAATTTCAATGAAGAGTATGACTTTTTTTTAAATTTTCGGCCTCGCTTCGCTCGGGCAGTATTTCAATAACTATTTCTTGAATAAATATACCACTCCCTAAACTTGAATCAGTTTAATTTACAAGAATTCTGTCCTTTTTAATCAGTGCAATAATTTTCATTGATTTTTCGGTCAAAAATTACTAATTTTTCAATCAATGCCCCATTTATCGGAAAAAATCAATAATTTTGACTAAAAAAAAAAAAAACATTAAATCTCGTCATTTTTCAATTTTTCTTCGCTCAAATCTGTAGGTATGTATTATATTTCTACTGAAAATACCCTAACTACCCCAGCCCCACTGAAATAACAGGTTACTTCATTTTTTCATTGAATTTTGACCCCCTCCCATTTTTTCTCGAGATCTCAGCCCCTCCTTTGCACAATTTCTGGGTGCGCTTAAGCCACTCTTTTTCGAACGTTGATTCGCAAATTAATTAATCAATTCACTCGTATACTTAATATAATCAACTCGCAAAGAAAATTTAAAAGCCAGATTTTAATTCAACTTGCAGGTAGTTAAGTATAAATCAATGATGCAAAGTTTTAAAAACAAAATTACCAATTAATTATCGCCGGGCAGAACTAAACCGGCGAGCTGAACAGTAAATTCAAAAATTCGAATGTAATTACAACACTGTTTTCAACAGTGCTACGTCGCGTCGCGTCGTATACATTAGAATAATTAATTTCTTCCAGAATACTGTTTTCTATTCGTTTTTATACAGTTTCGATGAAGATAAATGAGACCAAAATTTGCTAATACTTGAAATTAGCAAGTTTTTATATAAAAAGAGGAAAAAATAAAGCAAGGTAATTAAGATCTTTCTTTTTTCTGAAACTTTTTTTCCAAAAAAATAATTACGTTATGAAATGGCGAATTTTTTTGAAAAATTACATTTTTGACTCATTACCTAATCTTGAAAATTTTTACGAGAAATTCTTTCGAGTTATTTAACACTTTGAGTTCATAAGTCTTACCACTTTTCGTATCGTCAGCCCAATTCCCAAGTTGTTAACAACGAAATGACCCTTTATTACGTTCATAAATCTATCCGGCGCAAAAAGGTTGTAAAAATTATAAAAATTATCAATTCCCACTAATTTAACAAATTGACCATTAGTTTTAATTCTCGTTCAAATTTAACGACTTTTTATCCCATAAGGAAACGAAAACTACGGGCAAAGGCCTCTAAAACAACGCTACATTTACAAATCTCATTAAGAAAATTGAAATTCGCGTTCTTTACGCAAAAAGATTATTCCTTTAGCATTTTTCAATTAAAATGCAAATATCAACGAAAAAACCCAAATATTTTAAATTTCTGTACCATAAAAGCCCACGACGTACGTAATGACAAAAAACTCGACTTTTGAAAAAAAATTCTTCGGCTCGAAATTCGCCAAATTCGTAGATTAATTTTTTCGGGCAAATTTAAAATTAGAATTTCGTACGTTTTTTGTGGCGCGAAATCGCACAAAACAAGTGGACAAACGAGTGTTTCATTTAAATTACCAAAGTCTCGGTTAACTCGACTTATTTTATTCGTTTTCGTTTGGATAAAATTTTCAGTAAAGAAATCTCGTTATTAGTGGTAGTCTAATTTCAAGGTCAATTAATAATTTTTTTCTAAGCTATTTTCAATTGTTGAAAATTTGCGAAATTTCAACTCTCGAAGAATTTCTAACCCCGGCGAGGAAATTTTTACGATACGGGATGTTAAATTATAAAACGTTTGTTCGTTGTTTTTGGAAATTCTTCGCAACGTCGTCGTCGTTGCTCTTATCCGAGTAATTTGCGAAATGCTTCGAAGTAAAGTTTTGCACGCTGACAGAAAGACATTGTCTTGACGAAACATATCATCAACGAAGTCCCGGCGAACGAGTATTTTCATCAAATAAAATCGATAAAACACTCATATCAGATTAACTGGCGTAAAAAACCAGCAGAAAAACTTCATTTATACTGCGAATATTTATGCAAAACAATCTCACAAAAAACGCCTTGGAACGCGATTTGTTTTAAAATCCAAAGATAGAAACGCGAAATGCGAGTGAGGAAATCTCGTTAGCATTATTTTTTTTTCGTACGTAACTTCGGTACTGGTACTTATACAAAGGAGACTTATGTGTCATTTGCAACGTTTTTTTGGAATTAATTTGCTTTTGTTTTTTCTTCTACGTACGCAGGTATTATGTTTTTGAAATGTGAAATTTAGATTTTCGTCGAGTAAAATATTTTTTCATTATGTACTAGGAAGTAAGTCATTTATATTATTACGTAGGTAAGTTATGTACCTTGACTTACAGTTACCTACTCTTTGGCATCTGATATGAGCAAAAACTACTTGACAGTTATTAAATATTTTCGCATCGTTGAAATTATTTTACTTAACTAGAATGGTCTGTTTGTAAAGTTGTTGAATAAAATTAGTCATGAGATGAAATTATTCTAGGATATCAATTATTGTTGCATTTTTTCTCATTTCCTGTATAAAAAATTGCAATTAATGTAAAAAAAAATCAGAAATAAAGAAAACTTGAGCGAAAATGATCTCCAATATAAGTCTCATTTTCTGAAAAAAAATTCCACAAAAGCTAAGTAATTAGGTAGTTAAATTATTTATCAGTTTAGAAACGGTTTTCAAAATATTAAAAATGATAGGCCATTCATTTAAAATAAAAATTTTTATGCTGCAAAACCTTAAAACAATCTTCGCAAGTTTTTTTTCTGAAACAAATCAATCCGAACTTGAAATTCAAATTTCAAGGTCATTAAGGTTTAAAGGCTTTAGGCTGATTGGAAAATTATTATCATTAGAAAATATGGAGAAGAACAAAAGAGAAATTTGAAATCAACAAAAATCGCCTTGGAGGGTGGTATAGGACAAATCTGAAATTAAAAAAATTCAGTCCGGAAGAAGGTACATAAAGGAGAAATTTGAAATGTCCAAAATTCAGCCCGAAAAAGGGTAATAGGAGAAAGTTACCTACAATAATTACCGAAATTGGGTCTGAATAGAAGGATTGAAGAGAATTTGAAATCATCAAAATTCAGCCTAAAAAGGGCGCAAAAAGAGATTTAAAAGTAACAAAATTCAGTCCAGAGAAAGGTACAAGAGAAATTCGTCGAAATTACAAAAATTCTGCTTGTGGGGGGAAGGGGGTAATTGAGAATCTTAAGTTGTTACTCGAGTACTTAATTGATAATTGAAATTAAAATTCGAGGATGCAACATTCAGAACAAAAAAATAATCAAAATATTTAAGAATTGAATTTTTACCTTTTAAAATTATTTTCCTATTTTAAAATTTATCAGAAAGTGATGAGGAAGCCATGACCTTATAATCCAAATTTGAAATTTTTGAATGAATTATATTTTATTAAAAAAATATTTTTCGAGCATTGAAAACTTCAAATTTTGAAAAAAAGTTTTCTTTTGGTACCATGGTACCATTTTTAAAAAGCTCAATTGAGAGAATTTTTTTCATTTTGTATGTATTATGAAGAATTGCATCGTTCATCAACAAAATGTGCAATTCTTAAAAACTGAGCCTAAAAAAAGAAATCAGACGTCCATTTCATGAAAACGTGTTTTGGATTTTTTTTTTTCAGTTCAAATTATTCGATTACCTATCATTGAAAATAAATGAAAATGTATACGTCTCTTCCTCGGTTGAAGATTTTGAGCATGCACGTTTTGTGAACAAACGATTCAATTAAAGCGCTTCAACAGTCAAATAGAATCGAAAAATTTACAAATTAAAATGGAATTTTCCAGATTCCAGGTTTTTTTCCGATAGAGAGTGAATACGATTTTCTTAGTTTTTTTTTTCAATTTAAAACGAAAACGGCAAATGTCAAAAACCAGGTCATCACTTTCGACAATTTTTCAACTCAACACCAATTCGTACAATTTTTCAACTAAAAATGCAATTTTTTCATTATTGACTGAAAATCATGCTTTCTCCTCTTGGCCTCCCTTTTCGATCCGCCCCGCCCGTAATCAACGAAAGAAGCTGAAATTTGGTATATACCCTATTTTTTACCTCCCGAATTGATTGGGAGCGGTTTCGAGACGTTTCGGAGCCCACCAGAAAATTTTGGATTTTTTCAGGGATGGAGAAAAGTTCATAAAAATGGCCCATATGGACTTCAGCACCTACATAATCGCGGATTAACCATATTGGTGACCTATTCGATTGATTAAAACACGATTTTCCAAAATTCGTAACTTTGAGTTCAAATTCACATTTTTGGGCAAGAATTTTTTTTATGCGCTGGAAAATTCCAAAATTAGCTGGTAGCTCCGAAACGTCTCGAAACCACTTCCCATCGATTCGGGAGGTCAAAAATAGGGTATATACCAAGTTTCAACTTCTTATCCAGTTACGTGTGCAAGGGGGAATTTTGGAATTTTTTTTAGAAAAATATCCCATCCAAAAATGCGAATTTCCGTAAATTGTGCTTTAATAGATCAAATAGATCAGCAATATGAGTAATCCGCTAATATAGATGCTGAAGTGCATATGGGCCATTTTTATAGACTTTTTTCCAGCGCTGGAAAATTTCAAAATTTTTTGGTGGCTCCGAAACGTCTCGAAACCACTTCCCATCGATTCGGGAGGTCAAAAATAGGGTATACCAAGTTTCAACTCTTTACCTCGATGTATCTGTATTAGGCAAATTTCAAAATTTTTCCAGGAAAATTTCTTGCCCAAAAATGCGAATTTGAACTCAAAGTTACGAATTTTGGAAAATTGTGTTTTAATCGATCAAATAGGTCATCAATATGGATAATCCGCGATTATAGGTGCCGAAGTGCATATGGACCATTTTTATGAACTTTTCTCCAGCGCTGAAAAATTCCAAAATTTTCTGGTGGGTCGAAAATAGGGTAATCAAATTTCAGATTTTTTCGTTGATTAGATAAAATTTTCATATTTCCCAGGGTGGAGGTAATTTTTGAATTTCAAAAATTCGCCAATAATCGAGAAAAGAACTAAAGCACCTAAAATTTTGGATACGTGGCCCTGTTATGATGGGCTTTCGATTTTTTTTTTGTTTGGGCTCAAAATTTTACTTTGAGTTGGGAAACCCTCCTTGTCAGACGATGTAATCGCCCAACTTCTTTTCACAAAGTGATGAACAAGAAAAACTGTGGTTGGCAAACTCCAATAATTTTTTCAGCTCGGACTCAGAAAATGTCGCCATTTCGTATGAAAACAATCACCTACCTACAAATCAAATTACTTCACTGTTTAAAAAAATCAAATAAAAAATAATCCTCGACACCTTCGCTACGCAATTCAAACACAATCCCTATAGGTACCGTTACCGACAAGAAATTAAAAAAAATATTCACGAGTTTGTCCTTCTCGAGAACCCCAGCACTGAAAAATTTTCTTTCAAAACGTACGTACAAATGCGTTTTCTTCTCGGGTAATTTAAATATACACGTATGGAATCATAACAACGTATTTGCGATAAAGAAAGAGCGAAAAAACTAGGTACGACAGTAAAGGAATAACAATTTTAACAAATTTCAACAAAACGGTCTCGTTCATGGTTGAAAACTCTTTGTCGCCTCGTAGTTAGTCGAGCACTTCTGCGAGAGCAACTTCACTCAAGATTTAGATAATGTAGTAAGTATGTAAGGAAGCTAATAAAATGCTACGGTACACATAAAAATACCTATATACCCAGTACCCAGTGCAAAAGTCGAGATAACAGTTTTGGAAAAACTAATTTTAAATGCTCGTTTTGAGTAGGAATTTTTTTCTCGTACTTTACACACCGAGGTACTTATCAAGTTATCAAACCGAGACTCCAAAACCTTGCTAGAAAAAATGTGGCCCATGATAATACCAATGCAATTGAAATTTATCTCTAAGTACATAATATTATGAGAACCAGCACATGTATAAATTAATAGAATAAATTTCCATCTAAACACCATACTATAAGATTGTAACTTAATTCTACAACAGTAACTAGTACCTAAGTCGAATTAACCTACTACCCAAGTTGTAATTATACGCAAATTTCGAGTAAATAAAACTTACAACTGTGTAGATAGGCCGTTCTTTTGTTCAGTTCACCTTCGCTCCTTCGTATTCGTATATCCCGCGAGGCAAACTTCAATATTCCAGGTGACAATTGTACCGAATAAATGGTTTATGAAGAGGAAAAACTTATTCGATATTTCGGGACACCTGTAAGTACTCTGAGAATTTTTAAAGTCACCGTAACTAATTAAATTTCACCATTGTACCGCGGATGGGTACTTCTGCGTAGATACCTTACTTTTTGATAATTCAAAATGTAATGAAAACGTTACCTGCTGTAACTTTTTAGCCTTTGGGAAATTCGCAGAAAAAGTTTAAAATATCCTACCCAAGACCTGGAACTCGACTCCCCATCGCGTATTCTTCCCAACTCGTATCAACAACGTTAACCGTCATCTATTAAAATTGTTATTCCGCGAGTTTTACAAAATATTTACCCAGTCGAGATAAAAAATACAGGAAAAAATCATCTCGCTATAAATTAAATACACCTTTCTCTCCCTAAGTCCTTTTTACAAAACTACAGGCACACGTACGAATAAAAACGCACATTTCATTGGAAAATTATCCATCTTCGATATGAGTTTTTCTTACAAATACAATCGATTCGAAGAATTATAGCGTATCTTATAAGTATATAACCCATTTATTTATTTTTCTATTGTAAATCAAACAAACCCCCATTGCTAAGAGTCGAAACACACGTTCGTCCTGTTATCTCCGAGATGAATTTTTTTCTCCTTACGTACATAATCGATCATTTAAAAACGTTCCTCGTTTACGACATTTTGCCCGGTATTAACTCGTGCACGAAAATTTTCACATCAATTTCCTCAGCACCGGGTTTTCGTTATTCCAGCTTCCAAGATTTTTTTTTCAATTAAAAATCTCGACCGATTCCACCCACTCGACGATGCCGAGAATCAAGATGACGGCTTTAGCTAAATAATAATTTTCTCATTTTCAAATATTACGTACCATAATACATTCGACGTAATTAGAAAGTTATCTACGTCAATACAGTTTAATATTTCGTAACGCCTAACACGATATAAAATAAGAGGGGTTATTGTCTCGCCTTGGTATTATAGTATTAAGGCTGTTTTCTGTTTGGAAGAAAGTAAGTATAAAGAACAAGAAGATATATTTTTATATTTTACACATTTCAAATATTCGAACAATAGAAAATTGAAAATAAAAAAAGAACAAGTCCATTATTATAAAATATAAAGTGTATTTTTAGTTTAGAACTGTTAATGAAGGCGAAAGGCAGATGTGGCTTTAGAATAGAACGAAATTGACAAAAAGATTGGAGTTTGTTTCAATTTGTAAGCAAACGGTTTTTTAATCAATCCTGCAACATCGCCAAAAAAAACTTGATTTTTTCTTACTATTTTCGCGATTAAGAGAGAACCAGACCAAATTTTTGGACTTATTATTCAGATATGGTAACTACATAAGTACTTCACATTTGGATTATTTTCATTCGAATATTTTCATATTTTTGAATAGAAAATAATCCATACCATTGTATTTCTTCATTTCTTTCATAAAAAGTAATTTTTTTCAGAATTGATACCTATAGTTACGGTGATTTACTTCAAGAAAAATTATATTTCAAGTTCTTAAAAAATTTACGACGTATTTTTTTTTCATCTTCAGATTCTTTTTTTCTTCTTTTTAGAAAAACTTGAAATTTTACTCATATAAAAAAATATACATAATTTCGTACATATGTTTCAGATTTTTAAATAAAAAGGCCACCACATGCCACAAATTTCTCAATTATGTCAAAAACTTTAAATACTTTAATATTTTAAATAAAAATTTAACCATTAGGTATACTTTATTTTTTCAAAATTCACTCTTATTTTACTTTTTCAACAGTTTTGTAAAAAAGCAGATGAGTCTTTTCGACAATTTTTTTTTTGAAGAAACTCATACCTAAAAATAAATTAATCTAAGCATACTAAAGCAAATGATGGAACGGTTTGAACCTGATTGTAAGTTCTAAGCAAATTGAACAATTTTATACCACTTTGAACATATGTTTAAACCAGACTGAACCAGTTTTGATACCTTTGACAGGATTAATGAAGCTTCATTAAGGGGTTGAAAAAAATTGAATTGGTTAGCACAATTTCAAACAAGTTTAAATCAGTTTCGAAACGTTCAAATTAATTTGAACAGGTTTAAACCAATTCGTAAGTGAGTTAACCAGTCTAAAAATGTGTAAACTGGTTCAAACACATTTCAACTGGTTTGAAAATGAGCAAACCAGTTTAAATATGTGAAAACCAGTTCAAATATGTTTAAACCAGTTTGATCATGTTTTATCCAACTTGAACATGTTTAAACCAGTCTAGAAAATGATAAAGTCAAACTTGTTAATACCAGTTTAACATGCTTAAATCAAATTTAACAGCTTTAGACCAGTTTATAAATAACCAAATCAGTTTGAAAACATGTGAACCGGTTTTAACATGTGTCAACCTGTTTGGAAATGAGTGAACCAGTTTGAAAATGTTTAATCATGTTTGAACCAGTTTAATCATGTTTTATCCAGTTTAAAAATAATGAGGTCAAACTCTTGATAGGTTTAAATCAAATTCAACAGCTTAAAAAAATTGTAAGTGAGTAAACCAGTTTGGAAATGAGTAAACCAGTTTGGAAATGAGTAAAGCAGTTTGGAAATGAGTAAACCAGTTTGCTCATATTTAAACCAGTTTAAATGTTTTGAACCCAGTTCAAATGAGATTAAACTAGTTTAAACCAGTTTGAAAAATGCTTAAACCAGTTTTAAAATGTTTAAACCAGTTTTAAAATACTTGAACCAGTATAAAAATGCTTGTACCAGTTTAAAAATGTTTAAACCAGTTTAAAAATGTTTGAATCAGGATGAAAATACTTGAACCAGTTTAAAATGTTTAAACCAGTTTAAAAATGCTTGAACCAGTATGAAAATGTTCTAACCAGTTTTAAAATGTTTAAACCAGTATGAAAATGTTTAAACCCGTTTAAAATGTTTAAACCCGTTTAAAATGTTTAAACCAGTTTTAAAATGTTTAAACCAGTTTTAAAATGTTTGAACCAGTTAAAAATGTTTAAACCAGTATGAAAATGCTTGTACAAGTTTAAACATGTTTAAACCAGTTTAAAAATGTTTGAACCAGGATGAAAATACTTGAACCAGTTTAAAATGTTTGAACCAGTCTGAACTGTTTAAACCAGTTTGAAAATAATTGAACCGGTGCTAAAAAGTAATCAAACTAAACTAGTTTTTACCGCTTTTTTAGTTTTCACTGGTTTAAATCAAATTGAACCGGTTTAAATAAGTTTGAACTGGTTAGAACAAATGTGAATGAGCTTAACCAATAAAAACAAATGCAATGTACAATTATACATCAATATTTTGACGAATTTGTGCCAGTTCAAACAGATTTTAACGAATTTAAACCAGTTTGAACTAATTTGAAGAAGTTTAACCAGTTTCAACAATGTACAGTCAACCATTGAACAAATTTAAACACATGATTCAACAGTTGAATCGGTTTCAAAAATTTGCAACCTTTTTGAGCACTTTTATGTAGGTACTTATACTTTCAAGATGTTTAGGTAGATTTAAACCAGTTCGGGAATATTTAAACAATTCAATTAATTCAAGTAGATTTCAATAGCCACTTTGAACAAGTCCAAGCAAAATTAAACTAGATGAAACCAGTTTGTAGGCAGCTAGGCACATATAAGTTTTTTGAAATGATTTAAACAAGTTTTTAAACCCGTTTCAATCAAATTGGACATTTTTACCAATTTTAGCCAATTTGGGTAAAGCCATAGATTAATCTACCAGTTCTGATAGTTTGAACTTAGAATTCTTACTCTATGGTTGGAACAAATCTAAACAAATTCTAATCAGCTTGAACAATTTTTAACCGGTTTTTCACAAGTTGGCAATAAAACATCAAATTTCAACGAAATTACATAGAAATTTGAAGCAAAAAAAATTGAACAGATTAACACAATAAAACGTTGAATGGGATTTCACCATTACCCTCTATATGATACAGCCGGGAAGCATGAACCGGCAACATCGCAAAAATCGCGACTAGTGGTCCTATTTTAGCGTTGTGTTATATGACGCGCGCGATATTTTTCCTTATATCTCAAAATTTTGAGTGAGCACATAGGTGTTTGAAACATGAAAAATTATCTACTTTTCACGGGCTACAACTTGGTTTTTGTTCCAAAGCTCTATCCTCACCTGATCAAAAGTTATAAAAGTTTGAAACTCAAAAAATTTCATGTTCGACTTTTCAAATTGAAATTACTCAAAATTTTGAGTGAGCACATAGGTGTTTGAGACATGAAAAATGATCTACTCTTCACTGGCTACAACCACGTTTTTGTCCCAAAGCTCTAGCTCAAACCGATCAAAAGTTGCGAAAGCTCGAACTTTGAGCTTTTACAACTTTTGATCGGTTTGAGCTAGAGCTTTGGGACAAAAACGTGGTTGTAGCCAGTGAAGAGTAGATCATTTTCCATGCCTCAAACACCTATGTGCTCACTCAAAATTTTGAGTAATTTCAATTTGAAAAGTCGAACATGAAATTTTTTGAGTTTCAAACTTTTATAACTTTTGATCGGTTGGGGATAGAGCTTTGGAACAAAAACCACGTTGTAGCCCGTGAAAAGTAGATAATTTTTCATGCCTCAAACACCTATGTGCTCACTCAAAATTTTGAGATATAAGGAAAAATATCGCGCGCGCCATATAACGCAACGCTAAAATAGGACTACTACTGCTGCGTTGCCGGTCCGTGCTTCCCGGCTGTTTCATATAGAGGGTAATGGATTTCACATATTGCAAAGCAATTTTTAAAACATTTAAACAAGATTTACAGCATACGTATTTAAATAAAGATAGAACCAGGAGGAGTTCTACTAAGTACACATGTGTCGTGAATGAATAATATTTTGATTAGACGAGTAGGAAGAAACTTGATTACCAAAGACACACAAATAGGTAATCCAACTAAATACTTAAATACCGATTTTAGGGTTTGAATGTTGGGAAAATTTTGAATGTTCAAAAAAGAAACATTACACATGCTTAGAGCTAGCTTTCGTCTTATTTTGGATAGCTTTTTTCTACCCTCCACCTCCACTGATAAATTAATTTATAATTGTCTATAATTAACAAGGTAATTTCTCTTTCATTCATTAAGAGAATAACCACATATGAGTAAGGAGTCCAACCTGTACCCACATTATAACATTTTATTATAAGGTATTTTGTCCAACAAATATCACACATTCGTTTCAACACAACGCACAGGTAACACGTATGTATTGGTACATCTATAACATATGTCTCTGACATTTTCAGCAGCTGAATTGAGAAACCAGAAACCATTATTGAAAAATCCTTTTACCAAACGAGACATTGGGTTTTAAATAATCTAAATCGCAGGTACTACATTTCAACTGTACTGGATGTTTTACTCGCGTTGAAAAATTAAACATCCATTTTCGCGGTATTCCCACGCCATCATTAATCATTTTTACACCTTTATTTCGGGTACAAAATAGGTGCCATTTCGTTGAAATATTACGCTTTTCTTACTAAGTTGGTAAATTTTTTGTTTTTCTGATTTTACGGTATTGCTTACGTTTGAAAAAATCTTGCAACGTCGCACCGCCGAGTTAACTAACCGTACAATAATTTACAAATCGAAACAATCGCCAACGCCGAAACCATTAATAAAGTAGGCCTTCTCAGACACGATTGTGCCGAGCTGCACAAGGTGACGTTGATATTTTTACAATGAGGAGAATAAACCCTGGTATTTGATAAGGTGTCAGCGATCCTTGTTATGAATAACGTTTCCTCTTTACGGCATTTTAACCTGGTTGTTACCAGAACACAATTTATAAAACCATGCCTGGCACTGCAACAGCAAAGAAAAAAAATAACGCAAAACCGTATTAATTAGGTTTTTAGTAGTTGATCCACGTACTCTACATGTGTTTACAGTTGCCTATTTTCAAAATACCTTCATTAATTTACCTTTGAACTTGAAAAACATACATCAACCGTGCCTTTATGGGTCTTATATATTAAAAATCCAGACTTGTTTATGCGTATATAATGTATCCCTAAGGGTATTGTATCATGTGTATCCTTTATGGTCACATAAGCTACCTACGTAGTCAGCTACGTACTTTCCCCCTCTATAGATTCTATTATCGGGTACCTATTTCATTTTTCAAAAAAAATTCCTACTTCCACCAAGCCCAGACTCATACATACCGAGCTTTTCAACAATATTGTTACCTTACCGACGAATATATTTTCTACACAAAAGTATCTTGCATAACGAACTAATGGTGTACCATAACAATTAATCACTGAAATAAATTCACTTTCAACTATTGTATTTCGTTATTGAAATTTTAATTTATCAAGGAATGGGTTAAGCTCATTTTATCTTTCAAAGAGGAATTTACAATGATTAATAAGTCATATCAGCGCATAAGTCAACCGAAGTATCTATACAGGGTGTTTCATGAATCGTCTGCCAAACGTATTTTTTTAGATATAACCGGATACCACTGAAAAAAACTTGAAATGAACATGTTACCTATTTTAAAAATTGAAGGGGCAAATACTGCTTCTAAAAAAAATAAGTTGAAACATTTTTTCAACCATGGGAATGGATGGTACTTTGAAAAATGAACAAATTTTCACTTCATGACTTTTTGCCTATCTTAAAAATTGAAGGGGCTACAAAAAAAGTTGATCGAAAAAATTCTTAAAAAATGAACTAATCAAGGGAATGGATAGTACGTTAAAAAATAAAGAAATTTTGTTCTGTAGACTTTTTGCCTAACATCAAAAATCAAGGGGGTAAAGGTTATTAAATATTGAGAAAATTTGAATTTTTTTGAAGCCCATTTATTTTGGGTAACCCGTAGTCCCTTCATTTTCGATTTTAGGCAAAAAGTCTGTAGAACAATTTTTTTCCAGGTTTTAATGTATCATCCATTCCCTTGATTAGTTTATTTTTTTAGAATTTTTTTTGAACAATTTTTTCTGTAGCCCCTCTAATTTTGAAGTTAGGCAAAACGTCATGAAGTGAAAATTTGTTCATTTTTCAAAGTACTATCCATTCCTATGGTTGAAAATTTTTTTTGATGTGATTTTTTTAGTAGCAACATTTGCCCCTTCAATTTTCAAAATAGGCAACATTCATTTCAAGTTTTTTTTGGTGGTACCTGGTTATATCCAAAAAAATGCGTTTGGCAGCCGATTCATGGAACACCCTGTATAAGGAATGAAATAAATTGAAAATTCAATATTACTATCCAATCATCACTATCGGTAAGAAATTCCTCTGCTCCATTGTAACATTTTCTGAATCAGTTTTATCATTCCATGGAACTATCCTCAGAAAATTTGCAGATATTTTTTATAGGGAACCGTCTTAAGTAACATTTTTGACAGTTTTAGGTCATTTTCAACAGTTGAAATTTTACAAATTCTTGCAGATTAATTTTTAAATCCAAACATTAAAAAGATGTCATTAGATTGTAACAAAAGAACAACTTTTAGCATATTTTGCAACATATCTACACCTAAAAAATACCTATTTGTCCAGCGAAATTATACATAGCTAAAAATATTTAGAAGATTGACTTCAAGGGAATTCTCAGAAATGCAAAATGAAAATTTTCAAACAATTTTAATTCGTAGCAAAAATCGGTTCATGTAGGGCCTAATCCGAAATTCTCAGAATAATCGAAAGAGACGTCAAAAATTGGGTTTTTATACTTCCAAAGTCTAGTAATGAAGTAATTAACCCGAAAATTCAAAAATAACACGAAAAAGGTAGAGAAAAATTTGAAATTTTTTAGAATTTTCGAGATTTTTTTTCACCTATTTGCCCTTTACCGCAAAAGTCGTCACAAATCAATGATTTTTTTTCAGGTCTACTTTTGAAACCATTTTAGTTAAAATATCAAAATTGATGTCAAGGGACAGAGGGATAAATTTTGTACATTTCCAAAAATACGTAGTATGTTATTAAAATGTACTTTTTAGAATTTTTTCCGTTTGTTTTTAAAATCACTTCACTGTAAAATCAAAAATTAACCTCAGTAGAACTATGAAAAATTTTTCAATTTTCAATTTCGAATTGGGTATTGCTTTCAAGTAATTTTAATTTTAAAAAACGAAATTAAGGATGAACCGTTTCTAAAATGTGCTAAAAGTTGAAGTAGAATATCAAAATATATGTTTTTTTACCCTTTTAGAGTTTTTGAAACCATTTTAAACTAAAATTGAAGATTTACCTCAAAGAGGCCGGAGAAAAATCAATTTTTTCACAAAATTCAAAGTTCATCACCAAAATACTTAATTTTTTATTTTAGAACAGGTTTCTGAAACCATTTTATCAATATTAAAAATTAAAAATACAATTTTCAAAGATGTCGGAAAAAATGTCTCAAATTTTCAAAAATTTCGAGTTGGTATTAAACAGCGTGTTTATTAATTTCTTCAGTGCTTCAAGTCATTTTAATCGAAAAACAAAAAATTCAAACAAAATTTAGCTTTAAGACGTCGATCAAAATGAAAGAATTTTCAAAAATTTCTGATTGCTTTGACGATTTTCTGAAAAGTTGAACGTTTTTCCAAAACTTGACAGATTTTCTCAGAAATTGGAGGATTTTTAAAACACGTGCAATTTATAAAAACGTGGAAATTTTTTTTCAAAAATTGTGAAATTTTCCAAAACTTGGTGGAATTTGGTTCTTAGGGTCTGAAAACCACGTGGTAAAAATTTTGGCCCCCAACTCCACTCCTAGCCCATGTTATTGGACAAAACGTTACTTTTTTCAACCTTTCCATTAAAAATTTTTATTTCCGCGAGTTTTTCACCAAATTTTTTCAAATTTTCGTGAGGTGTACGCTATACTGAAGAGTATCAGTGGGTGGTTTGAAAAAAAAATTTTGATGATTTTTTCGAGCCAAAAATTGCGTTTGAAAACTGCAATTCGAGTTTTCTACATGATGTTTCAGAGGTGCAATTTTGAAAAAAATATATTTTATGTACCTAGTCTCTATGTACATCATGATATTTTTTTAAGAATTTTTCAGGTGGTGGAACACCTTGAAAAATACGAAAAACCACTTTTTCACAGCGTTTTTCACTCATAAAATGGTCATTTTTGGCTGAAAAAATGTTCTTGTATTTATATTCCAAAATACGAATTTATACACGTTTTGTCAGATTTACTCTTCATTTCATCTCTTTTTCGCGAGTTTTGTGATTTCAAGCCCAAATAAATACAGCTCAAGGCTCGAAATTGAATATTTCACTAT
Organism: Pseudococcus viburni; assembly: GCA_033439095.1. Taxonomy (NCBI): domain Eukaryota; kingdom Metazoa; phylum Arthropoda; class Insecta; order Hemiptera; family Pseudococcidae; genus Pseudococcus; species Pseudococcus viburni. Next base: position 657,017 of record JAVBJF010000189.1, on the reverse strand, counting down.
ATTTTCCATACGAAATTGTCATACGAAAAAATTTTCAACAGATTCATGTTCAGCAGCTCAAACTACTTCAGTGAACTCCATTTGTATGGTCAAAGCACTCAAATTTTGAAAATTCAAATTTGAGTCAACGATTTTTTTCAATAATATACCCCCGTACATTGATAAAATAGAAATTACGGTTACTTTTGGGGGGGGAGCTGTACCATACTTATTTTTCCGTGTATAATATAATAATGAGTGTTTAATTTGAAGAGCCCACGGAAAGAATGGGTCAACTGTTTTTTCAAAATCATAGCTTTGAAAGCATTTTGTAAATAGGTATTAGGTACCTTGACTTCAGTTTGAAACTAGAAAAATTGAGGAGGTAAATATCAAAAAGTGCAATAAGAAAATGTTCTACACAAAAATTTATGTCGAAAGTGTGCTTTGAATAATGAGCAGAGGAGGAAACGGGAAATTTTCAAACTTAGGGAACTGGTGGACAATTGTAAAATTTTCAAAAAAAAAAAACATATCCCAAAATTTATTAGCTTTTATAATCAAATACCAAAGTTTTTCGCAGTTTTCTCAAAATTTACTTTTTGTGGCAAATCGCGTTTGAAAATAATCGATTCAAATAACATATTTTTTGACCTTCTGATTTCTGTTTTTAAAATAATTTCACCCACTAGGAAAATTGGAATAATTTCCACCAGAATGGGGCCACATTTTCAAATTTTCCAAAATTTTGCGTTAGGCATCAAAATCTGTACATTTTGGTTACTTACTAAGATCTGTTTTTAGATTCATTTGAAACAATGGTCCCTGAACTGGTCATGTTCATAGGAAATTCAACGTAGAATAATTCATCACTTTTTCCCCTCCGAACCTTTATTTCAGGGCTATAGCTGAAAAAAACGCACGCATGCTTGGGTTATTGGCTTCATCCGGAAGCTGGCGTTTAAGTTGCAGAGATGCAACTTTTGACATCATATTTTTGAGCCCATACTCTCTTAAAATTACAATCAAAATGATTTATTTTTTCAAAGTTGAAAAGTTTAACCCCCACTGTACATAAGTCGAATGCCGCAATTTTGAGAACAACTGAACCGGTCAAGTTTATAGGAAATTTCACGTAGAAGATCTTTCATTTCACCACTTTTCCCTCTCCGACCCTTCCTTTCGACACTGCAGTGAAAAAACGTATTTTCGCAAAGGTTATTGACCTCTTGCAGGGATAGCGGTCAAGTTTGGGGGTGCACAAATTAGGAGTATGTTTGGTAGGCTATTTTGTACAAATAATGTAAAATTCAGCTTTCCCTAAATTTTTTTCACGTTCACGTAGAATTTTTTCTATAATTCCTGAGCCACAGAGCTAATTTTAATAATTGATAAAAATTTCAGTTTTACTGTTCATCAAAGGTAATTAATGACGGCTCCGATCAAGCTGGGATAGACTTCCAAACTTCAGCACAAGATTTACTTATATTCAAAAATTCTCAATTCCAAATCTCGAATTTTTCGACAAAAATCTTTAAAAAATATCACCCAACATCAGAACCAATCAAATACAAAGGAAAATAGTTCCACTATCCTTTAAACTTTTATCTGTAACTACACCGAGTTCACCAGTAATCTACAATACGCCGCTGGAAAATTGGAAATTCGCCATTTAGCCAACGATACATATTACATACATCTATATCTATACAGTGCACTATACACTTCCTACACAATGATACCATTCTCTTTGCGTAAGCACATTTCTTTGTTCAACGTTTATTTAATCCGGATTATTCATTCACTTTGTACGTAGCAATTTTACTTCAGCATGGTTTTCCGGAAAACGGCGAATTAGAAATCGGTCCGCGTATACGTAGGTATAAAGGTACGCGTGGCTAAAAAAACACGTGAAATCACCCTAATACAGAAGTGGTAAAATTCAAACAAGCGTAAAACAGCTTTCAATCTGGTCTCGTACAAAGGCTAAAAAATCCTTCCTCTACGTTCGTCGCGTAACACCGAACACCAAATACCACAACAGCGTAACCCCAAACCTCATCTCGTTTCAGAATCCAAAATACCCCTCAGCGATCAAACAAACGCCCAGAATTTCTAAAATTCTACAAAACTTTATGATACTTGTATCTTATTTGGAAGTCAATTGTTGATTCTTTAATTCTACCTACTTACCAGCAAATTTCGAGTAAACGAGATGCCTTTGAAACATTTTTCCTGGTGAATTCTTCTTTCACCAATGCTACGAACTGATTAGCGCAAGCATCCCAGTTATCCTTTATGCCACGAAGGCAAGTCGTATATTTTAAATATTCTGTAACAAAGAACAAAGACAGAAAAAAACTCGTTAGAGAAAAAAAATTCAAAAAATAAATAAAATCACGTTGTATAATCACGACGAAAATATTGCTAATGGGAAAATTACGAGCTCCGTGAATTTTTACCACCACGTGAAAAAATTAGCTAAAAATAAAAATTCTTCATTTTTCATCGATCAAAAAAAATTCCCCAAAAAATAAAATTTTCAATTAGCTAAAAATAAAAATTCTTCATTTTCCATCGATCGAAAAAGATTTCCCCAAAACTAAAATTTTCCCAAAAGCATTATTAATAATTAAAGATTATCCGGAGAGATGGCTTGTCGTAGATATATCTAAATATTTAGTATGACATTTTCACAACAGGCTGAACTGGAAATTAAATTACGTTACCCAAATGGCACATCGTTAAGTGCATGCTGTCGAATTCCACTTGAAATAATTTCGCGAAACCCCACAAGCGTACTCATAAATCTGGACCAAATAACGACACTTTCGTAGCCTTACCTTTCGTACGTATTTCTTCGATGCACGTGAAACTTGACAAATAATTAAACGTTAATCTCTGTTGTTTTTAGGAATCTCGAGCCAGCCGGGGAATAGAATAATGGAACCCCAAGGAATCTACTTTCCGAGTCCGAAAAAATGCTTTTGTTTCACGTCAGCACCCAAATAATTTGTGGCTCGAAAAAGTATTTCGATTAGAAAATAAATCAAGTAAGTATTTCGAATAAAACCCAGGTACAGGAATGTACAGCTTAGAAAACGACTCGATATTGTCCAAAAAATTTACAAACACGAGCTGACCCAACAGAACTTCGAATTATTAGATTGGTTAAAAACTAAAATCAATTTCTGTTTTTCGATTCGTTTATTTTTAAATCACCAAAGCACGTTTCATTCCGTAATTCCGAATCGATTACTTTTCGAACGCATCTATCTGCATAACTTTCTAAATACGCTTTTAAACGAAAGCGAGGATATTTCGGCAAATTTTCCACACTCGACCACAATACAAATTACATATTTTTGTATTCGCCAATAACCGATGTCGAATTGAAATTCGAAAATATCCATCGACCATGGTTTCGGCCTGGTCTGGGGCAAAGATCGTGACTTGAATTTTCAACGTTGCCAAAAATTCAACGAAGGCGACACGAACGGGGATGGTTTTGTTTACAAAAGCTATAAGCATTTAAACTGCGATTGCCTCGCATTGGCGATATCACGTGTTTGTTCCTTTAAACCGTTCGATGATGTTTGAAAGAATTACTCCGAGGACCTTTTAATAGCTCCTTTTCGCCTGTTAATTATATATCAAAACAAATTTCCAACGAGTCTGCGAGAAAATCGCGATAAACCTCGTAAAAGCGGCGTTTAGCCCGAAATGTAAATGGTTTTATAACGATTAAGGCCTCGCGTCTTTTTGATAAATGGCGGCGTTTAAAATTCTACTTTATGGCGAATTTTATCAAACAAAGGAGCCTTTCTTTTAAACAAAGCCGGTGTAATAATTGGTTTTAACAACTGTAACAAATTTCATATTTATTTTAATTTGAAATTAGATTCACCTGCGTTTCGAACCCATGTAGTTGCAGGTATTGAATATTTAAAATCGTAATTTACGATTAACTCGCAGTTACCTGCGTTGACGAAGTTTACTTAATTTTTAATGGGTTGAAAAATTAACGTGTATTAAGTATCTGTGTCTATAAACGATTTTCCTCAAGATTTTCAGAGCACATGAATGAACTAGTTTTCAAATTGATACGTATTTTTTTTGTACCCAGCTTTTGACGATTTTAAAACATCAAAATTTTGGAAAAAAAGCTACTTCTTTTAAAAATGAAAATGATTATTTTTCGATGAATTGGTTCATTTTATTCTCTCTCCTCCGTCAATCAAATATTTCGATTCAAAATCTAGAAAAAAAGTTGTGGAATCAATCGGAAATATAGAAGAAAATTGGTAAAAAGAAAACGAATTAGACCTAATAACAAAAACTAGCCTAAATAAGTAGATATCCATGTATTTCAACATTCGAGAGAATAGTTTTATAATTTTTTTGACTTTTAATGTAGACTCTTGCAAATAAATGTTATGAGATGATTCAAAAAAACGTAGCGAAAATTTGAGATTTTTGATTATTCCCCCCCCCCCCCCCTCTTTTATTCCAACCAAAGCTAAAATTTCAAACTTTTAAATTTCGAAAACCAACGATTTATTATTTTTTTAGAAGTCAGTTGATCGTACATATGTGTTAAATTGTCATTGAAGATTAAAAAATTCTCAATTTTTAGAGGAGAAGTATAAGGAAGAGGAGGAGAGGTATTTACATGATTCTTAATCTTATTTTAAAAAGTATCATTTCGTAAGTCAACATTATTTTATGACAATTGACAATCTCCCCCCCCCCAAAAAAAAAAAAATTGTTCGGTCATTAGTCATATAAATTAATCAGTGTAGGTATAAACAGTCCAAAAAATTTAGGAAATTTTCATACTGTTAAATTATCAACAAAAAATTCAAAATTTTGATATTTTGAGGTTTTTTTCGGAAAGGGAAAGTGCTGAAAATATTGATTTTAAAAAAACTCAAAATTTAATACTATGGCAACGTTGTTTTTCTAAATTGTAACTCAAAAAAAATTAGGATAGGTAATAAGTATGTTTCGAAAAAAAAAATTGAAAACTAAGAAAAAAATTGAAAAAGTATTAAAAAATGTTGAAAAAATAAAAAAATAATTGGAAACAAATATCTAAGCGCATTGAGATTTGAATAAAAATTTATCAAGTTTAGTTTTCAGAATTCGAATATTTGAACATATCCATAATCCAAGATTTTTACCTCAAAGAAATAAGTGCGTTCTTTTTTTTTTAGACTTTGGATAATGTAAGATTGTGAAACCTTTTTTATAATTTGAAACTTCTCGATTTACTTTTTTTTTTTACAGATATTCCTGGATTTTGACGTACTTAGTTTTCCAAAACTTCCATGACATGACTTTATTTTCTGAAAGAATTGAGACATTTTAAAATTACTTCAACACTTCAACGAAAATTAGAAAGAGATTCTGAAAAAAAAGAACCTAGAATTTCAAAGCACCTCCAGCCTAATTTTTTAAAAACATATTTTCCCCTCCCGCACTGCTTTACATATTCAAAATCCAAATTAAAAAGATACCTATCCTCGCTGAAAGGAAGACGTACTTATTAGGCAACGTCCTTGAAAATCACAAAAATTACCTCGATACGGAAGCATACGATTTTTTTTTTATCAACAACAGATTCCTTTGAACATGTATTTTAATCTTTCGTAATTGGAAACCTGTATTGTTAAGGTTTGAAATAGGGTAGTTAAAGACTCATATCGACGGATAAAATTTTCTACTACGTAGTGGATAAGTATTTCGTTTCCTCGGTATTTTTCATCGATCTTGATAGTCCAGGCAAATAAAAGGAAAAATGTACCAAACCCCCCAAAAATTCAATCCTGAATTTTTTTGCGTTCAACGTTCGTAATGGTTCACTACACAACATACTAATATGGACACCACCATAACCCTCCGCTACCCCCAGGCCCAGGAAAGGGGTAAATGTCTGCCGAAAACCGGTTTTTCGTGAATATCTCCTCAAATAAGCCTCAAAATTGAAAAATAGTTATGAACAATCTTGTTCTACGTGTGATGTTCTATTGGAAGGTTTTTGTTTTTTTTTTCAAAAACACTCACTTCCTTGACCAAAAATTAAGCGAAAAAACACATATTTTTCAACAATTTACAGAATTTTTTGAAAAAATCGAAACTTTTGTGAATATCTCCTCAAATAAGCCTCAAAATGGAAAAATGGTCACCGCAAAAATTTCAACCCATACCGTTAATTATAAGGGAGGTTATTGAATACTGCAAATAAAAAATCGAGGTTGTGGAAAGAAAAAGTACTTTAAACGCGATCTTATTTAATTATTGGTGATAAGAAACGTTTATTTGAGTTGTAAGGATTCAAAAACGATATGTCAGTCAAGGAAGTTAAGGGGTGGGGGTGAGATTCAAAATTTTGAAAATTTTCATGTTTGGTGTCAAAAATTAGGTTTTTTGGCATGCCAATTACAATTTTGAAATTGCTATTTATGAAAAATCAAAAATAGCTTTGGAAAGGCATAGGCAAAAGACATAATTTCGATTTGCATAATTTTGCTTCAAAATTTTTGGTGGCTCAGAGAAGACAATTCAGAATTTTGGTAATTTTTTTTTGTTTCAACTTCTTTAATTTTTTTTTCAGTGTCAATATTTTTATTAATTTCAAACCTTTAAAAATAAGTTATTCGATATCTTCTGGGTCACAGTCTTCCAATTCCATTTTGATTTTTCATTAAAAACAATCTCAAAATTGTAATTGGCATGCCAAAAAACCTAATTTTTCACACCAAACATGAAAATTTTCAAAATTTCGAACTTCACCCCTCACCCCTTAACCCCGCTTGACTGGCATATCGTTTTTGAATCCTTACAACTCAAAGAAATATTTCGTATCACCAATAATTAGCAATAACATCGCGTTTAAAGTACTTTTTCTTTCCACAACCTCGATTTTTTAAATGCAGTATTCAATAATTTCCCTTATAATTAACGGTAAGGGTTGAAATTCTTGCGGTGACTTCTTTTGGAATACCCTACCAGCATGTATAAAAAAATTACTCTTCACTGGTATAATTTTGGGTACTTTCAGCTTTGTATTTCCATCATTTACAAAAATACTGTAAATTATTGGAAAAATAGTCGTTTTTCACCCTTAATTTTTGGGCAAAGAAGTGGGTGTTTTCGAAAAAAAACTGAATCTGTCTGATGGGAAATTACACGTAGAAAATGATTGTCCATAACCATTTTTCTATTTTGAGACTTATTTGAGAAGATATTCACAAAAGTTTCGATTTTTTCAAGAAATGCTGTAAATTGTTGAAAAATATGTGTTTTTTACGCTTAATTTTTGGTCAAGGAAGTGAGTGTTTTCGAAAAAAAAAAAAAAACGAAAACCTTCCAATCGGAAATCACACGTAGAACAAGATTGTTAATAATTATTTTTCAATTTTGAGGCTTATTTGAGGAGATATTCACGAAAAACCGGGTTTCAGCAGACATTTACCCCTTCCCTGGGGGTAGCGGAGGGTTATGGGGTGTCCATTTTAGTATGTTATGTAGTGAACCATTACGAACGTAAAACGTGAAAAAAAAATCAGGATTGGATTTTTTTTTTTTGGGGGGGGGGGGGGGTTAAATCCTAAAATGACTGGACTATGATGGTATTTTTAAATAAACATCTAAGCACTTAAATTATTGAAATATTTAAATTTTAAAAACTACTCTATTTGAAAGAAAAAAATGGAAAAATAATTCCCTCAACAAAATAGTTAGGAACAAAAATTTGTGTAACGGTATATTTCTTCATAAGCAGGGGCGTGATCTTGAATTCTCTCCATGTACAGCAAAAGCAAAAAAAAAATGTTTTCCAATAGTCGACCCCCCCCCCCCGGGGGGCCACCAGTGGCATAGCCAGAAATTTCTCGAGGGGTCCGAAATTTCATAATTTTTTAAGGAATTCTGAGTCCCCCCCTCCCCGTCAAATTTCCTTTTACTATAAAAACACTAAATTCAAATTTTATCAAGTTCTTATGCAATTTGCGTAGCACGTTTAAGGAAAAAAACGTATGAAAATGTAATTTTGGAACAAACAACTTACATAGGTACCTACTACCTACTAATTATTTTATTGATTTTTTTGGCCTTAAAAACCAATAAAAATAGGTACCTAACAAATCCAAGAATTGGCGTCAAAAGCTTTTTTGAGGGGGTGCAAAGTGGATAATATGGAGACTTGGAATATCAGAAGGAAATCATTTTTTGAATAGTTGATTCAAATAGTTTATATAATTGCGATTTCTTTCATGCCCGAGCGAAGCGAGGGCGAAGTTTTGAGAAAATTTGATTTTTAATGCTCCAAAAAGGCACCTTTTCACGCAAGTTCCTAACGCCAAGGGGGGATCGAGACCCCAACCCCCCGTAGCTACGCCCCTGTCCCCCGTCGATACCTAAGAGCAAATTTGTACATGTACAGCATGCTGTACATGGAATTTGCCCATATCATTGTTCATAAGAACTAAAAAAAAAGTGCTAAAAAAATTACAACCCCTTTCATCTACGATATTAATGACCAAGGGATTAGTTTTAACACCAGACCTTCGAATTTATTGCAGGGAAAAAGAATCAAATTCAATTTTTTCGCATTCAAAAAAATACAGGTAAATTTCCACTTCCCACTTTCATTTCATCCGTACAAAAAATACACCGGTAAATTTTCCGGGGAATTTTGATTTTATCCGGTATCATATTACAAGAAAAATATGTTAATATGAATTTATCGAGAATAAACTTTTTTTTCTTCGGTATCGCTACCGTACATAGCATAACTCTTATTGAACTTTCTGATAAATGAGACTTTGAACGTGAAATCTACCGCAGCGGCGAGAATTTCATATCAGTACAGCTCGAACCGAAATAGGTACCTAACCCAACCCCCGTGAAATATTTTGTGATGTCGTTCTTATAGCATATACTAAAATACCCAGATATAATGAAATTTTCCTATCTCGAGACATGATTCATAAATCAATCTTACACGTTGCGAGCTTTTCCTATAATATGTTTTACAAACTATACACAAGGTTGGGTATAAGTATGCGTGCGTATCAAGGAATCAAATATCAACTATGGGATAGTACACACGACCACCTCAGACATTCACCTCAAGAAACCCCTACGAATACAATAGAATCAAGTTCGATGATTTTTATTACAACTTTATCAAGAAGCAATAAAAGCTACCTCGATGTAGGGTGAATTTTTCGTTGAAAAATTTCCACTTGACTAATTAACTGTGAAACTCGTCGACGTCAAACGAAACAATATCTAACTCTGTCAAAATAAATAGCTTATTCGTCTATATCTCGTCGTCGACATCGACGATTCCATTACGACCGCGGAAACACGTCGATTTGTTTATTGCGAAACGCTTTCAATTCAAATAATCAAGGTTTCTCAACATTCTAGGATAATTTATAATTCGTGTCCCGCCATCGCCATCGCACGTCTCACGTATCGACTCAATTTCCAACTTTATTGTGCAAAAAAAAGAAACTTTTGAGTCTTTTAAATCGTTCAGGGTATAAGTCTGACTTATTATGAAATTTATTCGAAGAAAAGAGAGAAAACTACCCCTATGTATTTATCGCATTACAATACTAACCAGCTTGAAAACGCGAATCGTCGCATAAAAACTTGAACGTGTATTTCGCTCCCATAACGTTATTCTCGATACTTCTTCTTTGTTCGCTGGATAAACACGACGAGGAGTACTCGTCGACGCATTTCATGCCTGTTTTGAATGCTCTGTAAAAAAAAATCGTAAAATGTCGTTATTTTTAACAACTCGAGGGTACGAGAGCGAAGGAAAGGGGTGAAGTTGAAAAATTTCAGAATGGGTTGGTAAAATTGCAGTGCCGATGGTACTTTTCCATTCAATTATAGTTTTGGATTTGAATACGAGGGTCGAAGGGTAGAATCAGCAAATACGTAACATCAAAAAAAAAGTAACAAAAATGTAAACTAAACGAAAATTATTAAGCTAACGTAAACATTAGTATAAAAACAGTTATTTTTTGTTTCTCTATTCTTGAAATTTTCAGAAAAGTTTTTCGATCTTTCTAATAGAAAAAAGTGCTTCTCAAAACAAAGTCAAAAAGCACGAGAAAAACACATCCAATGAGCAAAAACTCCAGGGCAATGAAATTATAAAAAATTTAAAAATTTGGAACAGAGTAATGAAAAACATAAGTATGTACCTATCAAAAAAAAATTGTTATCCAAGCGTCTGCCAAAATTCAGAAATCAAATTTTTCGACTTTTCTCTAGAATTTTTATAAATTTTTATTTCTTACCCTTTACGACTTCCCTTCACCGTTCAAAAATTCGGAAAAACGATGTTGCCCTTAAAATAAATCAAAGCAGACAACAATTCGTCTGTATTAACTGAGATACGATGCTAGATAAAATGTGCATGGTGGGAGAAGAGAAAAGATTTTTCCACTTTTTAAACATACTCGTATTCAAATTGTAGAGACTTTTTAAATTGCCAACTTTCGTAAAACATCAGTCCTAATATTTATATCCTGAGAGCAACGTAAGCTAAAAATTAAAAAATTGCAATTTTCAAAAACAAAATTACCCAATTGATTTTTTTATCGATGAACATACTAATTTATAATCAGATCACCCATTTTATTTGAAGTTGGTAATTAAATGATTTCATTAAGCCCAAACGAAGAAAGGGAGAAATTTTTTACTAATTTTCTTCTCTTTTGAATTGAAAAATTAATGCAAAATTTTTTTCTTTTTTCACTCTATAGTATACACGAATTTCCTAATTTTTGTGAATTTTTGGACAAAAGTCACGACTTTTTCTACTACTTCACGACCTAGTTTAAAAAACACAATTTTTCCTTGTTTTTTTCAACCTAATAGACATCTTGTTTCTGTCAACGAATAGCAAATTGCCTTCATTTTTCTATTTCGTAAAAAATTTATTTTTAAAAATTACAAATATAGGCTAAAATCGATGAGCATCTATAACAAAATTATATTACAACTAATTAAATTCAAATCATACTTTTTTTCCGATTAAAAAAACAGAGGTTTTCAATGTTAATTAAAATGTCGTTTTTAAAGTTTTAAAAGTTTGATAAAGAGAGGAAGGGATGAAGGGAGGAGTTGGATGAAGTGCAACGATGGAAAAATTTGATTACCTACAGGCAGGGAATAGGAGTCGAGCCAGAGTCAGGGATCAAGGTCAAATATTAACTCCGGAGTCAAGGTAACAGGTTGACTCCGGAGTAAAGCAGGAGTCAGGAGTCAAGATCTGAAATTGACTCCAGAGTCAAGCAGGAGTCAGGAGTCAAGGTCCGAAATTGACTCCGGAGTCAAGGTGAAGTCAGGAGTCAGAGTGTGAGTTTGACTCCAGAGTCAAGATGGAGTCAGGAGTCGAGGTCTGAAAGTGACTCCGAAGTCAAGGTGGAATCAGGAGTCAACTTTTCCCCTTGACTCTGGGAGTTAAGTGGAGTCAGAAGTAAACTTTTCGACTGATTTATATTCCCTGGTTCAAAATCGGAGTCAAACTGACTCCAAATTGACTCCGACTCCGGGAGTCAAGGTTATAGATTGACTCCGGAATCAAAGTGGAGTCAGGAGTCATATAGTGTGAGTTCGACTCCTTAGTCAAGGTGGAGTCAGGAGTCAACTTTTTGGCTGACTCCTAGTCCCTGCCTGGAGGTAGAATTTATTTTATCAAATTGTCTTTCACATTTATGCTCTTTAAATTATAGAACTTTCAGTAAATTACCAATTATGAATTATAAATTTAATCACATCCATTAAACGTTCGATTTTCCCAACACGAATTTTTGAAAAATTCAATTTTCCAATTGACCAACTTTTTTAAAGGTATAATTTATTATCAAAACTTTGAAAATTTCAATAAGTTACTCGTAAATAAAAAAATATTAGATAAATTATCAAGAATTAAATCCATTTTCGATAATTTCAATTGAAATGTCAAATGTAAATTTTCACACGGAATTTTAAAAAAATGTCCAAATAATTTTCAATCAACCTAAATTTTGTTGTAATTTACACTAAAAAGTGTTGTAAATGACTCATAATTACTCAAAATTGAAGAAATCTAAATAGAATTACCAAAAATTACTACGAATTACTCATAATTACCGAAGATTTTATTTGAGATTACATATTTTGATCCAATTTATAAAATGTTCACCCATTCGCTAAATTTTCAGATTATTCAAAATTTTTTGGTAACATTGCTAAAATTTTAAAAATTACAATGAATTTTCAAAAATTGAAAAAATATTTTATAAATACCTTACTAGCCAAAAATTGCCATAATTTACAAATAATTACCGAAAATACCTACACCAATTCTGCCATTTTTTTGATTCAATAAATCAATAATTTTTTAGAATTTCATGTTCATACAAAATTTTCAAAAAAAAAATTGCTTTCCAGAAATGAAAATCTGATGGGAAATTTACGTCTGAAAACTTGGAAAATTACGATGAATTGGTCAAAATTATTTAAAATTATAACAATTTACCACGAATTACCGACGTTCACCGAGATCGTACAATTTTAATAATCAATCATCTATTTTTACCGTCAATTACCAAAAATTACCAAAAAAAAAAGAGAAAAGTTTTACAAAAGTTAAAGTATTTTTTCTGTATTTTTCTGAACCGATGTTTGGAAATTTTATGTGTAAATACGACTTGATCATTATAAAATTAATATTTCTTATTTTTTGAAACAAAATTTCTAAATTATTAAAAGCGAAATATTCAAATTCTAGTTTAATAAAAAAAATTGATAATCATGCTTTTTTCGTTTTTTTGTTATAGTCTCGATGAATTTGTATGAATTCATTCACTCCCCCCCCCCCGTTTTTAAATCTCATCGTCGATAATATTCGAAACATCCTGTCAAATTTTCATCAATTTTATTCGTTTACAATTTCACGTCACAAAAATGATGAAATTTAACCCGGAGACACAGGCAGCTCACGCCAACTCGATAAAGCTTCATTTTTTACTTTCTCCAACATAATATTCTACGCACCGGGCAAAATTAATGTAATTAACTAAAGGGCAGGGCACCATCTATAACAATTTTAATTAAAAAATTTACAAAAGAATTAAAAACCTGACGTAAAAACTAATCGTTCGTGTCTTTGTTTTTCAATATACCGAGCGACTAAACCCCCTAAATATATATTAAATAGGTAAGCAGAAGGATAAAAAACCAAACTGACATCATTTTCGTAAAACGCAATAGGATACCCGAGTAATGAAAAGTGAAGATTGTACATTCGAATTATATTCAACACGAGCCACGAGATAGACGATTTTTAACTCGATTGTCTCTCAAGTCGTGGACTCGTTGGTATACCTACACCTGGCCTACCTACTCACGAAATTTATCAAAACCTCTTGAAAAAAATATATACGTCGTATTTGATATCCAAATTTCTTTTTTATGGTAATTTGTCAAAGAATATAGGCATGGAGTTACACGTGTGCAACTCTGTGTACAAACATTCCCAAAATAAAAATTACCTGAAAATTTAATATCTCGACGTGTACGATCACTTTTTATTATTATTTCTCCCAGCCTTCAATTTTCCCATCATTCATTTAGAAAATCCGCATGACGACGCGAAAATAAATTAAATTGCTGTAATATCGTCGATTATACCTACAGCTTTTGATTGAAAAAAAAAAAGGTAAGTCACCCTATCGACCAAATATTAACGTAGGTACTCGAGGTTTTTTTATGGGCTTTTCAAAATAGCAACATCATATATTCAATTAACTATCAAATCTGACAACATGTTTATTGAGGTGAAAATACCGCAAAAAAACATTTTATAAGCTTTAATCGTTGAATTTTCAAACAAAAAATTCTAATTCAATTTTCCAATTTATTTCTCCATCGTCAAAGTGGTATGCGCTCGTCCAATAAACGTTGTTGGCATTTTCACAGTAGATTTTTTTAATTAATTTTTTCAACGTATCGTGTCCAATTGTTGGAATCGTTTTGTTTCCATTTTATCGAGCATTATATCGAATTATCTCCGAGTGATTTCAATCCCTACGTATAAATTGGCTCGGTTAGGATTTACTTCGAAAATATTTACTCGGCAGGTATCAGAAAAAATCGAAACCTTTTTTTAAACAAAAATATCGTAAATACCACGACCCAAAATTATTATTTTTTAAACGTAAGAATAAGTCGTATCTTGAAGTTTCGATACTTCGCAAAATTCTCCGAAAGTATAGAACCTTTCTTAAAACTTGAAACAGACATAAACTTTAATAGAAAATTTTTCAAAAAATTTGGCAAAAAACGAGACCTATTTTCGCTACAACGTAATACATCAGTCTCTCTCAACGTCAAAGTACCTGTTTCCATACTTTGACGAAATCGTACTCGTAAAAACATCGCACCGGTGAAAAATCTGCCATGCACAGCGTTAGGTTTAGATTTAGATACACCTTTGTAAATTCGCATTCGGCTATATTCGCGCTTATACAAACGCCATAAAAGAATTTATTTTTCAATCATTCTGAATACGAAAAAGTAAAGTGATAAAAACTAATGAACTTTAAGTACCTATATTTTGCAAAAATATATAAGTCTATCTAATAAAAGTAAACAAAATATACCATAAAGTTCACCCGCGAGTAATAAAATCGTTTTTATTTTGTTATTTCCGTTCAAGACTGACGGAATTGTGTATCGATAAAACTTTTTTTTTCTTACTTGCAAAGTACGTCGACATCTTCCTTCGACGTCGGTATACCGTGCTCGGTATGTTTCAGGATGGGCGGTAGTTGTCCTAGGCAGTCTTTTAGAAAATCTCGGGCTTTGCATTTTTCTAATATTGTCACGTTTCCGAAAAGGTCGTTGTTGGTTGTGGTCGATCTGGTAAATGTATATTTAACTGTGGACAAAAAAATGAAGAATTTTTATTAATTAAATGAAAATATTCTCCACACATGGCAGTTTATTCGGTTGATGACACGAGATCATTTTTTTCATTCAGTGACCCTTTTGGACTTTGGAGGAAAAAAATTTCCCAGTTTTTTTAAATTTTTCGTACACAGGATTTTGGATTTCAGTATTGAAAAGATCTTTACTCTGCAAAATAATAGGTAAGTACCTCAATGCAATGATACTGGTAGATACTTCTTTCAGACATTTGAAAAAAATCAACATGTTTTTAGAACCCCTGGAAAACTAAAAAGCTGCGGTTTGCGTGGTAAATGTATATATCATTTAATACAAATTTAAGTCGCAAGGCTTGAAACTCAGTTTCAACTTTAACTTCAAGAATGTGGTCGATGTCGTTATTTGGGTATTCATCTTTGAGAACCCTTGCTTGGAAAATGCTTAAAAACTTATTTCACAGAACCGAAAGCTGAAATGACATTAAACGAACATTTTTTCCACGTAATAAACCATTTCAGCCGAAACAACGAAAATCGTGCTATGCCTGTCGTTAAAACGACTTTTTTTTACAATAGTATGGTTTGAGATTTGAAATCATCAAATAAAAGGCAGTAAAAGGCGATCACAACACTGTCTATTTTTTTGCGGGAAAAGACAGCAAGTAAAGGGACTTTCTTCCCCTATAAGGTTGTGAAATCAGCCCCTGACGCAAATATGGTCAAAAGTGGTTCTGTAAATATTATTCGGAACCTGAAAATATTCCACCTAAATTTTTGATGCCCTACCCCCCACCCTACCCCTTTCCCTTTCCCCACCTCTTCCCCTTCCCCTTCTCCTTTCGGAATTATCATACTATATATGTGAGCCTGGATATGTAGAAACCACCCTTAAGCGTCAAAAATTGATTTTTGAGTTGAGGTTCCTCCTTGATTCTACTCATTTTCAAAGACCCAAAATCAGTATCAACTCAAAAACCAATTTTTGACACCTAAGGGTGTTTTCCATATCGAGGCTCACATATGCTGAAAATTCAATTATCGATATTTTCAAAAAGGGTGGGGGAAATTTTCAAAATTTTCACAGATTGTAGGTATCACGCGGGTGTATCCATGATTATTTTTTGATTTTTTTTTTCTCATATTTCCTCATCTTGAAGGGGTTTAATAATTTTTTTTTAAATTAATTTTTGAGAATGACATGACTGGAATTTTTTTAAATGTTCGTTAAATAGTCAAATATAACATATATTTTTCCCAGACATCCAAAATAATTGCAGCATTATTGTCACAAAATTCACAAAAATGAAAATTGAATAAAAGTACATTTTTATTGTTTTTTCATTATTTAGCTCGTGAATTTTAAGGTTTAGGTATGTATTTGGACTGGTGGAACTTGTTCAAAAAAAAAAATTTCTTGAGTCAACCCCGCCAACATTTTTTTGCAGCATTCCAAACTCACCAGTAAGCACTTACTTCAGCTTGAGCGAAATCAGGATTTTTCGTGTCTTCTGCAAAAAACCTAAGACCGCAAACTCCGTATTTCTCATGAGAACGCCGTGGGAAATGTGACGTATCTGCACGAACTCAATAGAACGGATGGTCGGTTTTTCAAATTTTTTTTGGCAATGTTGGAATTATTTTGGGGTTTTGGGAAAAATAAATAACGATAATTTAAAAAAATTCAGCCATGACACCCCTCCCCTCCCCCCCAAAAATACATTTTTTGACATTTTCAAATTTATTAAAATGAGGAGATTATGAAAATTCAAAAAATTACTACTCAAGAAAAATTTTATTTATTTTTGACCAAGTTTCACTAGTTCAAACACATGCCTAGAAAAATCCAGCCATGTCACTCAAAAAATTAAAAAAAAATTTGTAGGTACCTACCTAACTTTTAATAAAATGGAAAAAATATGAAAAAAAATTCAAAAAATTACTAGAGGTACATCCACGTGAAATCTACAATCTATGAAAATTTCAAAATTTTCCCCCATCCCTTTTGGAAATATCGTCAATTGAATTTTCAGCATATGATGTGATAATTCCGGAAGAGTGGGGGTAGGGGGTCAAACATCTGCGTCAGGGGCTTATTTCACCATCTAGGTCCTATATTTATTAAAGGAGACCAAAAAAGCATAAGTTGCGAGGAAAATATCTTCCATGTGTCAAATTTTTCATGTTACAAAAAAAGTTATCAATTAGATACTTTTTTTTAAATGTTGACACGTTTCCAACTAAAAATTCAATTTTGTGTTTGGGTGAGCAATTCCTTTCCCTCTCTCCCAATTTGGCCCAGTTCTTGGTTATAACTGTCATAATATTTTGGAGTCGATATTCATTTTTCAGACTCAGTTGAAGTTCCTTCCAGCGCAAACTGAAAATTTATAAAATGGATTTTTTTTTCAAGTCTGACTCCAATTAATAGTTCTAAAAACTGTTCATTTTTTTCAAGTTCAAATTTTTTCAATCACGAATTTTTTCATTTCTTCAAATTCTAAATTTTGAAAAAATTAGCTCAGCTGCGAAAAAAATTTGAGAAAAAAAATTGGAGCCCCGATCTTGGGACAAAATTAAAATGGAAACAATTTTAAGATGATGTGTATAAATTTCAGAATACATTCCTTCTCTTTCCATTTCTCAAAATCGTACCTTCATGAATCATGACGTATAGCAATATTGAGAACATCAAAAAAAGAAGCTTTAAAAAAACTCGATTATTGGCTACATGTCGAGTAGGTACACGTTTGTCAATTCAGTAACTTTAATACAATCGTGCACTCATAATAATTACTTATAAAACTTAATTTTAAAAAGTTTGATACGTGTATTTAATTACGTATAAAATCTCTATACTCATTTCTCAAGCAAGAAAAAAATATCCAAGAAAATTTCCAACAATCCAAGTCCGTAAAATCGTTGCGAAGTTTCATCGCATTTAATCAAACTCCCGATATGAGTTTTCAATTGGTATTTTATCAACGTATAACAACGTAAAACTCTCTAGAAACAGGAAACTGCATCGATAGAATTTCCCAACACAGTACACTGATGAATTCAATAAACATGGAAAATTGTTCCAATCATTTTTCTTCTCTCTCATTTCGTAACACATCGGTATCCAACCAATAGAAGGGAAATGGTTGCATTTTTATTCATATTTTTATACTCGTACGTAATAACGATGCATATAGCCAAGTAATACGAATCGAATCGATGATTCGAGGAAAAAAACTTTCGTATCGAAAAATATCTACGAAATTCAGCCAATACGATTACTTGGCGAATTCTCACGATGAAATATTTAATCAAATGAATGAAAAAAAAATAAAAATAAAAAAGCCAGCAATACAGTAAGACTAGAGCTTAACAAAAGGCAAATATTTTATTGTTTTCGTAACAGTTCCTCCGTCGACGGAGACCGTTTATAATAAACCAACGATTCAATTTCACAGTCTCATTTGTTAAAAGTGAAATATTGTAACGAATAACAATGAAAATATTAATCTGTGTAGACTCGACGCAGACGTTCGGATATTTTTAAAAAATGAGGGGAAAAATTCTCAAACTAACGAAGGTACCTAAAATGGAATAAAATATCACAAATACCTATCATTTCGTGTAAAAAAGAAAGGAATTCGCAATAAAAAAAGATTTTTATACGTACTTGGCGAAGTTGATAAAACGCGAACAAAAGATTAAAACTCCCAATATTTTTACACCAAAAAAAAGTATCAAATCTTTAAAAAAAACAATAATTGAAAAAGATGTTCAGCTTGTAATTTCAGAATAAAAAAAAAAGTAGTACAAAAACCCATACAAACGCTTCTTTTTCGTCGCTAACGCGCAATTCTACTGCAATATAAATTTCCATTCTCGAGTGTTTTTTTAAAATTTACCAAACGACGAAGGTTAACGCGACAGTGTTAAAACGGAACAATATCATAGTTAAGATTTTTAAAGACGCAACTAAAAGTTAAATTATAACGTTACTTTGGAATAAATCTTTTTTAAAAAACGTATAAGGCTATATTTTCGCATTCGCATTGTTACGACAATCTTCTCGCTTCTCGAGAGCTCTTGCTCCGCATTCGCAGCTGAGATATTTTTCGCTATAACGGATGTGTTTCTTTTTTAGGATCCGGAACACAATACAGTTCTAAATTCGCTTACTTTTTGGCGAATTGTTAATTTTATTTCCAGATTGTCTACAATACGAAGGATGTTCCCGTTGCCAGGGCAGACCGTATTTCGGTCCCGAATTACATACGTTCAATAGTACCGATTGTTTTTACGACAGTTTCGAACTTTTTTTTTTACCTATCACAAGCAGCCTGTTGTATTTTTACATTTGAAGGATTGCAATTTCATTGATGGAATCTGCTGAAGCGAATAACAAAGGAAATTTCTAAGCTCTTTTTACTCGATTTCAATGTGAAATGACGTAAAAGTATTTTATTTTCTCGGAGGAGTTGTTCTAGCTTGATCATAGCTAAAAACTAACATCGAATTCGGAATCAGCATCACCGAAAACCATGAAATCGATATACATGACGATATTTTATCATTTTTTTGAAGGACCCCCCCCCCAGCCTTTTCCCCTCCACATTCAAAAACTAAAACCAACCTCTGAATGTGTTGAACTTCACTTTATTACAAACTTCATAAATGTGATGTACCCGAGGGAAAAAATTCATTTTGATTTAATTTGATCATTCAGAAGGTCAAAAGGTGATATTTAGGAGTGGGGTGAGGGAGGGGTACAGGGGAGGAGGATATAAAAAATGATAAAAACCTTTCATGCATATCAATTTCAATGTTTTTGAGTGCATTAAATTCGAATAATATGTTTATTTTACAATTTGGAAATACCGACTATATTTATTTGCGAGGAAATGACTGTGAGTGTGACCGAGTAGGGGGGGAGTCAAGGGGAGGAATATATAAAAAATTATAACCTTTCCCGCATATCAATTTCAAGGTTTTTAAATCCGTTGAGTTCGAATATGATGTTTATTTTCCAATTTATAACAACTATTATTTTCTATTCGAGAGGAAATGACTGTGAATGTGACATGAATGAGTTGAAGAGTATGTGGAGGGAGATGTCAAGTGGAAGGGGTGCAAAAAAAGATGAAAATATTTCATTTGTATCAATTTCATGGTTTTTGAGTACGCTAAGTCTGAAAATTTTGTTTATTTTCCAATTTAGGAAGACTATTATTTGCAATAATTGAAAGAAAATGACTGGTGGGAAGGGGGTTAAGAAAGAGGAGGTACAAAAAATGATTAAAATATTTCATTTGTATCAATTTCATGGTTTTTGGGTAGGCTAAGTCTAAAAATTATGTTTATTTTCTAATTTTGAGACTTTCATTCGCAATAATTGCAAGAAAATGGCTGTTGGGGGGGGGGGGGTAAGAAGGAAGCGGTACAAAAAATGATTTTAATTTTTTTCCGTATTACTTTCATGGTTTTTGGGGTGCTTTAAGTTCATGGAGTTAATTTTCCAATTTAGAAAAACTACTTTCCAGAGAATAACTGCGAATATGACATATGAATTAAGTTGCGGTGGGGGGGGGGGTGTCAAAAGAGAGGAGAATATAAAAAATGATCAAAACCTTTCATGAATATCAATTTCATGGTTTTTGGATGTGCTGAGTCCGAAAATGATGTTCATTTTTCATTTTCACTTTTAGAAAGAATACATAATTATGTAACATGTGTAAGGGGTGGAGAAAGGGTCAAGAAAGAGGGGTGTAAAAAATTATAATCTTTCATATAAATCGATTTCGAGCTTTCCGGGTGCTCAGAGTTCAGAAATGGAATTTTTTTTCGATTAAGAAATACCAACTGCGAGTCCTGTAAGTGACGTCCATACCTCACTTTTGGATATAATCGGGTACCACTGAAAAAACCTTGAGATGAATATGTTGCCTATCTAGATGATTGAAGGAGTAAATGCTGTTTCCAAAAAAATGGCATAAAATTTTTTTAACCATGAGAATGGATAGTACTTTGAAAACTGAACAAATTTTCATCTCATGACTTTTTGCCGAACTTAAAATTTGAAGGGGCTACAGAAAAAATTGTTTTAAAAAGAATTCTAAAAAAAAAATCAACCAAGGGAATGGACAGTACCTACGTTGAGAATTGAACAAATTTTGTTCTGAAGACTTTTCGCCCAACATGAAAAATAAACAGGCTACGGACATGCTACGGATCATTCAAAATGGAAAAAATTTGAAAAATGTTTGAAGTCCACTTATTTTGAATGACCCGTAGCCCCTTCATTTTTCATGTTAGGCGAAAAGCCTTCAGAACAAAATTTGTCCAATTCTCAACGTACGCCCATTCCCTTGGTTGATTTATTTTTTAAAGAATTTTTTATAAACAATTTTTTTTAGCCCCTTCAATTTCAAAGTTAGGCAAATAGTCATGAGATTAAAATTTGTTCAGTTTAAAGTACTATCCATTCCCATGGTTAAAAAAAATTTTACGTTTTTTTTTGTAAACAGAATTTGCACCTTCAATTATCAAGATAGGCAACATGCCCATCTCAAGTTTTTTTTTCAGTGGCATCCAGTTATACAGCTGGGTGACTGAAAATTACTTCCCAAAAAAATTTAAAATCTCGGTAAAAAATTATTATTGATAGGGTAAATTTTTTAGGTCATATTCTACTAAGTAATATAGATCGTCTTTCAATCTTTGTATAATTTATAACTCGAAAAAATTCAATATTGCGCAATTTTCCCCTTAAACCAGAGCATTAATTCAATAATGCTGAATTAAATCACCTGACTCCAATTTGCGAAGCGCTGAAATGCAATCCTCCTTATTTCAAAATTGAACGCACTGTTTTTAGATTAACCGGGTTCAATTCAAGCTTTTGAGGAACTCGTCACCTTTCCACAGAAATATCAATTTTCGATCCAATAACTCTAATGTTGGTCAAATCTTTCATACAAATATGTCGTATGAGAGAATTCTGAATTCGACACCGATGAAATTACATAAATTTTCATTTTGTCAAAGACAATACATCTTTAAAATCAATAATTTCGTTTTTTCTGTAAAAATGCCACCAAAATGTAACATCAGGTTAAATTACCGAATTGTGTAAAAGAGTAAAACACATTTTAAAATTCCATCCATCCACTATAATTCACAACTGGCGAAAAATAGCATTCAATACGAAACAACTTGGCTGGTTTAAATTTTGTAATCGGCGAACCTGCTCGCAATGTGTATCTCGGGTTGCAGCATTGTAATCTGGAAGGCAGCCAAGAATTTCGACAAACACAGTACCTTACAATAGACGATTCTATACGTAATAATGAATATAGGTAGATAAGTACCGAGAGCGCCCATTTACCAAGCAAAAAGTTGACCAAAAAGAGCGTTTTTGAAAAACATTCCGGTACTATTTCTATATGCAGCTGTTAAAGTGATATAAAACCGTACCAAAAATCTGTTAAAATTATCTAAATGGTTTACCGTCAGAAGCCAACAAAATACTTCCAAATGGATGAATTTCGGTTGAACGAAATTTTTTTTAAAACGTTTACCGAATGGTAAAACGATGTAGAAAATTCGATACCGAGACGAAGTCGAGAATACAATTTAAATACGTAGTGCACCAAATAAGACCAACTTTTTTTACTCCGGCTCCGCATCCGAGTTGTTCGTTTTATTCATAAAGTTGTGTCTCGAGTTGGAAGCTGTGTTACTGTAGGTATTACTTAATGCAGTGCGAAAACTATCAACTCGAGTGAGATAATAATGGAGCACATTTATATAAGGACTTATTTTTTCGCCATTTTTTATTCCTCATTTTAATAGCGCATGCTGCTCTTTTTTTAATACAGATTTATCTCACATCGTGTTAGATGTGTTAACAATGCCATAAAAAAATTCCTCTACACGGAAATGATTTTAAAACACGTTAGCTGATAAAATTTTATCTACGACGACGAGTAGATATGTTTTTATTTTTCAACAAAAAATGACGAAAAAATAGTAAAATAACAAAAGACCATTCGTATATTAAGTCGAGTACCTAAAATTTGCGTTTTATGGGTAACCGAACCGCAACGTCAAAAATAAACGTGCTAACCGCATCGCTTCGTTTTAGGACGATATTTATCAAAATTGCGCCGCCCCCGTGTCTCGGATTCCTTACCAAGTATAATTGAAATTGGTTGAAAAGTTGGTATACACGACATTTCCACAGACACGAGTCGTTCTAATGGGATTGCTGGGTAGATTGTGGGATGGGGTAATGAGGAAATCTTTTCAAAATTCTTATTATGAGAGATTTAGTGTACTCGTACGTACAATCTGCGGTGCAAAGTTTACGAGAAGGGTGTAAAGGGTTACACGAGTTCGAAATTAACGTCGTCGTTTGGGTGGCAAAAAAATCAGTAAATTTAGTCAAACGTGTACCTAACCAATAAACTTATATTTACATAGACTGGAAAAGTTGCTTCGAAGAATCGATGATACTGCATCATTATAACGATAGAAGCAAAAACGTAAGCGTTAAATTGAACGTGTACGACGATAAACGTAGCAGATAGGTAATTAGTTGTAGATAGTTAGGTCATGCGATAACGTATCATTACGAGGTACATAGATAGTTACAGAATGTTCAGATCAAATAAATGGCTTATTCGAACCGATCATTTTCCATGCAATTTAGTTAGTTAGGTATCGACTTATTTGGTTCAAAAGTGAATTTTTCATGCTTGTTATTTTAAATAAGAATAAAAAATTTGAAAATATTCCCTTTTTTTTGGATATTCAAGTAACTAGTAAGTTTTTTACAATGGTAGAATTCGTAGCTGATTCGATTTCGAAATCACAGATAAAATGCAGTCAGAAAAGGAAAAAAATTTTTGTAATCGAATTTGAATGCTACCTTCGTAGATCTACCATTCTCGATCTAAAGATTTACATTAAACCAAATTTTGAAACGTGAAAAGTTATTAGGTATCTCAACTTTCACGTACATACAATGTAAGTAGAATGTACACAGACTACAATTACATGGTATTATAGGGATCTGGAATGTCCAGAAATATGAATCCGACAGATTTTACGGATCCGGAATATCCGGGAAAATAAATCTGACGGATTTTACAAATCCGGAACGTCCGGAAACATTATTCCTACGAATTCTACGGATCCGGAATATCCGGAAAAATTATTCCTGCTGATTTTACAGATCCGGAATATCCGAAAAAATAAATCCAACGAATTTTACGAATCCACCGTGTTACTAAAAATATATCTGACGGATTTTACGGATCTGGAATTTCCGGAAAAATTATTTCCACAGATTTTACTGATCCACCATATCCGGAATCCGGAATATTCGGAAAATTATTCCTACGGATTTTACCTATTTGCAATGTCCGGAAAATCATTCCTACAAATTTTAAGGATTCGGAAAATCTGGAAAAATAAATCCAACGAATTTCATGGATCTGCAATGTCCGGAAAAATTATTGCTATGAATTTTGCGGATCCGGAATGTCTGGGGAAATTATTCCAGTGGATTCTGGGGATCTGGGATATCCGGAAAAATTATGATTGAGTATTGTTGTTTATTTTGAGGATCAGCCTGTGGTGGCTATTACACTCATGGTTTAGAATCAGCGAATAGGAGTCAGTCAAAAAGTTGATTCCTGACTCCGCCTTGACTCCTGGAGTCGAAGGAAGAAAGTTGACTCCTGACTCCACCTTGACTCCGGAGTCAGACTCACGCCCTGACTTCTGAATTCTGAATCCACTTTAACTCCGAAGTCATTTTCAGACCTTGACTCCTGACTCTGGCTTGAATCCGGAGCAGGGAATACAAATCAGCCATTAATTAATAATTTAACCGAGTACAACCTCTCACAATATCAGGGAATAGGAGTCGACTTAGGAGTCGAGTCGGAGTCAAGATCAAAGATTAACTCCGGAGTCAAGCCGGAGTCAGGAGTCAAGTTAACAGGTTGACTCCGGAGTGAAACAGGAGTCAGGAGTCAAGATCAGAAATTGACTCCGGAGTCAAGCAGGAGTCAGGAGTCAAAGTGGAGTCGGGAGTCTGGTGTGCGTTTGACTCCGGAGTCAAGATGGAGCCAGGAGTCGAGGTCTGAAAGTAACTCCGGAGTTAAGGTGGAATCAGGAGTCAACTTTTCCCCTTGACTCTCGGAGTTGGGTGCAGTCAGAAGTCAACTTTTCAACTGATTTCTATTCCTTGTTCTGAACACGGAGTCAAACTTACTCCAAATTGACTCCGGAGTCCAGATGGAGTCAGGAGTCAATTTTCTCCCTTGACTCCGGAGTCAAGCCGGAGTCAGGAGTCCACTTTTGGGCTGACTCCTAGTCCCTGCACAATATTACAAATAGAGGAGGAAAAGGGGACTCCGGAGTCAAGGGAGAAAGTTCACTCCTGACTCCACCTTGACTCCGGAGTCAATTTCAGACGTTGGCACCTGACTCCTGCTTGACTCCGGAGTCATGCCGAAGTTGGAGTCAAATTGGAGTCAGTTTGACTCCGACTCTGGAGTCGACTTCTATTCCCTGTTTAGAATACAAAGTAAGTTTAATTGATTTAATCATCTCGGAATAGCTTAATTCTTCGCGTAGATAGGAAGATTGGTGGTATCTTCTGGTTGATGAAATTTTCGTTTACATTTTTAGAAGTTGAGGATTTTACGATTTTGTTTACTTCTTCGAAGTAGAAGGCTCGATGATTTCATTTATCTCCTTGGATGTGGAAGGTTCCGGAAAAATAAATCTAACGAATTTTACGGATCAGTCATGTTAGGAAAAATATGTCTGGCTGTTTTACAGATCTGGAATGTCCAAAAAAGTAAATCTGACGGATTTTACAGATTTGAAATATCCGGAAAAATGAATCTGGCAAATTTTACGGATCTGGAATGTCAAAAAAATTAATTTCTTACGAATTTTACGGATCCACCATGTTCGGAAAAATAAATCCAAAAAAATTATCGGACTCAGAATGTCCGAAAAAATAAATCTGACCGACTTTACGGATCCGGATTGTCCAAAAAAACGAATATTTCGGATTTTACGGATTCAGAATGACCGGAAATCAGATTTTTCATAAGTAAGTAGGTTCATATGTGACATAAAAAATTCGACTTTTAGGAAGCATTTTAACATACTCGTATTTAAAATAATTTTCGTTTATTAAGATACCATTGCCACTTCAACACACAAGACCATACATAGACTTCACTTCATAGCTTCATAGGGAGGGGTGCGAGGAGAGTAAGTAATATGAGGGAGAGGAGTGTATTTTGTTTTTAAAAAAAAACATCAAAATTCATTTCAACCATCTGTCTCTTCCTTCTCCTCAATTTAGCCACTTTTTTTAAAGAGAATGTTACCTTTCTAAAAACCACAAAAGAAAAGCGAAATCGAAGTTAATCAAAAAATTTTTAATCAGCAAAAATAACGAATCAATTTATACAATGTTAAAAAAAATCTGAATGAATATTTTTTTAATAAGATGGTTCCAAAGTTGTTTCAAAAATCCTCAAAAAATTGTATTTTTGACTAATTTGAGATCACGAATTTAAATTTTGTTTTATTCGATGGTACCGTCAATTTTCCGAAAATGACAATATAGAGAAGAAAATTGATCTACGTAACTATCTCAAAAAATGACAGTTTTCTGGAACAATTTTTTCGTTGAATATAAATGATGGCCAAAATTGAATTTCAAGTAGAGAAAATCTAAAAAATTCAATTTTAGTGGAAAAATTTAATTTTAGTAGAAAAATTCAATTTTTTATCCTCTCTTTCAACAATATACCGACTAACTTCAGTTCATTACTGATACCCTGATGCAATTAGTACCTAAGTATGTATAACATTTCCAAAGGTTTTTTTTAATCAACATTTTTTTTTGTAAGTGTGTACTCTCTCAATTATACCGAAAATCATTGAGAAACAGTCAGAATTGCAGCACAGGAGAAAATCAGTGATAATTTTTTCACTGAAAACAAATCAGTGAAAGAAAATCACTGGAAATCAGTGAAAATTCACTGAAAACTCAGTGATATTTATAAAATTCACTGAAAAATCTGTGAAATTCTTTGAATGATCAGTGAAAAATCACTGATAATCAGTGAATTTCACTGATTTTTCCTGTGCTGCAATTCTGACTATTTATCAGTGATTTTTCACTGATTCGGAATGAGAGAATAGATTATAAATAATATTTTTTTAAATAAAAAATTTTAAATTGGAATTTTTTGAATTTACCAACTATGGATTTATGAGTACTAGGAAGTCTCAACTCAGAACTGATGACTAAAATTTTTGTGTGGTATCTAGACTAAGGATTACCGTTGAAAATCATCGACCTAGGCTTTTAAGCACATTTTTTATAATCATAATTCAATAACTTTTCCAAATTTTTTTCAACTATTCAAAAAATCCAAAATCGGTCTTCCAAAAAATTTAATGCTCTTAAAAACTCATTCGGCTAAGGTTATTTTTTCTTGTACTTATTAGTATCATTAAATATTATTGATCACCTCAATACTCTCAATAAAAATATTTATTTTTAAAATTTTTTACGTCACGTTATTTTCCAGAACAGAAAGTCCCAAACTACCTATGCCGAGAAATAAAAAGCTGATAAAAAAAAATACATCAGGGAAATTTAACTTTCATTCGAATATGTAATAGTTATGTTACTACCGTCTTAAAATGTCACGAAAAGACGATCACTAACGTATTTCTCAATTCACACCGTACCTTATTCCAGAACCGAAGACGCGCACAGTTGAAAAAATTCAGTTGATATTTTCAAGTCAACTGGAACAGATCTACAACGTTATACGTATAATCACTCCGATAAATACGGTGATATTCTTGACACCTTGACACATTCGATCGTTTTAAAAACTTACCCAGTTTCCAGCTATATTTTGGCGATAGAACCTCAACTCATCACTACACCTCTCGAACAACATTAAATAAACATTGCGATATTTCTGTTTCGTGTGTCGTTCGCATTACCTGTCTATATTTAATGAAATACATAAACCAACATTTTTCTCCAATTTTTTATAATCGGAAAATATTTTTACATTTTTCTGTCGAACAAGTGTCCCAAGATATCAATCTCTCAGTTGGAAAAACAAATTCACCCGTAAATAACTTCATTATCACTTCAATAAGTATGCAAATGGAAAATATACTCGAGTATTTGATTTCCGTCGAAATTCAAGCCGCAAAATACCATACACAAGTTCCAATAACAATTTGCCTATTCCCAGTCAGGAAGGAACAATACACTAGATAGTCTCGGAAATCCACACTTAAATCAAAAATTACCTCAATATTTTGCCAAAATGCTAATTCAGCATATACAAACAACTGATACGTATTCAAATAAACTTGGATCGAGGCCAATCCATCCAACAATTCGGTTAACTTCGGTGAAAATGAATAAATACGATATAAAAAATTGATTCGACTATTTTGAAAATCACTTTGTAAAAATTCCACGTCTAACCTAAATTCTTGATAAAGGGTACCGGCGGTTAAGATAGGCGAATCTGCCCCCGAGCTGGAATTCGAAACTAACCGACGGAATTTGGTTCTTGGGGTCTGAAAACCACGTGGTAAAAATTTTGGCCCCCTACCCCTCTCCTATCCATAGTTATGGGCCAAAACGTTCTTTTTTTCAGCCTTCTCATTAAGAATTTTTATTTTCGCGAGTTTTCAACCAAATTTTCTCAAACTTGGGTGGGTGGTACACCATACTGAGGGGTATTAGTGGGTGGTTTGAAAAAATTTTTCGATGATTTCTTCTTGCTGAAATTCGTGTTTTAAAACTTCAAATCGAGTTTTCTACATGATGGTTCAGAGGGGCAATTCTGAAAAAAATATATTTTATGTACCTAGTCCCTATCTACAACGTGATATTTTTTTCAAAATTTTTCATGTGGTAGAACATCTTGAAAAATGCGAAAAACCGTTTTTCCACCACGTTTTTCACTCATAAAATGGTCATTTTTGGTCGAAATTTTTTTTTCTGTAATTATACCCCAAAATACATATTTGGACACCACTTGTCAGATTTTCACTTCATTTCACTCCATTTTCATGATATAGTAGAAGAATCAAAATTGAACATTTCACTTTCTTTGCATACAAAATTACCATATGAAAGATTGAAAACAATCAACAGATTCTTGTTCAGCAACTTAAACAACCTTTCGAAAACTTCATTTGTATGATAAAAACACTCATATACTTTTTTTTAGTAATACCCCGCTACCCCCACCATCAGAATATATGTACTCAAAAATCTGGCGACTGTTCGTCTGGCTTTGTGTTGTGCGCTGGAAAGGAACATGATAACGTGATGAATTCCACACATTTGAACGCCATTTATCGTAATCAACACGAAGTATAAAATCTGGTAACACTGGCGACAGTTTGTCTAGCTAGTTATGTGGCTAGAGGGGAGCCTGGTGACAGTTATGAAATGGTGAAGTCGATAGAAATCACAGAGCTTTCTAGTTTTGTTGAGAATTTGATCGATGATGCCAGTGCCAATAGTTCTATTCTAAAACACGTCATTTGTTATACATATGGTGAACGGCTTTACGAGATGGGTATGCTTATGTCCAGAATAGGATTTGCGTTGGTAAGCATTGTTCGCACTCTTTTGGTACCTCAAATATGTGCCGTCACAAATTAGCACAAGCTTATCATCAAAATTGTGCAAACGTTTGGCGATTTCTGATGTCTGTGTAATAAGGAATTCCCTCAAGTACGAATTAATCTTCAATTTTTTTTCCAGAACATCTTTTTGAAAAGCTTTTAATACAGAGTCAAAATAACTTGTGACATCTTGTTCATTTTTTAAATCCAACATGGCAGCGATTAAACTATTGGAATTCCCAGACCTCAATTTAAATAGGAATACCACCTAGAGCTTCAATTTTTTCTCTGTTACCTACTGGAATTTCTAATGGATGGTAACATCTCGTTCAGTTCATTCAATTGTTTCCAATTTAATCCGGTACAAATATACAATTTTTCTTCCGGTATCGTGTAGTCTGCGACGTGTTTTAGAATAGAACTATTGGCACTGGCATCATCGATCAAATTCTCAACAAAACTAGAAAGCTCTGTGATTTCTATCAACTTCACCATTTCATAACTGTCACCAGGCTCCCCTCTAGCCACATAACTAGCTAGACAAACCTTAGACCATAGAGAATTAACATAGACCGCGCTACTGATAAGCGGCGAGTTCTAACATTATTTTGCATGAATTGGGCCCATTTCTGCGGGAGAAATCAAGAGAAATTATGCCACATCAGCAGTCAAACAATTTGCACCAATCATAAAAAAAAATTGGAGCGAAATCAGAAGATACGACTTCATTTTTGGTTCGAGTTCAGTGCTTCGATCACATTTTCCGTGGTGGACCCAGAGATGTAAAAATATGGTATTTTATTTTTTCGGTATTATACGGCGGTATTATATATATAATACCGTATAATACGGTATTTTAATGGTAATTTATTCTAACTCAAACTCCCACTCCAACCCTATTTTCCCACTGTGCGCATGCGCAGAGCAAATGAGATCATAATAATGGGGAAAAATACCGAAAATTACAAAATTATCATTAAAAATGTCTCAAACTTACATAAAATGTTAAATTTTTCAAAATTTCTTCGAGCACACACTGATTTTTAAGCGAGTTTGATCAAAATTTAATAAAATATGTATTATACGGTATAATACGGTATTTTATTTTTGTATAATACGGTATTATACGCGTATTATACAGCTGTATTATACGTGAATAAAATACCTTACATCTCTGGGTGGACCCAATATTTATTCGCGTGAATTGGGACCATTGCTGCAAACAAAATTCGGAAAATTGGTAGTCAAACAATTTCCACTATCAATGGAGACTCATAAAAACAATTAGAGCAAAATCAAATAACGCGAGTTCGTTTTTAGATCATTTTCGGCGTTTTCCGCGGAGGACCCAATTTAATATGTTGGAACACGGTAATAACATATGTCTTATGGACCGTAGCGCGGTCTATGTTAATACTATATGTTCTAAGAGACAAACTGTCGCCAGTGTTACCAGATTTTCTACTTCACGTTGATTACGATAAATGGCGTTCAAATGTGTGGAATTCATCACGTTATCATGTTTCTTTCCAGCGCACAACACAAAGCCAGACGAACGGTCGCCAGATTTTTGAGTACATATATTCTGATGGTGGGGGTAGCGGGGTATTACTAAAAAAAAGTATATGAGTGTTTTTATCATACAAATGAAGTTTTCGAAAGGTTGTTTAAGTTGCTGAACAAGAATCTGTTGATTGTTTTCAATCTTTCATATGGTAATTTTGTATGCAAAGAAAGTGAAATGTTCAATTTTGATTTTTCTACTATATCATGAAAATGGAGTGAAATGAAGTGAAAATCTGACAAGTGGTGTCCAAATATGTATTTTGGGGTATAATTACAGAAAAAAAAATTTCGACCAAAAATGACCATTTTATGAGTGAAAAACGTGGTGGAAAAACGGTTTTTCGCATTTTTCAAGATGTTCTACCACATGAAAAATTTTGAAAAAAATATCACGTTGTAGATAGGGACTAGGTACATAAAATATATTTTTTTCAGAATTGCCCCTCTGAACCATCATGTAGAAAACTCGATTTGAAGTTTTAAAACACGAATTTCAGCAAGAAGAAATCATCGAAAAAATTTTTCAAACCACCCACTAATACCCCTCAGTATGGTGTACCACCCACCCAAGTTTGAGAAAATTTGGTTGAAAACTCGCGAAAATAAAAATTCTTAATGAGAAGGCTGAAAAAAAGAACGTTTTGGCCCATAACTATGGATAGGAGAGGGGTAGGGGGCCAAAATTTTTACCACGTGGTTTTCAGACCCCAAGAACCAAATTCCGTCGGTTAGTTTCGAATTCCAGCTCGGGGGCAGATTCGCCTATCTTAACCGCCGGTACCCTTTCTTAATTTCCAGCCTATCGAGTATTGGAAACAAGAAACTGGGCTAAATCAACTCTCAAATCGATTCTTTTTTTCCCGCATCACCAGTCACGACGACACTTAATCCGTTGTAAAAATTCTATTGTAAGAAGCTACTTTTTGTTTTTGTCGCCTCTAATGAAATCATCCTAAGACGCGAGCTTGGCTACTTTTAGGAATACAATACGGTCGGGTTGTTATTTCAATTAAACGAATCGGCTTTAATCGGTGTAATAAGGAAGTTAATACAGTCTTACAAGTAAGGAAAAAAGCCTATATTTCTTTCTTTTCTCATCAAACAAATTATCTTGAAAAAATAAATCAGTCGCGCCAACGACCACGAATTTAATAGAACAGCACCTACATACATCTACTTTTGTAAAAGCAAAAGCACTATTCTCATAATTTTCACCATTTTTCAACCAGCACGTGAATGAATTTAACGGGTGTTCCATTTCGAAACTCAACATTACAAATACATTAAATTTCGCACAAAAAATTGCTAGCACAGAGCTATGCGTCTACGGGTAACATGAAAAAACATCTTGATTCGCTGAAGACCGAGCTTTTTTTAGATAATGCTTTTTGCGGCAGGTTCAAAAGAAATTTATTCATCGTCGTTTTTAAAATACATTTGAAAATTAAAGCCTGCGGCTCCTTTAGTTTCAAATTTCGGCAAAAAATTCCGATAGTTTAATTCAAAGAATCGTATAGAGAGTCGAGGGTTTTATTTAAAAATAGTTTATTTTTATAACCCAAGTTCAAAACTGAAGCAGCCATGAAGTAAATATTCAACAGTTGAGGATTTAGACGCTCGTAAAAAATGATGATTTTTTAAAAGGATTTTCAATTTTCAAAGATAATAAAGCATTTTATGAAAAAGTTGAAAAACAATAAAAATTTAGATTTTAAATGTTTTAGTCATCATTTCAATTTGGAAAATTTTCCCCTCCATCTAACAATTTTTTTTTGATTTTCTGATGGAAAAGTCGCATTTCTGGTCATTTTTTAATGACGTGTATCACACGGGGGGGGGGGTGTATGTATTTTAGGCCTGCCCAGGCGGCCATGTATTCTTTTTGTAAAACAATTTTTCTTAATAATGCACTTTTTTTCGAATAATGAATAAAAACTATTAAAAAAACAATGAAGATAGTTCAACATTCATCCCGTTTCCCCCCTAAAATTCAATAAAATTCGACAAAAAAGTGGTAAAAGATTTTAAAGAAAATTTTGATCGATTCAAATCATGTTTATAGTCGGCAGCTCAGATTTGAAGACCTGCGAGTTTCTAAAAGTTTAATAGAGTAATAAAGAACTTACCAACTTGACAAAAAATTGTAAAATAACTGAATAGGAAAATTTCTTCAAAAATGACGAATTTCTGAGAATATATAAATTCAAAAATATGAATTTTCTAAGAAATTACACAAGTTTTATTTCAGAGCAGAAGTTTTTGAATCAGATATTCAAGTTTTTTTTTCTTTCAAGTGTTCCACATTCCAATTAAAAAATTGTTTTGTAATTTCAATACATTAAAAATCAAATTAATTTTCCTATAGGCACATAAATCATTTAACATTTCTGTAAATTATTTATGTATAAGGGAAGGTGAGGCAGTATGCACCAGGGGGCAAGATGCAAATTGGCTTATTGTCGTCAGTGATGTGATTGAAAAACATTTTCTGGGCGATTGGTGGATGGGGATCCTTTCGATACAAAACAGAAAAAAAATTACAGACCAGATGAATAGCTTGTCTATGAGTTATTATCAATAATGTGATTTTACGTGATTTTCGTAAAATTTTTGAAATTTAATTTATGTGAAATATCATGTTTTCAAGTTTTGAAAAAAAAATCGGAATTTTTTTTTATAATCTACATCCAATTACCTATGGAATGATGGGTTTGGTTGGAATTTTTCCCCATATTTTCTTCCCAGTACATTGCGTTAAAGAAAAATAGTGCCAGTGGGGCAAGATGCAAATTGAAAATGGGGCAGGATGCAAATATTGTTTTTAAATACGAATTTTTCGAAAAAGTCACATATTATGGTACTAAAGATGGTCCAATTGATATTTTTAAGATATTTTTTCCAGGATATCACATTTTTGCTTCAATTTTAAATAGAATATCAAAAATATGAAAAGTTTGCCTAAAAAAATCAGAAAATCAAGTAAGGCAGCATAAATTATGAATACAAAGGTTTTAGAACTCCTTTTTTCAAAAATTACGCTTCTATTTAAATCTGTAGTATCCACCTCGAATATACTTGAGTAAATTTTACAAAAAAAATCGCGATTTTTCATCATGCCTTCACTGTTTGCATCTTGCCCCATGGCATTTTGCATCCTGCCCCATGAGTGGGGCAAGATGCAAAAAAGTGAAAAAAAATTCAAAAAAATCTGTAGGCTTGAGGTATGCAC
Organism: Pseudococcus viburni; assembly: GCA_033439095.1. Lineage (NCBI taxonomy): Eukaryota > Metazoa > Arthropoda > Insecta > Hemiptera > Pseudococcidae > Pseudococcus > Pseudococcus viburni. The sequence continues at coordinate 622,571 of JAVBJF010000189.1, read as the reverse complement.
CAAAATGTAATTTTTTTCAGCGAAGTGAAAGGTAAATGTTTGAACTTTAATTTGTTGCAAGAATCAGACAATTTGATCAATTTGAATAGATTTAGCAGAACATTTGGCCGAGGTTTGTGCATCCTGCCCCACCTTCCCTTATTTTATCAGACTTTAAAAAATGAGAATGAATCATCTTCATAGCTTTTCAACATTATTTCAGGTCATGCATTTATGGTACCTATTAAAATTTCGGCCTAATTTCTGGTCTTACACTCTATGGATTGACCCCCAACACTATAGCAACTGATCCAAGTTAAAATTATAAATTTCCCAGAACACTAAAAATTTGCACAGGCGCACTCAAGACGGTGTTTCCCGGTTCAAGCTTTTTCCTTAAGCTCGCCCAGAATATTTTTCATCATAAAAATGTCAAAAAAAGAAGTGTATTCTTTACTTTTCAAACAACGAATTGCTCTAAACATAAGTGATTTTTTAGTGATCTATCAGTCAAAAATCACTGATTTCTCAGTCAATTTCCAATTTGTCAGAAAAATCAGCGATTTCGACTGAAAAATCAGAGAAAAATCACTGAATTTTTCATTTTAGTGTAATTTATTTTACTGATCCTAAAATGCAGAATTTTACCAAATTTGACTAATTCAGATTTAAAGGAAAAGTATATTGATAATAGTTCCAAAAATTCCGAAATTTTTAAATTTTTCCATTGAATTTTGACCATTTTCATCCCCCTTACATTTTTCTAAAATTCTCAGCCTCTCTTAAAATATTAACCATTTTCCAAGAACTAAATTAAAAATTAACAAAAATCACTTAAAAAATGAAAATTTGAAAAAAAACAAAAATTTTTTTGAAAAAATTGGTTCAAATGAATCAAGCGTTGTAAGACGTTCGACATTATAAACTTTTAGTCTGTTTAGGTATATTGATCAGTATTTGACATTACAAGTTGAGCTTTTCAAGTCAAAATATTCAACTTATTTTCATCTAGTAATACCTCCTACTCAGGGTTTGTACTGAAATCAAAGAACAAAAATTTGTGAATTTTTCATATTTTTTTCGCGCATTTTTACGATTTTTTCCCGCTACTTTATTGATTTCCAAAAAATCAAAATTTATGGTCACCCCAAAAATTTAAAAAAAAAAACATAAAAATTCTACTAAACTTTCATGCTATTCGAAACTTCCAACGAAATTTGGTGCTTTTTTCGTGATTTTGTGCTACATAATAAAAATTTGTCCTTTTTCATGCCAGTACAAATTCTGATTGTGAGTACGGCTATGGTACCTACCTGTTGCCATTTTTTTGAAAATTTGCTTTTAAAAGCGAGGCGAAAAATCTTGAATTAAAAAAAAAGTAAATTGAGGCATCACAGATATCGAAGAATAGGTTTTTGGAGACATTATTTCTAATTTTGATGATTATTTCACCGCAATCTCGAAAAAAAACATTTGGGAAGAATAAGTTAAAGTGAAAATATAAACATAAAAATATTTTTTAGGAAGCTGATTTTCAATTTTGAGAACCATCTTACCCTTAACTCATAACTGAGACTTTGATTTTAATAGGAAAATTGAAATTTTAACTATACCAAAACGTAATTCAATTTTGAAATAAAATTTAAACACATTTCACTAGATTTTCTTATCTTTAGGTATGTAGGTACTCATAAATCAAAACAAAATTTAAATATCATCCAGTTAATTAAATACATACAAAATACATACAATAAGTACAAGAACCTGAGCAAAAAACCCACCGCATCCTGAATCCTTATCCAAAATATTAATTAAAACTCGCAGATTGTATTCGATAAGCGTCTCGTTAAACCACACCAAACACCACTCGTAATTCGCAAAAATAATTCATTTTATCGAAACGCTCGCGATCAAAATTCAGATTCGCTCAACTTTTTCGAAAACACTATTCGAAAATTCCATTAAATCGGAATTCCGCCACAAAATTAATTCGTTATCTTATCCTCGAGCATTTTAATGTTTTAAAATCCGCAACCTTCGACACTTCGACACGGATGAAAAAAACCACCTCCGATAGCAAAGAACACTCTTATAAGTATAATGTTCCCCAGTTTAAATTTATTTATAACGACGTTTCCATTTCGCAAAGAAAATAAGCCATAAAAATTCACTAGAAAAAATACTATTCTCGGATTGCAACTTCTTGCCCTGCTGTCTTTTCCAATAATTTCCCAAAGATTGTAAATAGTATAACGTTTGATCGCGTCGTTTGGGGACACATTCCATAACACTTTACCAAACCCACAGTATACACATTTGAAAATCGCAGATAATTTCATTTTTGTTTCTTTCTATCCTGCGTAACATCGATTTTCATCGCTTTTATTTGATTTAAGACCAAAAATTGTACTTGGGTGGCGATAATATCAATCCCACATGTTACACGGGGTTTCCTTTACCGCGTGTAATTCATCTACACGAGTTAGCAAATCGCTACCTCATCGTTTTATTTTCATTTTGCTTTGAAACTTTCTTCATTTTTTGGAAATTTTTTCTTCCATTATACTCGGTTGGTGTATGATTCGGGTGCATTGAACCAAATTAAATAAAGAACGAGGGAAATTCGTTAGAATGTTCTCGTGTAATAAATTATTATTTTAATCTGGATAATGCGAATAAGGTTTTCTGTGGTATTACGAGTTCAATCTACAAATTAATCCGAATATTATTACTGAATAAATAATTTTAATGCAAGTATCTAAATATTTAGAAGTTCATCAATATTATCCTGAATAAATATTAAAATGAAAGCTAATCCAACTTGCGAGCAATTATTATTAAACCTGCGTAATTCGTTTTGCTCTTTCTACCAGAAAATTTCATTCTGGTGAAACGCAATTTGCCAGCTCGACGTGTTCCACGTGTAATTTTTTTTTGTAAGTCTTCAGCACTTTTTAGAAAAAGGAAATAAAAATCAGCCTGAAAATTCTTCAAAAAATGAAAATTACTGATTCCAAATTACTGCCAAAATTAAAGGACATTCGCAGCCAAATTGAAAATAAATGTTGATGAACTATTTTCCTCAAATATTAGTTGGGCACATTTGAATATTCAAAGTTCATTTGTATTTTTAATACCAGTCCTTTTTTTTACAAATTATCCTAGAGTTCAAAAGATACACAATTTGACTTTCAAATTTGAAGACCATGAAAATTCATCTAACGGGGAGGTATCCCTACTCAAAAATTTTTTGAGTCGAAACAAAAATAAATCTCAAGTACGGCATAAAAGAACCTCATATCCAAAATTTAAGATGCTAAAATTCATTTCTCGAATTTTGGTGAATTTTCGAAATTTTAAAATCATCTCATCGCCCAGCAAAATATGAAAATTTTTTTGCCAAGAATTTTAGCACCACCGAAATCGCATCGGGTGCTGTTTTTTACGTAAATTTGGTATTATTGGAATAGCACGAATCAGTGTTCTTCGATTACGACAGCTCTTTGGTAGGTATATCGTTCCATTAATGCTAAAACCTTCTAAGTGTCATTTTTTTCAAAATTGAAGTTTTTAGTGTTTCGGATTCAGGGAATTGAGCTGCATCGATTTAAAAAAAAATGATTCAAATCTCAATGCAGCGGATTTTAAAATCTGCCAAGTCCATAAGCGCAATGCAAATTTTGTTACATTTTTTAGCTCTCATGTAAAATAATAAATTTGGCACTTAGAAGGATTTAGCATTAATGGGACGGTATACCATTTTTTCGACCTCCCAAATCGATTGGAAGTGATTTCAAGACGTTTTAGAGTCTCCAAAAAATTTTGGAATTTCTGAAAACATTTTTGAATTTTTCAGCTAAAAAATATGGATTTGAATTTAAAAGTTACGAATTTTGGAAAATAATGCTTTAATCAATTAAATAGGTCACCAATATCTGAGGAGCTTGGTATCAAAGTGAGACAAATGCCACAAAAAAATCTATGTTTTTCATTACAAAAATTCCCAAGGATGAAAAAAATTGAGATATTTGGCGCATTTTAGTGGTAATACTAACTAACAAGACTATGAAAAATAAATATTTATCCTCCACTTTGACTTTTTTCATGAAGAGGCGACGGAAAATGCAGTTGTCTACTCAATTCGCCAAATGGCGTTTGTCTCACTTTGATACCAAGCTCCTCATTTATAATTCGCGATTAAAAGAGCTGAAGTTCATACGGACCATTTTTATGGGATTTTTCCTAGTGATGGAATATTCCAAAATTCACAGGAGGCTCGAAAACGTCTCTAAACCACTTCCAATTGATCTGGGAAATCGAAAATAGGGTATATACCAAATTTCATTTTTTTTTTTCGCTGATTAGATCGAATTTTTATATTTTGCAGGACGATAAAATAATTTTGAAATTTCAAAATTCGTTAAAATTCGAGAAATGAATTTCAGCACCTAAAATTTTGGATATGGGATTTTTTTATAATATACTTTCGATAAATTTTTCTTTAGGCTCAAAATTTTACTTCGAATCGCGAAACCTCTCTTGTAAGCAGAATAAATTTTTGAAAAATTTTACCAATATATTTTTTCAATTAAATATTAGATTGAAAATTCGAAAATTGCGCCCATTTCCATTTGTAATGTACCTCGTCAATTAGGAATTTTTCTTTATAAATCGTAATACCGGGGTTGATAAAAGTTGAAAATAAATTTCGAACGAAAATAAGACTGAAAAATTAATCTTTTGATGTATCAATTTTAAAAAGATATATTTTTGTTTGTTGAGTAAACCACTTTTAGGTACTAAATTCCACAGAAATTTTTAATACACTTTAAAAGCGGGTGTACATAATTAAGATTTTATTCAGAAGTCCGATAGTGGGTTTAAAAAAGGAACAGGAGGATGAGAAAAGAAAAATTCGAGAAATGAGATTTTCAAATTTCTATAATTTCACCTCTACCCTCTTTTCTCTTCAAACACGACCACGGTTCCTTTTTGTATTGAGAAAAAAAAGTCTCTCATGTAAAATCAAACAGCCATTAAGAGAAAGATAATAAAAAATCAGGTAGGTGGTAGGAGTTATCAAATTATTCGAAAGAATATCAAATTCGAGGTCTATAAATACACACATAAGGCTATAAAATCAAAAATTAACGACCGAAGGAAAATAATTGAAGGATTTTTTCATAATGCGTTGTCATCAGACATAATACGTCTTGGAAAAAATACCAAGTATAAAAAAATTGCGTAGTAAAATTTTCCTACGTTATTCCTTCATTGAGCCTTAAATACTGGAAAGAACGAAATTTTAATTTATATTTTACCAACATCGTGGTTTGTTTTTCTTAAGCTTTTTGTGTAAAAATTAATACGAAATTCGACATTGAAAAGCACTTAATAAAATTCTCGGTAAATTTGCCCATATAAAAGCATTTTAGCAGGAAAATATCGAAAAATCGTTTCGGTATTCGATACGAAAACTCATTCTAGATGCACTGGTTATATGTATTTATGGAATTCGCATGCTACGATGTGCTTTTTAGCAAAGTGACTGGCGTGATTTAGATTCTAGGACGAGTAGTGCGAAAAAATAAGTATTTTTATGATATTTTATACTCGAGTATACCATCAAGGAAGGGTCGGTGTTGGAAGATTTTGACGTGTATTTTTTAAGACATTCCATTAGGTTTTTAGACGTAATATGTCGTAGGTGGTAGGTCTATTGAGAAGGTACTGCTGGATACTCGTTTAATAGAAATATCATTACGAAATGTCGAATAAATCGAAATCGTTTGAGACAGATTTTTTCCATATACGAGCGATTTATAAGATTTTTCTGGCACATACATCGCGTTTACCGGGGTGTAGGTATCATTTATGCTTCATGCGTACTGTATTATTACATAAATCATCATACGTAGGGTGATTTGGTAGCGTTCGGCTTATGCAGTGTGAAATTGACGTACTTCGTCTACCTTTGGCATAGTAAACGAGTAGGGTAAGGTGATTTAGACGGTTTTCCGTATGAAAACCTTGAAAAAAATACACAGATGTGTCGCAGGCTATATAGAGTAGGAGGTATATTTGGAAGAGTAGTATTGGTTGCAAGACAATACAATTTGCAAACAGTCTCGGATCTGTCCTTTTACTTTTTTTATACATACCAATTTTTTTGTCGTGTCTACTATACATTGAGTTGAAATTGACCAATTGTGATCCAAAACTGCTTACAGAGGTGCCCATTAATGCAATGAATAATGTTCATAATTATTTTATAATTCTCCACCCGTCTCCTATCAATACAGACCCCCATTATTGCTGCACAGTATGTATACTGAATGGAGATCTCGAAATGATTCGAACAATTTTGGATTTATTATGATGGGTACTTTCGACAAAGGGGCGAATTTCTTTAGATCAATCTACAGGGTGTTCAAAAAATCATAAAACGAAAAAAATTCAAATGGAAAGGTGGTTTTAATCAAGTCTAAATATAGATAGCACAAATTAGGCCGATTCTAAAGAGACCAAAATTTTTGAGATTGGTTCACTAGTTTTCAAATTATTACACAAATTCTTTAAAAAGTGATGATAAATCCATCTCTTCTAATAAGGAAATATTATCTCCTCATCCCAACTTCAAAATGGGAAAAACATTATAGAACATGAAATTATGGAATTTTAATTTTCTGAAACTTTTGCTTCAAACTTTTTTTCGTATTTTCAAATTTGCTAGAATTTTTCACCCGGGTGTCCCAAAAAAAACTGATTTGCATAAAAAAAACACGACACGAAAAAAATTGAAACAAACGTTGTAGCGGATTGAAAATGCATAATTTTTTGTTCAACAATTTTTTTATTAAATGGTTTTGGAAGGAGATAATTTCCTCAGAAAAGATGAATTTACACATCATCATTTTAAAAGAAAATTATCAGTAATGATTTGAAAACTACCTACTAGACCGATTTACAAAATTTTGGTCACAGTTATGGGCTCTCTAGAAACCTTTGACCAGTTTTTCAAAAAATCAGGCCTGATGCAAATACACTTATTGCATCCCTCTCTTCCCAATGAACACAACAAGATTTTTAAATTTCGTTTTCGACATTCATTTTTCAGATTTTCTACACTCCATTTTCGATCTGTAACATTCAATTTTCAATCTTTGACATAAATTTTTTATTTTTTATTTTCGACATTTGATTGTCAACTTTTAGTTTTTGATACCTATTCGATTTTAAAAATTCCATTTTTAATTTTTGGATTTCAGGGTGTCGAACAAAATTTGTTGAGCAAAAAGCTTCACTTATCTGACCTTTTTGCGTGACTTTTCTTTCTTTTTTATGGGCTCCCCCCCCAACCAAAAACTTCAAACAATAACAATTTTAAAAAAGTTACAATGAGCTCCTAACTTTTAATTTTTACAAAAAAATTCAAAGAAATATGATTTTAAAAATATCGCAATGAGCTTTTTTTAAAATTTAAAGTATTAAAGTTCAATAAATTTTTTTCAATTTTTGAAAAAAGGTTTGACCTTTGAGTCGAAAAGCTTGATTTTGCATGACTATAGCTTTACCCCTTGATCAAAAGCCTGGCAGTTGTTATTCATCGTTTTCTGAGAAACGACAAAAAACAACGAATTTACAAAATTGAAAATACCTAATTCGTTTTTCATCTTTCTTGAAGAAACGACCAGAAATAACTATTTTCCAATTAGAACAAACAACTAGAAACATCTGTTTTTGAGTTCAAGTACTGTCGTTTTTCATAGTTTTAAAAAAAACGACAGGAAACGACGGTTTTAAAATTAAGGTAAGTGGTCGGTTTTGTCGTTTTTTTTAAAGAAACGACAAGAAACGACGGATTCTTAAAATTGAAAAATGATCGTTTTCATCGTTTTTGAAGAAACGACCAGAAATAACTATTTTCCAATTTAGATCATTTCAAACCGGTACCTTTTTCATTGTTTTTGAAGAAATCACCAAAAACGACTATTTCCGAGTAATTAAGTACTAAGTATCGTTTTTCGTAGTTTTTTGAAAAATTACAGGAAACAGGGTTAGAATACTTGAAAATGACATTTTTTTTGTCGTTTTTTTGAGAAATGACAAGAAAGTGAAAAATTTACAAAATTGAAAAATAGCTATTTTTCATTGTTTTTTGATTTAATGACCACAAATAACTATTTTCTGATTGAGAACATTTCAAACTGGTTCCGTTTTCATTGTTTTTGAAAAAACAACCAGAAACAACTACATAAGTATTATTTTTCAATTTTTGACATAAAATTTCAATTTTCGATTTTCGATTTTGACACTCGATTGTCAACTTTTAGTTCTTGTCATTCGATTTTCATTTTTCGACATTCAATTTTTGATTTTCGATCATCGATATTTGATTGTCAACTTTTAGCTTTTGTCATTCGATTTTTTTCAATTTCCTACACACGATTTTCGATTTTTGATACCTGATTTTCGACATTCAATATTCGATTTTCACCATTCTACAAATCAGGACAACTTTCCTACAAAATTTTTCAATACTTCAAAGTTATGAAAGTAGAAAATTAAGCAGCTCCTGTTAATTTACTTTGCAATCAAGGAATGGATCAATTTAAGGCACCTACCTATACTTTTCTTCAAAATATACCGAACAAAATCACTACCTTAATTCGTGTTAAGTGCGTACTTAACACGAATTAAGGTAGTGAAAATTATCTTTCGAGTTGAAAAGTACTTTTCAACTCGAAAGAATTTTTTTTGACAAAACTGTAAAATACAGAATATAAAATGAAAGCTATAAAGCGTTGAATTTTCAAACTTCTCAAGTTGAATGTTTTTTCCACGATGCATAATTATCGAGATAATATTTAAAAATTATGACCAATTAGGAGACAGGAGACATGAAAAAATATAAAGATTAGACTGCACAAAAAAAAGGAACAGACAGATGGAAGCTAGAAAGTGAAACGTAAAAAGGGAAAAACAAGAGAAAGAAGACAAGAAGGAAAACACGGATGAGCAAAGCAGACAGAGAAATGACAAGATAACAAGGTAGCCAGATTAATTTTAAATTCCATTTTTGCCGTAATTCGAATCGCTCGGCCCTTTTCAGTAAAATAGGTCATCTTTCTGGACGATGTTTAAAAATACCTACCGTTAAAAAGGATATAAAATTAATTATTCAAAAAAATAGCCCAAGAAAAAAATTACAGATTTTTTCGCTCTTTTTGCCAATAATTCAAGCAAGTGAACTTATAGATAGGTATTAGATAATTTTCTTCGGTTCAATACTACGTTTCCATCTAACTTCAATCACCAACTCAAAATCTGTCGAGATCTTTTCCTTTTCCCAAAGAAAACCCCAAATAATGTTTACCCGAAATATCGGTATTTTCAAGAACGAAATTCCAAATTTAAAAAGGCCCCTTTTTAATACCCGCAACCCAAACTACATTTTCTAAAATCCAACTTTCTCTTCCTTTCAAAGTATAAGTCAAAAGGCTCGAGGTGATTTCACCACCGTATAATCCTATTACCGCCGTACAAACCGCAATAAAACTCCAGAATCCTTCAACATCACACCCTTGTACATAAAAAATTCACCAAAAAAAATTTTCACTCAGCTTATGATAAATTATTTACATTATTAACTTATTCCAGACAATGCATTTAGTTCGGTAAATGAATGCTAATGGACCTAGGTTCACCATTTACACCGAGTGGCAAACCAAATTAACAGATGTAATTACATCACAGAAAATTTCCAACTGACTCGTGACTCCAACTGTTCGTAGCATAAAAAGTAAACATACACCGGGGAAGCGTATGAGAGACAAAAAAACTCTTCGTAGGAAACCGAGAGGCTTGAATAAATTACTAGACAAAAACACGATGAAATTTTCGCAATTCTAAACAGACATCTCATGATATGTGAATTTATTCAACCGACGAAGAGCAATTCATATGCAACCAAGAAGGAACCAGGGATTCTAAAATTATACGTATATCTAATTAATAGCTCATACGAAGGGAGGACGTGGGGTACCCAAGGAAAGTATTCGCATTTCTATTCGATTAAGGAGAAAGGGTACACCTAAGGCTTCGTTTAGAGCAACAAAACAACACGCTGCGATTTTCGCACATTTGAATAAAACCAGTAGGTAGGAGTAAATTTAATAAAACCGTCGACGCGTTCGTCGAAACATATTGCGATATCTTACGCCAAAATGCCAAAAACCAGCTCAGTTACATTGAAATTTTTCATTATCATCGAGTACGATTCAAAAGGCTAGTTTCTAAATGTGTAATTTTGCCTCAAAAAAGATCTCGACAATCCAAGTCCAAATTTATTTCAAGTTCAACTTTTTTCAATTTATTTAATTCTAAATTTTTTTCAAAACCGTATTCAGTTTTTAAATTTTTTTTAAATTAAATTTTCTAAAATTTATTCTTATTCTAATTTCTATGTTCGAATTTTTTCAACTCTAAATTTTTTCAATTTCTTCAATTCTATTTTTTTTTTAAATGGTATCCAATTTTGAAATTTTTTGAACCGTAAAATTTTTTAAACTTCAATTTTTTATAAAATTTTTCTCATTTTGATTTTTTAAATTACTTTTTAAAAATATTTCCCAATGATTGAACTAAAAAATCGTTGAAAAACAGTTGAGGAAAAATTTTAGAGTTGAAAGAAATTTTAAAATACAAACATATCGTCCACTAGTATATATTAGTGGACGATAATACATAATTATGTATCTACTTCATTTTTTAGATCTAAAAAAAAACTTGAGATGAACATGTTGCCTATCTTGATAATTGAAGGGACAGTTGTTGCTTCTAAAAAAAATCACGTTGAAATTTTTTTTAATTATAGGAATGGACAATGGAAAATACTTTGAAAACTGAACAAATTTCCATCTCATGACTTTTTGCCTAACTTCGGGGATAAAATAAATGCTTATAAAAAATTCTAAAAAATAAATCAACCAAGGGAATAAATATTACTTACGTTGAAAACTGAAAAATTTTTGTTCTGAAAACTTTTTGCCCAACATCGTAAATTAAGGAGGTCATTCAAAATAAGTGGGCTTCAAATTTTTTTTTTAATTTTCTTAATTTTGAATGACGCGTAGCCCCTTCATTTTTGATGTTAGGCAAAAAGTCTTCAGAACAAAATTTGTTCAGCTTTCAAAATTTTTCTATTCCGTTAGTTGATGTATTTTTTTAGAATTTTTTATAAACAATTTTTCTGTAGCCCCTTAAATTTCAAAGTTGGGCAAAAAGTCATGAGATGAAAATTTGTTCAGTTTTCAAAGTACCGAGTGACCATAAATTTGTGCAACCAAAAAATTATTTCGAAAAAAAAAATAATAACATTCCACGAGTAATGAAATCCCATTTATAACACAGGTTGACACTTCTTTCTTTTCAAACAATATGAACTTATCTCTCATTACTGACAAATCATTGAAAATGTTTAGATTTTTTCTGATTTTCGCATTGAAAAACAGAAAAAATTCAAAATCCAACATTTCCAACATTTTTAAAAATTGACATATTTAAAAACTAAGTAATTGTTGCACACAATAAAGTTTTTGATAAGGATCAAAAATCATTGAATGCAGATTTTGCCAAATAAAAAAATTGAAGGGGCAAAAATTTACAAGAAAATCAAGTTTTTATGAAATTGGCAACACTGCATCTTCCAACTGGACCGTTTCCAAATATCCCGAGTGCAGCGTTGATTTCGTTCCTTGACGATCTACATGTAGGCAACCCTTCGGGCAAGCCAATGTAATACAATGCGGAACGATTCCTCATTAAATATAAAAAGAACCGGTTGGGTTGCACAAATTTTGGGTCACCCGGTACTATCCATTCCCATGGTTGAAAAAAAATGTTGACGTGATTTTTTTAGAAGCAGAATTTGTCCCTTGAATTTTCAAGATAGGCAACATGTTCATCTCAAGTGTTTTTTTTTTGTGGAACCCGGTTATATCCAAAATTGAAGTATCATCCTCCACTTACGTAACACCCTGTGTATGAAGTTGAAATAAATTTGAAAAAATCAAAATTGGAAAAGTTTTAAAACTGTAAAATTTTCAATTTTCAACATTTTTTCAACTTTGCTTTCTTCATATTTTTCCAACTTCGTATCTTTGAAATTTCTTCAAATTATTAAATTTAAAAAAAATTCAAAACTCAAAACTAAAATTATTTTAAATTTAAAGTTGGAATAAAATTGAGGAAAAATTTTGAAATTACTGAGAACAATTTTAGAGTTGAAAGAAAGTTTGAAAAATATGAGTTTGAAAAAAATCTGAAAAAAATCAGAATAGGAAAAATTGCGAGAAAATTCAAATTAAAAAAATCTTACAGCTGAAAAAAATTCTGATACTAAAAAATTTTTCCAATTTTGCTTTTTTCAAATTTTTTCAACTTAAAAATTTCTTCAAACTTAAAAATTGTTTCCAATAATTTCTGAAATTTTTCTTCACAATTTTTTTCAACTCCCAAGATCTTTACATTTGAACATTTCTTAACATTTTTCTCCAACTTCGAATTTTTCAACAAAAAAAAAATCAACTTTGCGCTTTTCAAAATTTATTCCAACTCAATCAATAAGTAAGTAATTAGAATAAATTTAAAAAAATAATTAAAGCATGAAATCAAAAAAATGTTTAAAATCAAAGTTATGGAAAATTTTTAAGAAAATTAGAATTTTAAAAAAAATTACCGATAGAAAATATTTAAAACTGGATACGTACAGCTTTGAAAAAATTTAGAACTACGGAAACTAAAAAAAATTGGACCTGAAAAAAGTTCAACTTCCAATAAATTTAGACTCGAATCGTCGAAATCCCATTTTCGACAAAATTATTCAAGAGCTAGTTTTAGAAAAATCACAGGCGGCCGCGAAACCTAGACTGGCGCAATCGACACTCACATTGGCCCTGAAAAGGAAAACGTCATTTGGACGAAATCTCGTGTGTCTTTACGACTTCCATTAAACTCATTTCCGCTAAATACGGAATACATTTGACATTAATCAGCACCACCACGCGGCGTTGTCTTTTTATATATCATTAAACTCAATCTATCGATATCCCCGTGGACTCGTTTCGTATATTTATTGGTTCGACAAATGAAACACCGCACGATGCAAACATCGTCGACGAAAAAGTACCACTATCTGCTAGACGCGAAAAATACGTCATTTAACGCCTACGACATCGACAGCACCATCTTGCTTACCAGCCTATATTGTAAAAGTCGAGGACGAATTTCAATAATATGGAAAACTGTATCGTTGGTATTTTTTTTTTTACTTTATACAAATTCTCGTGGTCTCGTCTCGTTGTCGCAGACTAAATAATGCATTCAGGTCATGAACAAAGCATTCCTTTAAAATTTCCCAACCGCGGTGGAAATTTTTTCAAAAGCCCCTCTCACACCTTACGACATTAGAAATTCCACAATCGCAAAATTCTTCTCAATTCATGCGTGAAAACGGTTCTGTCAGAAGGAATCCCCTGATTATCCTCGTCCTGCCAAAAAATACCACCGATGATCGTTTAAAACCTACGTAAGTACTGGTTCGACGAATCGAATAGAAAATAATCAAAAGTTTTCGACCATTAGTCTGGTAATGCGATGTAAAAGAATTTTCACTTCGCCCCAAACGTTTCGAGTTTTACTAATGACGCTAATCATATTTTCCGCCATCTCACCTCCTCCTTTCACGCCTTCTCTCCGCGTATATCAGACAGATTAATACAATGAGTGGAAATTCTATGTGATTCATTACAATTTATAGTATAAAATTCGATGAATTATTCATACCAACTATAAAACGGTATAGTATATTTCATCTCGTGCATATAATTAATAAATGGAAAATTTATGTACGCGTATTACTACGTACTAATAGGACGTGAGCTTTATTGAAATTTTATTTAACGTCATTTTCATCTTGTTCTAGGTACCTTTTAATTTGTACGCAGGTATTTCTCGTACATTAACCGATAATAGGGGTACGAACAGACCCTGCAAAAATTTCCAAAAAATATTTCCATCTGTACGTATAACTGAACGAAATGGCTTAGAAAATCAACAACAACGTTTTAAAAACGTCTGCCAAATCAAAGGATTACCATCTCGTGGCGAAGATTTCCTCCGAGAAGGGCTTAATTAAACTACATAGTATACTGATATCGTTTCTGGAAACCTTTTGTAACGAGCTGGCTTCTTCCTACCTTCCTACACATAAACCACTCGCATGCGAAAGAAATAGTATATTATGTAGACTACTCGTACGGCAATCTGTACACAAATTGGTTTTTACGAGAAAAAATGCCTACTATTTTCGTGACATAAGAACCCATTTGGGAATTGACTTATTTTGTACAATCTAGAGACCAGATAATTCGACCATTTGGGTTTAACGAAAGGCTAATTAAAATAGGGGTTTTTTGCGGAGGTGGTGGTGGTGGGCAGATGGAGGTAATTTTTCGAAAATTAAAACGAAAGAAAAACATGAAAATGGATACTGGTGGGAGGCAATAATTGGTGATTGGTTTCAAATTCTGATTTTTGTAACGTCATTGCCAGATAATTAAAAGCAAAAATTATCCAAGTTCACATTTAAATCTTGGATGTGATTTTGAATGCAGGATTAAACATTTTTTAAATAAAAAATAAATAAATAAATAAAACGTGAGGAAATTTATTTCTGACGTTAAGAAAAACCTACAAATTACTTTTTCGATTTTTTTATCTTCTAAATTTTAGTAACTTTTTGATATTTTTAAATTTTACAATTGATTTTAAATAAAAATTCATTTTCTGGTAAGTATTCGTATGATTTTTTTGATTTTTTAAAGAAAATTAGGTAGATAGCTCGTAAAAAGACAACATGGTTATGAAACAATTTGTTAGAATGAATTGAATTTCAAATTTTATGAATAAAAGTCAAAAAAATAGGTACCTAATCAATTTTACCATTACAAAATAACACTACCTGCTTATATTTTTCGTTAAAATATCATATTATAGGTATTAAAATTTTTGAATTTTTCAGATTTTTTAAATTATTGTTGAGCAGGTAACAATTTTAATAAATTTAAGAATGATTACATTTACAGGGCTATTCCATACTAAAACAGACCAAAAGTGAAGTCGGGTTTTCTGATTTCGCTAAATTTTTTTTTTTTACAAGTTCCCCTCGGTGGTCTAATCACAAAACCACAATCGTTTTTTCCTAACCCTCAAGGAGGCGGGGAGGGGGCTCAAAATTTTTATGCAATCGCGATTTTTACCAAAATTATCCAACTTTGAAGGCTCATATCTCAAGATAGGTTGAACTGGGGGAAAAACTATTTGCGGGGTCTGAACGAGAATTGATAGGAGATTCAAAACCGATAATCACATTTTGAAAAGCTCAAAGTTGAACTTTGATCCTGAAAGCTCAACTTTCATGATAAGAACAAAAGATGAAAGCTACCATTTAAAAATCGGAAAAAATTACAGTGAGAAGCCCTTCTCACCCTTTTTTCAATCAATAAATTCCCAAGATGGGATCTCTATCCCCCTGGGGGGTACAGGGGTCCACAATTCTGACCAATATTCAAAAAAATCAAAAAAGTAAAGTAACACATCGATTACTACTGATTCAAAGGCTCTGATTTCGAATATGTACTCAGTTTTTTCATTCGACCCCTCTGAACCTCCCAATCAGCCTCCTGAGTCAAAATTCAAAAAAATGAAAAATAACGCGTGATCTGTCGTTTGTTAGGTTTTTGAGGGCAGTGAGTTCGAAAATTAGCTTATTTTTTGGATTTGACCCTTTAGTGCCCCTCTAGCCCTCCAATTTTGGGAAAACCCATGTTGAGAAACGAAAATATCATGTGGCATATCGATTCTTACTAATTTGAGGGTGTAGATTTCAAATATCGACTTACTTTTTGATCCGACCCCCTCGCCGTGCTCCAACTGACCCCTTCCTCCAGTCATCGGTGATCAATATGTAATTAAATATTTCAAAAAAATACAGGGAGTGGATCGAATCAAAAAGTAAGTCGATATTCGAATTTTACGCCCTCGAATTAGTTAAAATCGATATCCCATACGATATTTTCGTTTCTCAACATAGTTCTCCCCAAATTGGGGAGCTAAAGGGGCATTAAAGGGTCAAATACAAAAAATAAGCAAATTTTCGAACTCAGCGCCCTCAAAAACCTAACAAACGACAGGTCACACTTCTTTTTCATTTTTTAGAATTTTGACCCTATCAAGGGGGCTACTATGGGGGTTCAGGGAGATAGAATGAAAAAACTGAGTACACATTCGAAAATAGCGCCTTCGAATTAGTAGTAATCGATGTGTTACTTTACTTTTTCGATTTTTTTGAATTTTGGTCAAAATTGTGGGCACCCCCCCCCTCCGAGGTCTAGAGATCCCATCATGATTTTACAAATTTTTGAAAATGGGTAAGAATTTTACCTTTTTGAGTCTACTTTTAATCTTCTTCAATCGGTCGCAAAATTTTGAAATTAAAATATTTTAAAAATTGTTAAAAATTGAAAAAAAATTGAAATATTTTTCTGAAAATGAATTTATGAACAACCAAAAAAAAAATTAACACCCTTTCATCTTTACCTCATTTTTCATAGATCTTTAAAACACATCATTTTTGATTTTTAAAATATCTTTTTTTATACAGGCACTCAGCTAAGAATTTATTTAACCCATAAAATCATCGCCGGGGATTTTCGTTCATAACCCCTCTCCCCCTCCAATCGGAAAATTTCAAAAATAAAAAAAATACATTGTATCAACTAACGTTTTTTTTTTCAAAAATTGAGAAAAATGAGGAAAATCGCCGCCGACTGATGATTTTATAAATCAAAATATCAACATGAACGCAGCATTTTTTTTAATTTTTGAAAATGTCTTCAATTTGAGACTAATTTTAAAGACCCCTGAAAAATTGGGTAAATATGGGTAGAGCATGTAATGATTTTTTCTAAGTTAAAACAGCCATACCAATAGTAAAATTATTTTGGATTTTTTTTTTAATTTAGAAAAAAAAACAGATTTTAAGGCCAAAAGGAGAAGAATTAAGGCATGAAATTTTTACCAGGTCATTTTGAGGTATTACCACAATTTTAGTGCTTTCCCAATTAAATTTCGAAACTTTTGCGAGTTATTGTACTTGAATCTACTCTCTCTGACTAAAAATTCAATACATGCATTTGTAAGGGGTCGAGGACGTCGCGTCGAGTAGTGTAGTCGGATTATGTCAAAAAAAAGGCTTCCGCTCGCACCGAATGTTAAAAGCAATTTGACGATTGATTCTTAATCTAGAATGCATTTAGAAAAAAATAAGCCCGGGTGCCATTTTTTTAGCCCCTCCCCTCCCTAGGGTCCACCCCCCTTTCTTTAAAATGAATGTATCTCCCTTGCTATTCGGTCTACAAAAAATTTTTCAAATAAAAGTTCTTTCTTGAAGGCTTCTCTACATTTTTGGTTATTACCAAAATTTCATTTAGAGCAACCCTCGTGCCCCAAACTTCAAAAATGTATTTACAAAAATACTCAAAATCAAGTTTTTCTCATTTATTATAAAAAATATCGCAGATGGCGCAAAATGTATAATAACAAAAGTGTTAAGAATAGAATTTTACGTTCAATAAGTTTATCGTCATACCCTCACCCCACCCCAAGGGTCCACCCCCCTCCCCTTCAAAAAATCAATGTTTTTGTTTACGATTTTTTTCGTTCGTTTACTTGTTTAAAAAATAGGGGGAAATACTAATTTTAAATTGTTCAAAATTCTCGACCGAAATGGAATTTTTCTAATTACAAAAATTAAAGTCATCATTTTCGAAAAATATCAAACTCCAACCTTGATTTTTAACTTTAAATGAAATTTCACCATCATTGAAGAGAGCCAAGCTGCTCCTCTCCGCCCCCTCCCCGATTTATTTGACTCCAATTTCAAAACTTAAAATTGAAATTTTCTAAAAAAAAATCCATTCTTGTACGAAATACAAAAAGATAGCACTCTCATGGACAAACTGAAATCGCTTTATTGAAGTGGGGGCAAAAAAATGAAGGGTTCATTCGAAATTTTGAATACACAATTTTAATGGTCCATAAATGATACTTACATACCCGGAAAATAAAATTTTAGAAATTTTACTTTTTCCACTCATTTTTTAAAGTTTTGATTGGTTTTGATTCGGAGCCAGTTTAAGCTGGAGAGCAGCAAAGTGGATAGCTTGACTCCTATTAATGATAAAATTAATTTTTATGAAAAAATTGGATTTCAGTCAGAAATTTCTTGAAAGTGGTAAGTTTTTTGAAAAATTTTTCTTTTGAATCATAGAAAAATTGAGAAAAATCATACTTCAAGTTTAAACATTCTATCTCGTTTGGAAAATTTTAATTTTTTAATTTTGTCCCCACTTCAATAAAGCGATTTCAGTTTGTCCATGAGAGTGCTATCTTTTTGTATTTCGTACAAGAATGGATTTTTTTTGGAAAATTTAAATTTAAAGTTTTGAAATTGGAGTCAGATAAATCGTGGAGGGGGCGGAGAGGAGCAGCTTGGCTCTCTTCAATGATGGTGAAATTTCATTTAAAGTTAAAAATCAAGGTTGGAGTTTGATATTTTTCGAAAATGATGACTTTAATTTTTGTAATTAGAAAAATTCCATTTCGGTCGAGAATTTTGAACAATTTAAAATTAGTATTTCCCCCTATTTTTTAAACAAGTAAACGAACGAAAAAAATCGTAAACAAAAACATTGATTTTTTGAAGGGAAGGGGGTGGACCCTTGAGGTGGGGTGAGGGTATGACGATAAACTTATTGAACGTAAAATTCTATTCTTAACACTTTTGTTATTTTATAATAAATGAGAAAAACTTGATTTTGAGTATTTTTGTAAATACATTTTTGAAGTTTGGGGCACGAGGGTTGCTCTAAATGAAATTTTGGTAATAACCAAAAATGTAGAGAAGCCTTCAAGAAAGAACTTTTATTTGAAAAATTTTTTGTAGACCGAATAGCAAGGGAGATACATTAATTTTAAAGAAAGGGGGGTGGACCCTAGGGAGGGGAGGGGCTAAAAAAAATGGCACCCAGGCCTATTTTTTTCTAAATGCATTCTAGATTAAGAATCAATCGTCAAATTGCTTTTAACATCCTGAGCGAACGGATTGCATAATCCGACTACACTAGAGGTTATCCTGCCCTCTACTCACTGTGATATTGTGGCAAATTATATTGTGGTATTGTGATATTTCAATATAATAAGATATTTGATAACCCAGAGTAGCATTACATCAACAACCAGAACAACTGTGCCAATTTTTTTTCAAAGTTCAGGTTATTCGTGCTCTTTTTCATCATTCAAAATTTCTTGTCATAACGACCCTCCCTCCCCTCAATCATACCTATACAAGATTTTTTCCAGGAGTTGATAAAAGAAGTTGGTGACTTCAGAGGCGATATCAGGAAATCCAAAAAAACAAGTCACTTCAAATGGGGGGAAAAATCGAAAATCAGTTATTTTTCGAACGAATTTTTCAAAATATCTACGTAATAAAGCATTTTTCAAAGCTACAAATCATGTACTTGGTAACTACATAGGTACTTACTTATCTATATTTTTCTTATTCTATCGAGGAAAGTTTGTAACTTACCTGAAACAAAAAAAAAATAATGTTAATATTAGCAAAATTTGTCTATTTTTTAAAAACTTTTTGACAAATCTTCATGAAAAGAAGATAAATCACCCATTCATCACCCAGGTGCATGGCACAGATAAAATATTGCTGGAGGGTTCATTTAACATTCTACAGTGATATCTGGTTAACTTTACAGGCCACTCTGAGGTTCCAGTGTGACATCCGACATCTTCATGGCATGTTAGCAACTTAAATTCCATAATTCCAATATGATATTTTTACAACTACGAAACATTTATTATCGGGTATTATTTTTTAGAAAAATTGTTAGCTCTTTTCATGTCAGATTTTCCATCAAAAATATTAACCGAATCACTGACACTCCAAGGAAAAAATATCATTATAATTATACAAAATGCACCATCACTTTAAATTTCAGGAAAAACACCACCAATGTTCAAAGTACAATCCTTCCAAAATCCAAATTCGAGTAAACCGCAAGATAAGAAACCCTCTGAAGAAAAATAAAAACCGCAAAACGACGTTAAACGCTCAAAATATTATCAAATTAAAATAATAAAATTTCCACCAGTTTGTTACGCATTACATAAAACACCAAGCTCGGGTAAACTTTCCTGTGAGCGTTCAAGTTGAAAAGTTTCATTTCACGAAAACTGTTTAAGCTTTTACCTACTTCGTTTCTCTATTCATGCCTTAAGAAACGTGGGTTTTTCCCAAATATTGTGCCACGTAGGAACACCGTTTTGCAGACGTATTAAATTTTGATCAAGTTTTTATACTCGATTAATTATCTTTTCGACAAAATATTCATTGAATTTGAAGCCAACGAGTTACCGTCGTCGAGGAAATTTTTCCATAGTTTTCATTAAGTAATTTAATTTCGCCTGATGTAATTTTTAGATACCAAACAGTACTTAAACTTGCTTCCATTTCATTGAAAAACTCCGCTTTTACGAACAAAAAGTGAGATATTTATCAAGCAAATAACTCGATAGGAAATATCTACCCACGCTTAATAATATAAAAACCAATCAAAGATGATGAAAAATGAGAAATTTTAGGATTCTTTCAAAGTATAATAATTATTTTGTCGTTTACGTGAGTATGGTTTCAAACTTAACACTTTATACAATAATTTTTCAAATTATATTTGACTGTTATACAATGGGTTCGTTTCATTTCCATTTCAAACGCTGTCAAATTCTCAACAAAGTTGAAAAATTTTCAAAATTTGGCCATTTCTTTGTACTCTTTAAAAATTGTTGATCGAATGTCTACCAATTCGTTATACTTGAAAAGTCAAGATTGTTTGTAACTTTACAAACATTCCAATACACTGAAACTTTGGCCGAATCCATTCAACAGACAATATTGTTCGAACTCTTCCCGAGCAAAAAATATTTCTATTCTTATAATCAATTTTTTCCTCGACGATGTGAAAATTTGTAGGAAATCAATAACTTTATATAAATAACATATGAAAGCTATCAATCTTAGTTTGAGATAAAATATCCCAAAACCGGCGACAAATTATATAACAAACGAATACTTCTGGAAATACGTCAAATGGGGTGGTTTTTTTCTTTTGCGAGATATCGTCTATTCGTTATTTTCTTATTCACGAGTCGTGACACTAAATCTTGTAACGTACCTAGAGTTCATTTTAAAAAAATATCCATCCGAGTGAAATTATCGCTGAGATTGCTAGAATTTGAAATATACTGGTATTTTTCCCACAGATACGTTTTGTATAAAAGATTGCGGTTTACAAACCTTTCTTCTGAACAAGAAGGATAGGACTTGATTCATGTTAAATCCTACTTTGGGTAGCAATAAAACAAGTCGATAGAATTGCCTAAGTACCCCTTACGTGTACGATATTTACGGCACTTTGGATATGCAACTTAATTGCCACGAATGCAGTTGGAAAACAATTCGGTATTGGCACGTGGTCTCTTAGGAGTTCGTGTCGGAGTTAAAATTACGTTTTATTTGTTTTTTGGTAAAATTCAGGTAGCTTGTCCTTCCAACTCAATTTTTGTCGTTTTTTCAAGTAATGGAATCAATTCGCTAGACCATTTGTGAGTAGAATTTCAATTTTATCAAAACCCTTTTTTTTCACTTTAGCCCATTTTACTCACCTTTTAATCTCACGAGGGACGTATCCCAATTCGAAATTAAATTTCGAGCCAAAACAAATATGAATCGAAAGTACATCATAAAAGAACCTCATATTAAACATTTCAAGCGTTGGCGTAAATTTCTCGAATTTTGGCGAATTTTTGAAATTTCAAAATTAAATACCTCTTCGCCCAGCACAATATGAAAATTTGAACCAATTAACGAAAAAAATTGAAAATGGTCACCAATATGGGTGATCCGCGATTACAGGTACTGAAGTTCATGTGGACCATTTTTATGGACTTTTCTCTAGTTCTGGAAAATTTCAACATTTTTTGAAGACTTCGAAACGTCTTGAAACCACTTCCAATCAATTCGGGAGATCGAAAATAGGGTATATACCAAATTTCAGCTTTTTTTGTTGATTGGATCAAATTGTAATATGTTGCAGGGCGAAGAGGTACTTAATTCTGAAATTTCAAAAATTCGCCAAAATTCAAGACATGAACTTCCAACACCCGAAATTTTTAATACTTTCTGTTTTTTTTTTATGATGTATCTACTTCCAATTAATGTTTGTTTCGGCTCAAAATTTTACTTCGAGTTTGGATACCTCCCCTGAATGAAGGGCAACGCGATGGGGGGTATGGGGGGTATAATACACAATTACACCCTCAGTCGATTTCCAGTCAGCAATTCGGCAAAATTTTAGAAATTTCTGTAAATTAAAAAAACTTTTGGAAATTTTGCAGTATAAATAATGAAAAACTGAGCCTTCCAAAATTTCAAGTTCACTGTCCTCTTTCAGAAATTACAATCCAATTTTAAAACTACTTACTCCCCAAAGCAAATTTTTTCAAAAATTTCGGCCTTGCTGTCCTCGGCCTTATTGAATTTTTTCTTCCATAATTTCAAAACAATCCAAATCCTACAAAAAATAATCATTTTTTTCGTATTTTTCCTCAAAATTATTCCAAGTACTAATAATTTTATCAAATTTTTTTTCATTGAAACTCATTTCCGATGTTTGGAAATCAGATTTTTCAAAAACTTTTCGGCCTCGCTGCGCTCGGCCTTGCTGTATTTCTTCTCAAATCATTTTTGAGTAAAACTGGCCGATTTTTTATCCAAGTTAATTAATTTAAAACATTGTTTTATTGCATTTTGAATTTAAAGTCTTCTACCTAAATTTCCGCCCTCGCTCCGCTCGGGCCAAATTTATTTCTCTCATGTTCACATTGAAACTATAATCTTCTAAATCAAGTAGGCTAAGGAAATTTCATCGGTTTTTTCAACTACGTACAATGAAATTACCGAGGGAAAAATTCAGGCATGTGCAGGATTGAATCATTTCTTTTTTAATGCAAAAAATTTTGCTGTTCATGAGCAAGAATAAGCAAGAAGGGCTTTTAACAATGGAAGTATGTACATATATTCGAAAATCCAAGGAATAATTTCCAGGCGTAAGCAAGATTAGAAATTGACCTAATCTTGAACATGATGTTACTTTTCAAGTTTTTGTTACGTTAATCTCTAAAAATTGTGTTTTTCCCTGTCCATGATGTTGCTTCGCATTGTTTTTGCAAAAAATTCTCGAATTTTTGAATTCTTATTCGGCAATTTTGAATTTTTTATTCGGTATTTTTGAACCTCATACCTACCGCCCGGCCCCCCAAAAAAAAATTGTGCTCGTCCGCCCATGTCCTTGTCAAAGCATGCTAATGCAGCTCATATCTCCTCCCAAAACCAATCAGCTGTCAAATTCTTTCACTCCAAGATAAGTTGAAAAACGCACTCAATCAATTTTTACCCCCCTCATATGATTCTCATAACCCTATTTATTTTCATTTGTGCCGAAACAAATTGTTCTCCGAAATATTAATTATTTCGTAACTGAGATTGCAGAATAATCAAAAATAATAGTCATCTACGATAAAATCACCAAAATGTCCCAAAATGAAAATTTTAAAATTTTTTGTGTGGCATCGAAAAGGTAAAATATTCGAAGATCGAACTCCGAAAAAAATATAAGATATAAATGAAACATTCCAAATTAAATTCAATTATGCAGATAATCAATAAACAGTTCGTCCCAGTTTTTTTTTAATTTTTATAAAATCGTAAAAGCGAACTTTTTCTACACGTAAAACGAAAAAGTTTTTTTCCAAGCCGACTTTTGAAAAAAAAATACTGAAGGGGAAAAATCTCATGTTTTAGGACAAACAAAAACGAGAAAGTTAACGATGATAATATAAGAGCTTTTCAAATGCTTTGCCAAGTTCCAACTGACAGCTTAAAACTGTCTGACAAATCAAAAGTACTTTAATCCATTCAACCAGGAAATAAGTGGTCGGACTGATGGATGGAATTGTATTGAGGCCTAATTTCAGAAAAATTACGTCTCATTTTCATCACTTTTTAAACACACCCTTCCGCTTCTCCCGTCCAGGCATCCAATCATACGAATGAAAAAAGCAGAAAATTATTAGGTACTGAAATACTAAATTTCACTGTATTCGTTTCAATCTCGAGATGCTTTTTCGTTCGCTAATCATTACACTCGTTTCATCTCGTGTACGAAAATGTTCTCCACGAGTTTCCAAATTAACGTCACGTTTTCCTCCAAATTTCCACCAAATTTTTATCTACTCAGACATTTTGATAAAAAAAGAAGAAAAAAACCAGCGACGTTTCAAATACTCCCGTCATCGTCGGGTCTTCATCTGATGTGTACTCTTTATAAAGTCAACTACCACTTTAGGTTTGGCTATTTTCGTCACATGCCTCTTTGTACAGTATATAAATCGAATGTATATTCTACAAGAAATTTATTCTCGTGGGAAATTTAAGTGCGGTCGTTGTATTTGTCTTCTTAGCCGCTGATGTAGTGATAAATCTTACGCAGTTGAAAAATATGTTGTCCGTTTTTGTTAAATAACTCATCCTCGTTTATACGTAAAACGTAATTTTCGCTATAACAGACAATTGAAATACTTTTTTCCTTTTGTTTATCCAATTTTTCCCCTTTTTGAAACACTGCACGTTGGTTTGATTAAAGGCCTGTAACGCCACGTATCAGGCCATTATTTAAACGACAAAGCAAAATAAATCGACTTTAAAGGGCATTTTTAGTGTTTTATAATGAAATATGTAGCAAACCGGTAATAAAAATTTGTAGTTGTTGAACATCTATACTTACACCGATGTATTACGTACAATTTTTCGTATCTCTGTAAATTCAATTTTAGCAGCATTTAAACACGATTCGTTACCTTTTCGACGAAATCTCCGAATGCCTTTGATTTTTTATAGAGAAATTTTATGACGTAAAAATTGGATTTTCAAAGGAGAAAATTTTTAGGCCAAGGAAATTTTTATCGGTCTACAAATTCCATGAACAAAATAGATAGAAGGGTCATTAAAGGAAATATCTGCTACGGTCTGGATTTTTCCGAGCTACTAAATCGAGTTCAATCAATTTTTTCCATTTTTCAGCGAATTTTTAAATGGGATTATTTGTAATGCAAACGTTGCGTTGTAGGAAGACTGAAGAATATACCTTTTTTTTTTTATCAGTTCAACATTTTAGAAAACTTTTCTTTGAAAATCAACTCCCATTGCTTTAAATTTCGACAATTTTTAATCATTCATCAATTTTTCGAAATGTCTCTCTACGAAAGTATTACATAAGTTATCTAAGTACACATACATGTTTAAGAACCCTGGATTTCCTGATAAAAATTAATAATTAAAGAAATGAAATTTTTTACTCCAACCGCTATAGCCTGCTCAAATGAGAAATCAGAGTGATTTTTTCACTTGACTAAAATTTTGAAAAAATTACAAAAAAAATTGAAAATTGAAAATAAAAAAATACGATAATTTCTCAGTAAGCTAAGTTTGATGATTGTAATTACAAGTACGTAAAAACTAACAAAATCTCGATCTCTGCAATAATTTATCATAGAGCAAAAAAGGCTGACATTTTTTCAGAATTCTATCAAAATGGGCAACAGATTATAGTTCTGAAATTTTTCCATTTTTAAAGATTTTTGAATTTTGAGTCAACCACTTCTATAAAAATAAACTTTATCGTGAAACTAGAATTACAGTAGGTACTCGCCGCTTATTATAATCGCTTTGGGACGGAGTCTTTTTTATGCTATTAAGCGAATTATGACAATAGGCGAAGAATTCAAAAAACGTAATTTCACTAAAAGTGCAAATAATGATTTAAAAAAGTGAATTTTTGCCAAGAATAGCCACCTCTCAACTACATCTCTTGAATGATTAAGAAATTTTTTCGAATTTTGATGAAAATTGTACCTACAAGAATGTCAAAAACTATTGAAAACTATAAAAATAATGACAAAATATTTTGAAAAATGTGAAAATTGTATCAAAATTACTCAAAATGTGACCAAAATTGAATAAAATATCGAAAAAATCACCTATTTTGATGTTTTTTGAAGAATATTTTATGACATTAACCGAATTCATTCATGTTCAGTCATCACATTAAGCGGCGTACTTTACATGTAGAAAGATAGAACCGTTCCGTCCCAGGCACTTTCTATGCCATTAAGCGAATTATGCCATTAAGCGCAATTATAATAAGCGGCGAGTACTGTATTTCATTTCAGTGCTATTTATTATCCGGATGAGCTGACTGTACTGATGAGTTGAAATAATGTTTTTTTAATTTTCAAGAATTTTTTAATGTTTTGAAATTTGAATCAATTAGCAGGCATAAGTATTAGTATAACTAGGGATCCGGAGCGAACCTGGAACAGGATGCACTTTTATGAAAATCCCAGAGCCGGAGCTGGAGCCACTTTAAAAAATCTCAGAGCCGGAGCCGGAGACACTTTAATCAAAAATCTCGGAGCTGAAGTCGGAGGGATCAGGCCCCCTCCCTCCAGACTCTGGGTGTAACTTCCATATCCAATAAAATCAAAAAATTTCAATTTTCAACTTTTTTTGAATCTGTGGCGTAATTTGATAAAAACTGAGTATTCTATGATGTGAGGGGAGGGGGAGGGGGAGGGGGTGAAAATTACGGACAAAATGTTGATTTCGGAATTGTGACCGGTGATGTTTTTTTTTCTGAAAATGACTTTTTAAATGTTTTCACCGATAATGCTTCATTTCATTGTTTTTTTTTCTGAATACCGGAGGCATGTTTTTTTTCTAACAAATCAGAGTGTCTAACAAAATTTGTTGAGCAAAAGGCTTGACTTAGCTTGACCTTTTGGAATGACTTTTTGCATGACTTTTCCGAGCAACCCCCCCCCCGGCCATGCGCCTGTACGCTAGTACCCTCCCCCCACCCAAAAAATCTATTTATTTGTGTGCTTGTAGCTATTTATAGAAAATTAAAATTTTAACAAACACATTAAATTCCAAAAAGCGTAATTTTTAATAGCTATTTTTTTGAAAAAAGCTTGACTTTTCAGAACCGGCGTGATCTTTTTGAAAAAAGCTTGACTTATCAGGGCAGCTTGACCTATTAGACACCCTGAGAATTCAAAATAACATTTTTTTATTTTTTCCCCTCAAAAATCTAGTTTTTTAAAAATGTGGTTTGATATTTTTGGATTTTTGTTTCTTTTCCTGAAAATTTTTTTTTTACATAAAATTGGTTTGATTTTTCTGGAAATGATTTGTTTTTTCATGAAAACATTTCTTTTGTTGTGTACGGAAAGTGGACCGTTTTTTTAGATTTTCTGAGGATAGTTTTGCTTATTATTTTTTTCCTGTCATTTGCTTGGTTTTTTGGAGTTTTTCTGAACATGATTGTTTTTTTTTTTAATTTTATCCAAAAATAGTTTTGTTTTTGTTCTTTTGTTTTTCTTTTTCTTTTCTTTTTTCATTTTAATGCTTTGTATGTACAGCAACTAAGGCTAGAGACTTCTGGAATGGAGAATTGGAGTTTCGTCTGTTGTTTTTTTCTAAAGATACGTTTGTTTTTTCTGTAGAAAAAATGGTCATTTTCTGAATATTTCCCTGAAAAATCTTGGGGGGGGGTGTCAGAAAATGGTTACATGTTTTCATTCTATTTTTTTTTGAAAACCGAGAAAATTTATTCTTTTGGGGGAAAAACAGAATCCGTAATCAGATTTTTGTTTTCTATTTTGAAAAAAAATTGCTTTTCACTTTCTCTTCTGACATATGTACCCATGAAAAAATGGCTAGATATGATTTGATAAAAATATATTTGATATGGTGAAATTTGATCAAATTTGATCACTATATCATATAAAATTTGATATAAATAGATCTAAAAAACATCTTCGCAAATCAAATTATATCTTCACAGATCAAATTATATCTTCCTATATCAAACTTTATCTAATTAAATGTAAAGGGATTTCATTTACTTTTATATAAAATTAAACAATTTCATTTTTTTTCATAAAATTGAAGATAATTTCATATAATTTGGACTAACATTTTATCTATTTAGATAAAATTCTACATATTTTGATAAAGCAATCTTTTATATAATTGCATATAAAATTAAATAATTGAATGGTTTATATAAAATTATACATAGTTTTATATAAACCATCCAATTATATAATTTTATATGCAATTATATAAAAGATTGCTTTATCAAAATATGTAGAATTTTATCTAAATAGATATAATGTTAGTCCAAATTATATGAAATTATCTTCAATTTTATAAAAAAAAATGAAATTGTTCAATTTTATATAAAAGTAAATGAAATCCCTTCTCATTCAATTAGATAAAATGCTACATCTTTGGATGAAACTATCTTTCATGACAAAATATTTCATGGAATTGAGATTAGCAGTGCTTCAATAAGAATAGATATAATCAAATGTGATCAGATATGATTAGATATAATTTTATATAGTTGTAATTGATTTCCCTTTTCCTCTTAAAATGTAAATTTGGAGGCTCCAACCCCCGAGAGGGGCAATAGAATTTCGCCAAACATGTTCTATTTTTTTTTTATTAATTATGATGTATCAAGAAAGTGAAAAAAAATTCCAATTTGATTAAAATTGGGGGAAAAAAATTTACCCACTTGAAATTTAAATATCACTTTTAGTTCTAATTCTCAACCCGATGTGGTGGCGTGCTCCTCTAAATCAAGATCATGAAGTAACATGGATAAAGTAATGAACAAAAAGGAGGTAAATTAGATCTAATTAGATATAATATGATTAAAATTGATCACAAAATCTTAGATATAATTGTATATGTCAGATGTGTCTACAAAATTCTATGCATACATATCTAACCAGTTCTAAATTGATCACAAAATCTATTTAGATACGAATCGACTTATTTATATCTAGGTAGATATAAACAGATAAAATTCTATAGACACATCTGACATATAGAATTATATCTAGGATTTCGTGATCAAATTTTATCAAATTATATCTAGCCATTTTTTCATGGGTACCTATTTGATTTTTTGGAATTTTTTAATGGATTGTTTTTTCTTTTTTTTTCTGAAGACATCTGATTTTTTCTGAAAAGAGATTCTTTAATTTAAATTAACGAAAAAACATAGTCAAATTTTTGATTTTTTAAAATGTTTTTGTACTTATTTTTGTCCTAAAAAAAATTGAAAGAAATAAACTAGAGAAATGGAGCTAAGAATACCTATTTAAAATTTTTTTGAAAAGCTTCATCTCGCAAACAGAAGGCAAAATACAAAGAAAACAAATCGTGTTTAGATAAAAGATAATTGGCCATAAAAGCAGCTCGAGCACAACAGCTACAAAATATAAAATAGCCGGCAATATGCCCTAACCCTAAGTTACAAGAAATCTTCGAATTATTCTCACAGTTAAAATCTTATCTTCGTTATCCCAAGCTTAAAGGTATAACTTTGAAATTTCAATACCAATGTAACTCGAATGAAGTAGACAGACACAGAGCTTTGAAGAGATAAAGTACAAAATGGCATGAAATACAAAAGGCCACGTTTATACCGTACAAAGGTGTTCTTTGATTAATGGACTTCCTCGTATATTCAGGCAACCAAGAGATTTTTTGGAATCTACAAATGTTTGAGAAAAAAATGTGCCAAAGTTCCAAACCAATTTACCGATGAATTCTTCAGCTTCGAAAATATACTCAATTTTTCATTGAAATTTGACCCCCCCTATTTTTTTCGATTTTTCTGCACCTCCCTTAAATAATTTCTGGATGCGATTATGATTTTATGACACCAAAAATAAAATTCAATCGCTCATTTCGAATGGTTGAAAATTAACTGTTTTCAATCCAAACCCAAAGCAAGATCCAAAAATAACTCGAGTTATTCTTTTATTTCGAGCATCTGTTTTTACAAAACTTATATGTCCTTTTCAAGGAAACTTTTTCAAATGACCCTCTGATCTAAAACCCATACACCGGACACATTACCGTAAAACCAGTATCCCTCACCAAGCATTCAATGAAGCTCCATAAACAATCTCATAAAACTTTAAAAACAACCCGACTGAAAATGCCAAGTACCTGGTACATAAAACGTAGAGAATTTTTCGCCGTATAAACAAATATATCTACGTGCGGACGTAGTTCGCCAAAATATTACGAGTTTCTTGCCGCTCAAGTTCCACTTTTATGCGTGTTCGCCAAACTAAATCTCATAAGCATTCCGGCTCCGATTTAATATCGAAGCGATAATATTCACAAAGCATGAAAATTTTCACTTCATTATAAACGTTACCAGGCGGAATAAGGTGATAAAATAACCTACCCCTCGTTCCATTCGGCTAACACATCCTATGGTGTCGGTGGCGACCGCGACTTCATCATTTCGAATGCTCGACAAATGAATATTATGGCAAACCGAACGATGAATTTGATTAATGAATAGTTCCCCATATTACGAGTAAACGAAATCTCTTCTCTAATACAAAGGGTATTACCGGCAGCTAAATATTTGCCGAATGACGAAAAATACACGTATAATGTGGCAGGCGTAATATTCTATGGGTTTTCTTTTTCAAACACCAAATTGTTCGCATCCTACCTTCGCTCGAATAGCTTCCAACCAATAAATCATCATTATGTAGGTAAAATTACAATAGCTAACGCTGATTCTATTAATAAACAATGAGATTAGAAAGAGAACGAGATAAAAAAGCATCTCAAATTGATGGCTATACACGCGCTGATTCCACGATAAATAAACAAATGTGAAATTTCGAATATCCATTCTCTTGAGGAAAGGATGACTATGCAGATAGGCCAAAAATTTCGTAAATTTTCCCAAACAGATTTCAAAACGTAGACGTAATCTGATTAACAATTCATCAATTTTATACGCACCGACTGACGCATTGAATTCTTAGAATTTGTCCGCAATTCCGCAGCTAAATTCTAAATCACCACCAACGCAGCATATCTAAGCCGCTGTTTAACACGTTTTCAAATTTTTTCTCAAAGCAGTCGATCAGGACGATTCGAGATGAGCTTTCTCCAATCCCCTCTCTCCACTTCGTCGTCAATTAAAATCTTGAAATACATCCACGCGCAGCATAGCCGCGTAAAATTAATGTATTCGCGGTTATACTTGGCACCTAAGTTTTGCGTTTTAGTCTATTGTTCCATTAGATAGAAATTAAGCTCCGTTCATTATTAATTTAATACCCCTGGCCCGGAGTAAAAAGCTGCACTACGGCTTAACCAAATTGTCCATTAATTTTTTTCAATTTTTTTACTCCAGCCGGAATACATTTTGAGAATTTACCTTCGCATTTATTACAAAGCTTATTAGTACATTTCTCAGAAACGTAACGTTATTAGTTATTACAAACCGCATGAATTTCTCGGCCCTTATTACCTGCCCTGTTTTAGTAATCTTAAAAGCCTTTCTGTTTGGTGAAAAAAAAAAAAGGGAAAATGGCAGAAGAGCTTTCCGATGGAAAATTTGGAATTGCACATAACCAAATTTCCCCTCATTTTCTTTGAACCTGCCTACTTTGAACTTTCTGGTGAAAAATTAGAAGCTTGAAATCGCAAAAATATGAGGTACCGAAATCGTTCGCACTGAACGATTCTGTTTTCCTGTTTACATCTTGAGATTTTGTTTTCATCTTTATTTATAAAAAAATTGATCTTCTATGCACTGCTGATGACTGATGATCAATTTCAATTTATGAAATATAAAATTATTCATTATGGAATGCAGGGGTGCGGTGAGGGCATATTTTTGATGAGCAACTCATCGTTGAAAATTTTGGGGGCCTTATTAAATTGCCAAGAATGAAACTTTAATTAAAAAATAGATACAAATTTCAATTTTAAATTTAAAAAAAAATAAAAATAGGAGTATAACTTGGCAAAAATTCATTTAAAAAGACCCCCCCCCCATAATAAGACCAGACCCCCTCCCCCACAATACGTTTTTCAAAAATATTCGCCCTCGCTTCGCTCGGGCCAACTCATCATATCACTATACCTATACATATGTACAATTGTTTAGTTACGCTTCAGGCCTTCTCCTAAACATTTTTTTTCTCAATTTTGGATTCAGTCCACATAGTATACCAGCTCACGTCATCCCACCTCCCCATGAAGAAGAAAATATCTTTTTCAATGCTCAATGAAGAATACTTGGCAATTTTTTGCAGTTTCAATATGATTTTTTATAAAAATTCTCGCCCGCGCTTCGCTCGGGCAATATTCATTCATTCATTTTTTTTTTAAACTGATGCCCATTTTTGCACCCCCATCCCTTTTTTTTATAAACATACTAAAGCTTGAAAAAATAAGGATATTGGTGAAAGTAGGGGGGCCTGCTTGGAGAATTTGGGGGGCACTCATCGTTGAATCGGGGGGGGGGGGCACCGCACCCCTGATGGAATGTGCCCAGTGTGGAAAACTGATTTTTTTAAACCAAGAAATGAGCTGTGAAGATGACATGGTAATTTTTTCGTTTTTTTCTTACCTAAAAGTAAGCAGGAGACTAGGTCTATTCTATATTTTCTTTTGTATTTGTTTTTACGTAGATGGTATTTTCTATTTTTTCATTTTTTTTAACCTAAAAATAAGCTGAATTTCTATTTTTTTTTTTCATTTATTTCATTTTTTTACCTAGAATCTTAGAAAAAAGCAGAAGACTTGGTCTTTTCTATTTTTTTCGTTTTTTTTTTTACCTACCTAGAAATAAGCTCCGAAGTATTTTGATTTTAAGCAGGGACCGGAAGCCAGCCAAAAGCCGATCATTTTTAAGGCTTTTGGAAAGCTGAAAGCTAGCGCAGATTTATAATTCAGCAGCCGAAAGCCAGCTGTAAGCTTCATTTTTTCGACTTTCCAACAGCTTTTTTCAAAAATGGAAATTTTTATTGATATTGAACTGGGTAAAATTTGATCCTCTGCAGAAAAAGTTGCATTTTCCCCCAAGAATAGCTCAGCTATAGTGAAAAATTAGAAAAATTGGTTCAAACGAACTCTGTACGAACATTTTCCTTTTAAAATTTTTTTTTACATAGCCTTGAGGAGGGGGGGGGGACAAGACAGTCAAACCTGGAAACTCGAATACCTTCATGACGTCACTACTCATGTCACTGAATGCCGTTTCGACTTTTTTTTTCAAAGTCCAGATTATTTTACGTAATTTTAAATAGTTTTGAATTTTCTGAAAAAGTTTTCCAACTCCAAATTTTTTCCTCGTAATTTTTTCAACTCCAAATTTTTTTCTCAGAAATTTCTCAACTGAAATTTTTCTCTAATGTTATTTTTCCACAACCGAATTTTTTTCTGACGTAATTTTTCCACGACCAAAGTTTTTCTGAAGAATTTTTCCATTATTGAACTTACATCTTTTTTGAAAAGAATGACTTCTGTTTGATTGACGTCGCAAAAATTTTATTTTCTCGCAATTTTCACATCTGAAAATTTTCCACGTCCAATCATAATTTTTTCAACTCGAATTTTTTTTCTCAAAATTTTTATGGCGTCAATCAAACAAAAATCATTCTTTTCAAAAAAGATGAAAGTTCAACGATGGAAAAATTCTTCAGAAAAAAATTTCAGTGGAGAAAATTAAATTACATATGTCAGAAATATTTCAGTTGAGAAAATTCTGAGAAAAAAATTCTGAGGAAAAAATTTGGAGCTGGAAAACTTCTTCAAAAAATTCTAAACTGTTTAAAACTGACGTAAAATATTCAACGGCATTCAGTGGTATGAGTAGTGACGTCATGAAGGTATTCGAGTTTCCAGGTTTGACTGTCTTGTGGGGGGGGGGGAGTTATTGCAAAAAGAAAAAAAATTGACTGATTTTATAATATCAGGTATAATTTATTGAGTTGATGAAAAATTTTAGAACGCCGCTTCGATCTTTTTATGTGACGTTGACGTGTGTTCTTCTCATTTTCAGAGCTTTTGAATTTAGATTTTAGATGAAAAATTGAAACTTTCATTGAAATTTGAAGTGATAAATGCCAAAAGCTGAAAGCTAAAAGCCGTATTTTCTGCCAGCCAAAAGCTAGCCGAAAGCTAGATTCAACGCAGCCATATAATTTCAAAAGCCAAAAGCCGCAGCTTTATCTTTCGGCTTCCGGTCTTTGATTTTAAGGAATTCGGCTTCAAAGTGTTGAGTGTTGACGTCACAGCAGGAATTTGTAAAGGTGAATAAAGTTTAAAAATGCGAAAAAACTTGATATTTTTTTGAAATTTGAATAGAAATTATTAAATTAAGAAAAAAAGTTCCCAGTAAATTTGTTTAAAAACTCAGGAAAAAAGATTTTCGAAAATATTTATCACCTTTACGATGTCTCATTACAGGTATTCTAGGCTTCAAAGTCATTTATGACGTCAGACTTAGGAGTCAAATTTTAAAAAAACACTCGAAACATCAAAAATAAGTGGAGAATTGAAAAAGGTACCTAAGCATGAAGAATCGTTTAGTGCGGACGACTTCGCTACCTCATATTTTTGTGATTTTGTACTTCTCTTGAAAAATTGAAGATGAGTCATTTTCTCATCTCCAAATTTTCCTCATGAAAACAAAATGATCAAAAGAACACAGAAAAAAGAAAATTTGACAATTTAAAATTCAAATGATTCAGTCGTTCTTGAACGAATCGATGTGTTTGACCAAAATTCTTGGGAAAAAATCAGTAACTCGTTCAAAAACGATTCATCAATCATATCTGATAAAATCGTTCGCGAACAACTCATTTCGTAAATCAAATTGTTCTAGAACGATTCACTCATATCAAATGAAATTGTTCACGAATGATTCACGTCACAACAAATGAAATCGTTCACGAACGAATCGTGTTCAATTGAGACATTTGAGACAGATTCGTCAACATTTTCTGACTACGTTTGCGAACAATTCATTTTGTGTCAAAACTAAATCATTTGTGATTTGTTGCAATCGTTCGCGAACTACATTGTATTGTTTCGTGAATCGTTCACGAGTGATTTTTCAACATCAGACAAAGTCATTCGCGAAAAACTCATTCTGAATCAAATATTTTTTGAAGGATTCGCCGAGGCTTCATAGAATTGTTTATGAACGACTCTTGTATGATTGAAACATTCTCGAATCGATCAAGCACAGTCAATGAAATCACTCGAGAAAGACTCGTAATGAATCAAAACATCCAAAAACGATCAGCATTTAATTAAATTCTTTTAGAGTAATTTACGGTATCGTTCGCGAAGAACTATCCTTCGGTGAATCGTTCGCAAATAATCATTTTTCGTTTGTGAATCACTCGCTCATCTCTAAAGACAATCGTTCACAAAAGAGACAATTTCAATCAAATAGCTGTAAACGTCTCGTTTTGAATCCATAGGTACTTGTTGAAATCATTTGCGAACGATTCTTTTGAATCAAATCATTTGCGAATAACTCATGACAAAAATATAATTTCCAATCATTTTTCCAACTCGAACAACAAATTTTCTCAAACAGGTCTAGTAAATTTTCGAAATTGAAGACCAAGACTTGACAGAATTTTTAGATTTAGGATTTTTGACAAGAATTTTTCAAACCTTTTCCACTGATTTTTCAAAGTTCTCAAGAGAGGGGAATTCTCTATTTGATTACGTTTCTACAGAAAAAATCGGTTCTCGATTTCAGTTACACAAATTAACGTCATAACTCATGAGTGCACTGAAATCTTGTATTCTAATAATTCATTTGAAGTTGAATAAAAAATAGAATTTGACTCGACCAAATCGAAAGTAAAAATAGTATTAAACAGAAATTTCAAAGGTTCAAAAAGACTCGCAGAACGAAATAAATGATCGAATTTAAGCAAAACGAGCGAGGGTAACAATTTTTAGAAAATCGAAATTTTAAAACGTGTAAAATAAATATTGCCACATGACCTGATTTTTACTTGATACTTTCTGCTTGAAAAACTAGTTCTAGCTACAAAAGTAATTTTAAAAAGCAGAACTTTCACAGGTTTTGCAGACTCAGCAGGACTGTTAGACACCTTGTTACTAATAAAATTGTTCTCTTTCCTAAATTTTACAATTTTAACCCAATTTTCTCGACTAAAAATGCAATTTTTTGATAACGGAGGGATGTCGCATGTCGTATTGCTTGTGAATGATTTTTTACTGATGATTTTTTATGTGTGATTTACAAACTTACGTTAAAATCAAATAGGTACATAATAATTAACTCAGAAAACTACAGCATTTTGCATTGAAAAACAAAAAAAAAGGAAGTACGAAAAAATCCAATTTTCATTTCATCTGAACAGAAAAATGTCACCTTTTTCACTCGAAAAGATCGTTTCGTTACGTTTTACCCTACATTTAGATTTTGTTTATTTATTTTTCTGCGAACTATTTTACAAAAAAATTACAATCTAATTCCTTTGAACCTCGAAGGAAAAAAACTCATTTTACGATTTATTGTTTGATGTGTTTCAATGAGTGGATTTGAAATACGTGAACAAAGCATTCATTTCCAGAATTTTCCGAATCGAGCGAGAAACGAGAAATATTTTGGAAATTTCGAAAATACCATTTTAACATAGACGTCGTTATAACGTAAACTTTTCAAACTAAAACGCTTTGGTAGAAAATTGACGCATTTTTCATCAATAAAAATGACAAAATTAGCTCGTATATTTACGATATTTAATTCTAGTACCATTTGAGTACTTTGAATTTCGAAAACAATGGTACTAATTTTTGAAAATTAGCCCCTCAAGGGTCAGAATCGCGTTAAAAATTACAATTGTATTTTACAATTGTTTTTCTTTATCCAACTTTCGTACAAAATTTCAAAAACATCATCTTATAAAATATTTCCTCATCTTTCGATTGTTCATTTTAAAAATCGAATCTCACAAAATCCATTAAGATTCGGAAATTTCCTTAGCTGTCTCGTTTAATCTCGACGATCAAAATAAATAACGAGAAATCCTCGAATAATTATCCTTTTCAAATAATTTCAATGCTGCGATAAAACTTGAAACACGTAAATTTCAAAACCAATCTAAAATTCTGAATAAAAATATTAATCCAAATATTTCCGCATTACGTTTCGTACTCGTACAACTGCGTCAAATATCTATAATTTTC
The DNA here is from genome assembly GCA_033439095.1 of Pseudococcus viburni. NCBI lineage: Eukaryota > Metazoa > Arthropoda > Insecta > Hemiptera > Pseudococcidae > Pseudococcus > Pseudococcus viburni. The sequence goes on along the minus strand of JAVBJF010000189.1, from coordinate 585,196 downwards.
AATTAAGGATAAAAACGTCAAGGCGAAAATTCCAACACCTTTGGGCAATTTTTCTTTCCTATCGGGTTTAATTCGTTAAAAAACGTGTCGACGTGTCGAATAACCGATTTTAAAAATATATATTAATAAAACGGTCCAAGCTGGTTGGAAATTTCCTCCGTATGAGATCTTCCATTTAGAAAAATTTACTCCCCCGAGAGAACATTTTTGCTGCTCGTTTAATGCCCCGTTAGTTACCATTAAAAATATATCATAACTAAAATGTCATATCGGTTTCATTTATCGCTCCAATACAATATTCGAGTCGTATTAAAAATAATTACAATCGGCCTACCGCAGCGACAGCTCCGCCTAGCAAATAATTCACAACCAATTTTCGCTGCGGTAGGCGCGAAAAAAATTACAAAAATTAACGCTATAAATTTCACGCCAATAATTCATCAGTATTGGAAACGTACTTCGTATTTTGCTCGTCTCTGAATAAATTTTACAAATTTCCCAATTGGCATAGACTATTTTCACGATTGTAATCAAAACTTCGAATATTCGAAATTAACACACGCTGCGTTGTCATTCGCCTCAGAACGAGGACGATGTGAAATTTACTCAGATCACATACGTATACTACCCACACCCAGTAAATAAAATTAACGAAAATAATCTAGACCAGAATTATAGTAAAAAAGTCGAACTTCATCGAGTAGAAATTGTAGTTTTGTTATTTTCTTCAAATTCAATTTTCATGGGAATACTTTTACCCCGCCGTTTCCAAATTGAACGAGACTTCGATGAATGGAAATTGGAAACAGCACGATGATAAAAAAATTCTTGAATTTCAAATTTTTAACCACCATCACGCCAATTTTTGGATTTTTGAGAAATTCAGTTGCATATAAGACAAAAATACAAAAAATTCAGAAATCGATTTGCAATATTGACTTTAAGAACAAATTTTAACATTTTCCAGCCATCTACAAATTTCTGCCTAAATTCCCATTTCCTTTTAGTATTTTTAAATTCAGATTTAAGTATTCTAGAAAAGTACAAATTAACTTGAAAAATTCAAATTTGCCATTTTCATTTATTTTTGAAGAGCTTTTCAAATGGAATTTGAACTTATTTAATTTAACAAATCATGGGTCAAGACCAAGGCAAAAACTCTTCTCGCATATTCCAAAATTAGAGTCCACCGAACATTTCCGAGGCTTCATTTGATCAAGTTCAATATCAACGAGAACCCTGGACCAGAAAATATTCACCTAATTAACACGACCACTTCACAATTCTACGTCTTATTAAGCAGCCTCCCAATTGATCGATTCGATAAATTGAGAAAAAAATGGAACATAATATTCTCTCAAGTTGTATCATTTTCATTACAAAAATACCCAGTTTATTTTCAAATTTATGAAATCCGACGACATAAAACTCGAGTTTAATCAGATTCAGCTAGGTATCGAAGCAGCTGGGACATATCACTTTCAATTACCCCCGTTATATATTTTTTCCACACAGAATTTTCAATTCATCATTCGCACGCCACCAGTTGTTTACACTTTTATATCAAATATCACCTGAAATCTAATCCAATTGGAATTCAATTTCATAATTTGATAAGTTATATATTTTTATACCTACGGCTTCGAAGTTCAAACGTATTTCAGAAACTCGATTTGAAACGTTCAAGAATATAATTATTTTCAGACGGAAGGAAAACAGACGCGTATTTATAAATTGAAAATATTTTCACCAAATCCTCGAATACGTTTCAGGAAAAAAACTTATTTTTGATTGGTTTAAAATTCCAATCGAGTAGCTATTTTTTTCGATCTTAGAATTTCACACCCTTTGGGCCTAATTTAAGTACTAAACCGCGGCCCACACCTTTTCACAATCCATAACGAACAATACCACATCTAAATTTCAAACCGAATCTTATTTTCCTTTTTCAATCAAGATTGACTAGGAAAAAAAATACTTCTCGTCATTTGATATGCTAATTATATACCAACACCAGACACAGTAAAAAATATCTCGAGATTGGAGATGAATATTCGAAAAATTTACATATATTTTGATTTTTCATTAAAAATAAAAGTACCAAAGTTTGAATTTTCGGCGCGTTATTTACCATAATAAGTTTACCTCGGAAAATTTTCCATTATTGTACGAATATTATTGATAATCGTAGACTCGTTTCGGTATTGTAAAAATATCGTATCGAGAAAATTTTTTGAAAAATTTGTCATTTCTTTTCCGCAGCAATAGGATTCGAATACCTGAAAATTAAATTAGCTGAAGTTTTTCTCAGAGGGTATACTCACTTACGTATCATTTTAAGACGTCGATTAGCAAAAAAAAATCAATATTTGGAAAGAATTCGTCGTAGAATCCTTAGAAACAAATTTTCAACTGCTGAAAAGCTCGTTTGTAGAATTTTGTAAATTTTCCGAAAATTTGGAAAAATGCCATAATGATGAAATAAAAAGTTTTAAAAATTACATAGGAAAATTTATTTCAATTTGTGCTGTTGAAAACTTTGTTCTTTTCGAGTGTAGCGATCTGTTAAGCTAATTTATAGCAATTTCGAGTTTTAAAAATTTAAAATTGATAAATTTGACCAATTTCAACTCGTAAGGTCAAACATTAGTTACGGTATACTCGAGATAGATTTTCTTCAGAATAAATACTTGGTACTTTCACCCTTTCGAAGCCTCCAGAAAGAATTGAATTTTTCAACATGGATAGGTTTTGAGGCTAGGGGCCTGCTCATAATTTTAACATGGAAATCTGGGGGAAAACTTTTACGAGAAAAAAATTTGAGGTAGGCACCTAATTTTCAATTAAAATATCGCGGAAAAAGGTTTCTCAAACTTTTTTATGAAAATTTAATGTGGATGATGGTTTGATTTTAGGATAAAAATAGTTCATTACTTTTCTGTTCTACATTCAATTTCCAACATTTTTCATTCAAAAAATGACCCTCCCCCCAACGGCTTGAGGTCTGTGGGGTGGTAACTCTTTGGGGTTATTCAGGAGGCCACTCTCAATAATTTTCTGAAATAAAAGCTTTGCTAGACAAAAATGTTTTTCCCCCTCCAAATTATGCTAGTTTGCCTCCACTACTATGCCAAGTCCATTTTTGGTATATAGTAAGATTTTAAACACAATTTTCAAAAGGGATGAAGATTGAATCAAAGGAAATTTTTACCATTTTGTTTTGAGATTTAAACACATTTTTTGTACCTTCCCTCCCCTTCCTCAAATTCGAATTTAGGAAAAAAGTGCAAAACGATCACCATTGGTGAGATGGAGAGAAACTTTTCAAAATTTTATGAACTTTTAATGAAAATATTGGACCATAAAATATTTTTCAAAATTTTAATCTACTGTTACCTCATCGAAAATCTGCAACTTACACTTTTCCATAATTGTGACGCTGCGAGCGATTGCTGACCATATGTCGGAAAATTAAATTTTGAGAAAAACGTATTTTTCTAAAAAATGGCCAAAAATATCGAATTTTTTTTTTGCTAATTTGTATACTATGAACCTTGTATTTTCAAATGACAGTCAGTGCAGGTCTCAGAAATGACGTATACCTGTTTGAAACCCGGTTTTACTTATTGCCTAATAAAAGTGGAAAGCATACCATATGTCAGAATATCATTCAATTCTGAGGGTCACTCGTTTTGATAGCTTGTAAACGTGTAGGAAGAGAAGAAAAAAACATTTCCTACAACATTACATCTTTATTAGTCAAGATATTTCATTTTTATAAGTGAGAAATGTACTCAAACTTTCATTTTCGTTTTTCTCGAAAGCTTGATTTTTCTTAGTAATTATTTTGGAAATTTCAAAAATTCACAGAGACCACATTTTTCAATCTTTTTCAGCGATTTTTGTTTTAATCGAAAGGTATAAAATTACTCTATTTAAAGGGCCTAAAAAAGGAAAAAAATTCCGACATATGGTCGGGTATTGCTCGCACCGTCACTTCGAATTTTTAAAAACTGGCTTCTTTACTGAAATGTCAAATCGTAACGAATTTTTCTTGAAGAATTATTGCAATAATTGTTTTGGCCCTTTTCATTTCATGTATTTTTCAATTCAAACTGACCCTGACCAAGATTTTCAATTTTAGTCATTATTTTTTTCAAATTTATTATGAAGAAACACCGTGACGTCCTTCTCAACACCTCAGAAAGTTGGTTGAAGTGGGGAAGGAGGGCTCGCATCTGTTGACACAGTTTTAAAAAGCACTAAAATAAAATTTAGATTCATCCACACAAAATTATAAAAGTAAAAAGTTGAATTTTTCTCCCAAGCTCAAAAATTTCCAACTACGAGTATACCAAATGCCAAGGCTATTGGAAAGAGAGGTCTATACTACTCCCTGATTTCGGTCTTTCCAGAAACAAGATGTCTACTACATAGATCTAAAAAATGAAAATTCTTGCTATTTTCTGGATTTTTCTTGCCATTTTCATACCATTTTTCTTGAAATTTGTCTGAAAACGAACCTTCTTTTTTATCCTTTGATTGAAAAATTTAAAGAGGAGCGAAATGTGGAAAATTTTTGCGACTTTCCGGTTTTCCAATTGCTAAAGCAAAATTCTCGTTAATTTCAGGTTTTTCTTGTTTTTTTTTCTAGTAAGTAGACTCATTGAGAAAACTCGTTGATGTTTTTGATAATCCCGATAACCCTTCCCTCTCTACACGATCCCTCTCTACACGAACCCTCTCCTCAAATTTTGAAAAAGATGTAAAAAATGAAGCTTTGTGATTGCTAATTTTTTATAGGTGCTGACGACGAATTAAGACTTTTTTTTTACAATCCTCCCATGTCAATACAACCTTTAAATTAAAAAAAAAATGAAAATTTTAGACAAAATATACCTAGTTTATTGGATTACTTCTGATGCTTGAAAATTAAAGGTTCGTATTTTTACAGTATTTGTCCAATGTGTGATCAAAAAACATGAAAATCTCTCCCCACACCCTGCACAACTTATCTATAATTGCAAAAATTAGAAATTTTTAATAAAGACTTTTTCAGGAAAAACTTTAGAAGATCATTAATACAATTAAAAAAGTTTTTCACCCCCTGGAAAGTCCCCCTCCCCACAATGCCGCATCCTTGTTAAAACTAAAATTTCGATGTGCCCCTTTTCCTCGTCATCGTAAAATACACATTTTACCATTTTTTCCAAAAAAATTACTTCAAAATTCACCTCCACAACACCCGACAATCATCTATAACGCAGAAAAGAATCCCCCCCCCCACACCTACCAGTAAAACGAAATTCGCTCGAGATACGAGGAACCGATTTAATATACCGCCAACTGCGTTCGTAATCGACGAATTAGCCTTTATAAAAGCGATACTCATCCGGGTTGGAAATCTCACTTCACCCAAAATATAATTAAACCTTTTGAAAAACTCATAAGAGGGATCTTCAATTCGAGTGTGAAATTTCATCGTGACAAATTCGCCATTAGCCATTTTCTTTTTTCCCCGTTCGTTCTTCGACTTAAAAACACATCGAAATTTATATCGTCGCGACGCGACTTAATTTGTAACGCTAGTTTAGACGGATGCGGAAAATACTACGTCGCGGTCGCAGCATTTACGTATCTGTACTAAAATGTTTATCATTCCAAGTTGCGGTATACCCTCTTCTCACACTCGCAAACACGTTCGACTTTTTAATTATTTCCATACACTCGTACACGATTTTTTCGACGTCGTTGCTTCATCGATAAAAACTCAATTTTCCCATCGCGTCTGAGTAATTTTTCAACTATTTTTTGAGCGGAAATAAAAAACCGAAACTCTGTCAATTCTGTATACCTTCGGGTAACCTTCACAGCAGCGTAAAATTACATCAGCTAAAAATTCTTCGCGTTTTGTAAGTACCTAACTGAAAGCTGGCAATATGAATTAATGACTTTTGGGCACAGCATTGCGAGTGCGACAAATAACACGATTAACAATTCTTTTATGAAGATTAATCGATTTTTTAATGACGTTAAGAATAGCCTTCGATGCTTTTGAATAAAATAACTTTGGTGGATTATCTTTTCAATACGGGGTGCATTAAAGTTATTTTCTCCTGATTTTTTTCTTTTCTCGATGGGTCATTATGTCATTAGGGAGAAATTTTAATTTAATTCGAAAAAATAATCAGGTAAAAACAAAATCGAAAGGCGAAAATACAATTACACGGGATTGTCGTTGAAGCGACGAATTTCGCTGCAACGAAGATCCATTTTGAAAATGAGCTACGATTCTTGACTTGATAAACATTCTTTTATACGAGTCTTTTACCATGAAATGTGTTCCTTTAAAAAAAGAACTGCTTTTCGCAGATTCTACCTGAATTCGTTATTTTCGTGGGTGGGCGGTGAAGCGACGTCATGTCGTAGAATATTTTAAGATTTAGTTATTCGGATAAAAGAGGTTTCAAAATAATATGTAAACGTAAAAATGTGAAATATTATTTTAAATTAATTAAAAAGCATTTCGCTGTAATTTAGCAATATACTCTCTTAAACTGAATCAGTGAAAATTCACTGATGAAATAGCCAGAATTGAGTCACTGCAGAAATCAATGAAAAACTACTGATTTAATTAGTAAATGTAAATTTTTACCGATTCATTTTAGTAGTTATTGAAAAAATTACCTAATACCGATTTAAAAATTAAAATTCACAAATTGAATCACTAATTAGCAATGAAATTTCACTGATTCTTTTGTAACTTAATTCTGGCTATTTATTCGGTGAATTTTTACTGATTCAAATCACGAGAATGAATGACAAAGGGAGGGAGGAGAGGAAAAAGGGTACTATTTTTCAAAAAAAAGAAAAAAAAAAGTATTTTTAGTTTTTATAAATTAACTAAGTATATTAAAATCAATGGCCAAATTAGGAGAAATAATCATCAAGGTAAACTAATCAAGAGCCTTGTAATTTTTGCTCAAAAATTTTCTCACGTTCGCATACTTATACCTCAACATCGTTGAGCTTTTTTTCATCCAAAATTAGACATATGTGCTATACGTAAAATTACCTCGTATACGTATAAGTACACGAAGAGCATAAAATAGGCCGCTTTCGGAGAAAGCAGGGTCTTCAAAAGTTTGTGTGATATCTCACATAATTGTCTTATTTATTGAGTCAACATGCATATTCAAGTCGTTGTTATAGTCGAGCAAATTTTGTGTACCGACATTTTTATAACTAACGAAAGTAAAATGAAAATGCTTACGAAACGTATATACCTAAGAACAAAAATATAGGCACGCCTTTCGTTTAGTTTTGAATGCGAATGAATACCCACGGAGTGGAAAAAACCAGCCAAAACAATCGCCTAATTAAAAAAATTCAAAAGAGCAACGTGGCGGTTCTTTAAAAAATTTATAGGTAGATTTTCGTGAAGAACCAACCTTTTAAAACAAATGAAAAAGTTTGAAGGAACAAAACAGCCTATCTTCAAAATTAAAAGAGCTATAGACATGGATGAGCATAAGTTATCAAAAAAGAATAAGAAGAAGAAGGAAAGGAAGGAAAGAAACTTCTTTTATGAAATTTCGGATGATGGAACTTCAAAGTTGCCATTGTACTGTACGCGAAATAACTCTTAAAAAGTTATGACCTTATTTTGCTCATCTTTTGTTTCAGTGAAGCAGAATGCAGCTGGAAATTATCATAGAAATTTTATTATTAATCGTATGGGATCTCGTTTTCAAGTCACATCTGCAATAGTTTCATTAGCGTTATCAAGGAAGAAGGAATACGCAGAAATCTTGAAATCGTATATTCAGAATTGGAGATACACTAGGTTTATACTATACACCTATTTGGTAAAAATTTCAAATTTTCAAAAATTAAAAAATTATAAATTTCCAAAAATACAAAAATGTTATTGATTTTTATCGATTTTTTTATACGACCAAACCAAAATATTTTGGAATTGATAGAAAAAATTGGTACTGAAAAGTTCTCTCAAAAAAGGGCTCACAGGAATGTAATTTTTATCATACTAACGCCTTTATTTCAGAAAAATCATTCAATTACCTACACAATGATTTAATCAATTTTCTTCCTCATAGAAGCACATAGAACAATCCCCGACACCACTTTCTTTTCAGTGATGCTCAAATTTTTCAAAAATAACATCATAAAACGAAATAATTTAATTTTATAATTTAATTTTACACATTTTACCGGAATTTGAAAACTGCCAAAAAGGGAAAATGGTGTCAGAGAACATCTTAGGTGCATCCAGAGTAAAAAAAACTCCTCATTATCAATCAAACAATAGGTAAGTAAAAATGTGTTCTTTTTATTTCTTTTATTCAATTTGACATAAAAAACAACAAAATAGAGATTCTGGTTAAATGAAAAAATCACGTAAACCCTTGGAAAAAATTAAAAATGGAAAAATATCGAATTTCTCAATTTTTTAATAATATGCAGGGCCAGCGAGAGAAGAGTACATTTGCACAGGACCCGCATTTTTTTGAAGAAATTATAAGGTGCTCGAAATTTATAATTGTATATTTCATTTTGAAAAAGAACCAAAAACCTTTTTTCTTTGCTAAAATTACAATTTTTCACATTTTTCTCTAGACAAGAGGAAGCAAAAGGGGTAGAATTAAAAAAAAATTATGAAAAAGGATTGAAAAATTAACTTTCAATATTTCTGGAGGAAAATGGAACCGAAAATTTTTATTGCACCGGGCCCACATTCCTTCTCGCCGGTTTGATAATAAGTAAATACGTAGAAGTTGAAAAAAATTTTTAGACCCTTGAAATTTTTAAAATTTTGTGAGTAAGTAGCCCAATTTGGATAGCTGGGGTTTCAAGTTAGAATCAAAAACGTAAAATTTTCAAGTACCAAATTTTCAAGATGTCATGGTCATTATTTATTCCAATTCCCCTTCAATTGTGTAAAAACAAAAAACAAAAAACTATTCCTAGACTCCTAGTATAAACCCCCCCCCCCCCAATAACTATGCGGAAAATTTTCAAGTTCTAAAAACGTTTAATTTGGAGAAAAACACAAGAAAATCACCACTTTTTTGATTTTTCAAATTTCAAAAATTTCTATCTTTGCGACTAAATGAGATAGGGAGGTGGGGTTTGCCGCATCGAATTAACCAAGTTCATATAACACTACGCAACATAGGAATAATATACTCAATTTTACAAATAAAAATGTTTAATAAGAAATTTTTTAGGTTTTTTTGACAAAACATTTTTTTAATGAAGAACTTGAAGATATTATTTCAAGTTTGGGTGGTGATATACTTGGCTAATTCAATACTACAAACCCCGCATCCCTATCTCATTTAGTCGCAAAGATAGAAATTTTTGAAATTTGAAAAATCAAAAAGTGGTGTTTTTTGTGTTTTTCTTCAAATTAGGTGCTCTTGACTTTTGGTTCAAGCAAGATAGAGGAGTGGAGTTTGCTCCATTGGAAAGACCAGAGTTTTCTGTTCTAAAAACAATGCTAATAGTGGCACCAAAAAGGGCAACTTTTTTAGTTATTTACAAAAATAGAAAAAATTGTCGACGTTTTTAAAAATATTTGATGTGGTACACCCTAGTTCCCCTACAAAAATTGTCAACAACATGGAAAAATTCTAGAGAAAATGGTCCATCCGTTGCCGCAAAGCGCAACTTTCTACCTATCTTGGTTGTCGAGTAGCCCTGGGTAGAAAGCGCCAAGCAGAATTCAAAAATCAAAAAAGTTTCAAAGAGCATAACTCAGCCCCTGCAGTTTGTACGTTAGGCAAACATACATACTTGGGCTCAGGGTGAGTTGTCCAATCACTGGTTGGAAGGAACGCGGTCAACTATGAAACACCCTTAGAATTTTTAAATTTTTATAGATTGAAAAGGAGAAAGGAGAATTTTTTAATAGAAATATTCTGATCAGTTTGTTAAAATTTTCTCTCCATTTTGTCTTGAAATTTTTAAAAAATGTTGGGAAGGGTAATTATAGAATTCGGAAATAGGTAATTTGATGAAATTTCGATTACTTTTCAAAATCATTAAGTATGTGATAGCTAGGAAGAAGGTTCAAAAAAGGATTAAAGGTCTATAAAATTATTAGGGAACGGAATTTTATGCCCTAAAAAAGTTGAAATATGACCATATAATATGCATTTATGAGGTTCAAAATATGCAAATATATGCAACATCGAGATGGGTATCCTTGGAAAGGATTTCTCGAGCTTAACTACGTGGTAACACTTAAAATCATCAAAAATCGTTTAATTTGGTCAAAAATACTTGAATCAAATTATTTTTCATAAAAATTATAACAAAATTACGAATTAAACAGAATTACATGCGATGAGTAAAATGTGAACATTAAAACATTTGCAATAGAAAAATGCCTCAATTCAGGGGGGGGGGAAATATTTTTTTTTTAAATTCGGCTGTCTTTTTTAGGATTCCTATTTTTGCTAGTGAAAAATTGCTAAAAAAACGAAATTGTGGGGTGGAATTTTTGAAAATTGCGAAATATGCAAGAAAACAGAGAAAAATAGACGAAATATGACAAAAAATGCTCTTTCAAGGTCTAAAATATGCAAATATATGCATTTAAGCTCAAAATATGAAAAATATGCCTGATCAAATTGGGCTCAATTTACAGGAAATTTTTCGATTCGCAAACATTTTGATAATACACCCATCATCTTTGACTTTAAAAAACATGTAGTTTCATAAAAATCCGTCCTCTAAAAATTATATTAATGAAATTTTGACACCATCTAACATAAGAATACATTGGCAAACAATAAAATTTTAAATTTTTTATGATATCTGAAATCTGACACAATGTTGAAAAGTTACCCCCCCCCCCCCCCCACCAAATTCATGTTTTTAAATAACCAATAATTTGCTCAATTTCGAATTGGAAACGTGTAACTTGATGACTTTTTATTGAAATGTTAAAAAAATTACAGGAAGGTTTACCTATGAATGTTTATGTTTTTCAAAGACTGATAAAACGTTGAAAAGTTTCAATCTACTCATCGAAATAAATAATAAGTACCTATTGAAATTTGAAAAATGAAACTTGAAAACTCCTTGTTGAAATATCAAAAGAATGGTCGAAAAATTTGTGATTATAAATAAAAATATTTTCTTAGTAATGATTTTGTGAAATGAAAATAAATCTCAAGTTTGTTAAAATTTTTCCATAAATTTTTTAAATGAGTAATTTTTTCTGAGGGAGGGAGGGAGGGAGAGAGGGTAAAAATGGTACAAACCAATTGATGAAATTTTCATTAGGTTTTTTGGAGTGAAGCATACTTTTGATGTCATATACCACTCCTCTCCTCCCATTAATTTTGCAAAGGTCGAAAAACAATCCGCCTGAAGGTGATATCTTCTTTCTTCTCAACTCCATCCTTGATTAACATCTTCAAGTTCATCATTCAACTTGGCAACGTCGTACATTTCCAAACTTTACTCTCTACCAAACAATTCTATTGTTTTGATTTCAACCACAAGATAGATGTTCGAATATGAAACTTCTGGACTTCAGGGCGAATTGCATGTTTTCTCAGTTCAGAAAGTGGAAGAGCGAGGGAGAATTTTCCACCCAGTTGGTACAGAAATAGTAAACATTCCAACCTCACTCAGCGCTAATTTTTTAACCTAATAAAAGGATAAAAACGATACAAAAATTACAAATACTAAATCTAATATAAACACAAATCCAAAAGAAACCATTCGCAGCGTCGAATTTTACACAATTCGAATTATAAAAACTCGACGAAAACGATAATTTATCGAAGGAAAAAACTTTCGTCTAATTCGGTATTCTCACGAAGAATTAAGCAATTTAATTACATTCGTAGGTATAATTGTTTTCCGATAAATTTATTCTCATTTAGGTTCAAACAATAGGGAAACTCATCGAGCGGCGTGTCTGTGTATCGGAAGCTAAAAACTCGACGAAAGAAAAATACAAGAAAGAATACACAGAAACACTTTCCCCGAACTCTCATTATTTTCGTCGCGATCTTATTTTAAACTTGGGTTAAATTCGATAAAATGGCTTAGCAAGTTTCCTTTCAAAATACAAATACGAAAAAACTTTTTTCGCTCGTTCATCCTCCTGCTCGCTTATCCTTGTTTACCAGAGATTACGTGTATCTGGAGCGGAGAAAAGGACGAAATGAGAAAATCCGACAAAATATGCATCGAAAACAGGGCTTTTTATAAAACGCCAAATGTATTCGGCTCGGATTGAAAATAATATGATATCGTTTAGTCAAGGCAATCAATAACTTATACAACATGCATATATAAAAAAGATACTATAACACAGTAGCATCTTAAATCAAAACTATTCACATGCGAATGAAATTTATACTTTATTGGTGTATTTTTTAGCACCTAAAATTTCTACAATATCGATACTGTTTTCCCTTTTTTTTTCCTACGAGCAATTTCTTTCATCTATGAACACAAAATAGGGTATGCTAGGGACCTATTTAAGTAATCGTGGCAGCAAAAACTCTTCGTATAAATCACTCGCAATCCTATAAAAGTCTACAGAATATACATATAATACTCAAAAACCACATTTCAATTCTAATGGATATTTAATATGGCGCTTTAAAAGTTGGAATTCGCTAGGGTACTATGATAACGTATTCATAAATTATTTAAAACATCTTATTTCGTCCGAAATTTACTACGAAAATTGACCCGTTCTACCGCAAAAGTTCTCTTGAAAAATTTCAACCAACACCAGGGATACCTACTTACCTTAAGTAACTATGAAGTACCATATCTACGTGTACGGCCATTCTAATTTATGAATATTAGGATTAATTTATTAAGCTCGAAAGCTCGAAAATAGCCGGTTTTAATAGAATTTAGATAGTTATCAAAGCCAAAATTCAATTCATCGTGGTAATTAAAGAGCTAATTTTGAATACGTAATATTGAAGATTTATTCGGTCATTCAGCCAGATACACGTCGAGTTATACGAACACGTGGAGTCTTGCAGCAGCTTTTTATCCCGATTTTCAGATTTATAATAGGTACCAACGTCGCGTCGTGCGAACCTATCTCTTCATTTATATTCCAATTCTCGAAATATATCGTGAATACGAAACTAATTAACCAATAATTAAAAAGAAGAGACGCATTCGTACAGAAATTTCTACTAATAAACGACCAGTCGTTCATTTATTATGGGGTTTTTCATCATATTCAGCTGCCGAGAAATCATTCAAACCATCTTAATTTTGCACGCTCAAGTCGAGCACATTATTCTACGTAATTTGACAGAATTTTCCATTTGAATGAAAAAAATTGTCGAAGTTTCAAAGTTTTGCACAATGTTGGAGGGAAAGCGAGAGATTAACTTTTTTTCTAAATTTCAAAATAGGGTGATGAAACATAGCAAAACAAAATTTAAACACAGAAGATGGAAATTTTTACTGTGGAAGTTTATCTGAAAGTTCTCTCACTTGAACTTCATTAAAAATTGGGAAAATTGGAAAATTTTTGTTGAAATTTCTTATAGGTATTTCCATTTTCAGTATAGTTCAAATGGAAAAATTTTTCACCAATTTTTGACTATATTTTTGAGAAAAAATCAGTGAAATTGCTTTTGGCTGATATTGGGACGTTCTACATGTTACGTAGTTACCTATTTTAGGAAGATATCAAAAAAGTTCATTCAACTCGAATAGTTCTTCTACTTGAATATTGTCACTTGACTCGAAAAAGCTTAAATTTTTCTCATTCGAAATTATTTTGATCGATTTTGACGAGACTAGAGTCATAACCGTCGGGTATTTCAAAAAAAACAACTGTGGGGTGATTAATTGAATTCCCACGCACCAAAGCGAAAAAATTCCTTTTTCGGTAATTTTCAGAGTGTGGAGGAAAAACAGGATTTTTTGCTTTAATGTCTGGGGTTCAATTAATCACCAAGTAGATTTTGACAACTTTAAGTGAGGAAGCTCCCAAAAATTTTAGCCTACTAATCCAGAAGGAGACGAAGCTAGAAGACGTCGAAATGACGAAATTTTCAAAAAAAGAGACTTTTGGCATTTTTGGGTAGTGTTACCTGTTGGAAATCTTATAAGTCATATGCGCCAAAAAAAGATCCAATTTGAGTTTCTTCACTACCACAAATCGTTGATCTCGAAATTAGATAAGGACCTCTCTAGTCCTCTGCGAGGAGGTTGAAAAATTGTCGATCATGAATTTAAAAACACTGTACTCGTATTTTGAATTTCGCCAAATTTTAATTGCTGACTCAAACACCTCAAAACCAAATCAAAGGATTTTTGGTCGCTCAGAAAAATTATGGATGAATTTTTCAAAAAAAATCTTGGCAGTGCTACCAACTGATTTTCAAAACTTTCGTACATTTTCAGTTGGTATCACTGCTTTAAGAAATTCCAAAAAATAAATTTTTCTTTTCATTTGCAGAAAAATTGTGGCTTACTTTTCAATCCATTGAATGAACAACATGAATTTTATAAAAATTTCTTGAATCAAAATTCTCCTAAAAAAATTTTGAACATCAAACTGATCTAAAGAACTTTAAAGACGGATCACTTTTGAGAAAAACGTGGGTTTTTGCCACCACTTTTGGAAAGTGCCATCCGCCAGAAACCTCGACCCCCCCCCCCCCCCCAAATCACGATTTGAGTTTTTACACCTCCCTGAACTATTCACCTTGAAATTGGATCACATTTTTTGCCCTCTACCAGTTGATTGAAAAGTTGCAGATTACAAATTTGAAAAATTTCTGACTTTTACTAATTTCAATTCGCTCACTGAAACAGTTGGAGCACTGCTCGCGAAAGTTTTTGGGAAAATGCCGTCAAAAATTATTTTAGGCGACCTTGGCTCGATTTGAAGGTTGGATGAGCAATTTCAATTTGGTAAAAATCAAAATATCTTCAAATTCACGATCTATAATTTTTCAACCCCTCTCCCCCCCCCCCAATAAAATTTTAATAACGTATTCAATTTCAATATTAATGATTCAAGGAGGTGTGTAAACTCAAATTTCTCCTTCTTAGGAGGAGGGGGGAGGGAGGAACTCAGCTGATGGTACATACAACACACAAGTGGCAAAAAACCACGAATTCTTCCTACTGTGAGGTTTCCTAGCTTCTGTCCTTCTTTAGGCGAGGAAAGAGCTCAAAAATGTTTTGGGAGGTCTCTCACTGAAAGTAAACCACCTAACCAATTTTCATCAAAATCCATAGCATGTTTTTTTTCAATCTACCATTACATACATACATAAAAGATTAGGTTTTACAAAAAAAGACAGCATCCTTCAACACTTCTGTACCTTCCCTCCCCTTCTCCGTGAATAAAAAGATTCAATATAATTGCAAATCAATTCTTGTCTGTTATCTGTAATAATTACGAACGTCCATCTCGTTATTCCCAGAAAACCATATCCTCAAATACTTATTTTTTCGAAATTTTTCATGCAGAATGATGTTTTTGAAAAATTGAAATTTTATCCAATGAAAATTTTTTCCATTGACAGCAGTGAACAGATTAACTCAAATTTTCAGTACGTTGAGGATCTACATTGACATTCATGTAATGCATTCGGAAAAAATTAACTATCCCCACCATCAACCTTCCTCCTTATAACAGAGAGTTGGTACCCATTCAAGTGAGTTTAGTCTACTGGCATTTATTTTCTCAGTTTTTACAATACAGTTACATCGATAAGCTCCAAATTCAATTATGTATGAGTAGTTCATCCGAAAAATTAATTAATTTTCTACTTTGAAAATTTCTCTATCAAATTTTTAAAATTTATAAAACATAAAGCTTTCAGATTTATTGCTGTTGCACATGGTCATGATTTATTATTTAAAATTCCTGTATTTTTGGTCCCCAATTTTTCACTTCTGCTTCTTTTTTGCACTTATTTCAGCGATTTCATTACCTACCTAATTATCATTATTATTATTAAATAAAATATCTGGCAAGTACATTATAAAATAATTTCTTTTAAATTTGAATTTAAAAAAAAACCAGAAAGTAACTTCTACTAACATCATAACATAAAAAAGCAAAAATTAATAAAACATTTTAAAAAAAGCATCTACATTTTTTTTAAATCGTCCTACATCAACAAAAAAATGATCAATTAACTCACAGATGATCATATTCTACTCAACCTCCCTCACACCTGAAAAAATAATCAAGCTATCTCACACAAAAAATTCGTAAAAAAAAATACTTACTAGAAAATAACAGCAATGTGAAAAAAGAAATAATTTCATGTACAAGCATTCTCGATAAATAACGTGTGGAAAAAAATGATATAAAAAATCGAGAAATACGCGCGAGCCTCCGCTGTAACAAGGAGTAATGCAGTGGCGCAATTCTGGTAGAAACATGTAAACTAACTGGTAGCCTCGTGTGATAAAACGTTTTAGACAGCGATATAGTATATCATCTGCAGCTTTGCACGGCGCAAACTCGGCTTTTAATTTTTATTTAGTGATGTTTAAAAGCTCCTCGAATCGCTTGATTGACTACGCAACGGCAATTTGGAGCTTTGATGAAATTTTAATTGTACTGTCAAATGCTGATTCGTTATGAGAATATTAAAAACAAAATGGGATAGTTTAATGCATAGGCTAAATAAGCACCTTTTTTTTTAATACAACTTATTATCGCTAGGTCTAATTTTATCATTTCAGTGTGACTCTAAATGAAATAATTATCAAACTGGAGTGTTTTTGAGAAATTCAAAATCATTATTTTGAGAGAGGAGAAGAAGGGAAGTTCTTTTTTAAAAAAAATATTCTATTGAAAGAAAATTACACGATCCAGCTAACGAGCCAATTACCGAAGAAAAGGGTAACATCTGATCTTACGTACAAGGCGTTTCATCTCAAGCATGAGGCCTTCCATTCAATAATTAGGCAACGTATACTGAATCTTTGTAAGAATGTTTGCCTAATTTTCGAGCAGTAGGGGTAAGGTATTCTCATTGAAGAACATCCCCACCACTTGAAAGATTGTTGTTCATATGTATCACTGCTCGCTGCCTCACTTGAAAATTTTTCTTTCCCTTCCAAGCAACGAGAAAATTTTAATTCAAATTTGAAGTACATAGTAAACAAATAGAAATAAAATCATACAAGAAATTGAGAGAACTGAACTGATTTCAGTTTTTGATCAATTACTTTACGCTGAGATAAAATTGGTTTTTATCTTTTTTGATTATGAAATATTAGTTTTTTGGTTTTAGGAAACAGTTTTTTTAAATCAATATACCTACACTCGTATTCTGGTTTTTTGATTTTTAATAAAAAAAATTCATAGCCCATTTTTGCGTATTTTTTTTTAAATATAAATTTAATTTCTGGTTCTGATGCTTTCAAAATACTAATTAATAATAAATTTTGGCAGTAGGTATGTTCAAATTACCGCAAATTTTCTCATCCAAACTTTAAAATTCAACCTTTTTTCTTAGAATTGTAGGAAATTGATTGAAAAATTTTGGTCGTCAGCCATTCAAATAATAATTCACTTCTAAAAGCACGAGGATTACGTCGAAAACCAATGAAAAAAAAGTTTCAACCCAAAAACATTATGGTTGGGTTTTTGACTTATGTTTCGAATTTTTTGAATTCATTTTGGTTTTTACAGTTTTTTTTACCCCAAACTAAAAAAAACTTCCATTTTGGCAAAGTGAAAATTCAAATTTTTCGTCAGTATTGAATTATAAAATATAAAGCTGTGAAACTGATAGAAATTGAAACTGAAATAATGAAGTACTTACTTACTTCAATTTTAGTTTGAGCCTTGCCATTAGCAAATCGCCAAAAATTAGTTGTTTTGATACATTTTCAATGATATCAAGTTTTAAATTAAAAATATTTCAATTGAACTCAAATAAAAGAAAAAACAAAAAAATCCAACAGAAAAAACTTGTAAATTTAAAAAAAAACGAAAAAAAATATCTAAAAAAAACATGAAACTGTGTTTATGAACTTGAAAAGTCCAAAAATGGCTAGATTCATTTTTTTTAAAATCCAAAACAGTGATGTAGCTGTATTTATTTTATGATACTCGTATTAAAGACGTAATTGAGGTCTGAGGAAAACAAGGACGTTTTTTTTTTGAAAAATGAAATTTAAAGAACAAAAAAAGTTATTTTTGAATAATGAACAAAACATTTAACATCCAGGAGAATTCCAAATTCATATTCTACTCTAAACCCCCTTCGGGTACATCACTGAGATGAAAAAAAATTCATACTGGATGATACTCAAATCAACAATTGAATACTGTTCTATAAAAAAAGGGATTTATGCGAAAATACCTCTTTAATTTTTTTCGTGAGTATGATTTTTCGAATCTTCCTCTATAGATGTTGCACAAGTCTCCATATTCATAGCACTCGTAGTATTCAGGTATTTCTGTTTTAGAGTTGCTGGGAGTCATTGTAAGCATGCATTTATTCTACTAGTCTACAGACCAAACAGCAAAAAGTGTTCAACCACTGTCCATTTTTTGGGGCAAAAAAATTTACTAGACATAATGTAGGTACTGGTTCAGCATTCCCAAAAACGGCAAAAAAAATTTTCTAACCCTGCACATAACAGGGGGGTGGGTCAAAAGGGGGTATTTTTGAACCTAGGTCTGGGCAAAAAAATTCAAGTGAGGTTCGATAGAGTAGTGTCCCCTGATGCCGAACATACATTTTTTTCCACTGCACACCTGCACAATACCAATTTGGGGCCCCTTAAATGCAATTTTTGGTCATTTTTGGCCTTTTTTCACCTTATTGTGGCTTTATATCCTCAAACGTGAGAGGGGGCAAATTTCTTTTATCATATTCCGTTAGACTGAATGGTTATACGCCCAAAGCCGAAAAGTTGGTCGAATTAAACCTGCAATATTCGAAGTTATTGAATTTTAATGTTGAGTAAGTATGAGTATTACTCAAATTTCAACTTTGCGATTTTTGTTCCAAAAATAATTGTGCGACATATTAAAATGGGCTAAAATTTCGCGCTGGATCCGAAAATGATGATAATTTTTTTCCATCTCCCCCCCCCCTGCACCCCTAATTAGCTCCCTTAAATTTTTTTCTCATTTTAGTGGTGCGACCTATCAAAATGGGTTAAAATTTCGCGCTGGATTCGAAAACGACAATAATTTTTTTTCATCTCCTTTACCCTCACCCCTAATTAGCTCCCATAAATTTTTTTATCATTTTAGTGGTGCGACCTACTAAAATAAGTTGAAATTTTGCGCTGGATCCGAAAATGATAATTTTTTTCATACTCTCTACCCCTATCCTTAGTTAGCATCCTATTTTTTTTTTTCATTTATCGGTGTGACCTATTAAAATAGGTCAAAATTTCACACTACATTCAAATTGATGTTTCTACTCGATTTGATAGGTATGTAACGTACCTATAATTCGAATATGATCCTAATAATATGTTTGAAAGGTTTTGTTTAGTGGCTGAATCATCATTTTTTGTTCTACAACTTTTTTCCGTTTTTGCAGTGGTTATGAGATAATTTAATCAGAAAAGTGAAATTCATCATTTTTAATAAAATTATTACTCATTAATCACTGTGAAGGAAAAAAATTGTAGAACAAAAATTTATAGCTTTTCAATCCTTTAGGTACAACTTTTGTATCAAGATTTTTTTTGTATCGTGATTTTTTCACTAACCCATTTTTTTGGGGGACACCCGAGTGAAAAAATTTAGGAAACGTAAAGATACGAGCTTTCGGTTCTTTGTTAATTTTTTAGAATACGTTTAAAGTCATTACTCGTTAGATACCTACTCAAATTCTGTTAAAGCATTATATTTTTTTATAACCTAAGTCTAATTTTTTTCTACACTATTAATTAAGAATAAAATTAAGTGTGGTCTCGAGACTAAATTGAGAAAAAAATTGGTGAGGGGAGTTGGAAAGAAATTATCATCATTTTTGGATCCAGCGCAAAATTTTAACAGGTCGCACCACTAAAATGATGAAAAAATTTATGAGAGCTAATTAGGGGTGGGGGTAGAGGAGATGAAAAAAAATTATTGTCGTTTTCGAATCCAGTGCGAAATTTTAACCCATTTTGATAGGTCGCACCACTAAAATGAGAAAAAAATTTAAGGGAGCTAATTAGGGGTGCAGGGGGGAGATGGAAAAAAATTATCGTCATTTTCGGATCCAGCGCGAAATTTTAGCCCATTTTAATATGTCGCACAATTATTTTTGGAACAAAAATCGCAAAGTTGAAATTTGAGTAATACTCATACTTACTCAACATTAAAATTCAATAACTTCGAATATTGCAGGTTTAATTCGATCAACTTTGCGGCTTTGGGCGTATAACCATTCAGTCTAACGGAATATGATAAAAGAAATTTGCCCCCTCTCACGTTTGAGGATATAAAGCCACAATAAGGTGAAAAAAGGCCAAAAATGACCAAAAATTGCATTTAAGGGGCCCCAAATTGGTATTGTGCAGGTGTGCAATGGAAAAAAATGTATGTTCGGCATCAGGGGACACTACTCTATCGAACATCACTTGAATTTTTTTGCCCGGACCTAGGTTCAAAAATACCCCCTTTTGACCCACCCCCCTGTTATGTGCAGGGTTAGAAAATTTTTTTGCCGTTTTTGGGAATGCTGAACCAGTACCTACATTGTGTCTAGTAATTTTTTTTGCCCGCAAAAAAAAACAGTAAAATCAACTTCCCGAGCACTTTTTGCGGTTTGGTCTGTAGACTATACCAAAAAATTACATTTTTTGTGTAGTTTTTTATTTTTTATAACATTTTTTACCAACAAGGGAGGTATCCCAACTCAAAGTAAAATTTTGAACCCAAATAAAAAAAAATTGAAAGTACATCATAACAGGACCCCGTATCCAAAATTTCAGGTGCTGAAGTTTATTTCTCGATTTTTGGCGAATTTTTGAAATTTAAAAATTACCTACTTCCGGCCTGCGAATTATGAGAATTTGATCTAATCAACAAAAAAAGCTGAAATTTGGTATATACCCTATTTTTCCAGCGCTGGAGAAAAGCTCATAAAAATGTCCGATATGCACTTCAGCACCTATAATCGCGGATTATCCATATTGGTGACCTATTTGATCGATTGAAACACAATTTTCCAAAATTCGTAACTTTGAAATTCAAATTTGCATTTTTGAGCAAGAAATTTTTCTGGAAAAAATTAACAAATTCGCCTAATACGCATACATCGAGGTAAAAAGTTGTAACTTGGTAGATACCCTATTTTCGACCTCCCGAATTGAATGGAAGCGGTTTTGAGACATTTCGGAGCTACCAGAAAATTTTGGAATTTTCCAGCACGTGAAAAAAGAAATAGCCATATCATGAATATTTTCAACTGCAATTATTTTAAGGGTGTGAAGTTTAGTGATGGTTGAATAGAGGTTTGATAGGGTACTTGTTAAATTTTTTCCAGGAAAATTTCTTGCCCAAAAATGCGAATCTGAACTCAGAGTTACGAATTTTGAAAACTTGTGTTTTAATCGATCAAATAGGTCACTAATATGGATAATCCGCGATTATAGGTGCTTAAGTGCATATGAGCCATTTTTATGGGTTTTTTCTTCAGCGCTGGAAAATTGCAAAATTTTCTGGTGGCTCCAAAACGTCTCAAAACCGCTTCCAATCGATTCGGGAGGTCGAAAATAGGGTATATACCAAATTTCAGCTTTTTTCGTTGATTAGATCAAATTTTCATATTTCGCAGGCCGGATGTAATTTTTAAATTTCAAAAATTCGCCAAAAATCGAGAAATGAACTTCAGCACCTGAAATTTTGGATAGGGGTCCCTGTTATGATGTACTTTCAATTTTTTTTTGTTTGGGCTCAAAATTTTATTTTGAGTAGGGATACCTCCCTTGTAAAGAGTTAAATTGAGCGATTACACATTTTTACATCTCGTCGTTCTTTTGGGGTTTTCAATGCAAAAATGAAAATGAAAAAATCCTTCACAAATCAATTTATGAATACGTGTTTCCAAAAAAAAAAAAAAAAAAAAAAAAAAAAAAAACTAACAATAAATCTGTCATTTATTGAAATTTTTATTCATTTTTTCCAAAAAATCTAATTAAATTAATTATTCTATGATGATAAAGAAATCATTTGAATGTAGTTGTTCATTCCTTTGTTTTTTCAATGGACTACTCATCACGCAGATGCCTGAAATTTTTGTCTATGTATTGTCCTCGAATCGTGTTACAAAAATATCAAAAAAGTTCGTCAAAAGCGACATTATTAGCCAAGAAACAACTCTGAAAACTTTCAAATGCGTGCATTACAAAACATGCTTTTTGCCAAAATCCCTTTTTTTTAGAATAATGGGTTCTTTTTTGATCTTGAGCACCTACATAGATGGCTAATCAATTAGAAAGCTGAACGATACACCAACTTGTAAAAATAGTATCTAACTTCGTCAATGTCATGCTCGAATAGGTTCCATAAAAATAATTAACCAAACAACTAACAAGAGTGGATAAGTGAAGTCAAAACTGTCTTCAACTCATTACATTAAATAAGTGTAAACTCTGAAAACACTTACTCAGAATATTGTAGGCTCATTGAAAAATCATATTCTTCTTCCAACATCGACTCCATACGATATTTCAACCAACCTGGAGAAAAAATCGGTCCATTGTAAAACATTTTAATTGATTCCATAAATAGGTACCTTACCTACATTTTAAAATACTTTTTAATGAATGGAAAATAAGGTAGGTTAAAATAATTGTTTCCCAAACACAATTTCCCCAAAAAACAGTACTCCCCCCTTCTCTTCGCAAAAAATCAATAATATGCATCAAGAATTGAAATTGTTTACCAAAAATTGTATCGTCATTTTTTTCGAAACAGAAAATAACCACGGGTTATTATTTACACAAATGGTTCGGCTCGAAGACACAAACTACAGGGTGGCTCAGTTAAGGTGTGAAATATTGAAACCTCATATTCTACTTATCAATACGAACAAAAAATGTCATATTCAACATGGGTCCAAAACGCTTTCTTTCTGAGATATTGCCGAGTAAAGAACTGGAAATTCGGCAACGTTGCGCATCGCGACGCCCGTAAAATGTTGCGTTTAACGAGACGAGCGTCGGGGTTACTTACGCGGAAGTTGGTTACAGCGTTGCCACAAAATAAATTATGCTGAGATACCCTCCATTTTTTTGATTTTTTAGAAAAAATGTTTAGGCGAAATTTTTTTTATAATAATGAGGAATCATGGGAAATCATTAAATTCGATTTTTATTTTAATTTTGTGGGATGGTCGAAATTTGATAAATTGATTACTCAGCATCCAATAAATAAAAAAAACAGAAATTTGGGTTAATAGGTGTTAAATAAGTAGTACTACCCCTAAAAGTGAATAAAATTTCAAAAAAAATGATTTCTTGTTCTTGTTCGACCACTTTTCTGGTACAGAAACACATTTTTTGCTTTAAAACACTTACTTATGAACCAAAAAAAAATAAAATTGGTATACGTTTCTATAGACCTCCTTTCACTTTTTCCACCACCTACCCCCCGAAAATGTTCACTGCTAGAGCAAAAATTGCCAATTTTGGGTGAAATCTGGGCCCCCTTTAAAGGCGAATAACTCAGTAATGAAGCGTTTATGACCCATCATGTATATAACATTTTTTACTCCAAATGATAAGTAGAATACGTGGTTTTAATATTTCACACCTTAACCGAGCCACCCTGTATATCGAATATCGTAATTTATACTTTGACACAGGTAAGCAAATAGGTAACACAGAGATGAAAAAACAAGCCGCCTATCAAATAACCCTTTTGAGCTACTAGTTCTATTTGATCATCCGTTTTCAAATTATCTTTGCCAGTGCCCCATCCAATATTTCAAAATTTTCAAAATTTAAACTACGCGCGTAAAAAGTGAAAGAATCCAATTTTCAATAAATTTTACTGGTTTTTATCACGCGAACCTCGACGCGGCGTTAAAACACCGCATAATTTATTTCATCAGCCCTCAAAAAGAAACTCGTAAACTCACAGGTCCCGTTCAACCATAAACTGGAAAATAAATAGTTCGGTACCTGCAGCCTCATCATAATAACAATCCGAACTACATAACGTATGTTGTTCAGCATCATATGTATGCATTGTAAAACAACATTAACGCAAACTCTACGTTCCAACAAACTAAAAACAATTTATCTAAAGTTTTATACTCGCACAGTCTCTAATACTTTTCACGCCTTGGTGAATGGTGTTGGGGGTTACTACGGCGGCAAAAGGTCATGAAAATTTGTCTGTTTATTCTGTGCACGATTGTATTGGATTGGTAAATGCAAAAGAAATCTATACTGTTTTATTATGAAAAAGTTTAGGTGCTAAATTAAATTTACATGGCGTATTAGCTTTCGAAAATCTCAAGCAGTTATCAAAAGCAATGAAGAAAAATTATCTTCGGTAGAGATACAAATAGCAAGTTTTTTTCCCCAAGTTTATTTATATTTACTGCATTGTAAATGTAGGAAAAAAACACGAAACACGCAGTTAATCTCATTTAACGGTATGAAATTCCAATTTCGATGAAACACATTTACGCGTATCAAGATTTTTATTTATGGCTGTAAAGATGATTTAACGTCTAGGCAATTTCCAGCCATGATTAAGATTGATCCTGAAAGATAAATTGATCAATAGTTGTGGTATAGAATCGTTTGAAAATTTGCGTTCAATTTTTTTTTTCAAGTTGGCTCAAAAAATACAGGTACCAAAAATAAACAGAAAAAACAAAAATTCTTGAATATAAATGTGACGCATCCAGCGATACCAGACCTAAAGTCGGAAATCAACTTTTCGAGCTTTCGCTAAAAATGTAAAAAAGCTGTTTTTTATTAAAAATAATTTTTTTATACAAATTTTAGACTTAGATGCTCCGCGAGGTCTCAAAATGATGAAAATTTATGCCTCCATCCAATTAGGCAAAAAAATCGAAATCGATTTTTCCGACTTTAGGTCTGGTATCGCTAGATGCGTCAGAAGTTTACTTCCTTTATCGTGCAAAAAACGCTATAACTCCAAGAGATTTAAACTTCGGATGGTGCGGAAGGTTTTAAAATGTGAGAAATTTACCCCTCTATTGAAATAGGCGAAAAAATCGAAATCGATTTTTCCGACTTTAGGTCTGGTATCGCTGGACGCGTCACAAATGCATTTAAGTACATATTTTCTATTTTTAGAACCTAAATTGCATTTTTTTAAAAATTCAATTGCATTTTTTCCTACAATATTCAATTCTACAATGTATTTTTATCTGGCATAATGAAAGTTGGAAATTAAGACGTTAATCCTCCAATTTGAGAATTTTTCAGCACCTTAAACAATTTTATAAAACAAAAACTCAATATTAACTTGCCAAAACTTGATAAACCAATCCATCATAGAAAAAAAATGATCTGTTCTCAGAAAAAAAGTGAAGAAAACCATGGTCACAGAAAAAATCAAACTACATCAGACCTTTGATTCCTTGTTCTATGTAGCTATCTGTTTCGTTTTTTGGTTTTTTGATAACTGTTACATACCTTTCCAGTTTTTTAAATTCAAAAACTATTTACTTTCTTTTCATTTTTTCGGAGAATTTTACGTGTTTTTTTTTTGTTTTTCATCTGAGAATAATTTTTTTACTTCTAAAAAAAAAAAAAGGTTTAAATTTTTAACATGGATATGTTGTAATCCTGAGAGTCAGCCTATGAAAGGGGAGGATCAAATTCTTAAAACCTAATTTCTAACACTAAAATTTTACGATCGCTGACTGATGACAGTTTATGGAACTTGAAAAAATTTCGGGAAATTTCGGGAATTTTATTTTCACCCAGTCTTTGTCTTGATCGGTTATTGCGAAAACCTTCAATAAAACGGCATCGTTCCTCAAGTTTTGCTTTAAAGCAAACGTTTTCAAAATATGGATATGTTTTAATGATTATTTTTTAAATAAAAATGTCATATTCAAATTTTTGAGTTCCGATGACGTTTTGTTAGAATATTAGGTATTTCAGTCTTTTTTTCTAAATTTTCAAAATTGCTGAACAATTTCAATAAATTGAAAATTTGATTATCATTTTTCAATTAATTTAATTTGCTTGAAGTTTTACTAATTATATGATATTTTATTATAACAGTAGAATTGCTTGACAATTTTGAAAATTAGGTTGAAAAAAGGCTTCAACATCTTATATGTATTCATTTGTATTCTAACAAAAAGTCATTAATTTAAAAAAAAATTAAATAGGTAGGTTAGGTACATATCCAACATTTTAATAATAATTTACATATCTTTTATTTATTAAAAATTCGCAGCACTGTTTTGTTTTCTTCAGTTTAACAAAATGTTAAGAGCTTACAGAAATGTCAAATTTGATTATTTTTTCTCCATTTATTGAAACTGCTTAGTAATTTTGAAAATTGGAGGGAGGACTGAAATACCTAATATCTTATAACAAAAAATCATCCGAACTCAAAAAATTGAAATATCTGACATTTTTATTTAAAAAATCATAATTAAAACAGGTTTATGATTTACAAACTTTTGTTCAAAAGCAAAACTTGAGTGACATTCTTTTGAAGGTTTTCGCACTGGCGCTGGCGTATCTATACGAAGATTTAAAGAGAGAAAATTAAGTTTTTTTTCACAAGTTTTTCAGATTTTATTAAAGTGAGGGCAACTAAGAAGTAGGTAATAATGCCAACGTCAAAAATTAAGTTTGCCAGATAAAAAACCCGGAAAATTGAAAAAATTTCAAAAACACAAATAAAAATTACAGTTGAACATTGAAAAAATGACCAGTTTTTAAACATTTTACAAGCCCATTCCAACCTCTTTCGATGTTCTTTTTGATTTTACCTGAAATATAATTGCTTTTTCGCTAAAATCATTTGGTAATTTTTTTTGTGGAATTCTCTTTTTTTTTGTATTTTTTTGACGATTTTTTGGTTGATTTTTATTCTATTTGAAAATTGCTTACCGCATTTCGGTTCATTTTTGAAAACGTTTTGTTAAAAAAATTATGTATTTTCAATTTTTCTTGAAATTTTTCTGATTTCCTTCGGCTCTCTTTTGAAAATAATTTAGTTTTTTTAGGGATTTCCTGAAGATTTTTTGTTTTTGCTTAAAATATATGTACTTCGTTTTTGTTCCTCTTTAAACACGGCTCGTTTTTTTGGTTTTGAAAGCTTTTGTATTTTTGGTTCTTTTTTGAGAAATTATGGTTTTGTTTTTTAATTCCTTTCTAAAAATATCAGATTTCTTCCAAAATGTTTTACTTCTTTGATTCTTTTCTGAGAAAGGTTTGGTTTTCCCTAGAAGCTTTCAGTTTTTTTGGTTCTTTTTAAAAAAATTTTGACTTTGTCAGTTTTTTTTCCAAAAAATTGAGAGTTTTTTTGGGAGGTTTCCTGAAAATGGTTCCAGTAAAATATTGAATTGATATTGATATTGATTTTTTTTTTGTTTTTCCCAAATAAATCGGGGTTTCTTTTTTGTTTGTGTGATTCTTCATTAAAAATTTGCAATTTTTAAATTTTTTCCAAGATTCAAAATTTTGAAATTAAGCAAAAAATTATGGTTACAAATTGTTTTTCAATACTGACTGTTCATTTCCACCATTAAATTCTTTTAGATTTTTTTTCAATATTCACAGCCTCTTAATGTTAAAGTTAGACAAAAATCATCAGAACAGAATTTTACAATTTTCATATGGTTTGATCTGAAATTTAAAAATATTTTACCTTCAATAATTTTGAAAACAACCAATGTATTCATTGAACGTTTTTCTTACTCGAGAACCCAAATCTTGTACGTTCACATCCCCTCTTCAGAGACTTTGACACCCTGCTCGTATATCTAGGAAAAACCCCAAACGAAAATTAAATTCAGTTTTAATCAACGCATCTTAGTCACGAAGTATCAACGGTATGGTAAAATTAAGACGCTGGAAATTAACAGAGCAGCGACGAATACTTTAAATAAAGTTTGCCAACACTTGACCTCGACGGAGTTAATTTTTCAAACCAACCATCTCATTATCTTAATTAAACGGTTTCAAATATCAAATCTTGCGCGAAATTTCATCATTGTAATATTTACTTTTCATGGTTTCAACGTTATTAAAGGAATTAAATTTCCGAACTGAAAATATCTTCGAGGCTAAATCTTCTTCCTTTTCTCCACTTTCATCTACTTAGTACCTACCACACTCGATATAGAAAATGCGACAAAAATTAGCCCGCCAACGGTCGTAGGTGGCGCTGGCGTATAAAAACTTGAAAAAATTAATTTCCCAAACATGACTTTAATTTAATTTATATACTTTCAGGATGAGATGTTTCCAAAATAATTAAAAACTACCATCATTAAGGCTTCAAAGTCGAGTTAAGTCGTAAGAAAATGTATCTACTTCGAAAAAGAGGAAAACTTTCGCCGATTTTAATTATATCGGATAAACGTGACGAGTAGAAAACCCATCGAGTAAAGAAGTACGATACGAATCGGACGGACAAGACAAGATTGCCATTGAAAAACATCACAGAACAGAGATGCTGATAAATCATACGCATACGTAGGTATATTGAAAAGTTGACAAATTTCGAAGACCTTGACTGTTGGCGGTCTTCGGTCCGCTTACAATTACATATTGAGGGTAAATTATTCGAGTGTTGATACGTACAAAAAAAAGATCTTTGTTCATTGTATTCTCAAACTCCTATTACATGGAAAATATTCGGCTGATGTGGAATTCATACTCGAGCGATTCCATTCTTCCGCTGAATTTTCAATTTTTACACCACAAACCATTAGAAGATTTACCGAAAATTTACGCACAGCGGGTTCGTAATATTAAAATTTATCTCCGGCTCGCAATTTCGTCATTTTTCTTTTCTACATACGGAGAGTGTATTTTTACTCAAGCCTAATTTTAATTTCGTAAGTGTGAGGTCGGGTCGCAGGCTTACCGGTTCATAAATCTAAAATTTTTCTACTAACTTGAGTACAAGAATAAATCAATATTACGTCAAAAAAAAACATTGCGGAAAAACTCGAATCCCCTTGATCCTCCCAAGACCTCGAACATATCAACGCAGTTTATCTAATCCTTTCAAAAAGTTAACTTCGTTCTCAACTCTACCAGAATCATAACTAAATAATTTAAAACCAATGTTTATGGAAACGGTATAAAAATATAAAAATTCAAACTTCATGAAAAAAAAAGTTGATAATTCACCCTTTCGTAACTCCTTGCATTTACCCCGCAAAGAAGGAAAAAAATCTTGGCGAAGTTGAAACTAGCAAGTAACAACTTTCGTCGGAGGAAATTTTTCACGTAATTTGTTATTCGTTTGTAGGAGCGAAAAAATTCTATTTTGAAAACTTCGTTGGCCGAATTAATGGCACGAAAACAGGAAAACATTCGACGAATTCTTCGAGACGTGAAATATAAAAACGATAGAACATATTTCATTTCTCATACAATTCGTAATACGTCGGGTATTAAAAATTAATATTAAGAATTCCTATTTCAGGGCATTTCTTCGTCAAGTATTTCGTATTTTCGCAACTTCGCTATGTCGTCGTTTTTAAACAAATTTACCAATTGAAAAAAAATGTTAAACATTTAATTAATTGGAATTTAGCCGTTTACGACTGAGCTGAAAATTTACAAAAATTTTCCGATTATTTGCATAATTTATTAAAATAAAATTAACGCTGATATAAAATATGTACATTGTGATTATGATGTTTTTTTCATTTTAAAAAAAACTTCTAAAAAACAAAATATTTATACGTCAGGATTTTTCCGAGTTGAAAATTTATTTAAATGAAAAAAAATATCACGTTTCTTCGGCGAAATATTTACACCAGGATTTACGTAAAATACTCCCTACAAGAAAAAACCGCCGCAATATTTACTGTCCCATGTTCCTCGAGTGAGAGAGAAAAGATGAAGAATGAAAAACAAAAACCACCCTTTTTCTTTTATAAAAAAATATATATTCCGGTGATAGAATAGAGAAAAAAATCACGTTATCGTAAATTTTAAATCTTTTTTCAAAGCTTAAACGACCTTTCTTCTTATAAATTTTACGAATTCGTCTGTTTTTTCATCGTGTACGAAAATTGTACGCTTGGCTGCAAAGTTGGAAATATGTCGGTCTCAAAGGAGGAAAAGTCGCGTATTGTTAAGGAACATTTAATACGTAAAAAAAATATAAACTTTCGGCAAAAATGTACTTTAATGGATTTAAAATATATAAATTTACTTAAATCTTGAATTTGAAAATTTTATAATTACAAATAGGTATTTCAATAGGTTTTTCCAACTCAAGGAACTCTGTCTTCAAACAATCTACGAGTAAATATTTTTCCTAACCTTCTGACATCTCACACAGAATGTAATAAGCTCTCTCTAACACTAAAATTGAAATGGCAAATCTATCAAATTGAATACTTACTTGATACTTTTTTAGAAACAATTAAAGAATTTTATTCAGAAGCGAAAAAAATCAAAAAAATTAATTTCCCAGAATTTTGTCCAAATTAAAATCGAAGGAGCCGAAAAAAATTGGAAATTTGGATAGGTAGGTAAAGGTACCTTATATCACCTTCAATTTTACCCAACACTGACATTGAAATTAAAACCGCTACGAATATTGTGTAAGTTACTGAATAATTTCTCTTCCTCCCTCCTCCCCCCCCCCCATAATTTGAAGCCCTGCGTTTTCAATTTCCAACAACACAATTGCCAATTTAATCAAATCTCATTCTCATATTACATATGATAGCGATGCCATTCTAGTAAATTATTATTGGTACGACTGAACAGAAGCCAGAATGTAGTTATATCAGATGAATTCTCGTGTTGACATTGATTCAAAGTTAGTCGGGAATAATTTGCAATATTAATACATACAAACACGTGAGGTAGTTTCACCTTTAGGCTGCTGTGCATATGTACGTACAAACTTCAAAAACACATCATTAAAGGGTAGAATAAACATTATCTACTTCTACTTATACATGTGTAAATATATCATAATAATACGTAATTGCTTATCAGTAAATGTATAGATTTATATTAGGTACATATTTATTTTAAAAAATTGATACAGATGCTATGAAATTTGGTTGAGAAGGCATAATTGATTTCAAAGACAAATGTACTCCGTATCGCTGCCAATCCGTTAGTAATAATCCAGGCATAAAATTAACTTTGCTTTGCCACATATTCGACATCATTATACCAAGCCAACGAATAAAATTTATTCTAGCGTATAAATAGACTATAAGTTTCAGACACGAGGCAAAAAAAAATCTCACAAAGAGATGTTTACATTTGATTATATCAATGTTTCGATCGTCAGTTTGTCGTAGGTGGTTTTACAAACAAATACGTGAAAGTCGAAAGTATAAGTATCCAAAATTTATACAAATGGAACTGGAGTAAAAATCGAGAAAAATTCAAAAAAAAAAAAAAATTAATTCTCGAAGTTGAAAAAATGGAATAGCGGTACCCCAGTGGTTTTGAAAAATTGCCTGTAACTGGGGGAAAAATATAGAAAAATTAGAAAACAAATATTATCAATTTTCGGAGTAGAAAAAAATTAAATAGCAGTACCCTCACTACCCTCACATTTTAGAAAATCGCCCGTAACTGTAGTAAAAATCGAGAAAAATTCGAAAACCAAAATATCGTCAATTCTCAGAGTTGAAAAAATGGAACAGCGGTATCCTAATGAGACGGATCGAACCGTACAGTACATATATGACACAGGAGATGAATCAGTCACTTCGAAAACCCCACAAATCCGGAGTTGTGGGGTATTTTTTTTTTGGAGATAAAACAAAGTCATTTCGAAACCCCCACAACTCCACCACTTTGCCATAGAATAAAATGACTGTTTATGGCATTGAATTTTTGGAAATTGTCAACGCGTGTTTAGCATGATATACTCTACAAATTAACTGAAAAGTTTGACATTTTCCCCTGAGTATAAAATGCACAAACAGTTTTTTTTCGTTTTCTGAGAAATCAGGTGTCATGGAATTGTGGGGTTTTCGAAATGACTGACTCTTGGTCACTTGAAACATTTTTTAATATCTCAGAACTGAAAAGAGAGACCAAGACGGTTCAAACGGCAATATGTTTCTGGTGTCGCATCGCGTTGAGGAGATTGAAAATCGATAATCAAACTTTCAGCCCGACCTATAGGGTGTTCATAAATTGAGAAACCGGTTTGGTGTAAAAAAATGGGGGTCCGGTTTTTTTTTATTGAAATAAAGTTTACGTACACAGACATACTGACGCGATTAAAATGTGATATGTTTTTTTGAAACCAGTTCAGCAGTTTCGAACCAGTTGTCAATAATATCCGAAAAAGTGAAGAAATGAAAAAAGTTAAAAACAAAAGTTGTACAGAATTTTTAAAAAAATTTTGTTTCATAACTTTTTTACCATCTTGCAATGGAAAGAAGTTGTCGTACAAAAGGTTTGAGTATAGGTAATGTGTTTTTCAAGCCATAACTCTTCTCCATTGCTAGATGAAAAAAAATTACAGAACGTGAAATGTTCAGTTTTGAATTCTCTACCACTTTTATTCCACACTTTTTTTGTTAGGTATCTCCAATTTTTTGAAACCGGTAGTTTCTTCGGCGATTTTTTTTTCCAAGTCGAAAACCGGTTATCGAAAAGTGGAGATATCAAAAAAAGTTTAAAACATGAGTTGTAGAGAATTAAATACTTTATATTTTACGTTCTGTGTTTTTTTTTCATCTTGCAATGGAAAGAAGTTATAATACAAAAGGCCTTGAGTATAATTTTTTCTTTTTAAGCCATAACTCTTCTCCATTGCAAGATGAAAAAAAAAACACAAAACGTAAAATATAAAGTTTTTAATTCTCTACAACTCTTGTTTTAAACTTTTTTGATATCTCCACTTTTCGATAACCGGTTTTCGACTTGGAAAAAAAATCGTCAAAGAAACTACCGGTTTCAAAAAATTGGAGATACCTAACAAAAAAAGTGTGGAATAGGGACCACGTCAATTTTTTCAAAAAAATATATGTTATAGTCCTAGTGGAGAAGAGTTATGGCTTGAAAACCAAAACATTATACTTAAACCTTTTGTATGACAATTTCTTTCCATTGCAAGATTGTAAAAAAGTTGTGAAACAAAAAATGTTTGTTTTTTAATTCTGTACAACTTTTGTTTTCAACTTTTTTCATTTCTTCACTTTTTCGGATATTATTGACAACTGGTTCGAAACTGCTGAAGCGGTTGCAAAAAAAATAACATAAGTACCTATCACATTTTAATCGCGTCAGAGTGTAGACTTCATTTCAATAAAAAACCGGATCCTCATTTTTTGACTCAAACCGGTTTCTCAATTTGTGGACATCCTATAGGTTGGGCTGAAAGTTTGATTATCAATCTTCAATGTCCTCGACGTCAGGAACACATTGCCGTTTGAACCGTATTGGTATCTCTTTTCAGTGAGATATTGAGAAGTGTTTCAAGTGACCAAGACTTCTGTGTCTTTCTGATAATTTTAATTAGGGCTCGGATTTTTATGCAATTGCATATTTTAGTACTACGTGAAAGATGATTGTGCAATTGAACAGATCTTTGCGATTCATGAAATTCTGAGTTGAATGAGCCCTATTTGTTATTGCATATTTTGCATATTTCGGGTGTTTTAAGGACATTTTTCTGCATATTTTGCTCATTTTTTGCGTTTTACTGCAGATTTTGGCCAAAACGTTCAAAATTTCGTATTTTTTACCGATTTTCAGATTTCAAACATGGCCAAAAATTGACCAAAATTCAAAAACGAGGACATCGTAAAATTCGTCTCGTCGAGACGGATCAAACCATATTCACAATAAATTGAATTTTAGTCTAAATTTCTCAGAGTTGAAAAGATGGATTAGCGGTAGCTCCGTGACTTTGGAAAATTGCTTGAAACTAGGATAAAAATAGCTAAAATTTTGAAATTAAAAATACCGTTAATTCTCGGAGATCCTGGAATAGCGATACTCCAGTGATTTTCAAAGATACCCCAAAGATTTTCAAAAATCGCTTGTTTCTGGGGTAAAAATCGAGAAAAATTTGAAAACAAATAGGATTAACTCTCGGAGTTGAAAAAATGAAATAGTGGTACCCCAGTGGTTTTCAAAATTCGCCGATAACAGGGGTAAAAATCTAGAAAATTTGTTTAAAAAATATACCATTTGATTCTTTTTATCGAAGCAGAATTGAAAAACAGGAATAGCGGTACCCCTACCCTCATAATTCCCTCACAATTTAGAAAATCACTTGTAACTCGAGTAAAAATCGAAAAAAATTCGAAACCGAATGTAACACTAGATTCGTCTCGTCGAGACGAATCAAATTGTATATTCACTTTTGAATTCTGGTCCAGAATTTTTGAAGTTGAAAAAATGGCGTAGTAGTACCCCAATGATTTTCAAAATACACTAGTTCCAGAAAAATTCAAAAACGAATATACCATTGAATTCGTCTCATCAAGACAGAGTTGAAAAAATGGAATAGCGGTACTTCCATAATTCAGAAAATCATCCGTAACTTGGGTAAACATCGAAAAACATTCAAAAATGAATACATCATTAGATTCGTCTCATCGACAGAGTTGAAAAAATGGGAAATACCCTTACAATTTAGAGAATCACCCGTAGGTAAATCTGGTGAAAATTAAGAAAAATTCGAAAACTAATATTATATCATTAGATTATTTTGTTTGATCAAAAAATTACTTCTGAAAGAAAAAAAATGAAGAAGTCATTGCCTTTTTAATCAAAATTTGGAAAACTGAGAGTCAAAAATATTTCAAACTTGTTTTCATTACTTAGTCATTACAGTTGAAGCTTCTTGAATTTTTTATGTTATTTTAAATGATTTTCAAATAATTTTAGTGATCACTTATTTCACTATTTTAAATCATTTTTATTCATAGATGAACTCTACATTTACCTATCGCCATTCGCCCTTCCTCTTCAGAATAATTATGACCCATTTATAGAAAGTTCTCATCTGTGAGCCCATTTCCCTAGCAAAGCATTATTTCATTCACCTCGTTTAATTTACACCAACACCTTTTCAGGGGTTGGAATACGGACTATTGCACGACTCGAATATGACAATAATTCAAGTAGCTTACCCAAGGTTTGACATCCCAAATACATACGAAAAAAAGCTCAACTCGATTTTCCAATTTATACTCCCTCCTTTTGAAAACACATCCGTGATAATTCATTACCTACCAATTTCATCTTAATTACTGAACCGAAAGCTGGCCTCTTTTCATCGGTTGTTTTCTATGCGGCAAAAGGTTACACGAGTTGAACAGAGTATCCAAATATATAATACGATTGTACGTATTGACATTTCACACGATACCTTTATTTCTTCACCCATTAATCCAATTTTTTTAAACGACCCATCGCGATCTTTTGCTTTTCATGTGATATGGTACGTTGAACCGTCGAGTACCCAATATGGTCTTTAATTCTCTACACAATTTATCAAATAAATTCAAAAAGCACACCGCGGAAGGCATACTTTTGGTTTTGCGTAGGCAATGATTTCAATACACATTTACCCACATTGAATCATTCGAAACAAAACAAATTCGGAATGAAAAACACGTTCGTTCTCTGAATTTGGATACAAAAAACACCGCTCGTACTATGAACTTTGAACTAAGTATGTTAAATACAGCCGAATAAAATTCTCGATCTTTCTCGACAATATTTCCATACGTTTAAAAACTACTACATATTTTATAAATCTACGTAAAAAAAACAACGCTCGGCCGACTTGAATAAACAAATGAAATCTATCTTCGCGAATATACCAACTCGCATAGTCGTCGGTAGCATTTTCATACGCATGTTTAACCACTTAGTTTTCTCTATAAAACAAACAAAGAGCATCGGTTATATATCTTCGAATATAGTACGTTAAAAGCCTGCATTTGATGGAACCAGGTACACAAAGAAATTTGCATTTCTCCCAAGAATAGAAAGCTCGATTTGACTTGACGGAATTTCAAATAGGCACCTACCTACCTACCTACATTCATCAGAAATATATCACGTTTGTTTTCAAACTGATAAATAAATATGACCCAAGATATCACCCGATAAAACACGTAGACAAATTTTCGCACTTTATTTTTAGATCGAGACTAATGGTACCTCAAATACCAGAAATTGGGTGAAAAATTGTGTAAACAATATGGCAGATGAGCTTTTTACATTTTTACACGTTGGGGTGAAATATTAAAAATTATAAAAATCAATTTTAAAGTTTATTCGTTTCGATTGTAGGTGTCTACTGGATTTGAAAAATAAAAATTCTCGTTACTTTCTAGATTTTTTTTTTTTTTTTACCAGACAAAAGAACTCCCTTTTTATCCTTCGATTAAAAAATTCAAGGAAAGAAGGAAATGTTGAAAATTTTTGTTTTTGGCAGAAAAATCATTCAAATTTTTGCTATTTTCTGGTTTTCCATGTTCTTCTTGCCAGTATAGACACCACGTTGCCGAAAAGATAATTTTTTTTTAATAAAAAATGAAATCAAAGACAGTTAAAGCATTTAAATCATTTAATATTGCGACTAAAATTTTAATACACTCGACTAATTACCCTTATACATCACGAAAAGGTAACAGGGTACTTAAATACCGCTTGTTACGTCATTAGTCTCATTTTATTTCGCGGTTTGGTAAAATTTTCGTCTTACGATAAAAGGGATATTTAGGTAAGGAAATATCTCGTCGATGACAAGCTACCCATTCTGTGGTAGGCCTGCAGACCTATTTATAACTCAAATACACCTGATAACCAAGTACCAACAATACGTGTGAATTTTGGAACGTATTTAATGAAACAATAGATTATATACGTTTTCTCTAGACAAAGTAATATGAAAAATTTACAAAAATCTGTCATTTTCAAATACCTACCAATTGTTAATAATTTTCGATTACCTTCCAAAAAGCCTGATATTTGTAGATAATTTAATGTGATCTTGTCCCATTTCATTATGATTTCAGCTATCAAAGTTGAAACATGATTTTTCGAGAATTTTTGAAAATTTAAAAGACATTTTTCAAGAATTGATAAAGATGAAATCATATAGAGACCAAAAAAGTAACATCAATTTTACTCTCCAATTTTTAAAAGAATTCACCGAAAAAATGAACAATTAAATTTTTATTTTGACAAAAGCATGGCTATTGTTAATCAACTTGAACCATTCTGAAGTTTTCACTTCAATTTGGAATGTATTTCTTCCTTTTTGGTCATTTTGTATCAAGGTTTTGCAAGTTATGCAAAAATTGGCTAAAAAAACTGCAGGCATACTTATTGCATTCGACATGGTTCTTCACTTCCTCCAATATCATCCAAGTTTCAAATGGGTAAATTTTTTCATAACCTTCACAATCTTACTTACACACAAAATTTTTCAAAAAAATAAGGAAATTGAATCCGAATCAAGGTAAAAATTTCAGAATGGCTCAAGTAAGTTTTAATTCTTCCAAAAATCAGATTTTTGTCAAAAATAAAAATTTTAATCGCGCAAGTTTTTTCAGCGAGTTCTTCAATACGGAGTTACTTTGGTTCTAGGGGATGATGGGGGCTCATACGAGGCTAACTATCAATTACACAGGGCGACACAAATTTTGTTTTTGGGTTCTCATTGCCAAATTTGGGTTGCTTTTATATAACTAATAAAGAAAAAAAATATTTTTTTTGACCAAAGTTTACTTTGGGGGGTGGGGGGCCAAAAACTGATTTTTCGAGGTCAATAAGCCTGAGCATTACAAAACAAATTGAAAATTTTTTTTTGAACTAATCTTGTAGGAAATTTTACGGCGAATCCAATGCCGCAAACCTCAGACCTCCGTCTCTTTTTTAAAAAAAGTTACAGCTCATTCTTACTAAAATTTTGTGAAAAAATCGCATTTTTTTCGCAAAGAAATGAAATTTGAGAGAAAAGTAAGGATTTTAAGGCCATAATGACCATGGTGAGAGTTGTAGGAAATTTCACGGCGAATCGAATGCCGCAAACCGCGGACCTCCATCTCTTTTTGAAAAAAAGTTACAGCTCATTCTTTACAAAATTCTGTGAAAAAATCGCATTTTTTGTGCCTTTTTTGCGAAAAAGTAAAATTTGAGAGAAAACTAAGGGTTTTAAGGCCATTATGACCATCGATGATGTACCACGACCCAATACCAATTTTAACCCCCCCCCCCCCCGCCAACAATTCTTTCCCGCTGTTTCTTTAGGGTCTTGTTCTACTGTAAAAGTTGTTCACTACTTTTTTGTTTTACATTAATTTTTTGCAATTCTTTTCTGAAAAAAAAAGTTTTCCTGTGTAAATTCATTACCTTGAGAGTTACGAGTCAGAAAACTGCTAAGGATGGTTAGATTTCTTCCAAGAGTCAGATGTGTCTATTACGTTTTCGAGTTGTGAATTTTCGTGGTATGTCATTAAGGTTAGTTAATGGACCACCTTCAACAATTTTTATGCAATAAAACCTTTGCCAGCAAAAATTGATTCGTTACTTTCTTTTTTGAAAGCTGTCTGTAATACTGTTCCCTGTTACTCGAAAATATTTTGAAAACTATGCCTCCCAGAAAAATCATCCAGGGCCTATTCGATAGGAAATTTAATTCTCTACAACTCTCACCATGGTCATTATGGCCTTAAAACCCTTACTCTTCTCTCAAATTTCACTTCTTTGCGAAAAAAAAACAACAAAAAATGCGATTTTTTCACAAAATTTTGGAAAGAATGAGATGTAACTTTTTTTAAAAAAGAGACGGAGGTCTGCGGTTTGCGGCATTGGATTCGCCGTGAAATTTCCTACAAGATTAGTCAAAAAAAAAAAAAATTCAATTTTTTTTGTAATGCTCAGGCTTATTGACCTCGAAAAATCAGTCCCCCCCCACAAGCAAACTTTGGAAGCCAGGATTGAGCAAGGTGATGTATTTTGATGTCTAGAAACAGAATTTCGGCATGAGAACCCAGACACAGAGCAAAAAATTTTTTTGTCGCCCTGTGTTATTTTTAGAATTTTGATTACGTCTATGCCAGAGAAAAGTTAGAATTACGACACCACGTGGAACAAAAATTATCAACAATTTCGAGTAAATGTCTAGGTATCATTTTCATTCATCTTGAACTATTTTCACCACATTGTCAAAAAACAAAATGAAACGAATTTTTATTCTTATTCATAATTTTATGAATTTTTAATTACGAGATAATTCCACTTCTATAATTTCAGCTAGATCGCTTCCTTTGGAAAATTAATTTCGAACAAATACCTAATCAGTTTTTAGTTTGATGCAGCTTCGAGTATCGCCATAAATATTTCGGTCGAATTTCCATTACCCCAACTTGATCGAAAAATGACTCGAATTCAAAAATTTCGAAACTTTATTTCGATAAATTTGTACTCGTCAAACTCGAATTTAACATTAAATTCGTATTTGGCCAACTGTAATTTTCCGACAAATACACCACAGTGAGAGAAAATCAGACAATTGAAATTTAATAGGTAACGTAACTAAACCTCAAGACATCAACTCGAGAACTTTACAAACAACAAAAAAACGCAGGCAGACGTCCCTTTCGAAAATTTGCCAACTTGTTTGAAAATTTAGGTACCTACGTCTTCAAAACGCAATTTTGCACGTTCTGGTGTTTCCTCTCATACATGTTCCTTCGTTAATCTTCTGGATTTACTTGACTATATTTTTTATCATGGTTCATCGCAAAATCACCTACGCTTTTTTGTATACTATAAAAATCAATGTTCCAACGATGGGTAAATTATTAATCCAACTTGCTATGGAAAAAATTATAACTAGTTAATGGAATTTCACCAATATTAAAATCGTAGGTACCGCTTTTCTTAACACGCTTGTTCATTAACTAAAAACATACTTCGTTGATTACAATAAGGAAACATTTACGATCGAATTTTAAATTAATAAGAAATGAAGGCTAGACCCACGCCAAAACGGTATTTCCGCGAACCATATGCAACAAAATTTTCGAAAATAAATAAATAAATAAATTTCTCCACTCGAGTAGAACAAAGTCAACTTAAAACTTTATACTCGAGTATATTTTATTTATGTTTCGATTTTTCTAAATAACGAAACGACAAAGATAACGCTCACGTTTTCCCAACTTTAGTCATATAGTATTTCTCAATTAACCAATACTACAGCCGAGTATTAAATTTAATAAAACTTTGCCACCCGGATATAAAGAACACTGTCTCAAGTAAAAATTCCGCATAGGAAATATACCCATCACGTTCATCGGCGTAATACGTGATGTGATATAATACTCCGCCAAAGGTATAATGTTTTTGTTATATACTCGAGTAATACGCTAAATTACAAACTCCCCCGAAATACTTTACTAATCCGAAATAAACCTTTTTAACTAATTGAACAATGTAAAATGTAAAGTTAAAAAGACTAATTGAAGGTGAACTAATCCCTGGTGTTTCAACACTTATGTACAGTTTACTTTACTTTCAAACTACACAGAAATTACTTGGAAAGTATAGGTATCTTGAAAACTTTAAAATAATTTCAAACTTGGGACGATGACTGCTCATACTAAAAACCTATATTGCTCGGGGAATATGTGAAAATGAATCGAATAAAAAAAAAAGTTGTAATAATAAACCCATGATATGTTTTCTTCACACATACGAAACAGCCCCGATGAAGAAAAAAAATTAATAATTCAAAAGTTGACCGTCGTGTTGTGTCGTTTTCACACGTATGCAATATTTAAGCTAGGTACCTATCTTTTTACGCCCCATCGGCTCCCAGCAGTTTCATATAATATCAAATATCTGAGATCATTTCGACAGTACAACTTCAGGCGATGTCGAATACGAGTAGGTATCACCTCTCTTTCTTAGATATTTATTATTCGAGCTATATTTATTACTTCGTTTGAGAAAAAAAAAATACAAAATAGATGGAGAATTTTTCTACCAACAATTGCTTCAGACGACCACTTCAATATGGTACTGGGTGTTTTCAGTTTAGGTATTTCGTTTCCGAGCACCTACCCACGCGTTAAAATCAACAAACTCTAAACATGTAACTCGGAATTCGTCATCTCGGCGAATACAATTTCCAAAATGCAATCATTCTCGATTATTTGTGCTGATTTGAAAGAGAAAAAAACAACATTTTCGTACCATTTTGATAGCTATAATAGAAATGTTACTTCCGCGTCATCAATTTTACACGCGAGCTCGTTACCAACGACATGAAAAATTCCATCTATGAGGTATAAGTAAGCGCAATTTTTTAGACTTTTTTGAGCAGTAAATAATCAAAATTAAATTGGCCTAAAAGGTCGACAGGGGAGTTTCAGGCTTACGAGAGGGAGGTTAAAAGGTAATAGGGTATTTACCATTATAAGTAAGTATCACATACCTTGTATTTGACAGTTTAGTATTTTTTTTCATCAGCATTTTTTTCATTTTTTCTACATAACTGTGAAAGGACTCAAATTTTGAAATTTTTCATCATAGATTATTTTGATGGAGGATGATACTGGCTTTGAAATTTTATGATAACTCTTTGATTTTATATACAATTTAATGATTTATGACGTCCGTCGTGGTGACAAAAAAGCAATGATTCTTATACTTACGATGAAAATTTCTCAAAATTCAATATTTTTTCTTGAATGATACAGAACGTTGTTTCAAAAACTCCCCCGCTAAAAGTTTCTAAGAAAATTTCCGAATCATACAGTGAAACTTTTCTAGAACCTTCGGCGAGATATTTTTCCTCCTCATACCCTCCCTCCATGAAAAAAATTTACCTACGCAAAAATTGAAATAATGTAATTGTTTTACAGACCGGGTCAATTTTTTTTTTAATTTCATCAGTACAACATAAAATACATAAAACATTAATGAGATAAACAAAATTCAAAGTTTAATTAATAATTCCCTCCCCCCCCCCCAAAAAAAATATATATACAATATCATGTACGAATAAAAATTTGGTTGCCACTATTTTCCAAAAAATATTTAATCTTTCCCGAATTTTCAGACTTTCAAGGTCCATTTTTTTACATTTTCTAGACTTCTTAACATGAAGGGTGTTCCACGAATCGTCTGCCAAACGTATTTTTTTTTGGATATAATCGGGTACAATTGAAAAAAAACTTGGGATGAA
Organism: Pseudococcus viburni; assembly: GCA_033439095.1. NCBI lineage: Eukaryota > Metazoa > Arthropoda > Insecta > Hemiptera > Pseudococcidae > Pseudococcus > Pseudococcus viburni. Next base: position 542,832 of record JAVBJF010000189.1, on the reverse strand, counting down.
ACATGTTGCCGATCTTGAAAATTGAAGGAGCAAATGTTGTGTCTGAAAAAATCACGTTAAATTTTTTTCAACCGTGGGAATGGAGTGTACTTTGAAAACTGAACTAATTTTCATTTTATGGTTTTTGCCCAACTTTAAAATTGAACGGGCTACAAAAAAATTGTCCAAAAAAATTGTCCAAAAAAATTCTAAAAAATTAATCAAGGGAATGGATAGTACGTTGAAAACTGAAAAATTTTGTTCTGAAGACATTTTGCCTAACATCAAAAATGAAGGGACTACAATTTATGAACTTGAAAAAAATTCTTAATTTTGAATAGCCTGTAAGCTTGTAGCTCCTTCATTTTTAGTGTTAGGCAAAAAGTTTCCAGAAAAAATTTCTTAAATACATATGAGTACCGTTTTTCCAAACTGAGCTAACTTCAAAAACCGTGCATGAGGAAAGGGCCTTAGGTGCCATTTTTTTCCAGAAAGGGCCCTAGGTGCAATTTTTTCCCAGAAAAAATTGCACCTAGGGCCCTTTCTGGAAAAAAATGGCACCTAAGGCCCTTTCCTCATGCACGGTTTTTGAAGTTAGCTCAGTTTGGAAAAACGGTACTCATATTTAAAAAAAAATGAATTCAATGTAAGGTCAATTGGGGTAATTGTAAATTTTTCGGAAAATTGAACCGATTTTGTGATACTCTTTTTCGTTTTACTCTGTAAGTAAGAAAGTAAAGTGATTAAAATTTTTACCATGTATCAATGAATGTATGAGGAGTAATATGGCGGTTTGTTTTCATCGATTCGATTATTCATTCCGAAATTATGGACTTCGTTTACAATTGGAGAAGAATATTTACATTGTGCCCCATAAAAAACGTATCTCTCAGGGTTTTTTTTGCATAATTTGGAAAAAAATTATACAGATTAAATATTTAAACGCGTAGAAAAACTAACTTGTAAATAAAAAATCAAAAAAAATAAAAACAAAAAAAAAGATATTTTGTGTTTAAATTTGTGAATCCCATTTAAATAACACGTGTTTACAATTACCCCACACCTGAAAAATTTGATGGGTATTTGTAAATGCTGCAGAAAATTAATTTCTCAGCTTCGAAAATCATAAGAATTTAATTTCATCATTTTTGAATACCCGTAGAACTAAATTAATGCATCAAACACCAACTTTTTTACTTTTTTCTATTTTTTCTCTAATTTTGAAGATTACGTAAATTGTGTGAAAATCGAAATTTGATATCATGTTTTTTTCATCGCGAAATTTTTCATCACAGCTGTCGCCAAGAACCCGAAGTTTTTTATTATAGTAAGACCAATTATTCAAAGTTTTTATTTTTGGCAACTCCAGCTCGCTAGATGCATTTAAGTATTTACAGCACGACTTGTTTACAATTACCCCAAATGACCTTACTGTCCATTCCCTTGATTAGTTTATTTTTTTAGAATTTTTTTGTAGCCACTTCAATTTTAAAGTTAGACAAAAAGTCATAAAGTGAACATTTTTTTCAGTTTTTAAAGTACTATCCAATGGTTGAAAAAAAATGTTGACGTGATTTTTTCATAAACAGCATTTGCTCCTTTAATTTTCAAGATCGGAAACATGTTCATCTCAAGTTTTTTTTCTACCGGTGCCTATCCGGTTAAGTGTATCCAAAAAAGAAGTATGGCAGACATTTCATGGAACATCCGTATTTCGCTTGTAGAAAGAGGGAAATCAAAAACTGAAAATCTAACATTTTTTTCAACATTTCTGTCCTGTAAGGATTCAAGCTCCTTAGATTCTGCATGTGCAGGGGTGCGGCCCCGAACAATTTCGTTTTCGGGGCTCGGGTCATGGAATTTTCAAAAAAAAATTATCGGAGCTTAGGCTTTGGGTCGGGCCCTGAGAATTTTGGGTTTCGGTCTCAGGGCTTACTGTTTGGGGCTTGGATGAAATTTTCGGGGCTTTTCGGGGCTTTTCAGGGCTTTTCAGGGCTTGCAATTTTTCCCCCTTAAAATTTTTCCCATATTCAATTTATTTTCTGAAATTTCAGTTTTAGTTGAAAAAATTAAAATTCAACAGCTAAAAAAAAATTCTATTTCAGTTATTAATTTAATTTCAATTTTGCTCGGGTCGGGGCTTCGTTAAATGAAGTTTTTTAGGTTTCAGGGATTGAATATTAAACTTCAAGACAAAAATGTGAGGCTCCCCGGGACTCGGGGCTTGGGCCGCACCCCTGCATGTGATGTAGTATATAATATTAAGTTTCACATGTCCCAGCGAAGCGGATGCAAGATTTGAAAATTCACAATTTTCAGAGACCAACTAATTAATTTTTCAAACGTTGGCTGTTTTGAAAAAATTCCATAATTTTTGAATGGGAATTCCAAAATTTTCCAACATCTCCAGGAGTCATGTAAAAATGCATCTTTCATTCAAATATGCATGACTTTTGAGCTAAATACAAAATTTTTACATATTTTTCCTGTTTTTTCAGCACCATTTTGACAATTGTAGAATCCATTTTTACACAGGGTATAAGATATTATATTGGATCCTTACAATCAGAAATGCTCTAAATTGAGCCTCAAGCTCAAGGTAGAAATTAAATTCTTTTCCGAAAAAAATCAAAAATTTCTACATGCTTATACCAAATTACTTATGGTATATGTTTTGAAGTTGAACTCATCTGCAGTCTTCATCAGTTTACGAACGATGCACCACAAAAGATATTTTGAATGCAAATATTGTTTTAAAATCATGAGAAAACTCAAGGAAAACTTTTCCACCACTAGTGATTCCCATTTTTTAAGAGTAGGAAAGTTCACCTCTTTCTCTCCCGAGGCAGCTTGCCCTTCCTAATAATGGCAAAAATCACATTTCTAGTCGGAAAAATCAGATTTGAGTAGAAAAATTCTCGAAACTGATGACCTCATTTTGGAAAACTCCAGTTCTGAGTTGGATAAAGTGAAAATAATTATACCTCGAGTCGAAAAAATAATTGGGGAAAAATCCATTCCGGCTGAAAATTTTTGATGTTTTCGTCTTTACTTCGGGGTTTCCCTCTTTCCTTCGCTTTCCACCACGTGAAAAAATATTTTCAACATTATGTAAGGTGGTATCTTTGCATTTCATATTTAGTAAAATTTCAAAAAAATTTCGTATAACACCATTAAAAATAGAACATACTCGTCTAAATCTAAACTTCTCAAACTGACAAAAACCAGGAAAAAAATACAAAACAGAACGAGTTCGTTTGATAAATACATTAGCGAATGGTTTAATTTCACACTTCGTAGTTCGTACTTCGTAGTTTAACGAATTTCGCAGCATAATTTACGAAATGGAACAACGCTGTAATTATTAACAAAAATAACGTAGTTTTTAGGTAAAAATAGTATTTTGAGTCCGAGTACAGGAAAAAGTTTTTAAACCGTATTTTAAAAAGCTTCGTATGCAAAAAAAAATTGATAAAATATTCACTCATCGTCAACCAGTTATTTTAATGTACTCCTACTTTAGGTATTATAAATTCGCACGTGAAATGGTATTAAACTGACGACTTTTTGCTTTAGATAGGCTCAAGCAGGTATTTTTTCAAAAAAAAGGTTTAAGATTAAAAATTTATCTGTTCTTCTGGTGAAGGAATCAAAACAATGTTCATCAGTCCGGAAAACCCTTCATTGTGTGTACATCACATTTCAACTATAGAGCAGGTACTTAAAAAAATAAAATAAATCACCGACACTTCCATATATAAAAACTTTTGTTCGAAAAAATTTTTAAGCTCAAGATTTCCATAAGCCATACCTACCTAGTTACCTACATACCCAATATTTTACCTATCCGTAAGAGATAGAAAAAAATCTAGAAATATTTATAATTATTTTTTATTACATCTTTGAATTAAAAATGCGTTGAAACGTATTTCATTTACCTAATAACCTGTTTGCGCTCAACTTTTTTAATCTAAAAGAAATTCCCTTTTAAACATTTAGCTAGAAAAAATATATCCTTCAATTTCAACAGGAAAATTGCACCCATTGAAAATTAATTAAAAGCAGAACTTGATCGAAACAAGAATTGAAAAAACGAACAAAATTTAGGGAGGGGGGACTGAAAAAAGAAAGATTTGACTCAGAAAATTTAATCTTGTATGGAAATATTGAAACAATAGGCAATCAAATAAACATTGATTATTATGAATAGAAAACAAACAAAAACCAGTAAGTAAATAAGAGAAAATAAAAATTCAAAAAAATGATAAGATTTCAAAACATCAAAAATTACTGTTATTTTTACATAATTTTATAATTTTATAAATTATTAGAAACTTGTCTGGTCTAGAAAAAATTAATTAAAGAACCCTTTCTTAGATTTTTGAGGATGTGGGAGATAAAATCTATCCATTGAAGTCAAAATTCGCCAAGTTTTTTGCATAGAAAAAAATTATTCATTCGGTCAAAAATACGGGAAGGTCCAATTTTCCAAACATACACTTGAAGATATCTTTAGATGAAATGCTGAACTACATTTTCAAGTACTCAGGGCAAGCGCGAGATCTATAGTCGAGTTAGAAAGGTGTAAAGTTGATACGTAGATGAATCAAATCATGCATTTGGTTTTGGAATAGGCAGCGTGGCAGCTAATAAGTAAATGACAACTAAAAAAAAAAATCCCAATAAAATTCATAAAATTACTTTCCCAACAATTTTTCAAACGACATCAATATTTTAATATATAATTTGAAAATATAAAATATGCCTCGAAAAAAAAGAGTAATGCCTAAATAGTGCACGGATATATTCATAGAAAGCGCTGAGATGTCGAATACTTCAAAACAACATTTCATAGGGTTCAATTTTCGCACACAAGATCACGCTAAAACACTCAAGCTCAGCATTTATTTCATTTTCGATGATATTTGAATCAAACCGGTATCATTTATAATTTTGTACATTGAATACATAGTGCCAAATTCAATCATCAACGACACAAAAAGTTCAAACTTTAAAGCAATAAAACAGAAAATTCTCCAATCATCATAATTTTCATTTGTTTTTATTTTTGAAAAAGAAAATCAAAAAAAGTTGGTATGCAAAAAAATCAAAAATACAGTTCTATGTACTTCCTATCAAATTAAAAATTCAATTTTGGTATCAGGTATACATAAACCAATAATTTATTCCTCCAAATAGGTAGATAGGTATGTAGATGTAGGTTGAATAAAAATTTTGTCTCAAAAACGTATTATTTTCCATCTCAGCATCCATAAAAGGCAAAATCGATGCCTATAAACTTTTCGAATACCTATAATTTTCAAAAAATTTTACTTTGTTGATCCCTTATCGACGTCGAAGCAAATCCCAGTTTAAGGTTAAACTTCGCCAGTGATTTTTAAATCGGAGACCCGAGATATCCAGAAATATACGTTCAACGCCAACGGTACGTATTAGAAATCATCGGGGATTTCGATTTTCCAGCATAACTTTTTCAACGGCGGAATTAATTTCGAATTCTAATAACAAAATTTCTACACTTGGAGAATCGAGATAAGAAAACTATCCGCAGATCTGTTTGAAAGATTGTAAAAATTTCTAAACTGTAATTAAAGTGAACATTTCACATTTTGCTATTAACAAATCATAACGATAGCGTACGTGAAACCAAGAAAATAAATGTAAAGAGGCTTTACAATATACTTTCACTCGAGTCCACTCGTATATTTTTTCAAGTGTATAAGAATCAATAATTTTTCAAAAAAGGCGAAGAGTATATTATAGAAAATGGTTCATTCGATTTTTCCACGTTGCGAGAGATTTTCCAAACACATCAAATAAACGTACCTAATCATGTGGAAGAGAGCAAAATAATTTTCGTACCACATGTCAGTACCTAGGCAATTTTGCAAATTCGATTATTTCAAGGTAGGTATTTTCGAATCGATGTGAGAATAAGGTTGAAAAATCTAAGAAGATGATTTCTCATATTTTGACAATTTTTTTTAACAAATGGAAAAGTTGGACGGGGAGAGGTAACCAAACTTTAAAAAAAATTAAATTTCTTAAAATTTTTACGACGAGACCTTTGGTCAATTCTATCAAGATCAAAACTTTTGGATTTTAATCGTTGAAAAATCTCTAAAACATTTCAAAAAGCAAAAAAATTGAGACATTTTTTCATTTTTGAGAAAAACGACGCAAATTCAGGGCGTGCCTAACAAAATTTGTTGTATGTTTTTTTTACTTTTCTATGGGCCATCTCTCCCCCAAAAAATTAATTTAAAGAAAAACTTCAAACAAAATAATATAATTTTTTAAAAAATCGCAATGAGTTCCTAAATTTAAATTTTTACGAACGAATTCAAAGAATTATGATTCAAATAAAATCGCAATGAGCTATTTTTTAATTTAAATTATGTAAATTTTTCTCAATTTTAGGAAGAAAGCTTGACCTTTGAGTTCAAAGACTTGACTTTGCATGACTAGCTTGACCTCTTGGTCAAAAGTTCAACTTATCTTGACGAGCTCGACTTAGCTTGATCCGTTGATCGTTAGACACCCTGAAATTTCACAAATTCTCAATTTTTTCCAATCCGCCGTAAAAGGAAAAGTTTATTAAAATCAAGTAAAAAATATTTGAATTTCTTGTCTCAAAAAATTCCAAAGCTTTCAAAAAGTTCTGAATCTAAAACACAAGATATTTCAAAAAGGATGTGTCGTCGACATTGGCTCGAAGAATTTCATCAAACATAGATACCTATGTAGTATGTAAGGTAAATTGGGGTAATTGTAAATTTTTCGGAAAATTGAACCGATTTTGTGACACTCTTTTTCGTTTTACTCTGTAAGTAAGAAAGCAAAGTGATTGAAATTTTTACCATGCATCAATGAATGTATGAGGAGTAATATGGCGGTTTGTTTTCATCGATTCGATTATTCATTCCGAAATTATGGACTTCGTTTACAATTGGACAAGAATATTTACATTTACCCCACAGTGATGGGGTAAATGTAAATGCATACATTGTGCCCCATAAAAAACGTATCCCTAGGGGTTTTTTGCATAATTTTGAAAAAAATTATAGAGATTAAATATTTAAACGCGTGGAAAAACTAACTTGTAAAAAAAAATCAAAAAAAATCAAAACCAAAAAAAATGATATTTTGTGTTTAAATTTATGAATCCCATTTAAATAGCACGTGTTTACAATTACCCCACACCCGAAAAATTTGATGGGTATTTGTGAATGCTGCAGAAAATTAATTTCTCAGCTTCAAAAATCATAAGAATTGAATTTCATCATTTTTGAATGTCCGTAGAACTAAATTAATGCATCAAACACCAACTTTTTTACTTTTTTCTATTTTTTCTCGAATTTTGAAAATTACGTAAATTGTGTGAAAACCGAAATTTGATATCATGTTTTTTTCATCGTGAAATTTTTCATCACAGCTGTCACCAAGAACCGGAAGTTCTTTGTTATAGTAAGGCTAATTATTCAAAGTTTTTATTTTTGGCAACTCCTGCTCGCTAGATGCATTTAAGTATTTACAGCAGGACTTGTTTACAATTACCCCATGTTTACAATTACCCCAAATGACCTTACGTACTTACTACTTAAACAAATTAATTTTTTCAGTCATAATAAAATCTGGGCGGCTATTCTTGAAATTCTTTATCCGAGTTATTTGTGCTATTTACGTAATTCAAAAATCATCACTATTTACGTTATTTATTTGCATCTATAATAAAGTCGATTCTTGAAATTTGCATTTTGCTGGTCGTTATCAATTCGTCAAAACCAATTTTTTGATAAAATGACCAATGAAATTTGTTTTCATCTTCACTTTTTACTGGCCAACAATTTTTAAATGAATTTTTGGGGTCTTTATCTTCGTTATTTTATTGTAAACATAAAGCCGAATAACCTAGGTTGCGTTCAGGATGGAAAATGTATACACAAAAATGACGTCATTTTTGTGTATAAACATATAAAGAAATTTAGAGGATGTGCGAATTCATTCCTTTCAAAAATAGGAATTTAAAAACTGATGGTTAGCAAAGGAACCTTTTTGCCTTGAATTTATATTGAATGATTACAGTATTATTTTCTTTGTATGTTTTTATCACTATTTTTTCGAATCAAAATCTTTCAAGAACGAAAACAATCTGATTGGTTAATTTTTGTATACACCTAAAAATGACGTCATTTTTGTGTATACACAACCCAACCTGAACGCAACCCTAAGTGCCTTTGTACATACAAGGCAACTTTGTGAGTTGTGGCAACTATCTAGACATTTCTCTAGATTGTTGCCATAACACACCAATCACATTGACTCAAGTTGCAGCAACTTGCAAAGTTGCCTTGTATGTACAGGGGCCCTAAGATAACGAGTTTCAAGAATACCACTTGTCAAAAAAATAACACGAATAGCAAAAATAACTCGGATAAAGAATTTCAAGAATAGCCGCCCAGGATATACCTTTTAACTAATCTATGTTCATTATTCTTCAAAATCTTCGTTTAATAAAAATAAATAATTGTCATGATTATTATCTGGATTGTAGAAGTACCTTCAGTTCACAAAAAAAATTACTAAAATAAATAAATAATTGGTTGGCAAAGAGAAATTTAAAGCTTTAGAAGGATCCCTACTCAACGTGAACAGACTGCACGTATTTTTCTCTCATTATTCGAGAAGAAGGACTATAAGATGACACTTAATCAAAAAAAAAGGTCGAAATTTTCTTTGAATAACATTTTATTAAATCGTAGGCTGAACTGAAAAAAATCATGTACGAAAAAATCAGCATTTTCAAGGTAGAAAAAACGGAAATTTCTATTACGTTTTCAACATTTTAAAAAAAAATCCTAAAAATCATTAGAATTTTTCATACTTGAATTTCAAAAATTTTCAACTTCGAAGATATCCTTGAGATTGGCGGATACGTAGGTATTTTTCTTTTGTTTCAAATTGAACCAACAAAAAAACATTTTCGTTCGCATGAATTTTCTTCTTCTTTCTTGTATTTTTCGTTTTTAAAAATTTCTCAACTTCTCTCTAATTTTTGAACGAAATTATTAAAATTTTAGTACCTCTCAAGCTACTTTGAAAATTAATTAATTGATTAATCAAATAAATAAATAAAATACAGATTTTTACAATTTACCTCGAAATACATTTGACCAATTTTAAATGCATCTTAAGATGGAGGAGAAGGTTATTCAGCCACTCAAATTGCTTGAAACGTGCAGTAGAAATAAAATTCCAAAAATATAATTTGTAATCAATCATATTTCTAAAAAAAAAAAATCGTTATTAAACCATCTCATCGTGTGTATCAAAACAAGAGGATATCTTAAACAGAATAAACTAAACTAACTTATTCAGAAAGCCTTGAAAATCACTCAAAATTTGAGTTCGGTATAAAACTAAATGCAGCTTGTGAAATACCTACGTCAGAAACTGATCTAAACGTGGATTTTGTTAAATTATCTTGCCAATTTGCCTTCAAGAACTTTTTCGACCCCCTCCCCCCTCGTAATCCCAAAAGTGCCTAATTTTCACTTTTCGAAAATAGACATTCTTTTCATTAAAAAAACGTCGACAATACAATTCATTACACAATCCTTCAAGGTTCAAGCTGAATTTTTTGTAATTTTCACGAAATAAGCATTAAAAATAGTATATAATTTTTTTTAGCTAATTCTCAATCGGATGTGATTTCACCATTTTTTTTTCAATCGAATCAGAAATAGAAGAAACTGAAAATTATAAATCAGTCAAAATTTTACCAAAATGGCAAAAAATTTTGATTTTTTGAAACCAAACACTCGTATTGTTTGCAAAGTCAGAAAGAAAAGAGGGGAATTGGAACATCCTATTCATAAAAAATCATCACGAAATCATCTCGTAATATAAATCCTTAGAAACTCATATCAATATAAACGTTTCAATCAAAATACCTGAATCTTCATTTCAAAAGAATTTAAATCGACGCGTGTGACTTTCAATAGATTCAGATACCAGGGGTGTTCAATATATTCCAACATCCCTAACATTCCTAATACTTTCTCCAACACGAAAAAATTTTAAAAAAGGATTTTCACACTCAGGGGTATTGCCATTTTTCGTAAACTCGTCGTAGTCAAATTTACGAATACAATTTACATCTTTATAGCGCTTCTTCTTCTAAAGCTATACAAGTATCCTATTAGCACACAAACATTCATTTTTTTTCTCTTTTTTGCCTACCAATTTCATCTCATTATCAATGTTTGCACGTCATCACATCTCGTAGTGATGATTTCAAGTTTTTCACTCATAATTGAGCCTCCTTTGACTTATTTTTTCGCCTGTACGAAACGCGGAAATTGTTTAAAATGAAAATTTTCCATTCCGAAATCAAAAAAAGTTGCTTGTTTTAGAGCAAGTACCAAACTAGCATCTTAATTTTAATTGGACGACGTTTCTTTGTTATCTCAGCTCGAGTTTTTCCCCACTTTTGTCGAATAAATAACGAGTAAATTGTTCAAAAGAAAAAAATTAGCTATTTGGAGGACGCCACAGCCTTGAAAATTACCCCGACTTGAAATTTCCAAACTTCCCTGGACTATTTCGCTATAGCAGTATGGGAAATTACGTAATGTTTCATATACAACGTCTCATCTAGCTTCAACCAGGTGGATCGTTTTTCAAAGTTTACTACACCGATCGGCGCCGCGATGTACTAAAATACACCGCATTTCGTTTAATTATCAAACTTTAATACTCATTAAGTATAAAATCGACGCTCATTGCCTTGTGGCAACCCATTGAATAGAATTATCCATTGATTTAACCTTATAGGCAGATAAAATTCAATCAACGTGAAATACTAATTTTCACCTACGCGTTTTCGCATTTTAACCTATTACGTATTGTGCATGATTTATACAGATACACAATCTGTACCTATTCTGCCTACGTACATCATATGCATAGAAAAATACATCACCTATAAACGGAAGTAAATAATGAAGGTCGATTTTATACGGTAACATTATTCCCTTCAACGGATATCCGGTCGACAGTAAAATCAAAACATTCGTTCTTCGTGTACCTGTCCCTTTTTTAATTCGTTTAGTTATTAACGCACAGTTAGTTAAAGGTGATCATTATGGTGTTTTAATTATCTCCCTATATCATCCTACGCACAAATAGTGAACGCACAAAGAAATTTTCGTAATGTTTTAATGCCGTAAAGCTTATACGTGTATAAATTAGTGCGAAATTTTTTTCTAATTTTTGGAAAAATAGTTTCATTTTTTTTATTCAACTTGTGCAGAGAGTATATGGCGTATACCGACGAATACTTAATTTAATAGGTACAGAATATCGTTCCTTTGTCACGTTTAGTATGTACATATGATAATTTTATACACAGAAGTGGCACTATTTCAGACCTTAGACCTTCGAATGTTCAGCACATCACACGATTTATATTCAGAAAATTTCATTTAAAAAAACCACCCTCTCCGTGTCCTTGAGAAAATAACAAGGGCTCGTCTTTCAAGATTAAATGCGAAAAAAATACAAATAACATAATTAATGAACTCGAGCACAAAATGAAAATTTTCTGTTTCTAAACGTTCCATTTCAAAATTGTCACGAATGAATTCTCTCGGTGTAAAGGGTTTAATACACGAGCAGCTCCGAAGAAGATAGATATTTTCTGATTTGCCGAAGGCTGCCAGAGAAAGAATATTAATTAGGCCCTGTGGATCTGAACTATTTGTACCTATTTTATTGATTCATCCAGAGTCATAATTCATAGTGCCTAAAATTTACAGTATTGGTAAGGGAAGATGGGGCAGGATGCACCAGGGAGCAAGATGCAAATTGGCTTATTGTCGTCAGTGGTGTGATTGAAATTTTTTTCTGAGCAATTGGTGGATGGGTAATTGGTAGGGCTGAGATTTTTATGATATCGCATATTTGATAGCGTGATAGTAGATACCGCATATCATGGTTTCTTTTGCGATTCATGCATTTCTACGCCGAATTATGCAATTTTATATCGCATATTTTTGCTTATTTCGACGTAATTGCTTGAAAATGCTTATTTTAGCCAAAAAAAGGCCCTTGAACCGCATATTTAACGCTTATTTCGACCGTTCTCGCATATTTGAAAAAAAATCACTAAAAAACAACATAAAAGTTGAAATTTTGAGCTTAAAAAAAATCAACTCTTCAAAATTTGAAAAAAAATAATTCAAGATTTTGTCTGTGACTTGTCGAACGAGTTTTCGATTTGTAGTCGCATCGTTTTCACGAAAATTTTAAAATAAAAAGTTTGATGTTTTTTCTTCTCATAATTCATAATTATAAAAGTTTGATGTTTTTTCTTCTCATAATTCATAATTTTATAAAAGTTCGATGATTTTCTCACTTTACTTCTTTCCTTATTCTAATTTAGTAATTAGGATAGCATTTCTGCATTCAGATTAAAAATACCTACATTTTGATATGCTGCATGGTGGGGTTTGATAGCGCATATAAATGCTTTTTGAGGCAATTTTAATCGCTTTTTATAAGCGCTTATAATCGATTTGATAGCGCATAAAAATCTCAGCCCTAGTAATTGGGTATCCATTCGATACAAAACAGGAAAAAATTACAGACCTGACTGATTGCTTGTCTATGAGTTATTATCAGTAATGTGATTTTACGTGATTTTCGTAAAATTCTTGAAATCTGTTTTTTTTTTTTTGAAATATCATGTTTTCAAGTTTTGAAAAAAAATCAGGTAATTTTTTATGTAATCTACATCCAATTACCTATCGAATGATGTATTTGGTTGGCATTTTCTCCCATATTTTCTTGCCAGTACATCGCGTTAAAGAGAAATAGTGCCAATGGGGCAAGATGCAAATTGAAAATGGGGCGGGATGCAAACATTGTTTTTAAATACGAATTTTTCGAAAAAATCACAAATGGTACGGAAGATGGTTCAATTGATATTTTTGCGATATGTTTTCTAGGATATCACATTTTTGGTTTAATTTATAGATAGAATATCAAAAATATCAAAAGTTTTGTTAAAAAATCATAAAATCAACTAAGGCAGCATAAATTATGAATACTAAGATTTTAGAACTCCTCTTTTCAAAAATTACGCTTTAAATTAAATCTGTAGTATCCATCTCGAATGTACTTGAGTAAATTTTACAAAATAATTCGCGATTTTTCATCATGTCTTTACTGTTTGCATCTTGTCCCTTGGCATTTTGCATCCTGCCCCATCCATGGGGCAGGATGCAAAAAAAGTGAAAAAATTAAAAAAAATTCTGTAGGGCTGATGTATGGACTAAAATGGATTTTTTTCAACGAAATGAAGGGCAATGTTTGAACTTTAATTTGTTGTAAGAATCAGACAATTTGACCAATTTGGATAGATTTGGCAGAACATTTGTCCAAGGTTGGCGCATCCTGTCCCACCTTCCCTTATGCGACTAGAAATATTTGGTACAAAGAAAATACCATAAAAAAATTCATCGACGTCTAGAATAAATTATCTATATGTGAGCCTGGATATAGAAACCACCCTTAGGTGTAAAAAATTGGTTTTTGAGTGGAGGTTCTGATTCTATACCTTCTGAAACGCCCAAAATCAGTGTCAACTCAGAAATCAATTTTTTACACCTAAGGGTGGTTTCTATATCCAGGCTCACAATGTTTCCTAAAAAGCTGTCAATATTCGTATCCGACCGAAGTGTGATAACGAATGCAATATAAATAATTATGGTACCCAAATGAATAAAGAATAAATAGAGGAATGAAGAAATTTTCAATTTCCAGACATGGAATTAGAAAACTTCATTTTACCCAGTAGTTTTTTTTCAAAATTTAGAAAAAGCAATCTTTCTGCCACCCTTTTTGGTTCATTCGATGAAAAATAAACTATTTTAAGTTTGATGAAATTTCGAGGGTTATTTTCTAGAAGGCCTTCAGAATTCCAATTAAGTGATTTATTGTGATTGATGAACTGATTACCTATTGCTCGTCAGCCCCTCACCTCTTTACTTTAATTTGATAACAAACTCAGAGGCGTCGTCAAGGGGGGACCCCCCCCCAAAAAAAAGTTCTGCCTCCCCCAAAAAAATAATTCATGTTGTATTTATAAATTTACGTTACACTTACATCAGATAGGGATTTTCAAAGCATTGAAACATGAAAAAACGTCTTTTTAGGGCATCAAAAATCCAATTTTTTCAAAGCTTCGCTCGGGCATAAACAAAATTACACTTCTATAATATATTTGAGACGAAAGTGCGGAAGAAGGCTCCCTTTTTACCCCCTCCCCATTTTTAGCAGGTGAAAAAATCAGTCCCCCTTTTCCATTTCGAAAAAGCAAAAAATTTGCCCCTTTTGTGCCCCCTCAATAAATTTTGACGTGTTGGCAGACAATGCATGAAACACCCTGTATGTCACAAAACGTAAAAAACAAACCAAGGAAAGTTCCAAAAAGTTCAAAAAAACGAAAAAATATGGAATAATTTTTTTTTTAATCTTGAAACATTGAAGCCAGCGACACACTATTCACGAAAAAAAGTTGGAAATTGTAGTAGTGACGTCATCACAACCATAACTAATGACAACAATCCCTACAAGACCACTGTAGCCATATTTACACTAGTTTTACTTCACTCAAACCTTAATCTTGTTTTTCTCAAAAACTTATTTTTTTACCTAATGTTTTATCGGAGGGGGTCACAAATAGAGAATTCAATATACGAAGAAAATTAGAAAATTAGGTAAATATTCAAAAAATTGTTGAGTAATTTTTTAATTTTATGGTTTTCTTAATAGTTGAAAACTAACTTCAAACTTTATCACTTTCAAGGTCACTCGTTTAAAACAATGACTTTTTTGCGCTTTTTCATTTCTCGCGATTCATTTGAAACTCGAAACAAAAAAAGAGAACTTTTAACGAAACAGGAGAAAGGAAACAACTCACTTCTTTAAATTATGAAATTATATTATTGAAAAAATTACAGAATACCCTTTTTTTTTTAGAAAAAAAACTGTAATGTTTTCGTATTCTTAATCAGTAAAATCGAAGAAAAAAAAATGCATTTGAGTTGAGAAATTGGAAAAATCGTGGAGTAGTAAAATTTTTAATATTTATGTGTTTTTCGCCTCTCGCCAATTCATATCATAACTCTGGTTCTTCCCTGCCGCTCATTGTTTTTATATTCACCAGGAATCAAAAATTTGAACCTTTTTTCTATAGGTACCTGAAATATAAACCTCTTATAGTTCCAAAAAATTTCCAATTTTCCAGTTAAAAATTTGTAAATATTTTCAGCTTTTCAGAAATGAAAAAATTAGACGCATTTTTTCACCATATTTGAGATTTTAAACATTTTTGTTGAAAATTAAAAACATTATTCATCAAGAAATAAAGTAGTTTTTCTGTAATAGTAAAATTTTCAATTTAATTTGGATCAAACTGAAGAATTTAAATTTTCAAGCTTTGGAATTTAAATTATTTTTATAAAAGTTGTGTCGATATCGTTGAATTATCAAAAAAAGCTTTTCAGAAATGAAAAAATTAGACGCATTTTTTCACCATATTTGAGATTTTAAACATTTTTGTTGAAAATTAAAAACATTATTCATCAAGAAATAAAGTAGTTTTTCTGTAATAGTAAAATTTTCAATTTAATTTGGATCAAACTGAAGAATTTAAATTTTCAAGCTTTGGAATTTAAATTATTTTTATAAAAGTTGTGTCGATATCGTTGAATTATCAAAAAAAAATTTGAGATCTTATAAAAAAATCTTTGAGCATAATACCACTGCCTAGATAGAACTAATTTTCAAGAGTGATGAAAAAAATTGAGTTCAAAATTTTTATTATAAACGAATGGACAATTGGACATGTTACATGGGAGGGGGGATATCTATCAAAATTAGACACTAACTGGTGTAAGTAATGACTTTTTAACGGTTATTTTGCCAAACTGAAATTTTTATTTTTCCAATCAGACAAAATATTAAAAAATTACAAAAATGATGTTTAATTTATTAAAATTTTTGATTGGCAATTTGTAGTCCGGAAAATTAAATTTGATTGTGTAGAAAAACAACAATTTTGAAAATTGAAAAATATTTTTCAAACACATTCATGATTTCAATGTTTTTCCTTGAAGAGAAAAGTTGCATATTTTTCAAACATGAAATGTAAATTTCTTCAATTTTCCCAACACAGACCGTATTATACAATTTTATATTTTGTGGTTAGGAAGTACCCCTCCCCTCCTCCCACAAAAATCTAAAGCTGATTTCTGCTGGATTCTTTCAATTTTGTGTAATTTCTTGAGCCACTTCATATTGAGAGGAACGGGAGAGGGGGAGGTAAGGGAGCTAACATTCTACCTCAAGAATCGATCATTTCAATTTTTCAGTACATTTTAGCCCCCGTGCGTAATTAGATAAGATTATTCTCTTTATTCTCTCTTCCCTATCTTTTTCTGTTTTAAAATGACATTTAATTTCAAAATTTCAACAAAATGCATTTAATTTTTTAAAAAAAAACTCATTTTCAGATCCTATGAAGGCAGTTTTTTCAAAACTCTACAAAAACAAAGTGGAACCAATGGAAGACCAACTCCCATCCACTTCCGCAGTCAAAGAAGATCTGCCTCAAACCTTCAACGTGCGTTACCTCGGATTCCGAGAAGCTAAAGGATTATGGGGTATTAAACATACCCGAAAACCAGTCGATACAATGGTGGCATCGGTGAAGGAATCTAAAAGTGATTTACACATTGTAAAATTAATACTCACTAAAGACGGCTGTAAATTGGAATCAATCTTCAAAGGAAAAATAGAAACAAGGTTACGAATATTATCAATTCAGTGTTATCAGATTACCCTTTTACGTCTACCTTTTTACCTCTTGCTTAATAATATCGTCTCCAATTATAAATTTATTGATGTATGCGATAAAATCATAGCATCTCATGCGATGAAATTGACACCGCAATTATGACTTAAAAATAGATACGATGATGAGATTTACGTGGAAAATGAGAAATTTCCAATTTTTCTCGAAATTTGTTTTCATAATTAAAATACATTTTCTTAATAATTCGAACTTCACGAGGCAGAGTGTTTTTCAAGTATTCAATTTCACTTCAATGTACACCTATTTTCACATACTAATTGGAGTCTTCTTTTCCAGCGCTCCCTTCTTTAAAATAACTACTTAATCTCGAACATTCATCAATTAAAATCCTTTCAAAGGTTTATTTTTGAATTTGAAAATTTTACCAAAATTTCAGATATTTTCCAATCGAAACCATCTCCTACGGTGTACAAGATTTAGTCTACACGAGGGTATTTGCGATGATAGTGGTCAAAGATAAATCTGATTTTCCTCACCAGAGTCCTTTCGAATGCCACGCATTCGTATGCGACAGCAGACAATCGGCTAGAAAACTCACCTATACTTTGGCGACGGCGTTTCAAGAATACAGTCGAAAGCTTCGTTCGATTCCTCACATGAAACCAGATCCTCGAAAAAGATTCGCCATTGATTTACGAACACCCGAAGAAATGCGAACCGAATTAAGGCATCAGGATTCAGAGGCATGATTTTTATCGTCAAACATAAAATTATGAAAACCTTGGAGTTCCTTTCGTTTCAATAAACAGCTCACTGGGAAAATTAAATTTTAAGATGTATATCGTACCTTTATATTCTTTGTTTTGGAAAAAAAACAAAGTAAATATTCAAAAGCCCGAGTATTATCATTTTTAAATCCGAGCCTGCGAGTTTTTTCAAATTAAACTTTCATTATGTTCCTGTTTTTCTCGATTTTTAATCTACACTTGAGAGACAAAACGTCTCGTCGATGTTTACATTTATAATTAATTTTATCCTTGAAGAAAACATTCCGTGGATAAAACACAAATAGCGAGTATTATTATAGTCGACGTAATTTTATACTTCTTTGGTAATAAGTAGGTATAGAAGTAGGCATTCAAATTAAAACCTTTTCTCGTGTATATTTTTCGGAAAATATATTTTTGAGTCCGATTTTCGTTTCAGCGATTTATTTTTTAATAATTCTTTTTCCGGATGAAATATTACTTCCGAATTAGAACCTTGAAACATGTCAATACCCATTTCAAATTCGAATTTTATCTCATTTCGTCGCGTTATCGTCAGAAATAAGGAAATGATGTAAGTATCGATTTTTTCCATAATATTTTTCAACAATAAAGTCAAATCAAAAAATTCGAACGAGTGTTTCCCCAAAAAAATTCAAAGATACTTATCAACAATGATATTTTCTTCTGTGTAAAAAAATATTCTGATGCTTCCCTGCTAAACCGGGCCCAGTTATCACAGCGGTTCAGGGCACCAGGCGGTACCTTTGATACACGTATTAATCAAGCCTTTTCACTGTCTTTCAACAATCCTTTATTAAATTAGTTCATGCTGTATCCTTTAATCATTTTTAGATTTTCCAGCGGCATTCATCACAAAAGCAAAAAAATAGGAGGAAATTAGATGTACCTCGCAGAACATACCTGCAAAGATAAACTCGTAAGGTCATAAAGTATAACAAAGTTTCAAAGTCACTCTCATCAAGTATGTATTTTCCACAGTAAGTAAATTAGTTCTTCTCAAAAGTCGAAACATATAACCACATTCGGCTCTCTTCGGGCCATAGAAGATATGTAACTGGTAAATTTCTCATTTAAAAGACTTTGGTTACACTTTGCTCCAATATACCACCAGCTCGCTCTTTTTATTTGTCAAGTAGTATGTTATTTATTCAATAATTGTTAGATTAGACAAGGTACATATGTGATTTGAGAAATTTTAGAAAATTGGCCCAATGCAAACGTCAAGTACAAAATTTAATGTAAAAAATAATCACGAGGAGAATCTATTTCAACAAATAAAAAAACTTCACTATTAAGTTTTGAAGTGTCCAAATTAATTTTTGCTTAAAAGTACGTTCTTTCAAGACAAATGGTAAAATGTTAATTCCATTCCAGGCATCATAGTGAAATTTGGTGGGAAAAAAGTAACTTTAGTAACCCAATTTGGGAAAAAAAGTAACCAATGTATTACCAAAAAGTAACCAAAAACTCAATTTTTAATGGTAAAATTTGTAAAAAAAAAAAAAGAACATGTATGTACTTAATGCAATTATTATAACTTATAAGCGCTCCCAGAAATTATGTAAGGGAGGGGCTGAGAATTGGAGAAAAATGGGGTGAGGGGGGGGTAAAAATTCGTAACAAACTTCAAAATCTATTTTTACAGAAAAATGTAATACAGATAAAAGCGAAGAAAAACTGAAAAATTGCAAGAATTCTCTAAATCTGAATCAGTGAGATGAATATAAATGAAAATCAGTGATTCGCATTGATCGTTTAGTCAAAATTACTGATTTTTTTCTGGTTAATTGAAAATAGACTAAGAAATCAACGACTTTTGACTGCAATATCAATGAAAATTATTTTATTGGTTCAAAAAGGCACAGTTTTTATAAAACTTGATTGATGTAGATTTAGAAAGTTATATTCTAATGTAAGAAATAAGAAAAATTATTTTTGAAGAGTAATAAAATGCACTTCTCTCATCTGAACACTTTTGAGGTAAAATTTCATTTTTTTATTGAGCTTGGATTGAATTTGAAAAAAATGAGAGTGTGTCAAAATTCAGTAAAAAAAAGTGAGTATCTAGCCTACCTACCCTGTAAATTTTTATGAAAATCAGTGATTTTTCATTGAAATATTAATCAAAATTACTGATTTTTATTTGACAAATTGGAAATTGATTGGAGTTTTGACTGAAATATGGGTGAAAATCTCTAGTTTTTGATGAAACTTATTTCACTATACTTAACCAAGAGAATGAAAATACACCAATTTTGACTGATTCAAATTTAGGGAATGATAGTGGATTCAAGAAACAGAGGTATCAATGTACTGCCCGAACGGAGCGAGGGCGAAATTTTTTGAAACAAAAGTCTCAAAAACTCGACTAAACCGAAACTAATCAGACACTCTACGCTTGAAAAAATCAATTTTTAGAGAAAAATTGCGAAAAAAAGGTAAATTTTTTGAGAAATTTTGGAAAAAAGTAACTTTTAGAGGTAAAAAGTAACCAAAGTAACTTTTGAAGTGGAAATAGTAACCAAAAGTAACTTGTCTCGAAAAAAGTAACCAAGTTACTAAAAAGTAACTACGCTATGATGCCTGCCATTCTCATATCAGCCATCAGAATTCCTATTTCAATATGTCCACAATATTTCAGAAATACATATTTTTTAATTTATTATTTTTGAAAATAAAAATTCGTCCAGCTCAAGCATTTAAAACAAATTCAAGTGCAAGTAATTTTCGGTCTTTAGCAAACGGAAGGAGAATAAAAATTTACATCACGGTATGACTTTTGTATGACTTGCATGACCTTGTAAGATAAAAGAAAGTACTCTCTCATTCTGAATCAGTGAAAAGTCACTGACCAATAGTCAGAATTGCAGCACAGGAAAAATCAGAGAAATTCACTGATTTTCAGCGAATTTCATAAATTTTACTGACTTTTCAGTGAATTTTCACTGATTTGTTTTCGGTAAAAAAAAATTCACTGATTTTCTCCTGTGCTGCAATTCTGACTGTTTCTCAGCGGGGGAAAATTCAAAATTTTATGAACGAAGACATGCTTTCAGTTTCAATTTATTTTGTTTAATATGCATGATTAACAAATGTCAAATAAAAAAAGTTACACTTATTTAAAAATGTTAAAAAAAAACACGAGAGCACAGAAGCATTTTCTAAATGACTTATCCTTCTGAATTTTTATAAAATTCCACTCCAGCCTCCTATTTTGCCTCTTTAGTCATTCCGAAGTTTCCAGCAAAAAGTCGTATCTTCTCATTTTTAAGAACTGAATCAAATTCCATCGAAACTTTCCGCAATTGAAACTTTGGTAGGCAACAATCCCCCCCCCCCCAGCCACCACTAAAAAATTAACATTGGTCAGCTGAAAATTTTGTTGAGTAAAATTTCTAGCATTCAAGTCTACTAATACATGGTGTCCACTATTATTTCAGAAATGATTTTCCCTGACTTTTCCAGGTTTTCCAGACCAATTTTTCAAAATTTTCCAGACCTTATAAATATGATATTCGTAAACCAGGGAAGGGGGGGTAATTTTTTCGCATGATGTACTTACATCCCGAAATTTTGTATAAAAATGATATAAAATGCATAGGGTCTTACGATTTTTTTTTTTCAAAATCACTAGATACTTTTTACGAGATTTTTAGATGCCCTTCTTCGGGTCAAAAAAAATATTCAAATTCAATTCTGAAAATTTTTCCATCCATCCAACTCCCCCTCGCCACAAAAATTTAAAAATTTGAATTTATTACCTACAGAAAAAATTTAAATAAAAAGGAAAAACCAAGTATTCCCACGCAAAATTAAGTTTTGAAACATGAAAAAAATTATGCCAGGGTGTTTACCAAATTGAGCGAATAAAAATTCGGGTTTTTCCGGGCTAAAAATTAAAAATTTTCTTCACATTTCATTCCCCCCTTCCCCTCCAAAATGAAAAACACTTGTCTCAAAATTTATAAATTCACGCAATCCCTTGCAATTTTTTAGTTTGTACCAATAAATGAAAAAGTGAATGAGAAGGTAAAATATAAACCATTTTATGAAAATATATAAATGTGTTGAGCCCGAGCGAAGCGAGGGCGAAAATTTTTGCGAAAAAGATCTTCAAAAGATGAAAATTCACCACTTTTCCCTCATTCGTGTTTTCTAAAACATGGCCAATAATTTCGATTTTTGTTCCATTCCCTCCCTTTTTTTTCAACATCGTGGTCAAGGGCATCATGACGTTTCTTTCTCATTACAGCTCATTAAAAAGTATGTTTCCAAGAAATTTAAGATTAAAAATAAATAATATATATGATTCTGTAGAAAGAAAAAGTGTAAATTACCCCGAGCGTAGCGAGGGAAATTTTTTTTGGATAATTCATAATTCAATGGACAAAGACATGTATTTTAAATATGTATCAATTTTATTGTACATAATAACTGGATAAAAGATGTAATCATTTGGCCCGAGCGGAGCGAGGGCGAAATTTTTTGAAAAATTTATAATAATAAAATAAGCAAAAACAAATTTTTCTAAATGATTTACATTTTTTGGGATTTTCGAAAAATTCCAGAGAAAATTCCAAAATTCCCTGACTTTTCCCTGACTTTTCCAGACCACCAAAATTCCCTGACTTTTCCCGGTTTTCCCGGTTTTCCAGAGAATGGACACCATGTAATAACCCATAATTTCAACAAAATCGCAAAAAATCACTGGAGAACTCTCAGGCTAGAATTTGCTGGTATTGTGGTTACCCAGTGAAAAAAGTTCAGGTATGATCAGGTATGATCAGGTATGATCAGGTATGAGCATGACTGAGCAGGACAGATCATGTATGAATAAAACTTGGATTTTTGAATGATCATTCCTGATCATTCCTGATCATGCCTGATCATGCCTGGGCATGCCTGATCATGCCTGATCATGCCTGGGCATTCATGACAGAACCCAAACTCATTTTCTCTCCTCCGTCCGCACTAAATGTATTCAGGCATGAGCAGGTTTGACCATGCCTGACCAGTCATGATCATGCCTGATCATTCATGACGGCACCCAACCCCTTTTTTTTCTTCCCTCCGCTACCAACTGTATCAGGCTTGAGCAGGTTTGACCAGGCCCGATCATGCCTGGTCATTCATGACGGCACCCAAACTCTCATAAAATGTATCTTTCATCTTCCGTCCGCGTTCGCTACTAACTGTATATTTTATTCAGGCGTATGACTTGAATTTCTGCTGACATATATGTCTATATATTTTGTCGGAAAATGAGTATAATATTTATAGTAAAAGTATAACGTACTTATACTTACACGTAAAGTAGGTAGGTATTTTTTTTTCAATTTTCACCGAATTGGAAAATTTTTTCGTTTTTTTGTATTATCTTATGTAAAACATAGAAATTTAATTCCTGCCTAGAGAATTTCTATTTCTCTCCTCGGGGGCTTGAACCTCAATATTTACAATTTAAGTGGGAAAGGGAAATGAAAACCTAGAAAAATTGAAAGTTTTTGAATTTTTTTGCGTGATGTGACAAAATCAATGTTTATGGGGACTTAAAAACCGAATTTGACAATTTTTTTCTCCGGAATGAAAGGTTGGTTGGGGAAAAGGTAAATGGTGGGACGAGACATGAAAAAATTTTAGTTTTGAAATTTTCCGAGTAAGTTATAGAACGAAAGGTATGTTATTGAGGGCGTAGAATACGAATCTGGGCGGGAAATATTTTTCTGTTAGAAATGAAAGGTTGAGGTGAGGGGTGGAAGGTGGAACATGTAAAACTTTAATTTTGCAATTTCTCGAGTGATAATTGTCGAAATATATGTTTTCGAGGATGTAGAATAAGAATGTGACAATATTTTCCTGTTTGGGATGGAGGGTTTGAATTTGGCAATTTTTCCGAGTGATATATTGAAATCTATGTTTTCGAGGGCGTAAAATACGAATTCGACATTATTTTTCTATTAGGGATGAACGGTTGACGGTGAGGTGGAAAGTAGGTTGTGGAAAATTCGAATTTTACTATTTTTTGAGTGATGTATCGAAATCTATATTTTCGGGGACGTATAATACGAATTTGACAATATTTTTCTTTTTGAGATGAAGAGTTGGGGTGTAGAGGGAGTAAGGTCTGCAGAATTTGTGAATTTTGAAAATTTTCCGAGTAATGTATCAAAACCTATGTTTTCGAGGGCGTGAAATGCGAATTTGGTTATATTTTTCTCTTTGGGATGAAGGATTGGAGTGTAGAGTGGACAAGGACCGAAAAAATTTGAATTTTGCAATTTTTCCTGGTAATACCTGAAAAATTCAGAAAAAATATCACGTTGTATCAGGTACATGAATTTTTTTTTCAGCATCGCCTCTCTGAAATAGCATGCAGAAAACTTGATCTAAAATTTTTAAATACGAGTTTCAGTAGGAAAAAATTTACCTAGTAGAAAATAAGATCCTTGGTCAAAGCAGAAATTTTTTCACGAAAAAACTTTGACTTGAGAAGAAGAGGAAAAGAAAACAATTACAAATTTCAAGTCTCGCCCTGTCGTATGTTCCCAAGACAACGTTATTCCTAAATTTTGATTCAGTAAAAATATAAAATTTAAAATTTTCGAACACTCACCCGAAATTTTTATTCCTTTAAGAAAAATATTGCTAAATTCGTATTCTACCTTCTCAAAAACTAACATTTCAATATATTACCAGAAAAAATTTTCAAATTCAAATTTCGTTCGGCCCCACCTCCTCTCCACACCAACCCTTCATCTCAAAGAGATAAATATCGCCAAATTGGTATTTTACGCCATCGAAAACGTAGATTTTGATACATCACTCAGAAAAATGTCAAAACTTAAAATTTTGCAGATCTTACTCCCTCTCAATGTCTAAACCCCCAACCCTTCATCTCAAAGAGAAAAATATTGCCAAATTCGTATTCTACACCCTCGAAAACATAGATTTCGATATGTCACTTGAAAAATATCAAAATTTGAATTTTTCAGGTCCTACTTCTCACCCCTAACGCAACTCTTCATTCTTCAGAGAAAAAATTGTCAAATTAATATTCTACGCCTTTGAAAACTTACACTCGAAAAATTACAAAATTCAAATTTTTTAATGTCTCAGCCGCCTCCCTCGCCCTTCTTTCTCCCCAACCCTTCATCCCTAAGCAAAATTTTTTGTCAAATTCGTGTTCTACGCCCTCGAAACCATAGATTTCGACATATCACTCGAAAAATTACAAAATTCAAATTTTCATGATTTCACCCCCTCCCACACCCCGTTTCTCGCCATCCCTTAATCTATAAGCAAAAAATATTGTCAAATTCGTACTCTACGCCCTCGAAACCATAGATTTCGACATATCACTCGAAAAATTACAAAATTCAAATTTTCAAGGTCTCATCCCCCTCCCTCACCCCCTTTCGCCTAACCCTTAATCTATAAGCAAAAAATATTGTCAAATTCGTACTCTACGCCCTCGAAACCATAGATTTCGACATATCACTCGAAAAGATACAAAATTCGAATTTTCAAGGTCTCATCCTCCTCCCTCACCCCCTTTCGCCTAACCCTTAATCTATAAACAAAAAATATTGTCAAATTCGTACTCTACGCCCTCGAAACCATAGATTTCGACATATCACTCGAAAAATTACAAAATCAAATTTTCAAGGTCTCATCCCCCTCCCTCACCCCCTTTCGCCTAACCCTTAATCTATAAACAAAAAATATTGTCAAATTCGTACTCTACGCCCTCGAAACCATAGATTTCGACATATAACTCGAAAAGTTACAAAATTCGAATTTTCAAGGTCTCATCCCCCTCCCTCACCCCCTTTCGCCTAACCCTTAATCTATAAACAAAAAATATTGTCAAATTCGTACTCTACGCCCTCGAAACCATAGATTTCGACATATCACTCGAAAAATTACAATATTCAAATTTTCAAGGTCTCATCCCCCTCCCTCACCCCCATTCGCCTAACCCTTAATCTATAAGCCAAAAATATTGTCAAATTCGTACTCTACGCCCTCGAAACCATAGATTTCGACATATCACTCGAAAAATTACAAAATTCACATTTTTCGCTCCCACCCCGCCTCCCTCACCCTTCTTTCACCCCAACCCTTCATCCTTAAGTGAAAAATATTGTCAAATTTGTATTCTACGCCCTCGAAAACATAGATTTACATATGTCACTCAAAAAATTGCAAAATTTTGATTTTTCCAGGTTTTTCCATCCTTTTTTTCTTAAATTTTGATTTTTGGGGCTCCAGCCCCTCAAGGGGTGAAATAAAAGTCCGTGAAATATGTCCAAAAATTTTATAAAATCATAATAAACAAAAAAATCGAAAAATTTCCTCAAAAAAATCAAAATTGAGAAAAAAAAATTTTCCTAAATCATGTTTAAATACTACTTTTTGAACTTAATAATCAACCCGACATGGTGGCGTACTCCTCTAAACCAAGATTTCCAGGAAAGTAATAAGTAAGTGTGTATTATATAGTAGTAGTGGTGAGTAGAAATGCAAACAGCTGTCTATGCTGTAAAAAGAAGGTAGAACTGGAGAAAGACCTGTGAAATTTTATTTTGCATGTCTTGATGTGGCCATGTATGCTCAGGTATGATCATGAATGCTCATGCGCGGCCATAACTCATGAATGATCAGGCATGAGCAGGCATGGTGTTTCAGTCATGCTCATACCTGATCATACCTGAACATTTTTCACTGGGTAACTTATTCGATAAAAATACTTAAAATAAGAAAATATATCAAGTTTTAGAATCTCAATATTTGATTTCCGCACGCTGAGGAGGTATTTCAATAAACAGGAGAAAATTAAATTTCTCGGACTGACTTTAAAAACCCTGAAAAATTTATACGAGTTGAGAAAAATCGATAAGGGTAAGGTGCCCTAATTTCGACCACTTTTTTGAAACTTCCATCAATTGAAGGCAAACCTCTAGAATAGCTTTAAAATACCTCGATCGTTCCTTTACCACCCATTAAAATTTTGAGCCGATAAGATCATTTTTTCTATTTTTAATGAATTTTTTTCTGAAGGAAGTCAAAATTAAATTTTGAAAAGGGTCCCTGATTTCGTCAGCTATGAACGAAATCTACGGGAATTTTTGTTTTCAGGTTCCTCTTTTACATTGAGACCAAAATAACAACCCTGCAGCTAAAACTCGCGGAGAAAATTGAAAAAAAAACGAAATCGCACAAAAACAACGAATTACATAAGATTATACTTACAGGTGGTCGAGATTGGGGCACACCAAAAAATTCGTACTCACGTGAAAATTTTTGGTACGTACCTTTAAAAAATTTCAAAAACGATGATTCCATTGAAATCTGACCCTAATTCACCATCAAAAAGAACAATAATGTGGTACAATTTATTCCGAATATTATTCGCAATCGCAATACGCAATCAAAGAATTCGTGGGAAAAAATTTTCACATATGCGATTTCGTTTTTTCTAATTATCACCCCGAGTTTTAGCTGCAGGGGTGTCGGATTGGTCTTATATTATTTTGTCTGTGAAAAAGAAAAATGAACATTTTTTTTCTCAGTAGAATACGTTTATAACAGACAAAATAGAGGAGGTGGTTGAGATTAGGAACTGGTCAAAATTAGGGCGCCTTACCCTTAAGAACACGACAGAAACATCATTTTTTGAACCTTTGAATACCTACCTACTTTTGAATTTCTTTTCGATTCGACAATTTTTTAAATTTTTGAGTTTTTTAATTAAAACAACAAATTATTCTCAAAACTTTTTCGAGTGGAATTGGCAGGATTACAAATATTCTACCAGACTAATCGAAAATAAATGGGAAAAAATTTCATCTGTCAAGTTAATTTCCACGCGTTTTTATGACATTTGGAAATTTTTTAGCAAATATAGCAATGGAGGAAAGTGGAAAAAATCGATTTCTCATTGAAGATTCTAAACCGACTAAGACAAGCAGAATACATGTTCTAGGGTTCAATATTAGAAGAAAATCAGGTCTTCAGTATTTCACTTTGAAAAGAATGAAAATTTTATATTCTTTCTACAGCTTTTCAAAAATTCCTCAAAAATCAAAAAACCAACTAGAACAATTGAAAATTCCAACAATGAAATTTCCAAAAATCAAGTTTCTTGAAAATCGGAACCGAAAGATCATTAGCACAAACGAATTATACAACAAAAAGAAACTTTCGAAAAAAAAAGGTCAAATGTAAAAGGTATCCAAAAATTCATTAGCATTGTTTTCTCAGAATTTAAATATTTAACGAACCACAACAGAAAAAGAAGAAAATACTCGACGCTTTTTTGGATTAGAAATCGATTAGGTAAGTATTTAATTTAAGAAGACATTTTTACGAAATACTCGATGGAAAAATTTCAAAAGTACAACTTTCAATTAAACGCTACAAAATATACAACTTGTACATACAATAGGTACCTCTACTTCCAACACTTCGAATTTTGGTTTCAAAAAAAGTCGATTAAAAAATAAAAGAAAAAATTGTCCGCTCTAAATACT
Organism: Pseudococcus viburni; assembly: GCA_033439095.1. NCBI lineage: Eukaryota > Metazoa > Arthropoda > Insecta > Hemiptera > Pseudococcidae > Pseudococcus > Pseudococcus viburni. Next base: position 514,627 of record JAVBJF010000189.1, on the reverse strand, counting down.
TACCTAAGAAAAGTAAAATCCTCCGCAAAAAACAAAGAATCGACTCGGCTACGTTTAATTTTCGAACGGATTTGAATTCCTCCTACACAGAGCAAACTCTATACAGATGTTAAAACTTATACAGTATAAGGCACCAATTAAGCCAAAACGACTCGGCTTTTTCAAAGCGTGATTAATCAAAACTAAGTTTATAAGTATACGAAGGCGAAATTTCCTAAACGTCTCGTTTTTCAGCGGAGAAAATCCAAATTATAAAAACACTCGAAGAAGTTTTTGCCCATAAAATCGCGAACAAAATAAACACAGGTTGGTAGCTAGTAGCTATATAAGTACTTTGTCCAGCCAACGAAAATTTTTACAATGCTGTTTTCTATTTTGATAGGGGTGGGAGAGAATGAATTTGTATTAAAAGGCATTTTCTCCGGCTATAGCCATTTATTTTCAAAATGTTTTCCATCAAAAGCAATCATTTTCAAAATCAAACAAGTGAATGCCGCTCGAAAGGTAGAAAAAAAACATATTTGATATTTTTTTCCAACACTAATCTTTATACCTTGAAGGAGAAAATTTTCCATGAAGTATTTTCTTAGGTGTATTTGAGCAAAAATTCAACAATGGAAAAACTTCCGAATTTATTTGAACGAATTAGGAACAATTCGATATCTGATATTTCAATCTGAATTCTGAACCAATAATGCTATAGATTTTATGCATGACTGTCTCGAAACGATTGAAATTTTTTTCAGTGACCGTATAAAGATCTAAGCGAGTACTTTTGTGAAAAAAAATTCCTTTAAAATTAGGCATAGTTTATCGTTTATCTTGACATTTTTTATTTATTTTTAGCTACCTACTCCGTTTGAATTTGATTTTAAAAAAAACGATTTAAATTTCCGAATGGAATGTAACAAAAAAATTCACAAAAAGCGAAGCTCAACTTTTCAAAATTTGCAAAGTTTAGGCCCACTTTGTCGTCAGATCATCGCCATAAACCCTCTAAAATTACTTTTGGAGAAAAATACATACACACAAATAAGTATCAACTTTTACAACGGTATTTTGTAAACAATTCACAACATACTCGAATACTTAATGGAATAAGTGAAGATCGCAGTAGAAGTTGGTGTCATACTTCCAAGGTATATAGGTGTTATAACGTGTTAAATTGAATCGTCTCAATTGTTTAGACCCACGAGTAAACTCTATATTTTTTATTGTTCAACCAGTAGAAAAAGTTCACCAGTAAATATATTTTATTCTTTTCGAATAGGTAACTTAAAGAGAAATAAGAATAAACCCGTGGGACGAGTACGATTTATTGAACGAATCAAGTTTTTGTTGTATAGGTTTTCCTAAAACCGCATCAGTGAAAAATACATTTTTTTTCTTTCGCAAAACTCATATGATAAGTACCTGAATTTATATTTAAAAAATTTCACTTTGAAAATGAATTGAGAAATATTAAATAGAACTTTCGAAAATGTTTAGGATTACGATGGGTATCAAAATTTTCAAATAAATTTTTTAAGGCAGTGAGTCTGTTGGAGAAAATTAAACTGAAAAATTGGGAGTTGAAAAAAAAAAACGAAATTTACAAAGGTAAGAACAATGTTAAGCATAAAAAAATAATTTTTAATTCAAAAAAATTAAATATTGACATTTTAACAAACATAAAAAATTGGAAATTTTTAAAATTTATTACGTCAATTTGATGCTATATCCGGCATGAAAAATGAAAATTTTTTGATGCGAGATTACTTTTCAATTTATTGAAATTGCTTAGCAAATTTTGAAATTTCAATTTGGGAAGAAGGGTTTTTAAAAACTTGTAAATTGAAAAAATTCGACGAATTATTATTGTTTGAAATAGGTACTGATTTAAATATTTAGATTGATATGAATTTTTTTTTCAAACATTGAATGGAGAGAGAGGTAGCCAGTACGCGATGTCCAGACTTGAAAAGACCTCCGAAAAATTTCACTCCCTAAATCAGCGTCTACCCTTACTAAATTGTCCTTAATATCGAACCACAGATTGGAAAAATTATCAAAAATGGCATTAATATCTAAAGATGTAATTTCACTTAAAAAATGAAATTGGCGATCACTTTTCACTTTCATCCTTTTTTTCGAGGATAATTGAAAAACTTCACTTTTTCATGTTTTAAAAACTTTCTGTAAGAAACGAAAGAAAAAGAAAATGGAAAACATGTTTCATGAAATTAACTTAAATGGATTTTTAACCCAAAGAATCCTCGACAACAAATTCCCATTCTGGTTTCAAATATGAAAAACACATACACAAAAGCTAATGCATTTTTTCGAATTCTAAAAAATCTCGAATGGGGGGGGGCAATGAAAAATCGCGGCCAATGATTTTTTTCCTGATCAAAAGTATTCACATAAAAACCAAAACATATACGTATCATGACATTTTTTTTTATTTTTCACAAGAACAGGCATGATACACAGATTTTGGGGGAAAATAGTGACTTTAGTGACTTTTTATGAGGCAAAAAGTGACCTATTTTCCGAAAAAGTGACAAATTTTTCAATTTTTTTTCATAAATAAATACACCCTCCTCCCCACCCCAAAAAAAAACAAATTTCATAACTCAAACTGTATTTCTCTCTGCGATAATGATGAAAATACTTTTTTTTCTGAAACATTTTATTATTAATAAATCTTTACTTGAAGCTACGAGTTAAGAATGTGCTTCAAACAACTGAAAAAAAGAATAAACTTTTTTTATAATAATACATTTATAATTATTAAAACTTCCGTCTAAAATAAGTTTTTACTGAAAAAAATCGTAATATTCTGCATCTAAAAATTACGAGTACTAGAAAATAAGCTAGTATTTTTTTTAGAAATTTAGCATTTTTAAAATTTTATGCAAGAGCGGAAGGCCGTTCGAATGAAAAAAGTGACTTTAGAGTGAAAAAAAGGATCAATAGTGACCTTTTGGCTAAAAAAGGGACTTTTAGTGACAAATCCTGAAAACAGGGGACAAGTCACTAAAAAAGGTGACTCTGTTTCATGATTGCAAGAAGTTTGAAAAGCGAAAAGTGAGAAAAGAACATCAATACTTTTTGACAAGTATTATTATTTTTTTAATTTTATAAATACATGTTGGATTTTAAGGAGAATTTGGCAGAGGTAAGATTTCAGTCAGAGTGGTGAAATCTCTACCAAATGGGTCTTCTTAAGGTCTAAACACAACATTCTGACTCCATTAAACAAACCAATTCGATTTTCGAATTTTTTGAATTTCCAATAGTTTGGCAATCTTTATAAAGGAACAAACTTTATGTTTGCGGAAAATATATCGGCACATATAACGTTTTACACGGTTTTACTATAAACTCATAACACCGGATCGAAATTTAGTTACAACTTTACGTCGAGAATATTAATCAGAGATACTTATTTTTCCAGAGGCTATACATTTGCTCGAGTTTGAAAGCTCAGTTTACAAAACCGAAATCCGAAGTAGAAATACCTAATGATCCAATTTGCTTTTATTCGGTTAAAATTAATGGGTAGAAAATTTTCGCATTTGAAAAGTAAATTTTAGCTTTATTTTTCCTTTTTAATTTTTAACCTTGAGCTCATTTTTTTCAATATTCATGAGATAGTTCCATGGAGTGGGAATCCACTGAAAAAAAATTCAGTTTCCTAGTCATAAAGAGAGGGAGCTAAGGAACTCCCAAAGCAATACTATATTTTAAAAGCAGTTATCATCATTTTTAAGTAATTCTACCCGCGTGATTCCTCAATCACTTCCTAAACAGCTGTGATTTGAGTTTCCACACCTTCCTGATCCATATTGACCTAGAAATTGATTCCTACCTACTTGTACTCGTAGTTTTCTACAGGGGGTTGAAAAATTGACAATTTAAAAATTTCTTCATTTTCATCTATTAAATTTAAATCACATAAGTTAGGTATTTTATTAGGTACCTCAAAATTGAGTCAAATTTATTGTTGGTTGCTAAAAATAAACGTCAATGAATTTTTCATAGAAATTCTGCGAAAATTACAACTAACAAAATTTTCAAAAAATTTACAGTTGACCACGCAGTTGAAAAAAAAAAAATTCATTTTTGTTGTGGTCAAAAATTTTTATGGACAATTCAAACCACTGAATAAGAAACTCGAATTTTATAAAAATTGTATGAGTTTGTCGTAATTAAATATAAAAATTAAACAGGCATCATAGCGAAATTTTTGAAGAAAAAAGTAACTTCCAGTAACTTTTTTTGAGTAAAAAGTGACCAAAAAGTGACCAAAAAATGACCAAAAAGTAACCAAAAATAACCAAAAAATCAATTTTTTAGGGGAAATTTTTTTACAGTTTTCTGGGGGGGGGGGGGATTTTTTTGTAGTTTTCTGCAAACATTTCAAAGATAAAGCAACTGAAAATACGTGAATAATTTCATTTATTAAATTCCTTCGTCAAAACAACAAACAAACTAGCAAAAATCAATTTTTAAATTTTTTTCTTGAAGAATTTTGAAAAATAGCAATTTCCAAGTGAAAATTTGAATTTTTGCCTGGAAGTGCGAAGAAAAAGTGACTTTTGAGGGGAAAAAGTAACCAAAGTGACCTTTTAGACGTGAAAAGTAACCAAAAGTGACTTAAGTCGAAAAAAGTGACATACACCCTAAAAAAAGTGACCCGTTATGATGCCTGAATTAAATCGACACTTCATTCGTGAAATATTTTTTTAAAATTCGCAACAGCAATCCAATAAAATACAATATTAATTTTTAAAAAAAATCAATAAGCTACACTCAACACCAAATCCGATTACGTAACAGATAATTAAATAAGCGCACAAAACCACGGAATTTAAATTGGGTTAAAGTAGGAAAAAACGCGAAGAATAATAAAATGATGGTGATAATCGTGCTTCAACGTGAAAAATCTACCAATTTCGAATATAAATAACCACAAGAAGTTCATTAAAGTATTTTTCGCGAACATCAAAGGCAACATATAATATTTTCAAGAAATATGTACAATATTCTTTGGTATTTTTTCAGTTCAACGCAAACTAAATAAATTCTAAACATATTTCCTTTAAGTGTTTTCCCTTTACGAAGAAAATTTATGAAAATTGGTTGATAAAGGGAAACAGGAATGCGTAGGATATACGACACGAAAAGTATTCCCACCTCCAATAAATTCAAAGCGATTTTTTCGGAAACAATTATAAACTAGTACCCTTTTTTTTTTGAAATATTTGTACAATTTTTTTTCATAAGTTGACACAGCTTTAACGGTTAAATGATTCCTTGGGATCAGGTATATCAGCAATTCTTCGTTCAAATAAATTGAATTTTCGGCACAAAAAAATTATATATCTTTTCTCGACTTTGTTTTTTCCACCCTGAAGGTAAATTGTCACAGAATGTAACGATATATTTGTCACCGACTCATCGTACTTCACGGCATGGTTTTTAGTTTTTAGTTTTTTTTTTTTCACTTTGAAAATAATATGGGAATTGTAAACAGTATAAATCCAATGTACTCGGGTAGGTTTAAGTTTCACTAAAAATAAAATTGATTCTTACGAATATTTTTCAAATTGACAAAGGTAATTTCGATGAAATCATTATACGTCGGTTCAAATTTTCAACGTGGAACTCACACGTGCGCCAACGATTCAACGACATTTTGGAAATTCCCTTTGAAAAGAGTATATTGAAAGCAAAATGGCCAATTATTATTTCAAACAAACCGTATTACATTATCAACGAAGTACCGAGGTAACATGGTTCGACGGGTTCGTCAAAAAAAAAAGGGGATAAAAAACGACCACGACCAGCCTACACATTCGGAGGAATTTCAGCTCAGACGATAAAATTATCAAAACTATTTTGATTCGGTTCAGATAAGAAAATTCAAGCTGGCATGAGCGATAAACTACACCGCTTATTTCGAAGGGTACCCGAATGTCGAGTCGAATGGCTGCGCCCAAAAAAAACACATCATATACGCATTAAAATCATATCTACTAACCCAATTTTGTTTTCTTATTTCGAAATAAAAACAGAATTTGACGAAAAAACTACCTTTCTGGGGTATTTTGCTATCCTCGTAAAGAATAAAAACTCCCAGGGAGAGCATTAATATGAAAAACATTGCTTAATGAATTTTCGCCGAGTGAAACTTTTTTATTTGATGTATGAGACTGCCACAGCCATCGCCAGACTGCTGTACAGGGATCGGGGATTGTTTCTTCGTTAAATACTAAATAATGAGTAAACTGGGGAGAAAAAAATTTCAACTTAGAGTCGATCGTAATTAGCTTAACGAATTCGTCTCGTTTTTTCCACAGATCAAGGTGCCTCCCAGAAAATAAAAACAACACGAATACAGATTTCTAGCACATTTTCTGGTCGAGATTAATAATTAAATAGATGCGTATCTTTCTACATACGTTTCCGACCTACTTACCCTCGATGTTTCGACAAACAACTTCGTCAATTATTTGTAGCTTTCCATCAGTACGGATCTGTATTTGCACGGTTTCCATTACCTAGTGGCTTGCGATTGTGCGAGATTTTGTTACATTATCTGAATGATGTTTGCGATGAAACCTTTACAGAATATAGATCTCTTTGGAGTAGAAATTTCTTCTATTTTATTTATACGCAGCCTACCTCGAGGTTTAGGACAATTTCCAATTGTATAAATAGAACGTATTCCTACGCGAATTCAATTTAAAAGCTCTTGTGTGTAACTCATTCGACGTAAGACCGACTTAAGCTCGGGGTAATTCTTCCAAACGCCCAAAATGTCAACCTTTCTTAATTCATTTTCGAGTACATTTGTTGAAACTACAAAGCTGAGTTTCCAAATCGCAATCGAAATTTCCACAGATTTGGCGAAATTTTCTACCGAAACCTTTGCCAAATCAATATACATACCAAATCAGATAATTATTCGAAAATTCTCCGGCTATTTCGACTTCTGATATTTCAATTCGGTCTATAAAATTAGGAATAATAATTACGAGCAAAGTATACGCCAAAGGATCACTTCAAACCCCTCCAGATTACATTTTCTAAGAAGCTTAAGTTGAAAAGGAGAGAAAAACCAATACCTAAGATTATCTCCGAATATTTAGTTCGATATCGAACCCCTTTTGAAATTTTAATAACTGCTCGCGATTCGAGCTTCGAAAAAGAAGAAATAATACACCCAGACTAATATTTTGTGAAAAACACGACAAAATTAATCTCATTCGAATCCCGATCCCCGTTTTCAAAACAAGTCGGCGTTATTTTAGCGAATATAAATTAAAAAGCACAACTTAGACACCGAATAGGTATTTTTACGCGACGACGTTGCGAAAAAAGCTTGCGCTGTTGTCCGTCTTGACTCAGGAGAAAACGAGAAAAGCGAAAGCATCCGTAGGAAAGCACGAAACGCGGGGTATTCCGAACCTACTTCATATCACAAGCTCACTTATCTAAAACATTTTGTTTTCACACTTCAGCTATAATGGTTATTTAGGGTTTAAGCGGTGTAATTAATTAAGGTGAAGTTTCGCTTTGGTTTTTTTTTTCTTTAACTGGTTTACGTACTCGGATGTCGGTGTAATTTAAATTTTTATAGTGATTTTTTATTTTGAAAATTTATTTGGTGTCGTTGATAGCCGTTTGTTTCGTCGGTTTATTTGAATTATGGATTATCGAGGTAAGCGCGAGTGTTTTTTTTCATTGAATAATTTTTTTATTTAAAAATTATTATCAATTTTATTTAAAAATTATTATTAATTTTCTAACAAAAAATTTACGAAAAAATCTTGTAATAAAATAATTCGAACCCTGAAAAAATTATTTTACAACAAAATACCTGCAAAATTTCAATCAGTTTTTCTCAAAATGATATACCCAATGGCCTGATAATTTAAATTTTCAAAAGATTTTACACGTGCTTATGATCCCCCCCCCCCATCTCTGAAATTTTCAACTGTTGAAACGTTCCCAAGTAAATTAAAGTACACAATTTTCAAGAAAATAACTACCTCGAGAGTTATTTTTAAACAAGGAAATGAATGAAAATTCTAAAATAACAAAGTTAATCTGAGAAAATCCCAAGAAAAATTAAAGCGATAAATTTTGAAAATTTTCCAGCGACAGCGTCCGTTAAAGTCGACAACGAAATCACGTATTAAATTTCTTGTCGCCTGAAAGGTGTTTAATTACTTTATATCAGCTTTCCTTATTTCGGTGTAAAAATACCTTCTTCGGGCCGAAAAGTTTACCGAGGCGAAGTTAATTTGGAATATTCTTAATCGCACGTGTCAAACATAAATACACAACGACGACAAAGCGTAGCCTCAGAGTATCATAACTCAATAAAAAAATGTTCTTCGTCAATTTAAAGCAATGTAAACACGATTGTAAACAAAACGTGGAAACTTGAAGTATCCCGAAGTGTACATTTTGTAAAAAGTTCAAACGACGTTAAGCCAATATAAGCCCGATCGAAGGTCATTTTCGATATCTTTATTTTCTAAGGCGAAAATTCCCCATTTTTAGCGAATGGCTGGAATTGTTGATTGTTCAGTTTTCGTCTTTTGTTTTATTGTTAAAGTATTGTCCATCGATTAAGATAATATTTTTGATAGGTAGTATTAGGACTTTTTTTCAATTTTCAATTTAAAACGGTAATTTACAAAGAATTTCTCGAATGTGTACCATACAGGGACTTTTGGGGTGAAATTAAGCCTCCAATCCCATAACTATGCAATATATATTAAGCCTGCGTCGATATATTTGCATTGTATCTAAACTACAGGAGTAAGGCGGGGGTTCACTAGAGTAAAAGTGAGAATTACTTTAGTTTATAAATTAGAAAAGATATCAAAAAAGTTATTAAACAACATCAAAAGAGAAAAGTAAAAATTTGGGTTCCTAAATTTGAGTCTTAAGATGATCTATATTGTCAAAATTTTAGAAAATTGAATGTTTTCAAATTTTGAAAAAAATTACAGAATAATATTTTTTAAATTAAAATCATTGCAGACTAGTATTATTGTCAAGTCTTTCGGTAAAAATTGGAAAAAATTATCTAAGTAGTATGAAGTAGGTATTTCAACTGGAACAATATCAACAATCTATCCGATAGAAAAAATCCTTCCGTCAACTTGTGAAAATTTCGTCTCTCCAACTTTATAAAATTAAAGGCTTACAAAACTTTGAAATTTTGTAAACTTCATATAGCTTCTTCAACTTTGAACATGGACAAAATTCGCACAAGGTTGAATTTGTAAAGAACTGGCCTACTGTGAAATAGGTATAATTCGAATGAATTTTACCTACACATCACATTTTTCGAGTAACAAACCTTCATACATTTGCTCAGTTTGGGCTGATTCATACGAGGTCAAGTATTCGAAAATTCCAACGAAACACACGATCGGATCCCTGAGGAGAAAATTTTACATTTTCGATTCAGCTAACATTTTTTCAGATTTTTTCAACTTGAAATAAATTTGTAAAAAAGTCGTCATTTTTATTCGAAACTAATTTTTCAAGATAAAAGCACAATTTTATTGTGAATTGAGAAAGGAGCAAACTGTTCTTTCAGGTCCCAGTTCGGATCGATCTTGTTTAAGACAATTTGAATGGTAATTTTTTACAACTTTCAAAGTAACCTTTCAAAAAAATAAATGGAAGCAAAATTTTTTGAATAAATTTAGAAAAGTCTTTAAAATACCTATCTGGACCACCCCCCCCCCCAGAAAATTTTGGAATTTTCCAGCCTTAAAAAGTATTTCTAGAGAAAAATATAGATTTGGCTTGTCAGTTACAAATTTTGGAAAATCGAACTTTAATCAATCGAATAGTTAACCAGTGTGAGTAAGCCATATTATTTGTATGTGGTAAAGTTCATTATGAGAAATTTTTTATAAACTTCTTTTTCAATGCTGAAAAATTTCAATTTTTTTTGGAGGCTTCGGAGGGTCCCAAAATTGATTCTAATTGCTTTGGGAAGTCAAAAATAGCGTACCAATTTATAGATTTTTACGTTCATTGTAGATCATTTCATGTTTCGCATTTCTGCAAAGCCATGGAATAATAGCAACTAAATTTTCAAAAATTCACCAAAATTCAAAAAATAAACTTTAGCACATGAAATTTTGGATAAGGGGTTCTTTTTGAATCAAGGTGTCCATAATACTTCAGAAATTATTTTCTTTGCCTAGTCCTGGTTTTCCAAACCAATTTTTTGAAATTTTGCAAACCTTTGATGTATGATACTCAATTATTCATTATTCATAAAGCATGGAGAAGGGGGTAATTTTTCGCGTGATGTATACTTACAACGCGAAATGATGCAGAAGAATGATTTGAAATGCATGGTGTCTAACGAATTTTTTTTCAAAAATCACTACTTTTTATGAGACTTTCAGATTCTCTATTTTCCAACCACAAAAACGACTCCAATCCAAATCTGAAAATTTTTACCCCCCCCCCCCCCCGCACAAAAGCTTAAGAACTTGAATTTATTACCTATAAAAAAAATTCCAAATGGAAAGGAAAAACTATATTTTAAAGCAAAATTATAAAATTTTGTGAAATAAAACAAAATATGTCAGAGTGCCTACCAAATCGTGCGAATGAAAATTTGAATTTTTCCAGACCAGAAATTTAAAATTTCTTCATAATTCAATGCCCCCCCCCCCTTAAAAGAATAAAAACACGAGCCTCAACTTTATTATGCAAGTCCCTGCAATATTTTCGAAATATCACAGTAAATAAAAAATCGATGAGGAGTAAAATATCAATCATCTTATTGAGATATGTATATTGATATGATGAGTCTGAGCGAAGCGAGGGTGGCAATTTTTGTGGAAAAATACCTTCAAATGTTGAAAATTCATCACTATCCCTCTTTAAAGTTTTCCAAAACGTGACCAATAATTCTATTCCCTCACCTTTTTTCAATATCGATCGTGGTCAAGGGCATCATGGCATTCTTTTCTCATCACAACTTATCAAAAAGTACATACCTACGTTTTCAAAAAAAAATTAATTCTGTAGAAAGAAAGGATGTACATAATTACTTTCGAGCTTAGCGAGGGAAAATTTATTTTAGAAAAATATATTTTTTTGTTCATAGCAGGCAACAAAAAATGACAAATAAAAAAATCAGTCAAAAGCTGGAACAATTTGGCCATCTTTCTTTTGGATTTTAAAAAAATTTCGGGGAAAATTCCAAAATTCCCTGGCATACATTTCCCTGATTTTTCCAAATTTTAGTTTTTCCAGATTTTGCAGAAAAAAGGACACCTTGTGAATGTACTTTGAAAATTTTTTGTTTCCGATCAAAATTCTGTTGCCTATTAAAATGCCTGCTTCGTTAATATTGTAAATTATTTATATCTGGGCAATGAGGAGAAGAGGGAGAAAATTTCTGTTCGAGCTGCAGAGAGGTGTTTTTCATGCATAAATTTTCAGCATGATTGGTCAATGGCCATCGTGAAATATTCACAAGGAAAATAACAACCGACTTTAAATTTTGTTAAAAAACATGAGTCAGTGCACAACTTATTAAATATTTGCCAACCAAATTGATAAAAATTTTCTTCATTACCCCAGTCGTTGATGTGTTTTTTTCTACCTAAGGTTTGCTTTTTTATAAAGATAAATCATTTTGAGTTCATTTCGATACTTTCATGCTGTTCCCGCGCGAAGAGCGGGTTTCATTCCTTGTTAAATATTTGTCAACCAAATTGATAAAAATTTTCTTCATTACCCCAGTCATTATGGTTGGTTTGTCTGAACCAGGAAAATTAAATTTTTTCAACAGCGAAACTTCAGCTTCTCTATCTCAAATACATAAAAAGTCGCAACATTTTCATTTAGGGAAAGAAGAAAAAAAACATTTTTTTTACTATAACTTTTCATCTTAATTATAATTATGATTTCTTGAGAAATTCATCAATACCACGACAGATACACATCTATAAGCCCCAAAAGAAAATCTATATTTTTCAAAAATATGACGATACCAAATCAATCAATAATGTTTGTCATTTCCCAACTGTCAAACGTCAAAACAATTTAATGAATGAAACTTTCGAAACAAGTTTTAATATTCAACTTGTTTAAATGATACCATCTCATAACCGATAGCTATGTAACTTTTGATTTTTGTTCGAGACAAAACAATCAACGGCTGTAAGATGGCTCTTTCTATGCCTTTTCATTGCATCCCTGCTTCCCTTCTCTATTCTGAAAATTCTCTATTCGTGAGAGCAATGTTTACTTAAATATTACGCATTGGCTTCTAATTGATTCATCCTTCCTCTCAGACCCCACATGATGTGTAGAAATTTTCGGTACTAAATAAATAATTAAAATCGTTTACACGCATGTCTCATAATTAAATACTGTGCAACATATCCACATTCTCATTTGTTTTGCCATCAAAAACTTCCATAAGTATTTACAAATATAACGAGGAAATAAGGATAAAGGCTTCATAAACATCATGTTTCCTTCGGTTGTTTTAGAATACGTAATTTGAACATAATCAAACTATACGATGGAATATCTTGAATCCTCCATAAAATCAAACTTGATCGAACTCGAATGAACTCGAATCTTAATAAACCAACATGATAACACCGTATAGGCTTAGGCTTACACAAATTTGAATATAATTCATGTGAAAATTCGAATATCTTGATTACACGATGTAAAATATAGATATTCATTTTCAATATGAAACATTCATAAATGTACTAGCAAAACCCTCGCATACAGATGCCTGATGGTAGGTAATTCCGAAACAATGACCATACTTGCCTACATAAAACGAACGCGTCGGATATTAAATCTTTCGCAAATTCCCAGCGGATTTCATTTCATCCCTTTTATTGTATGGTTGTTTTATAATGGACCGAGTAATATATCATCGAAGGACAAGTACAAAAGTCAAACACCTGCTTATATCACGAGAAATTTTCGTTCCTTTGGACCAGAAAATCCCTGGTGTAATCAGCGTTTGCATATTCTCCAGTACGTTTCTTTTCTACTAACCTAAGACTATTTTCTCGTCATTTACGTCGAGAACACGGTGAAAAACCGAAAAGAAAAAATCAATTACCTCGACTCCTTCGGATTTTTCTTCTCAGGGGCACGTCTAAATTACCTTCCCAAAGTAAATACTCCTCGCCGACCTGTTAGACAGAGAATCAAATCACCGAAATTAAGAGTTTAATTCATCGATGAAAAAAAGAACACATTCGAGTCGACAAAAAATTGGGCTATTTTATATAGAAGCAGATACTCTTAAAATGCGATCTGAGGCTTTCAAAAAAAAAAAAAGTATACCAGTAATCAATCTTACATAAAATTACGCACGTAGACTCGCTACCTTTTTCCAAAGTATCTAGCTAAATTTACAGTCGCAATAAATTGGAAAAAATCACCCTTAAAAGGAATGATTGATGCAAAAAATATACAATACAATTGAATTTTCGACGAATGGGGGGGAAAAAACATCAATCGAGTAACCGCCAAAATGAACGTATTAATTTACAAAATTAGGTCAAAGTTGTTTATTTTAATATTTTTCAGTTTTAACGAACACCTGACGGTCGTCTCTATGAAAACTTGTACAATGTAGGTATATTCTCATCGCCTCGAGCACCTATTTGATCAATTATTCCTCGAGGATAATTTCAAAGTAACAATAACACCGAAAACGTTTTCCGTTTTATAACCTTGCGGGAGGAAAATTATACCGTTTATTTCTTTTTTTAGCCGATTAATATTTCCACAATTGTGTTTTTCCATTGATAAAAAAACTCGCGCCGAATGGAAAATTGGAATCGGCGTAAAAATAAATATCCTCGTATATCGATACGCGACGCTGCTCGGCATTCTGCGAGATTTTTTTTCGTTTTCTCTCTCAGTGGTTGCGTTTCTTTTCAATATGTCGGTTCGGCGATGAACGTGAGATTGTTCCGTCATCTCAACGCTTTCATTTTTTTTCGAATTTCGTAGATGTGGGTGTTGAATACAATGGAACTACTCTTTTAATCTCTCGAACAGGAATTCGCCTTATTAATTTTTATCGGATGTTGAATGGGAAAAAGACGTTAGATTTGATCGATTTTTCGATCAAGTGAAAACGTAAAATGCCAAATCGAAAACAAATGTTGAAATACTGATTTTTTTTTTTAAAAAAACTTTTTTTCAACATATTAGAATCATAGAGCAAGACTTCCTCTATGATAGAATTATTTGCCAACTTGTCTTAACTAATACATACGATGCAACCGAAATCGTAGATTTAATTGAAAATTTACGATTCAAATGAATTTTTTAGATTTTTGAAAACCAAATCTAATCGGGAAATTTCCAAAAAATCATCAACTTTTAAAATTTTTCATCTTCGATCCAATTTTTTTGGCTAAAAAAACAATTTTTATTATTGTTGAAAACAAGATGTCCTCTGTACCTTGTACCTTCCCCCTCTATTCAGCCTGAGAATAAAAAGGTGGCTCATCAAACATGTTTAGACCTCAAAACCATGCAATCAAAATTTCACACCTTCTCCTCTAACTTGACCATTACCTAGTTCTCCACTGTTGATATCAAAAAAAAAAAAAAAAAAAAAGGCCCACAATCACAATATCCAACAATTTTATAGAAATCTTGAAGGACATTTCCCAAAAAATTCTAATATTCCTTTCCAACACCGATCTATAATCCCTAGGTACTCTGAAAACCCCCTTTCCCAAACCCCTCTAGCCTTAATAAAAAACTGTTTAAAAAACTTACAAAACATAAATTTTAAAACAGATTGAAAATCCTTCTACTCCAAATCATGATTATGAACAAAATACATATTTTTTATCTGAAGTTGTGGTAAGAGAACCACCCATATTTAAATGAAGCTAAACTAAATCGGAGTAGGTAAGTCTACAGCGATCAGGATTATCGAGCTAAAAACCACGCCGATAATATTCTATCTTCTGCTTCGAAAAGTTGGGAAAAGCGACAATACTAATACCAGCTATAAAGCGAACAAAACCACAGAAACTATTTAGGGATCGAAAACGTGAAATTATTTAACTAATTGAAATTAAAATTCTAGACTTGACATTGTACCTAACATGTGATTTATCCTATCTACATAATCAACATTTTTGTGTAAACTAATCCATGTAGAATAGGCCACAGCATGTTAAACACACGCATACGTTGTCATAGGTAGGTACTTCCTATACCAAAAACCCTCAGCTATGATATTACGCATGCTGAGATTTTGTGGTTTCTATCGTCTTCATATTGATTTGAAATTAATTAGAAAATAGATTAGGTTCAAAAATGGGTTCGAAAACAAATAACTAGGTTAAAATAATTATTATAATAAAAAATAGTCGAGTAGTTCATCTTGCGAGGAATTTTCCATAATTTGTTAAACGCGGCAGTATACATGCAAATTATACCAAAAAAAGGTACACGAACTCCTACAATATTTATTCGTGGGCGAGATCCCTCCTTCCCATTTCAATTCGCCATCAATCACTTAAATAGGTATCAGATCAAGTTATAAATAAATACACATAACGGGTAACGTTCCTTCGAAACATAGAAAGGATATTCCTGAAATACGTCGGGTTTAGACGGCAGTATTTTTAGTACAAAATCTCTATACTTTTACCGCAAATTTCAATCTACTCTCGATTTCACCCTCGAGCTATTTAAACTTGAAGGATGCAGAAACATAGTTTTGAAAAAAACGCAGCCAAACTTTTGCAGAATTACTTGAACTTTGAAAAAAATTTCATTGTCGATATAACCACCCAAGGGGAGCAAAATTCGAACCTTATGGAAAATTGAAACCCATGGAAATAGAGGCAAAATACTTGAGATGTTTTTCATAAAACCCGCCAAAACTTATGAAACCGAATTTTAAACGAATCGAAAAGTCGGGCAAGGATCAAACGAAATATCAATTCGTAGATGTGATTAAAGGAATAGTTGCGTATGCGTAGTGACTTATTTTCATGTTAAAAGAGACATAGTAAGGGTAAAGTGCCCTAACCTCGACCGCTTCCTAATTTCGACCACCGACCGATTTCGGCCGCTATGGACGAAATCTACACGAAAAAAAATTGTCATGTTCCTTTTTCATAGATGAACAATTTGAGACCAAAATCACAACCCTACAGAAAAAATTAGCAGAGAAAATATTGAAAAAAACGAAATTGCATAGGTGAAAAAATTGTTTTACGTATTCTTTGATCTCAAATTATGAATAATTTTTTTAATAAATTCTACCAAATAATTGTGAATTGTGATGGGGTATGGTGTCAGATTTCGATAAAATCATCGTTTTTGAAAACAACAGGAGGTACGCAACAAAAATTTTCATCAAAGTTCAAATTGTTTGGGGTGCCCTAATCTCGACCAGCTATACTATCTTATGTAATCTGTTTTTTGAATGCGATTTTGTTTTTTCTGATTTTCTCCGCGAGTTTTGGCTATAAGGTAGGGTTGTCGTTTTGGTCTCATTTTGTTTATCTGTGAAAGAAGAATATGAAAAAAAATCTTTTCGGGTAGATTCCGCTCTGAGCGGGCGAAATCAGCTGGCGGTCGAAATTAAGAACCCAAAATTTCAAAATCGATTTTTGAGTTCCCTCAGAAAAAAAATTGCAAAAAATGATTGTATCGGCTCAAAATTTTAGGGAGTAGTAGAGGAAGGATCAAGGTATTTTTAAAGCCATTTTTGACGTTTCTACCTCAAAAAGTCTTCGATTGGTGGAAGTTTGAAAAAAAGTGGTCGAAATATGGCAACCTTACCTTTAAATAGTTTAAATAGAATATTTAAATCGTCATTTATACATAGATATCTATACCTACTACTACTTGTTCACGGTTTGTAAAATTATTTTTTTTCAAATTAAACTATTTTTTTCGGGGCCAAAATATCTTGTCAATTGTCAAATTATCAATAATGTATATGTTACAGACATTGTTGTCAATCCAGTCAATGATATCATTGTCTAGGCAAAGTTGTCAATGGCTAAACAGGCAAGACAATGACATCAATGACTAGGCATTGAATCAATGACTGCCTTATCTTAGGCAATGAAGACTACCACTCTTTAAAACCACGTTACATACCTAATACCTATTTATTTGTGTTATTAATCACAGTTTTTAAACAGAGATGTACTCTTAAATCTCTTCCATTAATTTTTTTTGTTATTTTAGAAATGAATTCGTAGTTTTTATGAAGTATTGGCTACCAAATTATTTTTGCTAAAAATAGAATTTCGATGATTCGGATCCAAATTTATTCCAAGTTCAAGTTTTTTCAATATCTAACTTTAAAAAATTTCCAGCTGTAAATATCTTTTAATTTAAATTTTCTCAAAATTTCTCAACTTTGATTCTTTCAATTTAATATTTTGATTAGGTATTTTTTTAAATTTCTTCTAAGTAATCCCTAATTAATTGACTTGAAAAAAATAAAATGTAACGTCAATTTCTCTTAATTCTTAGAGAACATTTTGAAATTATTGAAAAAAATTGTTGAACAAAATTTTGAACAATATGAATTTGAAAAAAAAATTGAAGATCATGGTACTTAGGAAAAATTTCTAGTAGTAGAATTGTTTCCAGTTTAAAAAATTTTTAAATTTAAATTTTCTCAAAATTTTTCTACAAGATTATTTTGTATGTGCTAGGTATCACACATTACAGTGCTAGTATATGCAGATTAGGTACACTTTATAACACACGTATACATAACAATGTAACAACGCACTTCTATTTCATTGCTTATCATCATTGCCTAAATCGTCATAGACAGTGACTTCATAGACTAGTCAAAGTTGTCATAGTCTAGCCAATGTCACCAGGTAAACAACATTGGCTAAAATGCCTAGCTATTGACAACTTTGCCTAGACAATGATATCATTGACTAGATTGACAACAGTGTCTGTAACATATAAAAATCAAAAGAAATTACGTATTATCGTGTTTTTTTGTTTAGATTTTTCAAGAGGTTTCAAAATTTTCAAAATTTGAGACGAAAAGTGAATTTTTTGAGAATAATTTTCAATTTAGTATTATAGATGTGAGACCGATATTAATTGAAAAAAGTAAAAAATTCTCGATTTTCGTCAAATTATGGGGGAAAGAGATATAGGGGAGCAGCGTTTTTCAACTTCTTCGAATTTAAGAATTTTGATGGGTCTTTGTTAAAAAATTATTGTAAAATTATCTCAAAAATCGTGGAGAAAATTTTAAATTTTTAAATTCGTTTTAACCCCCCCCCCCCCTCCCCCATCAGCAAAATTTTGAAGTTTCAAAAACAAGTTACAACCCGAAATCGTGCACAGGAATTATTTAAAATGCATGGTGTCTAACAATTTTTTTTCAATTATTACCACTTTTCTTTTTAATACGATTTTTAGATGCCCCTTTTCCGGCCACGAAAACGACTAACTCAATTCTAAGAATTTTCAAACCTACCCCCCCCCCCCACCCGCGCAAAAAATTGAGAACATGAATTTATTAAGTACAGAAAAAAATTCAAATGAAAAAAACATTTTAAAACAAAATTATCATGTTTTGATAAATGAAACCAATTATATCAAATATCAAGACGTCTACCAAATTCTGCGAATGAAAATTCGAATTTTTCCGGGATGAAAATTGAAAATTTTTTCACAATTCATTGCCCCCTCCCCAAAAAACGTACCTCGAAATCACAAATTCTATGCAAGCCTTCGCAATCTTTTCGGCTTGCCCTGGTAAATAAAAAATCGATGAGGGGATAAGATATCAATCGTTTAGTTGAGATAAGTATATCAGTTCGAGTGAAGCAAGAGCAAAAATTTTTGCGAAAAAGACCTTCAAAAGTTTAAAATTCGTCATTTCTCCCTCATTACAGATTTCCAAAGTGTGGCCAATACTTTCGAATTCTTTTCTATTTCCTCCATTAATTTCAATATCGTGGTCAAAGGCATCGTAGCATTCTTTTCTTATCACAGCTCATTACGTTTCTAAAAAAAAAATTTAATGAATTTTGTGGAAAGATGGAGTATATATAATTAACCTAGAGTGTAGCAACGGAATTTTTTTTGGAAAAATTCATAATTTAATGGACAAAGACATGCATTTAAATATAAATTTTGTTGTACCTCACGGTCAACAAAAATGATGAATAAAAAAACAGCCACAATGATATAAATAATTTGTCCCGAGCGGAGCAAAGGTGAAATTCATTTTTTGTTTCCCCCACGTCCGTGGTTTCCCTTTCCAAATTATCACTAAAAACACAGTTGCTATCCACATACAAAAATCATGTGGACTCCCAAAAAAATCGGAAAAAATCTGAATTTTTTAGCTTCATTTTAAAACTTTAAGCTTTGATGGCGAAGAAGGGTGGCAAACATGGAACAAAAAATTCAACAATTTTCAACACACGTCCATCAAAATTCGGAAAAATTGAAAAATGCTACACCTCAGCGGGAAATTCTAAAAGTAAATGAAAATTTTATCAACGATTTTAAATAGAAATCTACCTAAGCTAAACTGTTTTAAGAAAATTGTCACGTTACGGAGGGGTAGAATATTGCGAATAATATTATTACCATACCTACATGAAAATCCAAAATCTTTATTTTCAGGATACGAGTATCTAATTGCTGATCCGCTCATCAAGAAAAAAATCTGGAACGTACTCGAATCTTTGAATGTACAACGAAATACTTTAGAGGTCACCACAAATTCGATTTCTTAATTAATGTGGCCAATTCTTTGATCCGGACTCAATACTTTTTTTGTTGTCGATTTTTGAAGTGCGTACGATTTTTTTTCTTTTGATCATGTTGGTTTTTAGTCGGGTTTCAAGTTTCGAAACTCTTTCACTGATTGATATCTGACAACCAAATACAGTTCTTTCCATTTAATAACGTTTTACTTAATTAATTTAAAATTCGAATAATAATTATTAAGAATCAAAATCAATCAAATATTCAAAATCCCATTTTTAAAATACTGAAAAACTCCGTGGAATTTAATCTCACGAAATAAAAATACAATAAGTTCATCTTTTAAAATATCTGCGTCACTGTCGTCACTTACGTAGGAAGAAATCGCGGTATAATTAAATAATGGCATCGACAAAAGAACCGATATTTCATAAAAGCAATACGAACATGAATGAATGTCAAGAAAATATAAGCGAAGAGTTAATGAGATTTTACCCTTCGTAATTCATTAGAAATTTCCTTCAATACATACAGCGCACCGCTGCACTGGTTACATATCGGATCTTATTTCGCCAAAACGGAGAAATAGAAGGGATGCTCGTAAAACAAATATTATGACAACCCTTTACCGTAATTTTGCGAATTAATTCTAATTCCCATCGTCAGCGTCATCCGTATTTATGCAGTTCACTCATACTTCGCGACTTGCTCATTACGAAAAAGAAAATTACTCGAGTTTAGCGAGCAAAATTAGTCAAAATTCCGCTCAAGGCTTTAGCCCAAGTTGACTAATGGGTTTTCATAACAGATTTTCGTGTCTGGCTAAAAACCTCGAGATGCTTGGCATCAAATTAGTTCGCGAGGTGACTCTCGAATAAACATTTATTCATCTTTCGTCGTACAATTAAACCAGTACGTTTAAATCTAAATTAAGTCCCGATTGCTCTTTCCGTGGCAAGTCGTTAGCTTTTTGCGGCTACTCGCAATTAATTTGTGGTTTCGGGCGGTATCGTTATTTTACGAGATTCATGTACTGGTTTGAATAAGTAAATAGCGACGAATGGTTTCATCATGGTAGGTACCTATACGATTCAACGTGACACAGGTGCTCATTAAATGCAGATCAGCTGAATTTTAATCCATACTTTGAAAGTTTTCACTTTGAAAATTATATTGCATTTTTGAAAAGATTTCAATTTTTTTTTCAAATAAGAAAAAAATCATAAAATTTTTTCAACATTTTGCGTGACTTCGAAAAAAACACCTCGCAGGTTTCAAAAAAAAAATACGATTTTTATGCAAACCTAGACAGAAGGATATCCATTCAGTAACGAGAAAGAATTCTACTCACGATCGCAAATATTTTAAAATTCTATTCTGCAAAAATAGCGAAGGAGTTATTCGAGATATTTTTCACAACCACACAAGGCTAAGGTCGAAAAAAATCACCCAAATTACGTCATATGAAAACTAAACACCTTAAAATATAAGCTTAATAATGGTCTCATGAATGTATATGTACAGCCTACGTACCCGGTTATAATTCAAATTCTACTTCTGTGATTTAAAATTACCAACGCCTAATTCCATTCGGATTAAATTTCCTTAATACAACCAAGTTGATTAAAAAATTTCCCTCGTGGATTTAAATTTTTTCAAATTATACCTTCATGTGTCATTTTAAATCCTTTTTACCAACAAATGCCTCTTTTTATAGATCGGTGTAAAAAAAATCGTCCAGTTTAGAATCAATTTAATGCTGCTTACGCGGTTTAAAATTTGTTGGAAAAATATTACACCGCGAAATCAAATGTCTTAAAGGCTCGAAATTCAACACTAATACGAGAAAATAAATTTACCGTTTGAAAAATGGTATATTTCCCAACCAAATGCAAATTCGCCAAATACATTAGAATATTTCATAAGCTCCGAGTTATGGCAAATATTTTCCCGCGCCAAGTTCATATTACAAGCAGTACTACGTAGTTACGATGCTGGAAAACATTTCCTCTTTTTTGCCATTTTACGCGAACATGAATTATTAAGAACGCGAACACATCCATTCATTTGATGATATTAAATAATTTTTCTGGCATACGTAATACTGAAAATCGACTCGTTGTTTTATCAAATGCTAAAAATATCAACACTGGACAATGGAAAATTTATTTTTGGAGATAATCAACATTATTAATTAGGTAGCATAAGTCGTCCGCGTCCATTGAAATGATAGATAACTAAATTTCCGTAAATTCCGTATCGCACGAGCACAAATTTCAGAGGTTTTTAAAAAAAACATAACTACTTACCCTTTTATTTTAATAAAACTTGATGCAATTAATTTTTGAGTGGGGGCTTTCCCAGAAAAATTGAGATCATCTCCGGCCAACCTCTTGAAAAAATAAAAATTGATTTTCTACATCTCTCTAACCTATTGACTTTGAGATTGGTTACCATTTATTGTCCTCGCTACAATTATTCGTATCCCCCCCCCCAAAAAAAAAACTGCATAAAAATGATTTCACCTAACTTTGCTAGTAAAATATTTTCATTTTCAGAAAATATCTTGATTTGGAAAATTCGGTTAAAAATTACATCATATTTATTTGTATTTCAATGGGCTAATGGACCTTATTGTAGTGCGAACTCATCATAAGAAGAGGAAAAAATTTCAAAGAATCGAATTCAATTTGAAACCATTATTAGCAATTTTTCCATTTTTTTTAAGATTTTCAAAAAATGGTAATTTTTACAAATTGTTTATGAAATTTTAAAAGAAAAATTCAAAAGTTCCCAAATTTTACAGTTTGTAGAGGTGTTTTTCGAAAAATTGATCCAAAAATGGTCGAAACCGTTTGAGAAGACCGAAATTCACGCCAATTTCACTCAATACTCAGGTCTCAATCGTACATCCACGCGCTATTCCTGTTAAAATTGATTTTACGATTGATTCTTGTTCTGGACACTAAAACAAAGAAATTAAGCTTGTATGCCTTTTATCCCCTCCCCGTTTCCCCAGGGTCCACTCCAACATTTCAAACATGTGTATCGCCTTATCTATGGATCATAATAAAAAAAATTTCCAACAAAAGTTGTTCCTCAGCACCTAATGTACATTTTCATTTCTCATCAAAATCCATTTTGGAACAACTCCTGCCCCCCCAAATTTGTAAACAAAAAATGTTGTTAAGAAAACCTCCAAATCACGTTTTCTTCATTTTAAACGAATAGTTTCGGAGATACGACAAAATTTGTAATCACAAAAAGTATTCAGAATTGAATTTCCTTTCCAATGAGCTCTATCACGATCATTTTTATCAACTTTTCCCGATAGAGCGGATCTCTCCCCCTTCCACGTTTTCACAAAAGTGGGACCCACGAACAAAATTTGCTCCAAAATGAATTCCGATAATAAATGAAATTATGCATTAGATATCGAAGAACAAAAATCGTTCAATTTTTTTCGTGGGTCCAACTTGTGAGATACGGGGAGGGGGAGGGGGAGAGATCCACCCTGTCGGGTAAATTTAGTGAAAATGGTCGCGATACAGCTCATTGGAAAGGAAATTCAATTCTGAATACTTTTTGCGGTTACAAATTTTGCCGTATCTCTGAAACTTTTCGCTTAAAATGAAGAAAACGTGATATTAAAGTTTTCTGAAAACTGTTTTATTTTCAAATTTGGCGGACAGGAGTTGCTTCAATATGAATTTTGATGAGAAATAAAAATGCACACTAGGTGCTGAGGAACAACTTTTGCTTGAAAATTTTTTCATTACGCCCCATAGATAAAGCAATACACGCGTTTGAAATGTTGGGGGTGGACCCTGGGGAAAGGTAGAGAGGGAAAAAAGGGCATACGGGCTTAATTTCTTTGTTTTAGTGTCCAGAACAAGAATCAACCATAAAATCAATTTCAACAGGAATTTCGCGCGGAAGCCTTTTTTGTACGATTGAGACCTGACTACAACACAACGTAACGTGAATTTCAAAGCTATAAAACACGTTTTTTAGGGTTTTTACAGCGTAGCGACGAAAAACCTTATTGCAATTGAATTTCCCAAATGCTCTAAAGAATTTCCTCCATTTTTTTTTTCTTCAACTTTTACCCAACCATTGATTAGTGTTTTAGAAGAGCCAATGAACACTAAAACAAGCAGGGTCGCAGGCGACCTGGCAATAGGGTCCCCGGAATTTTGATTTTCAGTGATGCCGACTATTTTTTTAAAATTGTCAAAATTCAACAAACTCGGAAAAATTTTGAAGTTGAATTTTTTTTATATTTAATGTATGAAATAAAGACCAATTGAACCATGTTAAGTCAAAAGAGACCAAGCGACAAATTTGGAAGTGCTAATATTTTAACGTATTTCTCGCTGGTAATAGTGGTAATACAGAATAAGCTTCTGAGCATCTGAGCACGTAAATTATTAATAGATTAATGTTACCAGAGTTCACATTTTTCATACTTTTTATCCCTTCTTCAACTGTTTAGAAGTTATTGTACTTTCAACTTCAAGTCTATTTTTTGATGAAATTTTTGATGTCGCTTGGTCGCTTTTAACTTAACACGGTTCAATTAATATTGATGAAGCTTCTGGGATGAAAATAAATTGAGTCCCTTTTCTTCACATATATGGTTTTGGGTTATTGGCATTGGTCTTCAAGTTGAAAAAAATTTTCAAAAAATTCAAGTTTGGAAAATTTCTTTAAAATCTGGGTCGGAAATTTTGAGAAAAAAATTTTTGAGAAAAATAATTTAAATTGGAAAAAATGTTGGGAAAAGGAGAAAACGCAAAATTGCATAACATTTGAGGAAAATTTGAAATTGGAAAAAAATTGTTGAAATTAAACTGAAATTAGACTTCAGAAAAAGGAACTACTCCACATCCACACAAAACAAAATTATCCAATGGTCCCATGACTCCCATGTAGGTATAAATACATTAAAATAGACTTCCGTTATTTATACTTCCTCTCTTCTAATTGGTTTACTAATAGTCTACAGACCAAACCGCAAAAAGTGCTCGGGAAGTTGATTTTACTGTTTTTTTTTGCGGGCAAAAAAAATTACTAGACACAATGTAGGTACTGGTTCAGCATTCCCAAAAACGGCAAAAAAAATTTTCTAACCCTGCACATAACAGGGGGGTGGGTCAAAAGGGGGTATTTTTGAACCTAGGTCCGGGCAAAAAAATTCAAGTGATGTTCGATAGAGTAGTGTCCCCTGATGCCGAACATACATTTTTTTCCATTGCACACCTGCACAATACCAATTTGGGGCCCCTTAAATGCAATTTTTGGTCATTTTTGGCCTTTTTTCACCTTATTGTGGCTCTATATCCTCAAACGTGAGAGGGGGCAAATTTCTTTTATCATATTCCGTTAGACTGAATGGTTATACGCCCAAAGCCGCAAAGTTGATCGAATTAAACCTGCAATATTCGAAGTTATTGAATTTTAATGTTGAGTAAGTATGAGTATTACTCAAATTTCAACTTTGCGATTTTTGTTCCAAAAATAATTGTGCGACATATTAAAATGGGCTAAAATTTCGCGCTGGATCCGAAAATGACGATAATTTTTTTCCATCTCCCCCCCTGCA
Organism: Pseudococcus viburni; assembly: GCA_033439095.1. NCBI lineage: Eukaryota > Metazoa > Arthropoda > Insecta > Hemiptera > Pseudococcidae > Pseudococcus > Pseudococcus viburni. The sequence goes on along the minus strand of JAVBJF010000189.1, from coordinate 489,249 downwards.
CCCCTAATTAGCTCCCTTAAATTTTTTTCTCATTTTAGTGGTGCGACCTATCAAAATGGGTTAAAATTTCGCACTGGATTCGAAAACGACAATAATTTTTTTTCAGCTCCTCTACCCCCACCCCTAATTAGCTCTCATAAATTTTTTCATCATTTTAGTGGTGCGACCTGTTAAAATTTTGCGCTGGATCCAAAAATGATGATAATTTCTTTCCAACTCCCCTCACCAATTTTTTTTCTCAATTTAGTCTCGAGACCACACTTAATTTTATTCTTAATTAATAGTGTAGAAAAAAATTAGACTTAGGTTATAAAAAAAAATATAATGCTTTAACAGAATTTGAGTAGGTATCTAACGAGTAATGACTTTAAACGTATTCTAAAAAATTAACAAAGAACCGAAAGCTCGTATCTTTACGTTTCCTAAATTTTTTCACTCGGGTGTCCCCCAAAAAAATGGGTTAGTGAAAAAATCACGATACAAAAAAAAATCTTGATACAAAAGTTGTACCTAAAGGATTGAAAAGCTATAAATTTTTGTTCTACAATTTTTTTCCTTCACAGTGATTAATGAGTAATAATTTTATTAAAAATGATGAATTTCACTTTTCTGATTAAATTATCTCATAACCACTGCAAAAACGGAAAAAAGTTGTAGAACAAAAAATGATGATTCAGCCACTAAACAAAACCTTTCAAACATATTATTAGGATCATATTCGAATTATAGGGTACGTTACATACCTATCAAATCGAGTAGAAACATCAATTGAATGTAGTGTGAAATTTTGACCTATTTAATAGGTCACACCGATAAATGAAAAAAAAAATAGGATGCTAACTAAGGATAGGGGTAGAGAGTATGAAAAAAATTATCATTTTCGGATCCAGCGCAAAATTTCAACTTATTTTAGTAGGTCGCACCACTAAAATGATAAAAAAATTTATGGGAGCTAATTAGGGGTGAGGGTAAAGGAGATGAAAAAAATTATTGTCGTTTTCGAATCCAGCGCGAAATTTTAACCCATTTTGATAGGTCGCACCACTAAAATGAGAAAAAAAATTTAAGGGAGCTAATTAGGGGTGCAGGGGGGGGGAGATGGAAAAAAATTATCATCATTTTCGGATCCAGCGCGAAATTTTAGCCCATTTTAATATGTCGCACAATTATTTTTGGAACAAAAATCGCAAAGTTGAAATTTGAGTAATACTCATACTTACTCAACATTAAAATTCAATAACTTCGAATATTGCAGGTTTAATTCGACCAACTTTTCGGCTTTGGGCGTATAACCATTCAGTCTAACGGAATATGATAAAAGAAATTTGCCCCCTCTCACGTTTGAGGATATAAAGCCACAATAAGGTGAAAAAAGGCCAAAAATGACCAAAAATTGCATTTAAGGGGCCCCAAATTGATATTGTGCAGGTGTGCAGTGGAAAAAAATGTATGTTCGGCATCAGGGGACACTACTCTATCGAACCTCACTTGAATTTTTTTGCCCAGACCTAGGTTCAAAAATACCCCCTTTTGACCCACCCCCCTGTTATGTGCAGGGTTAGAAAAATTTTTTTGCCGTTTTTGGGAATGCTGAACCAGTACCTACATTATGTCTAGTAAATTTTTTTGCCCCAAAAAATGGACAGTGGTTGAACACTTTTTGCTGTTTGGTCTGTAGACTATAACACGATGCAGCTGGACGTCATCGAGGTATAAGCCAATGTGAGAGGTAGTTTGGCCCTTGCTGCTCAGGCAACACTGTGTAGCTAGTTGAGAGAGCTCTGACTCCGGTAACTAGCTGCGTTGGTACCGTTAGTAGCTATACGTCCGTTCTCGGTGGATATGCTATTCGGTTAATGCGGTGATATACTATGTAGATATGCGTTACTTCGTGAATTAGTCCTTTGTTATCGGTTTGAGAATAAAGAGTACCATTCGTAAATTAGTTATTCATTGAGTCGAGAGACGATTTGAAGGTATCCGTGTAGGTGTTAGTATAAATCCCCTTGAGGGTGGCTTTCCCTATTACACCAATAAGATTCTTCACTCGATCTAATGAACATCGCAAAGATGACGATGATGATGAATGAGTGATTTTAATAGGGCTCCTCGGCCTTGGAGGCCGGGAACCCTAAAAAATGAGAAATGAAAAATAAATAAAAAGTGTTAAAAAATGATAAATTATATCAAAAAAATAAAAACGGAACACAATTTACAAAATTAGCAAAATTTATTCTAAAAAAATAATATTTATCACGAAATTTGGTAAAATTTATTGCATAAAAATAAATTTTACCAAATTTCGTGATAAATATTATTTTTTTAGAATAAATTTTGCTAATTTTGTAAATTGTGTTCCGTTATTATTTTTTTGGATAAAATTTATTTATTTGTTTTTTCAGTGAATAAAAACAGTATTCAATTGTACCAGATACGAAATTTGATTTTAAGCCGAATAGAGAATTCTTTGCCAAGCATTTTTATTGTAATTTTTTTCGGACACCCTGTACACTTCTTTTCGGACACCCTGCACTTTGGTAATAGCTTCTACTTTCTTTCGTCCTTCCTGAAAAGGGTGGTATGAAAAAAAAAACAAGATTGTGGAGTATATAGCACTCCTTCGGACTCCGTCATAAAAACGAAAAAAAAATTATTGGGATAATGCGAGTTGTGACTTTCAACTCTTCAAATAATTCTCTCAGATTTTCTTTTAATGGAAACTACATACGACAGTTGAAGAAATTCTCTTAGTAATCATCTCTTCAATTGGAGGGTCAGAAAATCTCCATCTATTAATTTAGTTCTAGTTGTTCCATTAGCAAACAAAATAATTGAAAGCTCTGTTTATTTTTTTCAAACTTGTAGATCTTATACAGCTTCATTTACCAAACTAGAAAAAATAAATCAGCCCACGCCAGAAATCGGCCGAAATACGCACTCTCAAAATACCTAATTAATTTACCAATAATTTACAACAAAAACTGTTCTTAATTGAATTATTTTCATCGATATACTTTTTTTTATAAAAACAAATCCGTCATTAATTATAATTATGGTACCTGCCAAAGTGTTGGAAAAAAGAAAAGCGGGCGTAGATGTGAATTTTGGTAAAATGAGGTTAGACTTTTGTCAACCTGTCATAACAGTTAACTGCGTCGCTAACAGAAGTCGGTTTCTATCTATTTTCAAATCATACCGTAATAACATGTCCTTTCCAATCTCCTTTCGTAAATATGAACCTAAATATTCTCTCAAATATCTCGTATTTCTCTGCCCTATTGACTCAACACTTTTCAGAACGGACAAAAATTCAATCAATACAAAAATACTCGAATGATAAAATTTTGAAAGCGAAATACATTTTACATATTCGGGTACTCGGCTCATTGAAAACGAAAATGGGTAAGTATAATTATTTTTCACCCAAAAGAACCAATATTCATTGAAACTCATTCAAAAATTTATTTAAAAAATCATTCGAGTCTTATACTATCTTTCATAAACAAATATCTACAATTGAAAAGCAGTTAGGTAGGTAATAATATTCCTGCAAATAATGTTTGATTAAAAATTTCCATCTCAGTCGTTATTACCTTTCTCGCAGACATTATATACTTACAAAATATTCAATTGGATTTCAACTCGACACACAGATGAGATTTTTTTTAAAAAACATAACCAAGAATATTTTATCGTGTACAAAAAGGTCGAAATATTTTATCTGATATTTCATTATACACGATGAAAAATTTATCATAACAAGCATAATAAATATTCTTCAGCTTGAAAATGAATTTTTCAAGAGTATACGCTCTTTGGCTTGTGACAACCTTTGCAGCTGGTTCGTTTCTGCAACATTAGATTCCGAGCTAATAATTTATTGAAATTTAGTCAGGTATTTTATAAATTTTTGTAAAAGCGCCAGGACAAAATTTCATTTTAAGAACGCTCTCAAGCTTTGACGGAATAATCGACGATACGTTGAACTTTCCAAAGTTTCAAGAATCAAAATTCAAATTTTTATGGTGCTACACTGGTACCAAAATTCGAATGTGTATGGTATATATTTAAAATGCGGAAAAATACTTGGGTGCTCCAAAAACTTGATTTTGAATTTATAAAAAAATATATTATACGTTTCTGCCTTTATCGCGAACATTTTACATTTTCAAAACGACCACGATGAAATGAAAATGAGAAAAACTCATTTCTTCTGCATAATGTACGACGCGACGCTAGTAATTTTATGGGAAGAAGCACGCGTCGATATTTTTTTTCTACTGAATTTAACCACCTTTTTTGGTAGTTATGGTATATCTAATACATCCATATGATGCAAAATGTAGATATTTGAAAGTTATTTCGCCATATTATTCACATTTACATTATTCCATAAATATATCATTTTCTCAACGATGCCAATTTCAATTAGAATTTGATACTTGCTAAAAAAAAAATGATAATAATAAAAATAATAGGTACTGATGGAAGAAAATAATTATTCACAAATGAAATGCCATGCTCCAATCTGCATTATCTTACATTTCGATTTCGAATTGCCAAGGTTGAAACATTTTTTCACTCCTGCAATCAAATATTGAAACGTCGTCAAATCTTTCAAAATATTTACGAAAAATGAATCTGAAAATTCAATTTTTTTATAACCTTGATAAAATTTCTTGTGCACTGGAGAAATTCGTCCATGCTTCTCATTCAGTACTTCAAATTGTATTTCTTCTGTTAGGTACTCGTTCTCTCCTTCATCTACATACCTACTTCCAACTATAACTCGATAACAGTTCTGAACTTTTCAACGTCGTCATTATTTAGGAATTGTTGTCAGAAAACGAAATAATTTTTGCAAATGGTAAAGTAATGAATAGTAAAGAACACATCATTACGTCAAATCATAAAATTCACCAACAAAGAAAATTTTGCATTGTAACAAGTATTATAGCAGTCTTTTGTTGATACACAGTAATAAAGAACTTGAAATGTTACATTACGTAGGCTAATTCGGATGCTTTGAGCTAAGATTTACCCATGAATTATTGCTCAATTATTTAATTTTTGTAATATGTAGACCACATGATAAAATATACTCGGATAGGAAACGGGACGAAGATAATGGCGAAATTTTTTTGCAAAATAATATACAAGAAATTTTATTAAATCTTTAAGAGGGTGTTCTATGTATTGCGGGAATTAATTCTGGCCTATCTACAATTTACAAGGCACACTTCGAATTTTCGTGTTTTTTGTATTAAGTATGAAGGGGTAAAATTATGAAACAATGAACGAATATGATTTTAGTACACTGAAAAAAATGAGAAATGAGAAATAAATAAAAAGTGTTAAAAAAATGAGAAATTTTATTCAAAAAAAGAGAAATTTTATCAAAAAATAGATAAATTTTATCCAAAAATAATAAATTTCATCCAAAAATAAATAAATTTTATCCAAAAAAAATTATCTAAAAAAATAATAACGGAACACCATTCACAAAATTGGCAAAATTTATTCTAAAAAAATAATGGTATTTATCGCAAAATTTGGTAAAGTTTATTGCATGAAATAGTATATTATGCAACAAGCGTAGAAAAGTGCGAGATTATAAACGTGTGCGGAATTACAGCGCGAGCCGAAGGCGAGAGCTGTAAGCATACGTTTTTATTATCGAGCACTTTTTTGCGAGTTGCATATACTATTTTTCATACTATATACCTGTAATACGTATCATTACACCTTTTTTTATTGAATACAAAAGTAGTCTTTAATGGTAACCATAAGAGGAAAGAAAATTGAAGTATAACGTTATCAGTACTGAAAATGGGATAGCGCATGCGCAATGTAGAAAATGTACGTAAACAAACACATAATGAGCGTCACTTTACCTCCCTAGGGAGTAAAAATTTACTTTTTCTCACAGTTACGCGTTCACTCGTTGGTTGCCAGTAAAGACTTACTTTTGCATTCAATAGAAAGAGGTTTTATGGTGTGTATTACAGGTATTAGTATGAAAATAAATTTTACCCATTTTCGTCATAAATATTATTTTTTCAGAATAAATTTTGCCAATTTTGTGAATGGTGTTCCGTTATTATTTTTTTGGATAAAATTTATTTATTTGGTTTTTCAGTGTAAGTACGTAGAAAGAAGAAAATGGAAGTAATGAAAAGTTTCAATTGCCACTATAATTATTTTAATAGAACTTTGAAAAAATGCAAGATTTGATGACGGTTTTTGCAAGAATGCTCTAAAACTGCTGAATGAAATTTGTTGAAATTTGGAAATGTTATGTGAAAAAAAAATTTCTGACAGGCTGACAGAGCTCTCTTTTAATTTTTTTTCAAATTTTGAAAAATATTTTCATTAATTTTTTTTTAAAAATCAAGAAAAATGAGCCCTGTCAGCCTGTCAGGAATGCTTCAGTTGTAACAACCTCAATACAACATTTTTTTTTCATCTAAATATATTGCTCTTCGCGTAGAAATTTTTTATGGTATTATGTAACCTTATTAAAAAAATTGAGTGAAATTTGTAAGAAATTTAAAATTTTTCGGGTGTAGCAAACTATTTTTCCGGGTGTAGCGAACTGTTTCTGAGTGTAGCATCGTGCTACACCTGCTATACAAAAGCTGCCACCCCTGGTTGACTTTCAAAAAGTCATTGTGAAGACTTAAATCATCAATTTTTCATCTTTATTCTCATTTTCCTCAGAAATGTTTCATTTTTTTTCAAATTTAAACAGTGGTATGTTTATTTAAGAAACAGTTACTAAAAAACTGCCCGAGCGAAGCGAGGACGATTTTTCTTTTTAAATCAAAAACCTGAAGGTGATTTTTTCAAGTCCTTGAAATTTCAATAAAAAGTGTAGAAATCATTTTTTGAATTTTTAAATATTTCAGTAGCAATCGCCATAGACATAAAATTCGAAATTTTTACCGCTGATAAATATGGATTTTTTTTCTAACATATCAAACTTTCAGCTTCGCAGCTCATCTCCACTTTTTTGAGGTCTCAAAACCTAAATTTTATTAAATAATGAATTCCAACAAAAGTTCCAAACCAAAATTTCACTTGTTTTATAGCGGGTCATCTATTATTACCTTTTTTACAACTTTGTGGTGAAAATAAATTACAGGTTGATTCATTGAAAAACCTAAAAAAAATGGATCACAAGAAATTTAACTAAAGGTGGGAGAGGGTGCATGTGCCAAATTAAACTGAGAAGGAATTTTTGTTAGGGAGAAATTGAATAAAGAGGATATTTTCACCTAGAAAATAATTTGAAAAAAATTAACACACTTTTTCCTTCAGGGTAAAAATCTTACGAGGGACCCTCACCAACTGTCCGACGCCGATCCACCTGAGGGATTGCCTATGTATAGGTTTTCAAGGGGCAACGTACAAACTGTGCTTGAAATATCTGAAACGGAGCTGGTTTGGAAGATGCAGTGTTGCCAACATTGAAAAATTATTAAAATTGAAAATTGAAAATTTTTGTATTCAATAATAATTGAAAACTAATATATGCATAAGGTAGGGGGTGGTGTGGAGAGTAAAATTTGTGGTATGCATATTTTGCCTAACTCGACATTTGAAGGGGCAGAATTGAAAAAAGTTGAACAAAAATTAATTACCAAAATAATTGTTTTTGAAAGTCGATTGCCCCTTCAAATTTCGAGTTAGGCAAAATATGCATACCACAAATTTTACTCTCCACACCACCCCCTACCTTATGCATATATTAGTTTTCAATTATTATTGAATACAAAAATTTTCAATTTTCAATTTTGATAATTTTTCAATGTTGGCAACACTGTATCTTACAAACCAGCTCCGTTTCAGATATTTCAAGCACAGTTTGTACGTTGCCCCTTGAAAACCTGTACATAGGCAATCCCTCAGGTGGATCGGCGTCGGACAGTTGGTGGGGGTCCCTCGTTAGAACATGGATATGTCCATTTTTACGTGCAGAGTAACACGACCAACAATTTTTTAACAATTTTTAAGTGTAAAGTAACATAACCAACTAATACATCATGCATATATATATACATTTAAACTCGATGTAAATCAGTTATAGAAATTATCTCATACCTTCAACAACACCTACATCTACCACATAATTTCAGATTGCTTAGTAAAAAATAAACGGTGTTGCCAAGAACCACAAAATTTTCATCTCTTTTTCAACTTTTAAGTTGAGGTATTTATAATTTAATCATTCATAATCATAACACTGCTTCTTTTACTAGGCAATATAAAAATCACAAAATCTCAATTAACAGCAACCATTATTCCCTGATGCCATATTTCTATTACACCTCTTACTATCAAAACCATCAACACATATAACATCTATCTACCTAATTGAACATATTCCTCTTCCTCTTATCTACTATATGCCTTTCCTGAGATATAACATTTGTTGTCTGATATTACATCCATCCACCTAGTTGAAGATCATCCTCTTCCTCTTATACAATTTTGCAAAGACAAGAACCATGAACAAATATAACATCCATCCACCTAGTTAAACATATTCCTCTTCCTCTTATCTATATGCCTTTCCAGAGATATAATATTTGTTATCTTATATTACATCCATCCACCTAGTTAAAGATTGTCCTCTTCCTCTTATAGAACTATGCAAAGACAAGAACCATGAACAGATATAACATCCATCTATCCAGTTAAACATATTCCTCTTCTTCTTATCTACAATACCTTTCAGGAGATATAATATTTGTTGTCTTATATTATCCACCTAGTTGAAGATCTTCCGCTTCCTCTTATACAACTTTCTAACATAATATTCCTATGTCTCAATCTACCATAATATTTTCAAGTTTTTTCAAGTCTAACATTACGTCGTTATGTCCTAATGTACCGCAACTGTTACATAACCATAACAAACATAATGTCTAACATAATATTATTATGTCTGGATCTACAATTTAATTTCATTTCCAAGTTTTTTAAAGTCCAACATAATGCCATTTTGTCTAGATCTACCCGTAACGTAACTGTTACAGTTACATTTACCGTTACATAAACATAACAAACATAATGTCTAACATAATATTATTATGTCTGGATCTAGAATTCAATTTAATTTCCAAGTTTTTTAAAGTCCAACATAATGTCATTATGTCTTGATCTACCGTAACTGTTACATTACGTAACTGTTATGTAACCGTTACGTAACCGTAACACTTTTCAAAATTTTAACCCCCAGCCCTAAGACATATCCATGTCAAAAAAAGTTGTAAAAATGTTTATATTGACCTGATTTTTAAAAAATTTCTTTGAGATGATTTACAATTTAAAATTAATTTTAAAATAGCTCTGAATAATATCTAATGTAGGATTAAATTATATTTTCAGGTAAAATCATATATAATATTTTTGGGAAAATATTTGATTTCATTATTTTGAAAATAGTCATATTTTAAGGGAAATTGAGAGTCAGCACGGGTGGAGGCAGGAGAATGAAATTATTAAAAGTTTTTTTCAATAATTTGTCTTATTAATTTTCCATATAAACATAATTTCTTCTTAAATTTCCAGGTTAGAGAAATCCATTACTTGAGAAGCGGAAATTACTAAGCAGCATTGGATGATCGACAACCCACCACCACAATGATATGATAACAACTCCTCAATGTGAAAACTGAACTTGGAATCAACAGGTTTATATGGGAAACATCAAAGATGATACCTTTCCACCAGAGAATCTGTCAAAAGCAATCATTTGAAAATATGGCAATCACAAAAGATGAGTAAAATCAGCAACATCGACATCTTACAACTCATATCAAAAATGAACATCAGTGATAATTACATTAATGCGACATACAGAGATATTTTGAATCATTACATGGTGATGAATAAAAATTCTCCAGGTCATGAACAGTACTTAGTTCCAGAAGAATGCCCTCAATGGACTTATATATTGGATATATTTTATTGGTACTATGTACCTTTTCTCAGCCTTTGCGGAATAATTGGCAATATGCTGTCGTATCTAGTATTCTTGAACACTTATTTGAAAATGCGAAGCTCTAGTTATTATTTAGCAGCCCTATCAGCAGCTGATTTTGGTTTTCTGGCATCCATCACGGTAGTATGGGTGAATAACAAATTAGATATCCCAGTTTTCAATCAAGATGGCTGGTGTCAATTTATGATCTACATAAGCTCTGTGTGCAGCTTTCTCAGTGTCTGGCTAATTGTCGCATTCACAGTGGAAAGATTCATAGCTGTGCAATACCCTTTGCATAGACCACGAGTATGCACAATTTCTAGAGCTAAATGCATAGTTACCATATTACTCTGTGTTTCTTTGTTAACCCATTCATATACATTTTTCACCGCTGGTGTAATTCACACATCCGAAGGCGACGTTTGCGATTTACGTGAGACCTATCACGAAATGATGAGGGTCATCAATATTGTCGATACGCTGGTAACTCTCATAATACCGGTTGGATTGATCATAATAATGAACACCATGATAGCGAAAAATTTATTCCAATTTAGTAAACATTTCCGTCGACACAATGGACCCAGTTCTAATCGAAGCGATACTCAACTTTGTCCGACTGCGTTACAAGTAAGCATACTAATTTGTAGAAGGTTTTACCATGTCTCGCCGCACACCTCGCTCTCTCCATTTCATCTTTCCTCGTTTACTCTTGTTTTCTGTTTTCCCTTGCACTTCTACTGAATCATTAACTTGTCATTCAAACAGCAAAACTTTTTATTTTTTCTGTTAAATTCCAAATTTGTGTACCTATACATCACAAAAGAACCCCGCATATCCAAAATTTCAGATGCTAAAGTTCATTTCTCGAATTTCTGAAATTTCAAAATTAAATCGTCGTCCAGTAAAAAATGGAAATTTTATCTTATCAACCAGAAAAGCTGAAAGGGTACCCCCGGTTATTCAGAGACCATTTATAAAGCTAAAAATTATGTGTACGGTTTTTCTATTTTAAAATTCATAGGTGTGTGAGCCTGGGTATAGAAACCACCCTTATAGGCAACAAATTGGAGAATTTTTGAAAATTGCAGAAATGGCTTGTTCATAATTCGATTTTTCATAAAAATGGTAAATCATGAGGTAAAATTGAAAATTGGTATATACTATATGTATGTACTAAAATTACCTCTCCCCCCCTTCTCCCTACAAATCTATTGCAACCATTTTCGATTCGACCTGGAGCCTCCGGGAAAAGTTGTTTTGTTTCTCCAGCACGTTGGAATTGCTCTAGAAGGCGCTGTAATTAACTTCGGCAGCTGAAAATTTGGTTCTGAGATATAGGCGACATGCTCTTCCGTTGAGCAAAATTTCGGCTCAATCTGTGAGGACGGATTGTAAAGATTTCCGTGGAAGTCCAGAAATTTTTCACAAAATTTGTTTACAATTTTGATTTTTAAATTTTCTCAAATTTTTTTCCAGCTTCGAATTTTATCAAAAAAATTTCAACTTAGAACTTTCCCAAAATGTTTTAATTCCAAAATTTAATATTTCAAGTTTTAAAATTTCCACAATTCATTTAAAATATTTTCCAAGTTCTGTTTTTTCAAATCTTTTAGTAAGTTCTCTAATTTTCTTAATTCTTTCAAAAAAGATTCCAAGGTAGGATTTTCTCTAAATTTTTTTAAAGTTAAAATACCAAATGATACGAAAAAGAAAAATGAATTATTGATCATCGCGAGTTTTTTTTTTTGTTGAAAATTATAGTAGGTAGTTCTCAATCTCAAATTAGTAAAAATTGATAAGGTAAGGGATTATTTAAGTTTAAAAAAGCAACCTATTTTTCCATCATTTTTTAAAAGAAATTTTATTCCAATACATAAGTGTAAAACGAAAGAGATGTAAAAAATGAACGAAGTCATTTTAAAAAATCCATATTTTTTAATGTAAAATTACCAAAGGGTCCTAAAAATTTTATCAACACGAAAAATAATTTTGCGGGAAATTTTAAAATTTCTAGCCTATTCCCAAAAAACCATTCAAAAAGTGGGGGTTGTATTAGCGTTGTAAAAAAAACAGATTTTACATTTTTTATCCAATTTTTAGCGGACTTCCCGCTCTAGCGGGAATCCGCTATTGCGTTCATAAGGGTTTATTTATTTATTTATTTATTTATTTATTTATTTGTTTGTTTGTTGAAGCCTTTTTTTTCTGACGCGATTTCTCTCGCTAAACTGAACAGATCGAGCTGAAATTTTTACAGTAGGTGTAGTTCATGCTGGAGAAGAGCTGATTAGATTTTGGTACAATTCTGTGCACAGAAAGCTGAGCTTTTCAACTTTAAAGCTCATTTTTGGGACATTTCTTTCTGACGCGATAACTCACGTTAGAGTTGACCAATCGACTTGAAATTTTTACAGTGGTTAGAACGTGTACACGAGAAGAGCTGATTAAATTTTGAAATCGATCCGTGCTTTGAAAGTCGAGCTTTTGAAGCTCAAAGTTTATCCAGTTTTTCGAAAATATCTCGCGAACGGCATATCGTAGAGGAAAACGGAGGCCAAAAGGATAGTCAGGAATTTCAAGCTCTACAACTTTGATTCTTATGAATTTTTCTTAAAAGCTCACCGTTTTCGAGAAAATTGAGCTCAAAGTTGGAAGGGCTGTGATTGGTCAACTTTTCTGATGCGATTTAATCATATTTCTCAACAATGGGTCGGCAGATAAAATATTTTCTTTGAACCTTTGCAATACCACCTGCTAGGTCGGCATTTTTAGACCAACACAAAGACTGATTTTATGGCCCCTTTGAGGCAGTGGTCGGCAGATAAAATCTTCATCAAAAATTCCTTATCAGGCTTGAGCTCAAAGTTGGAAGGCCTGTGATTGGTCAATTTTTCCACCTCAATATCTCTCGTGTAACTGAACCAATCGTTTCGAAATTTCTGTAGTAGGTGTAGATCGTGCAAGAGAGAAAATGATAATTTTTTGGTTCAATTCAGTGCATAGAAAGCTGAGCTTGGAGCTTTCAAGTTCATTTTTGTGATCCTACAATTCAAGTTAGAGTTGACCAATCGACTTGAAATTTTTACAGTGGTTAGAACGTGTACAGGAGAAAAGCTGCTTAAATTTTGAAATCGATCCGTGCAATGAAAGTCGAGCTTTTGAAGCTCAAAGTTTATTTAGTTTTCGAAAATATCTCGAAAATGGTGCATTGTAGAGAAAAGCGGTGACCAAACGGATGGTTAGGAATTTTAAGCTCTACAACTTTGATTCTCATGAATTTTTCTTAAAAGCTCACCATTTTCGAGAAAGTTGGAAGGGTTGTGATTGGTCAATATTTCTGACTCAATTTCTCTCGTTCAACTGAACCAATCGTTTTGAAATTTTTACAGTAAGTTTACATCGTACAGGAGAAAAATTGATTATGTTTTGGTGTAACTCTGTGCATAGAAAGCTGAGCTTTGAAACGCCAAAGCTCATTTTTCTGAAACCTCCCTCTGACAAGATAAATAAAATCGACCGATCGATTTGCAATTTTTATGGTGATAGGAATGTGTTTAGGAGAAAATCTGATTGAATTTGGAAGGCGATCTGTGCATAGAAAGCTGAGCTTTTGAAGCTCAAATTTATTCAGTTATTCAAAAATATCTCGGAAACGGTGCATTGTAGAGAAAAATGGAGGTCAAAAAAAATGGTTAGGAATGCCAAGCTCTATTTCTCATGAATTTTTCTTAAAATTTCACGTTTTCGAGAAAAATGAGCTCAAAGTTCAAAAGCTTGTGATATGTCAATTTTTCCGACTTGATTTCTCTCGTTTAACTGAACCGATCGTTTTGAAATTTTTACAGTACGTGTAGATCATGCAGGAGAAAACCTAATTTTTTAGGTTAAATTTTGAGCAAGGAAAGCTGAGCTTTGAAGTTTTAAAGGTCTTTTTTGTGACACCATAACTCAAGTCAGAGTTGATCGATCGACTTGAAATTTCCGTAGTAATTAGAATGTGTATAGAGGAAGAGATGATTAAATTTCGAAGTTGATACGTGCATTGAAAGTTGAGCTTCACAAGTTCAATTCTAGTTTGTATATAATAGGAAGTCCGCTCTTTTGACACAGTGTGTCTAGTTTTACATTAATGGATATCGGGTTTAAAAAATTATTTTTTTCAGTCACTAATTGTCATGAAACCGGTTCAAGTATTTCACTATAGATAAAAAAATTGAAGGACAATAGCTCAAAATTTTGAAAAAAGTAACTCAAGATACCCAGCAATTGAAATTTATTCATGTAATGACTAATGACTCGGGTTGGCGAGAAAAGGGCATGAGGTTTTCCTTAATTACACACCGTAGTTGCTACATTTCTGATCAAAAGAACTAGTAAACGCATAAACGAACCATACACCACACAACGAAGCAAAAAAGACCAACATTACAGTACTGTAGATTGTACTAATTATATCTGCATAAAATCTTTGTTCAAGTTATTTCATTATCATTTAACACAATATAAAATTTTCCATATCAGTACACTTTATACAACGATAGAGATCTTACTATCTTTTGACAATAAAAGCAGCGAAATTTTTAAAAGTAATTAATCCAGCAGAGGCGTTTAACTAATTTAAATTCCACGCACAAAGGAGCTCTTTCAGGCCACTAAAACTTCATTATCGAAATTTATAAAACATGCTGACACGTTTCTCGACCGTACCGTGCCTTTCAGGGTTTTCCACCTGTCCAACGATGACTATAAGAAAATACCCTGAAATCCACGTCGTTTCATACATAATTGAATGAAAAATTTATTCCCATTTTTGAATTTCTTCTATGGTAATATTAAAATTAGTATGTCGCCGACTAGGGATAAAATTGAATATTCGTTCAACAACGTCGACATTTCCTCACATTTGTTTACAATCAAATTTTCAACGCGGAGCCCCAAACACAAATTCACGTTAACATTCGTTTTAAAAATTAATTTTTTCAACGCCGAAATAGGTACAGAGTTGAATGGAAATCAAACGCAGAATAAATAAATGTTACAAAACTACGCAATTTAAATTTGATAACTTTCGAACCTTTTGGCCCGAACTTAGTTTTTTTACTTTTTATAGAGCATCGAATAATCCAAAAATCCCTTCAACATTTCCACAACGAAAACGTTTAATAATTTTCACGCGACGAATAATGTAAAATAAAAACCGAAACTCTAGATTTCCATTTAATTCGAGCTGTTCTACCTTGTCGAAGTAAACGTCAGAAATTTAAAATCCTCCATTTCCTTTATTTTTTTCACAGCTAGAATTTTTTCCAACGATATCTCTCTCGAATCATTTACAGGTTTTTTTCTCGTAACCGTGTGAACTAATTTCACATTTGTATTCGATCTAATTAATTTTGAATGACCTTTGATTTAAAAAATACGTATAAAAATATCAAACGATGCCATAAAATGGACGAAAAATTGTACAGCTTCACTAAAACCGTAAGAATCAACTTGGATACGGTATTATTTTCTAAGGGAACAAATTGAATTTGAATTTGCTCGCTGAAAAAACGTACGTCAGTAAAGAAACAAAACACAGTCAAAGAACATACAATGGCATTGCTCATAAATGGAGAAATACTTTCCAAAGTTTAAAATACTCGGATACACCTCAAAAACGAATTAAATTTCCATTTTGGCCCGACACGACTCACTTACGTGTGCCAATTATCAGATGCAACTTGATACTTTACACAAAGGTTGAACTTTCTGTTTCGCACGACAAAACTCTTTTGTTACTCACAGGTCATTGAAACTTGAATAAAACCTAATACGAATCACTCACATCAAAAGGTGGCTTAATCCCTTGAGAAAAACCCCCATAATATGTCATAGAAGCGAAGAAATTCGTAGTAAAATTCATTTTTTTCCACCTTTCACATTTTCTATTAGACACAAAAAAATATAAAATATACAACGGCTAAATTTACACATCACTTATCGTCGGATTTATTCAACTTTCTCAAATATTTAAATTTCAAAACATGCTAAAAGCTTCTCAACACCTTTGCCTCTTCATTTAACACTATCAAAAAAATCCAAAAGGCCTGCTTTTTGAGTTTTCCGAATATTCATTCAAATTCCCATTCTATTACGACAGGAAAAAAATTACACGAAGCGGAAAATACTTACTTCGGAAAGTAGTAAGTATTATAAATTCCGTTCCCTTTATTGTGGTATTTTACGTAGGAATTGAAATATGGTGGCTCATTTCGAAATTCAGCTTCAAGAGCGATCAGCCTTAAATTGGTTTTTTAATATATTTCTTCTCGATTTTTCCCAATTTATTAAAATTGATGAAAATACTCGATGGAGGGTTGACATTTTTCGCGTGGATAAAATGTGAATCAACGAAAGTATGCATTTAATTTCGAAATCAATAATAGGTATCATATGTAGATATACGACTACGAAAAAATCGTCATTAAAAGTTGTTGTTGTTTGGGATGAGGGAGCGAAAATTGCGACTTTTTTTTACTAAATTACTTCCAAATCCCCCTCCCCCCACCCTCCCGCCTTTATCGCGACAAATGGGCTTCGATTCAATGCTGATAAATTTTCAAACGAGGAAATCAATTTTTACCTCTTTTCAAAAAACTATTTTTTTCGGCAATGAACAAGGCTGTAGTTTTTTTATTTTTACGTGCATAACTTTTTGACAAAATTTTAATAAAATTTACGTAGGTAGGGGCCTGATATATTTTCACTATACTTTCAATTGAAAAGTTCTATGTAAGTAAGCATAATTCATCAATTTTTTACGTTCATCTCATATTTACACAACTTGCGACTCGAATTTCCATCCAATATGTACTTACGTTCATTCAATATTCATTTTATTTTAATAACTGTCGCTTTAAATGAGAAAATCATCGCAACTCAGCATTTTCGTTTTTTTTTTTGTAATATTTTCTTGTTATAGTTTTCGAAATGTATTGAATAAAGACTTCTTGGGGGGGGGGGTGTTTATGGTGGTGCGAAAAAATCGATTTTAAAAAAAATGCTCAGAGTAATTCGCCATGCACAGATGAATATTAAAATCTTCAACTACCTTAATTTAAGTCAACCTATCACCAATAAAAATTGGAAATTCCAGAAGATAAATGGTTTCAAATGGGGTTTTCGACAAAATGGCTTCCTAAAAAAAGTTACGACTGTGATGAAATAAAATTTTATCAAATACTGCTTTACTTTTGGCCTACAATTCTACACAACTCTGAGTATTCATTTTTTAAGTTTAAGTAACGATAGATGAAGTTCAAATTTTCACTAAATTCAGTACAGCAAAATTGGAGATCGTCCAAAAATGAAGTTTCCGTGTTTTCTAAATCTATGGACTTATGATTTGCACACCGTACGAGAAAATATAGAAAAATTTGGAAAAAATTATGAAAAGGTGTTTTTCAGCCATAAAAAGTTCAACTTTTTTTGGAAATTGACATTTTTCTTTTAAAAGCTCTTTCCCGTAAAGTTAGTTTTTCATGTTTTTGTTTCATTTTCTTCAAAACTATCCGACCAATCGTCTTTCTGTGGTTTTTTTTTATTGTGTTCAGGAGAGATTTCTTTATAATATAACAGAAGGATTTTTAAAACTGTCAATTTTTTGTGTTTTTATGTTGAATTGATTTAAATAATACTGTGCTGATTTTAAATGAATTGATGACATTTTTGGGATAAAGTTGGGATTTCCCCAAACCCTCCTGCTAAAACATGGTTGGGATGTTCCTGAATTGAACTTTAAGAATCTGAACGTCGTAGGTCATATGGTTTCTGAGAAAATGGGATCTAAAGTGAGATCTCTGTTTTTCCATGTTTAATTGCTATCCTTTTCTCAATTTCCAAAAACATTTTTTTTACATCGTAAAACGTTGCTAAAAATGTATGTATGTGTCATATTTCAATCCTTCATGAACTGTGGGCATTTTTTAACCCAGTATAATTATCAAATTTCTCCCTTTTGAGAAATAGTTACAGATGAATTTAAACCAATTTCTCATTAATCCCCCCCCCCCATTAAAAGCAAGTGACAGGTAAGGATCTTGGGGTTCATCTACAAAAAATCGATGCTTTTTTGGTTTCTTTTTCAAGCTAATCATTAAATGAAATTTTTCTCAGACCCCCTCCCTCTCCCCGCACCAAATAAAAATAAAGAAAATATAACGACTTGATGCAACAAAAAATCTTTTAGAGAGGAGAAAAACGTGGAGTTGATTTTCGAGGAAATTTTGTGTTTTTTTGATTTTCAACGATTTCAACTTCTGAGAGCGTATTAGGATTCCTTACTTGGAAAATTGTTATATGTGCCCTGGACTACGATAAGGTACCTATGGTCACAAAATGGATATTTTTTTTATGATCTTTTTTTGTAGAGGTTAGTATGCTCATTCCAATAAAACAAACCGGAGATGCCAGACTTTATAATTGTCCTTGCTACAAACATTTAAAGAAAGAAATATAGTGTAAAAAACGAGACATTTTTAAGCAATTTTTTGCCACTTCAAGTCAATTTTTCGAGCAAAGGAAAGGTTCTACGAAAAAAATGGATAGAAAATAAATTGTAGAGCGTAAAATTTCATTTTCTAGAGTGAAATTAGTCCTTTTTTTCTAAAAAGTTGAGCTTTACAGATGTTTCAGTCGAAAGTTCAAAGCTAAACTTTAAAACGCGTTTTCTCAAAATGTTGTTTTTGGGTGCGGTCCCTTTTCGTAGACCAAGTCACATATTAATAAATATTGGACTCCAATTGGCTATAGCTCTATTTATTTTGGCACACTTTTGCTTTTTCCAAGTACAAATTTGATTTTCTCGAAATTTTTCCAAACTTCGTATTTATGTATTTTTTCTATGAATTTATAGCTTTCCACAATTCTTTCAAAATAAATTATTTTTCCAGTTTGAATTTTCCAATTTTTTTTTCAATTTTTCAAATTCTTAGAGTTTAAAAAAAGTACCTACAAGTTCAAATTTTCTCAATTTTTTTGTAAGTTCCACTTTCTTATATTTTTTTACGTTCAACTTTTTTAAAATTATGTACGTGTTTTCCAAGTTTTTTCAATTTCAAAATTTTTCCAAATTCGACGAACTCCCAATCTCTCATTTAATCATGAAAAGACGTCAATGTCAAAAAAAATGATATTAGGTACATCTTTTCACTTTATTTTAACGTCTTTTCATTTTCATTTAAAACGAGAGTGATTGTAGAGTTGGAAACGATTTTAGAGCTTACAAAACTTGGAAAAAATATGTGACGCGGCATAGGAAAAGGCGACCCCGAGCCAAGTAGTAAGTTTCGAGAAAAACGCGCTTTGAGTTTTCGAATCGTTTTTTTCATTTTTTCAATTTAATTTGAAAAAAGAAAAGAAAAAAATTTAATGTTTTTTTGACGATTTTTTTTGGAGGTACCTCACTTCACAGCCATTTTTCACAACTTAAACGTCGAGATAGCGACTTGGCGATGGTTTTATCGTATTCTACGGCCAATTTTACATATAAATAGTGGAAAACCCCAAAAACGGTATAAGGTGACCTGGGGTCACCTTTTCGTATGCCGCGTCACATATATTGAAAAATGTTGGGAAAAAATTCAAACTCGAAAGCTGGGAAAAAATTGGAGAAAATTGAAACTTGAAAATATTATTGAAGAAATGTTGAAATAGTATGTATTGAAAATTAAAAAACTCGAAAGATTTTTTGAAAAATCGATGATCATCACTTTTTTTGCCATTTATTTCAATTATTAGCTCAACATGACTTTTGAGACTTGTTTTTCATAAGTCGTACTTCAAAAAAACCTAAAAAGTTCATAATTTTCAAAGTGATTTGTATCTTTAAAAAAATAGCATTTATCATATTTAAAATTAACGCTGAGCTTTTTATTTACTACAGTTTGGCATTGCATTGACATTTTTAAAAACCCTCACAAGTGAAACAGCCAATCACAGTAAAACATTTATTGGTATGGCCATTTTTCAAGTAAGTAATGCTATCACACGTGCTCAGAGACTCCGATCGAAAAATCAATTGAAAAATGGTCGCACCAAAACGAGGAGATATTTTTAAATATGTAGTTCGTTGTTGAGAAAAAATTTTTACTTCAAAGGGAAAACTCTAAAATTTCATAAATTTTCCCGATTCAAGAAATTCCACGTTGTTTCAAGGTTTTCAAATTGATTTTAGAAAACCTTTGAGAAGTACACACGATAAACAGGATTTTTCATGAAGATGAAGTTGTTCCTTTGATGCAATATGTAGACAGCCATCATAAAAGGAATTACATATGTTTGCATATTCCTCGAATCGCAGGACCAAAATGCAAATCGGCAGAAAAGATACAGCTTGCCTCCTACCCATAATGAAGTTTTCATTTTTGACAGAAAAATAAAATTTGAGCAGGAAATTTTGGAAAAAGACCACAGGTTTTTTTCGAAACTTTTTGTATTCCAAGTCGGAAAAATTTAGAAAAATTACATTCGCGGTTGAAAAAATTGGAAAAAATCTGTAATCTAATTTGGAAATTTTCGAAAGTCAACTTCATTTTCCTCCAGGACATATTGTCAAGAAAAATTTCCCATTAAATACATATTTCAACAAAAATAATGAAAATTAGGAATTTTTTTCTACTTATTGAAATATTCGTAGAAGAATACCTGGAGAGACTTTCTTTGAAAACTAACTCCACGAAATTCAGTGGAAACTAAAACCAATGATTCTTTCGGTTCCGCAAAACCGCAACTCGTTACCTTCAAAGGTCGTAATTCTTTATAGTAAAATGAGAAATTAACAAATTAGAATTTCTGAAGGAGAATAGTATATTGTGTACTCAAGCAATTCAAAAGGTTAACAACCATATTGAGTTATAAAACATCCTGCAAATTACACAATAAAATACCTACTTTATTCGTATTTTTAAAAAAAATTTTCTCATTAGATCTCGTAAAAAATTAATTCAAAATGATTCCTGCTTCGATTCGGTTTTAATACAAATTCTAAAAAACGACACGTGCCAATAAAATACTTGGAAAACTGGGCAAATAAATACCTACCCTTTCAATCAGTCCGAATCGAACTTTTATCGAGAATAAATTAGGCTTTTATTACAAATGAAACAAAAATCAATCCACTCAGCATGACCGCCTACTTTGAAATTTTTTTCGAAATTATTCGCCTTTACTTTTATTTGATAAACTATACAATGAGGAAAAGAACGTCTAAATAGGACGTAGGTAATAAAAAGACGGGATGAAAACGAATTAAATTCGAGGATGAAATTTAATCCATAATTTAACAACATCTTTTCCAATTCCCCTTCATATTTTTTTTTGTCAATAGGTAATGATTAATTGAAGGATATTCTTGAAAAACAAAGTCGAAACACCACTTGAAACTTGAAATTGAGTTTTTTTTAATGATGTCGAGTCTCGGGTAACACGCTGTTCTTTAAAAATAGGTATATCTTTCAAGTTATGTGTACCTAGCTACCTACGTAGCGCTCAAAAGATACGTAAAAACTAAAAATAGACCGAAATACTGCCTCTTTCCTTAAATTTTATGTTTTCAAGACAAAAATAACATCTCAGTCGAAATCGTATGCGATATTAGAGTATATCTACATTTTCCAGAAAAACATTCTCGCCCCCACGAAAATTTCTATAACAGTCTTTTCAACAGTCCATTCCCTGTTCGGATTTCAGCTCCAAGTACCCCAATAAAAATTTACTCTGGTTTAAAAAATCTTACGCAATAAACTGTCGACCTTTGCAACGTGGCAAAAATTTTACAACTTCTATTATTGTTCACAATTACACCCGTCAACTACTAGAAGTCGACTTTCCCATTCAACTTTGCGAATACTTACGAAAGTTTAATTTTAGGCTCGTGAACACGTGTTGAATTTCATTGATGCGGAATTTTCCATTAAATTATCTCGACTGCGTTAAATATTTGTTTTTTTGTTTTTTTTTTAACACAGGGAGAGAAAAAATATTTCAAAATTTTTATAACTATTGAACCACTTTTGGGATTTCTAATTTTTTTTTTTACTTAGACAAAGTACATTAAAATTTTAGCTTCTGGCAGGCATCGGAGCGATATTCCGCAAAAAAAATAGTAACTTTAAGAACCTGTTTTGAGCAAAATATGAACCAAAAATAACAATTTTTTCATCAATTTAACCATCCCCCCCCCCCCATTTTGAAAATTGAATTCGTCAAATCGTCAAAATGCATTTTTTTTCTCAGAAAACGAAAAAGTTTTTAAAAAAATCAAAAACAAAAATACAAGAAAAAAATCAAGAAGAGAAAAATTAAAATACTTAGGTTTATCTTTTAGATTTCGAGCTAGAAACAGAATTTTCACAGGTACGAATACAGCTATTTAAGGACTTTGTTAATTCGTCCTGAATTTCAGACGTTTCTCAGATGAGATTTTTCTTCGATTTTGAGTGACTCTGCAGACTTCAATGGATCTGGGAGGGCTAAGCCCCAAGTCAGGGCGGCTATTCTTGAAATTCGTTATCCGAGTCATTTGTGCTATTCACGTAATTAAAAAATCAACACTATTTACGTTATTCGCATCTATAATAAAGTCGATTCTTGAAATTCGCATTTTGCTGCTCGTTATCAATTCGTCAAACCCAATTTTTTGATAAAATGACCAATGAAATTTGTTTTCATCTACACTTTTTACTGGCCAACAATTTTTAAATGAATTTTTGGGGTCTTTATCTTCGTTATTTATTGTAAACATAAAGTCGAATAACCTAAGATAACGAGTTTCAAGAATGACACTTGTCAAAAAAATAACACGAATAGCAAAAATAACTCGGATAAAGAATTTCAAGAATAGCCGCCCAGTGGCGTCACTAGCTTTTTTTTTTGGAAAGGTGCAAAGTTGGTACAGAAACTTAAAATACGAGAAAAATTTTAGAAAGGGGAAGAAAAGAGGAATTTTTTTGGCACTGTCGCGTCGCCTTAAATACTTCACATAGAAACTTAATTCAGATTTAATTTATACCCGAGCGAAGCGAGGGTAAAGCTTTGAAAAAATTGAATTTTTATACCCAAAAGCCATTTTTTTCGTATTGTTCAATACCCCGTTCTATCCTACTTTCCGATGCCATTGCCCTAGG
Organism: Pseudococcus viburni; assembly: GCA_033439095.1. Classification (NCBI taxonomy): domain Eukaryota; kingdom Metazoa; phylum Arthropoda; class Insecta; order Hemiptera; family Pseudococcidae; genus Pseudococcus; species Pseudococcus viburni. The sequence goes on along the minus strand of JAVBJF010000189.1, from coordinate 466,089 downwards.
TCACTTCTGATGTTAATAAGCAGCAAAAAATGATAATAAACGTAGTAAGTCGGAAGCTTTTTTGGGGGGAAGGTACAAATTAAGTATAAAAACCCGAAGTACCAAAAGGATTTTCGGGGAAAGGGGCAAAAAGGAGCCTTATTTCGTACTGTGTCCTCAAATAGTTTAGTAAAATTCAAATTTGTTCATGCCCGAGCGAAGCGAGGGCAAAGCTTTGAAAAAAGTGGGTATCTAATGCCAAAAAAATGGCATTTTTCATGTTTCAAGACTGGTATACCTATATCTAATTCAGAAATAAATGTTCGACAACTAAACACAAATTTTTTTTTGAAATTGATCAGAATTTTTTCAAAAAATATGAACCTAGAGATGAAAATAGTAACCTTTATGAACTTTTGGGTGAAAATATGAACAAATAGTAACCAAAGGTGAAAATAGTAACTAAGTTCATAAAAAAGTACCTCGCTCCGATCCCTGCTTCTGCTGTAATCAAATTTAACGTCGTAAAGCCCTCAGCTATTACGAAAATTGGCGATAAAAAATTATAGATATGCTTAATAATGTAACACTACCTACATAAAAAATTACGATAACCGAAATTGTCAATTTATCGAAGCAAGGATAGAAAATTTCGTGAATTTGGGGCATATCAACGTAACATTCCTTTCATGGTTCAGCATTACGTTCGTTTTAAGTTTACTCCACGCTTGTCGCTTTTGTCGCCTGGAGAATGTGTGAATTTCGACATGTCAGCATTACCGTAGACACTTTTTTGTTTAAAGTCGACGAGTTCGAATAGCAATAGACCGAGGCGAACGATGGCCATCAGAATGTCAGCAATTGGAAACGAAGATTCGGTGCATTCTTCATACAGCGAATGTAGAGCGCAATCAATTTACCAACAATATCCGAACGAAACCCCCGTACCCACACACAATAGCTGCCAATCAGCTTCGACTAGATGCGTTCGTGAGTACTATACATTTCATTTTACACCTCGAGAAAATGGAAATTATCGCTTTGAAAGTATTTGGTCGACATGACCGGATATCTTGCTCAGTTCGAGGGTTAATTTTCAAAAGAAAAAGTTTCCCGGTAAAATCGTAAACAAGCCTTGAATTTAAAAAAAAAAAGACTAACTTTACAATATTTCGAAAAACTCTCGCGCGAACAAACATCAAACGATAATTAAAATTTTTCCAACATTTTTCCAGCTGTTTTTAAAGTGGTTTATTTTCACACTTGGTAATCTAATTTCCAAAGATGACAAGAAAAATAAATAAAAATGGTAGAAAATTATTCGCGGACGAATTTTATCCCACGAACCGAACATAATTTGGAAAAGATTTAAAACCTTTGAAAAGTCGTACTCGTATTAAAACAAAACACGTTACGACCACGTCGGATTAAATGTTGTATTAAAAAGTTTTATAACTTTTACAGATATACAAGTATCGTGCGGAAATCTAATGTCAACGAGGACTCAACAAAACATCACGAAAATGCTGCTACTAGTTTCAACAGTATTCGTTTCGTTGAATTTTCCCAGGTAAATTTTTTTCCTGAAAGTAATCTAACTTTTGAAACATTTCCAGATTTAAAAACGAAAAAAATCAAATAATTCTGTCTCGAATTTTTTGGGATACTGAAATGAATATTAATAGAACTACGTGCACTTCATTACCCAAATTGGGAATTAAATAAGATGCAAAAAGTTGAACATTTTAATTAACAAAAAACAATTAGAAATAGGACCAGCCCTCAGCATTAATTTTCTAATTGGTTTGTTTGCGAACAAAAAACAAATATTAAGTGTACAAAATCTTCGTAGCGAGAGACGAAATGAATTATTTAGAATTAATACCTTATTCCAGCTTTTTTGTCTGCAAGTAGGTACCAGGCAGGTTTATTTGGAGGCACAAATTTTATCTCCGCAGATGAAAATTACGTGATAAAATTTGGCATTTATTTAAAATTAATTGGGTTCCTAAAATTTTAAAGCAAAAGATTGAAGTAGATGAAATTCGTCTTTACAAAACATTACCAAGGGTTTTAATTGAAAAATTTATCATTGGAATAAGGTATACGTACAATGTGAATGGAAACTTTGGTGGGAAATTACATATTTTTTGATCGGATAAAAAAGGTGCTTTCATTAGCGTTTGAGGTGAGATAACCCATGAAAGTTTTTTATAATACACTGAGAAAAAAAAGTGTGGCGATATTGACCACAAATTGTGGAAAAACTTATCCAGTCCGAGTTTATGATGCTTTTCACCACAACTGTGGTACTTTTTTAAGTTTTAATCACAACTGTGGTACTTTTTACCACAGCTGTGGCAAAAAAAGTACCACAACTGTGGTAAAAAGCATCATAAATTCGGACTGGATAAGTTTTTCCACAATTTGTAGTCAATTTTACCACACATTTTTCTCAGTGTATTACCAAAAAATTTCTCAGGATCCATTTACGAGAAACTGAAAAAATAATTTATAAGTATCAGTACAAAGTTCATAGGTTTTTCTAAATCGGTTCAGTGGTTTCCAACCACTGACCAAGACCGTCCAATTCAAAAAAAATTTATTCGAATCACAAATCACGAATCATGCTTGCAAAACAAGAATCGAGTACAGGGACAAACCAAATTTGACTAATTGTGGACCAAAAGAAATGAATTTTTATCAATTTTTTGAACTCGGTACTAAAGTATATGACTTTTTCTCATTTTGTTCAACTCGAAACAAAACTTTTCCAGAAGGGTACTATTTTCGAATTTTTTATTAAATTAAGTTTATTTAATTAAAATAAATTATAATTAATAAAAATATAAAAAAAAAGAAAACAAAAGCTTTAAAATTTTATATAAAAATTTTATAATTTTTTTTTACTCAAACAGCATTTTCGAACTAAAAATACATCTTCACCAATCGAGGTGAACTGACACGTGACACCCCCCCCCCCCATTCGGACTGGTTCTAATCAAATCACAAATCAATAGAATGGAAATGACAAATTATTTTTTCAATCATTTCAAGTAGTGCAATTTTTTTCAAATTAATAAGGGAACGACACGATTTTTTCTCTTTTTTCATTCAGAGTATTGTAATTTTCAACATTTCATTCGATGTGAAGCTAGTTTTTGATGAAAATTTTCTTTGAAAAAGTGAAAAACGAGTTTAGGAAAATGATTTGAAAAACTTAAGAATAATTTTTGTGTAGGTACTATAATTTACGACTCAGGAATCAATTTCAGAATGAATGATTCGCCTGCCAAACATCACCGCTTTTTATTCAAAAAGTGCGTGTTTTAAATTAAATTTGTATCCATACTTTCAGGTAATTTATGGCATCGAAAATTTTGAAACCAGTTCAGTGGTTCACAATAATGTGTATAATTTTTCAAAAACAAATATCCAAGTTTCAAATGAAAATTAGAAGCTACATTAGATTATCGAAAAATTTGAAACCGGTTCCCAAGTTTTTAACTAATAAAACCATTAATTTTGAAAATTATCACTTTTATAAAGTCACCAGTGAACATTGTCTGGTTATACTTTAAAACCGGTTCCCAACCAGTGAAAACTAAAATAAACTTACAATGAAAATTTATAATTATAAAAAACTTAAAAACCGGTTTGGTGTTTTACCGAATCGGTTTCTAGAATTTTTTAAAAATAAAGATATAGTACATTTAAAAAAGTTTTTAGTCTGAATAGAAAAATGATGAAAATTTATCTTTTTTTTATAGAATTGTGTGGAAAACTTTAGCTTTTTCAAACTCTTCTTGGTAACAAAATCGAAAAAATTTTGGACAAAAATTGTTAAATTTTGGTGCTCGACAATGTCTATTTAAAATATATTTTCCATGCTTGCAAATATTTATTTTGGAAAATTTTCAAAAGGATGGCTAGTTTGCACTTTGCAGTGTAAAAACTTCTGAACTGGTTTCAAAGTTTTTTGAATTTTTATTTTTCTGAAATGAATACAAATGTCTTTCAATAGAAAACAAAACAGTTCAAAATGTAACCGGTTCAATAATCTTAAATTGGTTTTTATCCGAAAATGAAAGATATAAGGAAAGATGGGGCAACATGCACCAGGGGGCAAGATACAAATTGGCTTATTGTCGTCAGTGATGTGATAGAAAAATTTGTTCTGTACAATTGTTCGATACAAAACAGAAAAAAAATACAGCCTGACGGATTGCTTGTCTATGAGTTATTATCAATAATGTGTTTTACGTGATTTTTGTAAAATTCTTGAAATTTGATTTTTGTAAAATACCGTATTTTCAAGTTTTGAAAAAAAAATTCAGGTAATTTTTTTTTGTAATCTACAGCCAATTACCTATCGAATGATGTATTTGGTTGGCACTTTCCCCTATATTTTCTTCCCAGTACATTGCGTTAAAGAAAAATAGTGCCAGTGGGGCAATATGCAAATTGAAAATGGGGCAGGATGCAAACATTGTTTTTAAATACCTACGAATTTTTCGAAAAAGTCACACATGGTACTAAAGATGGTTCAATTGATATTTTTGTGATTTTTTTCCAGAATATCACATTTTTGCTTTAATTTTTAAATAGAATATCAAAAATATCAAAAGTTTGCCTAAAAAAACAGAAAATCAACTAAGGCAGCATACATTATGAATACAAAGTTTTTAGAACTCCTCTTTTCAAAAATTATGGTACGCTTCTATTTAAATCTGTAGTATCCACCTCGAATGTACTTGAGTAAATTTTACAGAAAAATTCGCGATTTTTCATCATGTCTTCACTGTTTGCATCTAGTCCCATGGCATTTTGCATTCTGCTCCATGGGTGGGGCAAGATGCAAAAAAAGTGAAAAAAATTTCAAAAAATTCAGTAGAGTTGAGGTATGCACCAAAATGAAATTTTTTCAGTGAAATGAAAGGTAAATGTTTGAAATTGAATTTGTTGCAAGAATCGGACAATTTGACCAATTTGAATAAATTTGGCAAACATTTGCTCTATGTTGGTGCATCCTGCCCCACCTTCCCTTAAGTATTAGATAGGTACATATTTAGTGGTTTATAAATTTTAATATTCAAGCCATTGCTTCTTTCCATTGATGGTAAAATAAAATTTGTTTTTGTAGGACTTTTAAACTTCAACTCAAAAATTTTTTCTGTTTTATTAGGTACTTCAAAAAAATATTGCGTTGTTTGGTAACCAATTAGTTACAGAAAATAAAAACTAGAAATATTCGAGTTCGAAATTTTTTTCACTAATATTCAAGATTTTCATCAACATAGAAACGCACTCAAGTTTTTGAATATCATTTTATCATTTTTTCAGCCCCCCCCCCCCGCTCTCCAATAAAATCAAACCGACTGTTTATTGTTAAGGGAAAATGGAAAAACTTAGACGTCCTAATACTATCACCCTAAATAATTTTGAAAGTTGGATCTAATTTCACGCTTTCATTTTTCAGTTACATCATCCGATTGTACATTTTTTTTCGATTTTCTATTTGGCGAGAAGAAACCCCAGGATATCTGTGGTGTGCTCAACAATTATTCATGCTGTTATACTATACCAACTTCAGTATCAACTTTTTACTATACAGTATGTGCGGAATCACGTTCCGTCGTTGTTTACTTCAATTGCTAAGAAATTTCTTCAAAAGAGTAACGTCGCACAGAATGTGTAGTTAATATCAAAATATGAAAATAACGCGCGTTTTCATACCACCTCGTACCTATTAAGTTACCTATAACTATTACGTAAAGATTTGACAAGTTTGTTTGGCATTCCTGTATAATACATTACTTACGTGTATAAATCTGTGAAACAATTTAGAGCATTTAATCAAAATGCACTAAATTATTAATTTATTTTGTCGTTGCGTGTTTGTTATATTTGTAATTGTAATTCAAATTTTAATTTTCCAGTCTTTTTGTATTTATGTACTCATTTATTTTAATGGAACAATAAATCGATGTATCATCTCAAATAATGTTCGAATAACTCTCACTTAAAAGTTTTTTCATCAAAAAAACGAATAAACAAAAAAAAAACAAGTAGGTAGGTATTTGATAACTGAGTACTGCAAAGAAAGGTTTTCATATTTTTTAGCTATCTAATAACTGACTACTACCCTACCAAATATCTGTTTTCTCATAACAAAATAAGGAAATAAAACAAAAACTAAAACAACAAATACAAATATTTGCGCGATAAAATTTTATGCCTACACGGCTATCTACATCGTTTAAAAAAATTCTCTCAACAAAGACTCGAATAGAAAATCGTTTACTCAGTATTTTCTATAAAACTTTTTTCACTTCCCGTTTAAACCCATCTGTATTAACAGAAAAGAAAACTTAAGCTGATAACTGAAATTTTTAACGCTAAAAGCGTAAATAACTCTCATAATTTTTCAAATTCGGAAATTTCTCTGTGTTACGTGTTCATTAAGAGGGTGCTCTACGTTTTTCGGGTTGCATAAGCGAGAAATAGATAGGGCAGAAATTAGGTTTAGAATTTCAGTTTTTTTGAGTTTTAACGAGGTGAAATGAAGTAATAATGTATGAATATGATTTTAATATGTAAAATAAAGAAAATAAAAGTATAGAAACGTTTCATTTGCTAATATTATAATGATAGAATGATACTGCAAATTTGAAGAGATGTAAGATTTGTTAGCGGTTTTTGCAAGATTTCTCCCGGACTATTGGATCAAATTTGATGAAATTTGGATATGTGGTGTAAAATAACATTTCTGACAGGCTGAAAGATCCCTTTTTTCATTTTTTTCAAAATTCTAAAAAATATTTCAAATTTAATTTTTTTGCAAAAATCAAAAAAAGGGCTCTTTCAGCCTGTCAGAAATGTTATTTTACATCACATATCCAAATTTCATCAAATTTGATCCAATAGTTTCGGAGAAATCTTGCAAAAACCGCCAACAACTCTTCATTTCTTCAAATTTTCAGTATCATAATTATATTAGTAAATAAAACTTTTCAATACTTTTATTTACTTTATTTTACGTATTAAAATCACATTCATAAATTATTTCATCATTTCATTTCGTTAAAACTAAAAAAAAAAACGCAAATTCAAAACTTAATTTCTGGCTTATCAATTTCTCACTTATGCAACCCGAAAAGCGTAGAGCATCCTCTTAACAGTTTAAAAAGGAATATTCCAGAAGGAAAAATGATGAACGCGTTGATGTTTGAAGCAAATCAAATACATAAATAGAGGTACTCTACTCTCTACTCTTATATTCGATTCGAGAATTCCTGGAATTCGTTAAATCTCTCTTGTTTGTGAGTTGGTATTGTATTCCCACCTAGGTATTTACAAAAGCTCATTTTAATTCTTGGGTATAAAAAGATCAAGCTATCGAAATTACGTTTCGAAAAACAATGAAGTTGTGATGTTTTGAAGAGTACGATGGTTATATTTTTTACCAACGTTATTGACGAACAAAGAAAATAAATTACGGCGAGATTTTGATCCGGTTCAAAACATTAAAACCGACGAAATTTTTCCAATAATTAGAAACAAGGGTTGCTTATTGGCAGGTATCTTCATGAAAAAGAAAACAGAACAGCAAATAACCCAATTTATGTGAATAACACAATGAGTGACTGAAAAAAGCTTCAATCGGTACCTACAGATACCGAATTATAAGGTAACTAAACTACATAATATATCGAAGTTTCACTGAAAACGAAAAAGGTAAACCATACCTCGTGACGACATTAATTAGACACTTTTTAGGGGCGATTGAATTCCAGTCTAAGTATTTTAATGAATACGATCGTTGTGATAATTAATTAAGAAAACTGCTAGTTGAAATTCCAACGCGAATGGAATGCACATACCATTTGCCAACATTGGAAAATTTATCAATTTTCAAGCATAGAATCAAAAGTTATACACAGGTATGAGGTTGATATTTACCTGTACATATATAAATTTCAACCATTCAAATTCACCAGTTATTTAAAGTTTTTGAATATCTTACCTTACTCGCAGACTCGAAAAAGTTCTCAAATTTTGGAGATCGGAAAGTCGTAGCGTCGGGTTCTTTGAAAGCTGATAGAAATCTAACTCGAAGTGTTTTCTCAGAGATCTACCGGACATTGAAATAACAATTAATAGTCCTCTTGGAGGAGGAGTTAACTAATCTAGGAGATAATTGAAAATAACACCAACATACCGATGGTTATTGTCGTGATTCTTGAATCTTGATTGAACACGAACTGCGTCTCTCTCTCTATTAAATTATCAGGAATATCGATCAATAAATCTACGCGATTAAATACAGTTTACGACGATGTAACTCGCGATTCACAAATCGACATAAAACTGCGAAAACCCCGAAAAATATACGAAAAAACAATGGATAAATAACTAAACTGGAAAATAGAAAATCAAAATGGTTGACAAAAAAAATAAAAATAAAAACAATTATCAGTGTTACCGTAATTACTAAGTAATTTAAAAAAGCATCATGAACAATACCTGCTACAGTTTGCGTCATCTTAATCATTCTATAAAAATTCAATTTAATTAATTATTTTGAATTATTTTGAATAAACAGTAATGTTATAAATGAAAAAAATGTTTCAAAAGGTCAAGTAAATTAATACAATGCAATTTTAAGGTCAGAATTCCAGAAAAATAAACTTTTCCTTCCAATCATTCTCTTCATTCATCAGCAAGTACATGAAAACTGGAAACAGGAACGAAATTATTGTTGTTGTTTGTTTGCATTCCGATATTCGTTTGATAAAAAACAAAGTCATATGGTTCAAAAGTATTTGAAAAATTTAATATTTCAGTGCAAGATGCTCGTAATGCTCTTGAGAAATTCTTCATAAAGTAACATTTTCATCCATAAGTTCTTCACTCACCATGCTGAAGAAGTTGAAGCTATTTTGAACTCGAACTTCCTGGTATTATTCTTATCAAGTAACCGATGCGTTTGGGTTCACTCATTTTTCAACCTACCATTTGACATGGCTGTGAACCAAAAACAAGAAATGATCTTGCTTCACACGGAAAATCACAAAAACACGTTCTATTTACCATTAAAAAGAAGCGAACGGATCAAGGTACGTTGTGAAGATTCCTATCGATAATTACTTCATCTATCGTAATCAAATATTTGATATTTTTGTTATAGTACACCTGCTTCACGGTATCGAAGAATTACGTCGTATTTGGAGCTACTAGTGGAGGACTGTATACGTTCAAGAGAAATCCGTACAGTTTCTGGCAGCTGATCCCTAGCAAAGTAAAATCTCACTGTTGATATCTCAAATATCACTATATTAGGTTGATAACGAGGATCTTTTTTTAGGAAAGTGCTGTGACTCATGTAGCTATTTCATCTTCTGAAAACTTCATAGCATTCTCGACAAACAAAGGCGTCCTGTGTATTTTAGAACTGAACGAGATCAACTGCGGTAAACTAGTTATACGATCGGATGATCTAAGCGATTCGGAGATATCATCGTTATGCTGGACAGATGATAATAACAAACCAACACTTTACGTTGGCGATAGTACCGGACGAGTTTCTTTTTTAAAATTGTCTTTTTTGGTACGTTTGTTTCGTCTACTTCGACTTTATTTTCAATTAACATATTCACAGATCTGTTTATTTTCAGAGTAAAAATATTCTCCATCTTCCTACGACGATTTTCATGACTCTGGATTCGAAAATCCTCCAGCTATGTTGGCTCAACGATTTCTTACTTGTTTCAACGCTATCGAGATGTTATTTATGTGATACGGTTAAAGAACAATTTAAACAAATCGGGCATCAGTTACGAGACGGTTTATACGGAGCCTGTTTCACAAAAAATGGCACCAACGTAAGAATCTTCTGTGCTCGACCAGGATCCAGATTATGGGAAGTGAATCTGGACGCAGTAGTCCATAGTACGCATCAGTTCAAACAGCAGTTAGCCATACCTCCCTGTTCATTCATTTCGGTCTACGATGAACCGAAAATAATCGGCAAAGAGCAAAACAAAACCGAATGGTCGACTCAATCGTTTAATTTCATCAAACTTTACGATCTACTGGGCAGATATATCTTCACGTATAAGAAAGACGGAATTTATATTCTGAATGTGGACATGGCCAATATATTATTTTGGAGTAATTTCTTCAACGATATCGTCGATGCTCAGTGCATCTCCAATACGATATTTTTATGGACTGCTCAAGGTGATCTTCACGAGTTGGTTTTGTTACCGGTGGAAAAGTGTTTGCTGAGTTTATACTTAAAAAAGCAGTATTCCTTGTGCGTCGATGTGATTTGCTCTCATTATGATCGATTAACCGAAGTAGAGCAGTTGGCGACATTGCACCCTTTACGTGATTTCGAATACCCTGAAACTGACTCGGAGAAATCAGAAATCTTGCAGAATTTCAAGGAAAAACTGAAATCGGTTCCGGTTCAAGGAGTCGAATTGAGTTCGGGCATTTATATGGTGAATAACATCCATCTATCGAATCGTTTACTGGACGACAATCGTTTACAATCGACGCACAAGCACCGTTCACTGAACAGAAGCGATTCCGAAGAAAGCCGCCAACGATCTCATAGCTTACCATCGGATTTGAAAAAGAAAACTCACGATAATGATACAAAATCCAGCACATTTACCATATCGTCTTTCGCTCAAGAGTTGCAAACCTCTGAGAACCTTTATCTGGAAATGGGCTTGTACAATTCGCCTCATTTGACGCTGGCATCGTACGAAATACTTCAAGATAGCTTCGCCGAATTAGGAGCCAGTTTTTCAGAAAAATTCACAGAGAGTTCTAAGCAACTCAAAGAGAAATGGCAACTGTTTGAGAATAAATTGAACTTTCTTCGTAATAAGAAACCAAATGAACATAATATTCTTCGCGATCGTCTCATGAGTCAATACAATGATCTGAAAGAAGACCGGCCTGATGACGACGAACCGATCGTAGAAGTCAGGAAGAAGAAAACTGTCGAAGTAGAATTTGATTTTTCTCAAATTACCAGCAAATGTGATGAAATCGATGAAAATTCAACCGAAGTCGATATTGAAAAGGTGATAGATTTGTTGAACGCAATAATCGGAGAATTTTTCAAAGTTTCTGAAAAATTGGGATTCAACGTGAATTCATCGTATTCGTATTTCCCTTTCAATTCGATGCCAGAAAAAGAGGTTGCCAAATTGAAAAAGATTTTCAAAACTTTTTTCACTCGAAATAATCTGCTCGGCTGGTTCGGCAGTAATTCATTTCCTTTGCAAGTAGATAATCTAAACTGGAACGAAAAATATCCTTCTTTGCTTAAACAAATATTCTCGACAGAAGATCTGAAGCTCGATTACTTGCTGAGCAAAGTATTGGCCATATTTTCAGAACTTTTGAACGTATCGTCGATACTAGAAATGATCAAATCATTCGAATTACCTTGCTACTACATGTCATTCTGCTACATTATAAAATATTTCCAAAACGGAGACGTAAAATTGGAACGTAATAATCATACGAAGACGAAAAACAACCAATGGCCTTTACCGGTATACTTGAACGCTATGTTATTAATGATCAGCGTCGACCAATGGGAAGCATTCTACGAAATGGGATTGAAAAATAATATCGATCCCTGCGACGTCGCTTACATGATGTTACATTTAGAAACCAACATAATGGAAAGTGGTGATAAATATAAAGTGATATGTCTTACGTACATCCAAAGAATTTGCCAAAAGGATACCAGCTGTTTGAAAAATATCAGCATTCTGTACCTCGCTATTAAATTATTTATTCATTTAAACGAGAAATTCGAATCATGCTGCGCCTCGTGTTGGTTCCTACTTCCTCAGCAAACCTGCAAAGTGAAATTTTTACCACTGGGGCATTTGCTAACTGCGCATATTTGGAGTATATTTGAAACCCGATACCAAAATGTGATTAATTCGACTGAGAATGATGAATTATCTTTCGAATCGTTATTATTTTTCGAGAAATTAGTCAACGAAAGAGAATACGAACCGTTATCGTATATTTGTTATAAAAATTCCGATAAATGTGTGCATACGATTTGTGAGAATCTGAAAACCTATGTACAAGATATCAGCGCGGATAAACTTCGTTCAATATTGTTACTGTTTCATCTTATATGCAGCTTGTGCCATCGTATTCCTGAATTATGGAAATATCTGCCAATATTGCAAAGGAATAGTAAACTGAAACTGTTGAACGTGCAGCATTTTCTACAATTGGGTATGATAGAAGAAATCGAATCGTGTTTCGAAATACTTTCTGTAGAAGATGCGCAAAAAATATTGACCATGAATGCTACCCTCGGTAATGGAAATTGTTTGAATTGCGGCAATAAAATGCCAAGCTGTGGGATCCTGTCGTGGACTAAATTGGCTGTGTTTATTTTGAAACGATTAAATGTCAGAAACACGTTGCAAATATTGAGCGAGTTTTCGGAAAGTATTCAGTTGGATAAGAGGTGAGTTTTCATGGAAAGTTTTTCAATTTTAAATACTCAACGAAGAATTAATTTTCATGTTTTTTTTAACAGTTTTTATCGATCGGCGATTTTGACATCTGTACCTGGCATCGGTGCTGAATTAAGGGACCAAGTTATGGCTTCTGTTGCCGATCATTTTGACGTGAATCGTGTTTCATTAGATGTAAGACTAATAATATTACAGATTGCATATTCGGAGTAATAACCTCGTATTTCACGAAATCAGATATTTCGAAAATGACGAAGAAATTCTTTATTTGAAGGTCTTTTTTTGACAATCATTTTATTTTTATCGTTCTGGGTGATAAAAAATATGTTTGTAAATCTCAAAGTCTCAACTTTTCAAAAAAAAAGAATGGTTTTTATTCAACTTTAGTTCTGTTCGATGAGAAATCAATTTAAAAACTCATTTTAAGTAATTCGGCTTCCAATTCTGACGTCACATTTACTGCTACAAATGCATATTATCAGTTTGTGTACTTTTTCAAAAAGGGGATTGCGAAAAAATTAACATTGATTCTTATGGGAGGTCTATAGTTTTTCCAATTTTTTTCATTTCTGATCTGTGTAATTCTTTTTGTTTTGACAATTTTGACTAATTTGATAGCTTAACATGGGCTTAACTCATCAAAATTATCAAAAAATAAAAAATTCAACACATCAAAACTGAGAAAAATTGAAAAAACGATAGAACTCCCATAAGAATCAATGTTAATTTTTTCGTCAATCCCCCTTTTGAAAAAGTACATAAATTGGTACATGAACTGGTATTTGCATTTGTAGTGGTGCAATGACGTCAAGACTTGGAAGCCGAATTACATTTTATGTTTTGGAAATTTTCAATTTTCGTTGTGTTTAGTTCTAATACTGACGATAAAATAATTATCAATACCTATGCGCTTTTTTCCACATATTTTGACTTGATTCATTTTTTTGAGGCCTCTGAATTTATTCTCAGGATTACTGTGATCTAAACCTAAAATATGATCTATTGGGGGGGGGGGGTGTCAAAAACTCGGCAGTTTTCAATGCTATCAACGCGGTATCAAAATGTATGTTTTTTTTTTTACTTAAAAAGTCAATTTCTGTTATTTTTTCACCGAAATAATCGAAATGTAATCCAAAAAGAATGCGGCTACTCAAAATTTTGAAAAATATTAATTTATATCGAAAATATTTTTTATTTGAATTGTTTTCTCTGGTATTTGGGGCTAAAACCTTGAAGGGTCCCAAAAATATACAAAGAAGAATAAACCCAAAATCAGGCATTTCCAACGTTATTGATTAATTAAAGTATCGAAATCTACGTTGTTCAACTTCCCGATTCCATTTCTGACACCATTTCTTCAAAATAATCAAAAGTAGGCTTTAAAGAGGATAGCAGGCCTAACTAGAAGGGATAAAAGTACATCTACTTTCAATTCGTATCTTTTTTAATAACATCTGAGGTCAAAAAATTTTTTGCAAGAGTTTTTTGGACGGGGTAGATATTTTTTTGCAGGAGATGACAGACATTTGAAATTTTGTCTGACTTGTAAAAATTTGAAGAAATTTTAAAGGAAATTGCCAAACTTTTGTCTGATTTTTATTTTTTTAAATTGGCTGGAAATTTGTAAAACATCGGTCTCCTTGAAAATGTATGGAATTTCAAATTTCAAATTTACTTTAATATACAAAAAAAAAACAGCAAATATCTGGAAAAATTGGTACATAAATTTTTAAAAAAATTCGTAATTTCTGAAAAAAATGAAAACTTATTAAAAACTTGTAAAATTGTTGAAAAATGATCAGAATGATATTAATGTTTTTTCATTAGGAATTTTTTTCAATTTTTTTATTTCAAAATGCATTGATCCGTTTTTTCTACTCAAAGCAAAAAATTATTTCTTTTTCAAATTTTATTACTTAAATCTATTTTTTTTGACTAAAAATACAAATTGATCATTATAGGTGCATGTTGCATTCGCTACCCCCCCCCCCCCCCCCATCACCCTCTATTCCGTTCAGTTTGACCGTAATATTGCACTACTTTCAATATTTGGTTTCTTCATTCTGAACTAGTAATAGACAAATAATTTAAAAATTTCGATTGTAATTCAATAAAATTCCCAAAATTGGACAAATTTTCAAACTTGATGGCAATAAAATCCAATTTAAAAAACGTAAAAAAAAGGTTATTTTCATTGAATCGAATTAAATTTTTCAATATTTTCAATTTTTACCCTTATAAATGCAATGATAATTTCATCTTAGATTTGAAGGTCTGGAAAAGAGAGGGGGAGGAAGAGAATTAAAAATTTTGTTTCACATTTTTCAGAGGAAAAAAACGCTGGTGCTCGTTCTCGCTGGCATAACTTCATTTAAAATTTGGAAAAATTTGTGATCGTCATAGTACATGTTTTTTGACTTCTGAATTCCATTAATAACCTTAATATAATTTTGACCATTTTGGTGAATTCACCCTTTTTTTCAATATTTTCTGTTTTGTTTTTGCATTCAGGGACATCAAAAACAAACCCCAAAGGTCTAAAAACTATAGATTTTGATACATCACTCAGTAACGTTAGAAAATTTCATTACCGTTTTTCTTCTACTCCACCTTTCCGGACTCGTTTTGATATTTTGACCTAAAATTATCTCAGAACAGATTTCAAAAATGAAAAAAAACTTAGGTACAGGCATCCCAGTAGGTTACTTTTAAAGTAACTTTGTTACTTTTTTCAAGGAAAGTCACTATTAGTTATTTTTAGTCAGTTTTTTTTCACAAATTTGAGCAAAAAATCAATTTTTTTGGGTTTTGCTTTAAAAAAAATTGTTTTTAAACATGTTTTAAAAAAAATCAAAAATTTCTTTAAAAAAAGATTTGAAAAAAGTATACCATGGCATTACTTGATACTTAACTATAAAGTTTGTGATTTTGTTGAAATACAAGTAAAAATTTGAATGACTTACATTTTCTAGGCGAAATCATGAATTGATTTTTTTTTTAAAAAGGCTACTTTTTTGGACTTTTTTGGTTACTTTTCCGACTGTCAGAGGTTCCTAAAGTTACTTTTTTTCACATTTTGGCTGGAATGTCTGTAGGTACTTGAAATTTTCATTTTTGATATCAAATTTTTATGTTTTCAAGATTCTAAGCTCCTCCCTCTCCGATCTGGATTTTGTTTTTTAAGCGAAATAACATCAGGAATAAACTCGAAAGGTTAAAAAACAGATTTTGATACTTCGCCTTGCACATAAACGTAGAAAAGTGATCAATTTTGACCCTACGACACCCGTTTTCGTCAATGGGTCATGGGTCACTTTTTAAGTCAGATTTTGGGATAATTACATTTAAATTAATTTTGAGTCATGACATCAGCATTTTCTAGGGAAAAAATTGAAATTCCAAAATAAAATACATAATGTGATAGAGCTAAAGAAATAGGTGCAAAAAATAAAAAAAATTCGACGTACGATCTTTTTACTCCGAATTTAATGAGATCTTCGAATTTAAAAAAAAAATTAAATTATTCATTAATTGCTTTCCTAACCCATCAATTTTAATTTTTTTCAATCCAGGTCCACCAACAACTCGCCGAAGCACTGAAAAAAGACAAATCCGAGAAAACGCTGAAAATCAAACCATCGAACGCCAACCACTGGGGTATTTCCATCAACGTCGACGACACTAATCAAGCTATCTGTTACTGCTGTTCATTACCCTTATTCTCGCAATCCCTCATTAAAGAAGACAACGGTGGCATCATGGTGTTCTCGTGTAATCACACATATCATACCATATGTTTAAAAAACAAAGATTGCACTGCCATATGTTTAGTTTGCGATCGATTTTTACGTTAAGATAATTTATTATAAGTATAGGTAATAATCTATATCATATGTAGGTGTATCGATAATTACTTCGAAAGCCATTCCACTAGTCAACACGTGTACAAGATATCTTCTAAAGCATAATTGGTACTTAGAATGCGTACATAATAATTTTATACGTATGTTCCAATGTGTACTTCATATTTTTGTTGTTATTTTAATTTACCCATCGTCTTAAAACAAACGAGTTACCTATCTCTTTCTACATGTTTTTAATTTAATTTTTCTATTTGTTTCTCTGTGCTTTCTTTTTCGGCGCATTTAATATTAATACGAATTTGTGGTATACGTTGCTTCCAAATGTTTATTATTTATATTTCATTTTATTTTATTCTTTTTTATAACTAGTCAACCTTTTTTGTTTCTCGTACGAGCTCAAAATTTCATATTCATATACTGTGCCTTCGTGATAACTCGAGACGTTCGATTTTTTCCCTTTCGTTTTTAATCGTTTCGAGTTTTTCGTCCACCGCGTAAGAATTTTTCAAAAAGGTTACGAAATATGGCACAATTTTATATAGAAAATTGAAAGGACGATTGATTATTGCGTGAATTGTTTTTAAAAATTTTCACCAACGCATAGGCATATTTATCATGATGGAAAGTGTTTGTGAGAAATTGTTTGCACAAGTGCTCCATTAACGTACATCTATGTAACTACATGAATCGTCAGAGTATTGCGTTCGTTTGAGCAATATTTAAATCTAAATTTATGTGGGGTACTGAAACAAATCCACGGGGGGCTGAAAATTAAAAGGTATAAAATTTTAAGAAAATTTACTACTATTATGTGTAATACGTATGATATTTTGGGGGTTTCTTTCATTTGATATGTTTTTAAGAATTTTGTATCTTTTTTTTTTGTATCTGAACGGATTTTTCCGCGTTATTCAACTTTATACGTGAAGCTAGTGATAGTTATACGTACGTAGTGTAATTAAATGACAAAAGCAAATAACGAAGACAGGTGTTTTTGTTTGTTTTCAAATGGTAAATTATAGATGGGCGATGAGTATGATTTTAGTTTCGAAAATTCGTCTAGTTAAGTTTCGTTCGAACATCACTAAGTGTTAAGTTTATCATAATGATGTTAAAAAGTACGATTTTTTTCACCGTGTTGTTTTGTTTTTTGAAACAGGTATGTAATTTTTTTGTTCGTGGTTTTAAATCTAAACGTAATTGTTGATGCTTTTTTTCTTGGCTATTTTACCATTTGAATAAATGTTTTCTGGGGTGTACCTATATTTTGAATGATGTGGCTGATTTTTTTCTCAATTGAGACCGAAAAGGGTTTCGTCAATTTGGCCAAAATCGCAGCTTATACGGATTATTTTTCTTGATTCTTCGTTTAACGACTTCAAGTGCTTCCAAGATCAATTTTGAGTCATTTTTTAAACTAATCAATAAAATACTATATAACCAGTGCAATTGAGAAGATAGCCCACCGAGTTCAGAGACGTGTCAACGTATTAAAAATTGATTTGAGATTTGGGCTATTTAATTACTTGAAAATAATAAGATAAAAACTTGCGAAAAAACAGAAAAAAAAATCAAAAATGAATAAATATACTTTTTCAAAAGCGGACAATTTTACTATCTGGTGAATTATATTTTTGTTTCGTCCCCCCCCCCTTCCCCTTAGATCTTTGAAATGAAAGATAATCTATTTTGAAATTTCAATTGTAAAATGTTCATCGTTCAACTTTTTTGAAAATATCCAACGGTTCAAGTTCAAAGCATGATAAGGTGCCTGTTTAATGGAAAGAAAACCTACATTTTTTTTTATTCATTGACGCAAAAAAATTTCACTTCCAGACAAATGTTCCAAATCTGACATTTATATGACGCAAACACGTTTAATTGCTCATTCAATTAATCTGTAATATTCGAGAGAATATTATGACCCATGACGTCATACTGCAGAACCAGAATAGACATTCCCGATTACACTTTTCTATCGTCATAACCAAGGCTATTTTTTTTTTATTTTTCTAAATAAATAAAATTCCTGTGCGAATTCTCAAATCTACCAAGACCGGTCTTCGGCTCTTTTCTACCTAATTTTACGAATTGCAAAATTTTCTTCTGCAATATTCCATTTTCATCACCTGATCTAATTATAAATGTATCACCAAGAGTGCGGCAAAATTGTCGAAAATTCGATTTTTTTCGTTAAAAAGGAACCGCCCGAGAGATCTACCATCCATTTGAAAGAAAGAACAATTTTTTAAAAGAACGTGGTTTACCTCCCTCCTCCCCCCTCCTTCCCTCGCTGCCAAAATTTCAGCTCTGAAGTCTTTTTTTAAATTTATTTATGACAAATTTTTTTGAGTACAAAAACAGGGATCATTCAACAAAAATGTTTTTACTTATTTTTTAAAATAAATTATACCGTTTTTTTTTCAGTAAAAATGATGAAAATTAGGTCTTGATCTAATATCGACCCCTCTCGCGCTTCATAGATCCAATTCCTGGCTGTTTTAGAGGCTCCAGCTGTGTTTTTTTAAGAATAAAACATGAATTAAAACAAACACAGGTGAAAATCTCTACATACTTATTTCAAGAAAAAAAAAAAACAGAATTTGTGTTGTGAAATTCAAAACAATTAAATTTGCTGGCATCGAATTTTTTAGTTCTTTTTAAAAAATCTAAAACAATTGGTCAAAAACATGGTACCTACCTGCCTATAATCTTGCTAAACAAATCGAAGTAGACAGGAACTCAATTTTCAGCTGTTCAGATTAATTTTCAAACCTTCTCGAAAAATTTAAATTCGGAGATGCCTACTGGAACTGGGGAAAAAAATTACCTGGAGGCTCCAAAAAATTCAGATTTCATTGGTTGACATTGGAGGTGATAATTTTTTCTATTTTTCGAAAGATAAATGGAAGGAAGGAGATACTTACTAAAATGTTGAAAACTATTGAAACATTTTTATTAAAAAGGATAGGTACCTATCTGGATATAAAAATGTGTACGTTACTGGAATTTTTCCCCTTTAAAATGTTATTTTGTATCCATTTTTCGAGAGTAGAGTACTTACTTGATTTTTTTTCAATTTTTAACATAGTAAGGTATAACATATCATTTTAAAAATTTTGAAAACAATTTTCTTGAATTAATCTTACGATATTAGGAATATTTTTCCCGAAAAAAATCATTAACGACAAGGGCAATTTCCAATAGATAGGTAGTTGAACCCATTTTTTTTAAATTCTTCATTCTGAAAAAATTACCGGGCTACTGGTGGTAAGGAGGGTGTGAACGGTAAAAATTTTCTAACAATAAATCTTTGGGAAAATTATTCATAATAAGATCATTTCCAAAAAATTTTCCATTTTTTTCAATTCCAACATTCGCGCCAAGAGGGGAAGGAATTGATCAATTCAAGTCATTTCATTAATTTTTTCTGAGAAATCAAAACTTTTGAGTTTTCAAAAATTCTTGAAAATCGATTAGGTACTTGTGCTGGTTTTTTTCATTTTGAAAAAATTGCTCAGCAGTTCCAGCACCGAAGAGGGGAGCAAAAATTTCAATTAAATATTTTTTTATTGAGTACATAAAAATTAAAGTAGATAGGTACCTCCACGTGATTTTTAATTTTTCTCTTTTTAAAATTTTCATAGGTACCTACTTACAATTTTCCAAAATTTGAATTTCTGCATATTTTCGAAATGAGATGAAATTTTTTTTAATAGCGCAAAAATGACTACTGGAAGTAGAAAAATCTACAGCGACACTTTATTTTTAGGGTAAACTTATTCATAATGTGATCATTTCTAGAAAAATTTACTCAACATAATTTTTTTGCAATTTAACTTTTGGGTCCGGAGAAATAAGACGATTTTCGGTATAGAAATTTAGCTTTCAATTATTCACATCTACGAAAGAAGTGCTCTATTTTTAAAAAACACACAAATTTTCACTAAAAAATCTCTTGAATTTTTCAAAAATTTCTCAAAAATCGCAAAAATAAGTGAACTTGAATGGAACTGAAATTTTGGTCCGAAGAGAGGAGGGGTGGTAGACCACGTTTTCTCCAAAATTCACGCTCGAATTCCTTGAGTTGTTCTTTTATTAATTTTTCTGTCTATATCAGCCCACCAGTAACGCCATTTTCTTTCGGCATTCTTTTCAAACCTATATTTAACTACATAGTAATTAAAAGTAGGACTCGACCCAACTCTATAATAAATATCCTTTTTCAGAATTACGCTTTTGTAATACCTTTCAACGCAGAAAATGCCGGATTTGGCGCAGAAAGTTCGGTGAGTGATCACCAACTTGATAGAAAAAGTCCACAGTCACAGCAATCACAATCGTTTTTCCCAGAATTCCCTTTTGCACCACCGTCAAACCCCAATGATGCACTTTTCCCTACTAACTTGCCCCAATTCGGAATGCAATTCGCTACGAACGGTTTGCAAACCGGTTTATCGACCGGGTACGATATTCCATTCCAAAGTGGCAACGTAATCGATCCTGGTGGAAACTTGATGCGCGATTTAGGCGCCCAAGATATGTTCAATCAACCATTGCCACCGAATGGAGTGGTCACGGGAACGATGCAGTCAATGAATCAGAATGGCAACCAACCACCGGTTTTCAAAACGGAAACTTTCGATATGGGGCCGAATGGTCAGCAGGTGTACGAAAATAATAGATTGGTTGAAAGTATACCTAATCAACAGCAACCGGTGACATCACAGAATCCAAATCAGAAGCCATCGAATGTATCTCAGAATCCTCAGATTTCGACTCCTCAAGTACAAGGTGGAACTGGACCTCAAACAAATACTGGTAATCTTCAGCAACCGATTACTCCATCACCGATGCCGTTGAGTCAAACTGGAAATCCTAATTATCCTGGTTCGCAAATCCAAAATCCTCAAATGCAACCACCCAGTTTATCTAATTCTAATTCTAATTATTCTGGTTCGCCAATTCAAACACCTAATTTATCTACTTCTAACCCTAATTATTCTGGTTCGCCAATTCAAACACCTAATTTATCTACTTCCAACCCTAATTATCCTGGTTCGCAAGTCCAAAATCCTCAAATGCAACCACCCAGTTTATCTAATTCCAATCCTAATTATTCTGGTTCGCCAATTCAAACACCTAATTTATCTACTTCCAACCCTAATTATTCTGGTTCGCCAATCCAACCATCTACGTTACCTAATCAATTCCAACAACAACTACCTACTTATCCTGGTAATACTCAAGGACAACAGCCGGGTTACCCAGGGCAGTCGACTCCTATTGTGAAAATGTCATCAGCTGGGGCAAGCTCGAGTACGTATCTCAGTTCGACAAATGATCAACCTCCTCAGATGGCTCAAAATGCCGGAGCTTACAATTACAATTACGATTCTACTCAGCCCCAGCCGGTAACTGGAAATTACTTGGGTGTCAATGGATATACTCCAAATGTGTACGATCCTAGTCAAGGCAATTACCAATATACTCAAGGGTCATTCCCAACTCAACAAAATACCGGAGGACGAATTCCAAATCCTCTAAATCCCAGTCAAAACCCAGGAGGATATAATACTCCGATGTTTGGCCCTGGTAGTACGAATTATAAGCAAGGACTTCAACAGAAGCCATTTAGACAAAACCAACAATTGCCTTTTACCAATCAAAACTCACTTCAGCAAGGTTTCCTTCCGCATTTCCCAATACCGAATGAAATCCAAAATCATATAGGTAGGCTGAACAATCACTTGAGCTCTTTAGGTGTAGGTATGCCTCATCTCGATCCATCAGCGGTAGCCGCACCTATGGCCCAATTCATGCAAACGATGCCATCATTGGTAAGAAATGCAGCTAATCAAGGATTACAAATATCTAAAATGCCATTCGATATGTTGAACGCGGCCTTAGATGCGTTTAATACCGATTTAAGTAACGTACGCGTCAACGAATTCGTACAGATACCCACCGAAGGCGGTAGAGCCATTGTAAATACAATCGAAGAGATAATAAACCAATTTCAGAGAAATTTACAATCGAGTATGCCACAAAATTTCCAACCAAATTTGCCACAAAATTACGATTCAAATATGCCACAAAATGTCCAATTGTATCAGGTACCTAATGCATGTATTTCGTAAAGACCTTCAATTTGTTGAAATTCACTGTGACATCGGACTGAAAGTCCAAATAATACTAGTATGTTTTATATGAAATTAACTCGCACTCTCTCGTGTTTCTTTCCAGCAACCAACGTTAGCTCGTAGATCGCCAGATCCAAATCCCGAATGGATGATGCCAGATACGAACCAGATGAGCCAGTATTTTAACAGTATTCCATTCGGTACAGCTCAGGAGAAGATCAACACCATGAAAAATGATATCTTTAATAAAATGCCAACACCATCTTTCAGTCAATTGAGTCAATTCAATGTAAGTAAAGATGGCGTGACTTGAATCGAATTTTCGAATTTGGAGGTTTCACTTTTTAGGGAGGTTCAATTTCCTCTAAAAATGAGATTTCCAAAATTTTAGCTCCTCATATTAACTCTGGCTCATCACACATGAAAAAATGTTCACTTTCTTCTAAAAATGAGATTTCCAAAATTTTGGTTTTAGGCGAGTTGATTCCCAACGAAATATTCATGTGAAAAGATAACGAATTGATTCCCATTTGGGGGGCGAGGGGATATGTACGAGTTGATTCCTACTTTTTCTCAAAAATTTCTTTCAACTACCTACTGAATTGAATTTCTGGCTCAATTTTTTTTCAAATTTCGACTCCATTTTTTAAAAATTATTTTCAACTCTTAATTTTTTCCTTACCTAATATGTACCTACAAAAATATTTTTTTAACCAAAATTTTTTCAGATTTTTTCATGTTTATATTTTTTTTGAATTTTTCCTCAAAATTGTTTCCCATCTTGGAATTTTTCTTGAATTTAGAATATAAAGTTGGTACCTAAAGATTTTGAAAAAGTTTTAAATTGGATAAGAATATTGAATTGAAAAAAAAAAAAAAAAAAACATGAAACTGAAAAAAATCTAACAAGGGGTATCCCAACTCAAAGTAAAATTCTAAGCCCAAACAAAAAAAAAATCGAAAGTACATCATAACAGGACACCGTATCCAAAATTTCAGGTGCTGAAGTGTTCATTTCTCGATTTTTGGCGAATTTTTGAAATTTCAAAATTACCTCCACCTTGCGAAATATGAAAATTTGATCTATTGAACGAAAAAAACTGAAATTTGGTATATGCCCTATTTTCGACCTCCCGAATCGATTGAAAGGGGTTTCTATACGTTTTGGAGCCACCAGAAAATTTTGGAATTTTCCAGCGCAGGAGAAAATCCCATAAAAATAGCCCATATGCACTTCAGCACCTATAATCGCGGATTATTCATATTGATGACCTATTTGATCGATTAAAACAGAATTTTCCAAAATTCGTAACTTTGAGTTCAAATTCGCATTTTTGGGCAAGAAATTTTCCTGGAAAAAAATTAAAAATTCGCCTAATGCGCATACATCGAGGTAAAAAGTTGAAACTTGGCAGATATCCTATTTTCGACCTCCCGAATCGATTGGAAGCGGTTTCTAGACGTTTTGGAGCCACCAGAAAATTTTGGAATTTTCCAGCGCAGGAGAAAATCCCATAAAAATGACCCATATGCACTTCAGCACCTATAATCGCGGATTATTCATATTGGTGACCTATTTGATCTATTTATACAGAATTTTCTGGAATTCGCAACTTTGAGTTCAAATTTTTAATTTTTTTGGCAGAAAAATAATTTTTTTCCAGTAAAATTGTAAGCCAAAAAATTTAAATTTGAACTTAAAGTTGCGAATTTCAGAAAATTCTGTTTTAATAGATCAAATAGGTCACCAATATTGGTTATCCGCGATTAAAGGTGCTGATGTTCATATGGGCCATTTTTATGGGCTTTTCTCCAGTACTGGAAAATTCTAAACTTTTCTGATGGCTTCGAAACGTCTCGAAACCGCTTCCAATCGACTCAGGAGGTCAAAAATAGGATATATGTATACCAAATTTCAGTTTTTTTCGTTCAATAGATCAAATTTACATATTTCGCAAGGTGGAGGTAATTTTGAAATTTCAAAAATTCGCCAAAAATCGAGAAATGAACACTTCAGCACCTGAAATTTTGGATACGGGGTCCTGTTATGATGTACTTTCGATTTTTTTTGTTTCGGCTCAAAATTTTACTTTGAGTTGGGATACCTCCCTTGTAAGAATGTTTTAGCTGGAAAAATTGTGATGTTGAAATTGCAAAATGTTTTGAGAAATAAATTGAAGTTAAAACAAATAGTTTTGAAAATAATCTAAAGGTAAAGCAATTCTGAGAAAATTTCGGGTTGAAAAATTTTTTGAAAAAAATATAAGAAATGTGATAAATAATTTTGGGATTAAAAAAAATTTGAACTTCTCTCGTACATAGGTACCCTGAAAAAAAAAAATGGAAAATAGGAATCAATTCGTAGGTACATACCTAGCATTACCTACCCCGAAAAAAAATAATCAATTCGTACATATAGGCACTTTGAAAAAAAGTGGGAATCAATTCACATATTTCTGAATTCAGGGAATCAACTCACCAATTCCCATAATTTTAGCTCCCCACATGGACCCTGGCCCACCACACTTTTAAAAAATGTTATTTACTTAGGTATTAATTTTCTAGCGCGGCACCAAAGTTTGGCACGGCCGTATAGGGTGGGGGGGTGGGTACATAAATGTTCAACATTTCATTTTCTGTTGGACAAATTTCCTACTTTCCTATTTAAGGGGGCAAATTTTTTTAAAAATCCTGTATTTTTCGTAATTTATTGATGTTTCTTCTGCACCCAATCAAAAGTGTAAAGGATGAAATTTCTACCCGACAGATACTTGTACAGGGTGACCGAAAAGTAGTTCCCAAAAAAAAATGCTTAGCAAAAATTCCCTAATTAACTTATCCAAAAAATTTCAACTCTGGCAGCATCCTCGGTCCATTACTATTCGAGCACAGGCCCCTTCAAAAATTCTCAATCATTTTTGAATTTTTTGAGAAGAATAATTTGATTTTCGCTTACAATGCTATAGCTAAACCTAGTCGAACGTAATTTAAAAATTGTGTGGAATAAAATCTAGGAATTTCTGTGGATAGGTGACGAGTTCCTCAAAATATTGAATTGAACCCTGTTAATCTGAAAACAGTGCGTTCAATTTTGAAATAAGGAGGATTGCATTTCAGCGCTTCACAAATTGGAGTCAGGTGATTTAATTCAGCATTATTGAATTATGCTCTAGTTTAAGGGAAAAATTGCGCAATATTGAATTTTTTCGGGTTATAAATTATACAAAGATTAGAAGACGATCTATATTAGTAGAATATGACCAAAAAAAATTTACCCTATCAATAATAATTTTTTACCCGAAATTTTAAATTTTTTGGGGGAAGTAATTTTCAGTCACCCTGTACATCTATGCCCTACTGATTTGTGTATAACATTTTGCCGACCCTTTTGATTTAAGGGGAGGAATTAAAATCCGTGCAGGTCGAGATTTTTTTTCAAATGTTTGCCCCTTCAAATGAAAAATTAGGCAATTTCTGGCTCACCCCTGCCTCTGTTACTGATTAATTAGAGTCCATGCGCTGAGCCCTCTTTTTCTTACAGAATTTAACATTCCTACGATAACATAATAAATAGGAAAAAAAATCAGGGAAAAATAATGCAAAATTTCCTAATATCCCTTTAAAATCTGAAAATGCGATTCAATTTTGATTTTTAGGGATGAACTTTGGACCCAACGAATCATTTTAAAAGGAATTCAGAGAGGCTGAAATGGTACAATTCAGCCATTTTTATCAAATTTCAGGATACCTACCTAGGTAGGTAGATTCAAGCTTGAATCTCCTAGGACGATTTTTCGGGTCCAAAATTTATCACTACAAGTACAAATCAAAATAAGTCATATTTTCAGATTTTAAAGGAATGTTAGGAAATATTGCACTATTTTCCTCCTTTTTTTCTCCTATTTTTAGCATGAAATCTCATTAGAAGGAAGGGGCTGAGTGCATGGCTTCTATTTATGGATGTAGAGGGCTAAAATTTTGGAAATCTTATTTTTAAAGAAAGATGAACCATCCTAAAAAGCGAAACCTTCAAAATTCAAAAAAAAATTTACTGTGTTACAAGAAATATTCCACCTAAACATATTTAATATACAATGTTTCATAAGCTACCTGCTTTACCTTCGACCAGGTAAATTCTGATCTGAACCATATCTACTTTTTTTCAGCAGCCATTCAACTATTTTTCCAAACCGCAGATGCCACAGATACCACAAATGCCACAATTTCCACAGTTTTCACAATCTTCATCCAACGGCGAACCGGTAGTCAAGGTTTATAGCTCTTCAGTATCGGAGAGTACGAAATCTTCTTCGAAAAATGGAGCTCCTCCTGAGGTGTCACATCAAGCTGCGGGCTACAAATACGATTACGATTCAACCAAGGATAATCCAGTCGAGTCTGATTTAGTTGCTCTGAAAGGATACACTCCAGATGCAAGTGATCCGAGTAAAGGATCATATGTTGCATATGAGAATTCATACCCGTGAAGTGATAAATAGATTATAGAAATGTAAGTTTCTAAATTAAATAACCTTTGAATGCGGTTTTTTTAATTAGTAATATGGCATACGTTTAGTATTCAAATATGATTCGGTTGTAAAAATAGGTCAGCCAATCAAAATTCAGGGCAGAAATTCGGCTTTTTGAACCTAATTGGTCAATGATAGGATTAGGAAATGAACCAATAAGACACCTAAGATTACAGATTATGGTTCATTTAAACGTAATCTTCTAAATTTTCTGCTGAATAAGTTATGACATATAATTTCTTTGAACTTTAATTTTAGCTTCAACATTAGCTTATTCAACTTTATTTTCGGTTTCTGAGCTTAATGAGGGTCATCCCACGGTAATTCAACCATTTTTTGAACTCGAGGTCTTTAGATTTTGCTCAAAAAATTTTCACGATGTTGTTCATGTGTTCTCCCATTCCAAAGAATAGAAAACCACCGTTGTTTTTTGGTGTCAGCCTCTTAAAAGCTCCAAGGGGGTTTTTGCATTTTTTTTACTTTTGCGATTTTCCCTTTCATAAAAAAATACAAAATTTTGATGTCTTGTATTATAAAATTACGTAGCTATTGATACAAGTTACTACGACAAGAAGGGAGGTACAAAACCAACTGGCAGTAAAATTTTGAACTGAAACAAAAATAATTATTTAGGTATTTACCTATAAACATCGAAAGTACATTATGAGAATCCCATATCCGAAATTTCAAGTACTGAAGTTTATGTCTCAAATTTTGACGAATTTTTGGGTTTCAAAACGTTTCGGAGCCTTCCCAGCACAGAAAAAAGGCTATAAAAGTGGTTCATATGACCTTTAGTGTAGGTCTAGGTACCTAAAAACGTGGATCACTCATATTGGCGATCAATTTGATCGATTCAAGCACAGTTTTCCTAAATTCGTAACTGCCAATTCAACTTCAAATCCATATTTTTTGGTACCTAGATACTAACTGTAACTTTTTTAGTAGAAAAATCTAAAAAATATTCCGCGAAAATTTTCAACACGTTTTGAAGACTACAAATAATTGTTGCCAGTAAATAACGGGAGTCTAAATGTACTCACGCTGAGGCCGATTTCAATCCGTGTGGTGCACTTTTTTTTTCTCACGTTGTCTTTAACGCTCCAACGTTTATTTTTCCAAGTCCGTAATACTTGAGATTCTTTTAAATTGCTTTTCACATACTCAAATTTTTTTAACCCAGATTTTTTTTCTCGAATCCATTTCAAACTTCAAATTTTTCAATCGATTTTTTCAAAATCAAATTTTTTCTCTTATCCCTGAATTTTTTTTCGAATCTATTTCAAACTTCGAATCTTTCTTTCATTTTTTTTCAAACTCAAAATTTTTTATCAAATTTTTTTAACCCTGATTTTTTTTTGAATTTAAGTACAGGGTGAGGCATTAACAACGCAACTGTGTTCTCACAAAATTCAAACCATGAATGAAAATTGATATTTTTTTCAAAAAATGTTAGTATATCGGTTAAAAAGTAAAAAAAAAGTCAGAATAAGTGTTGAAAATGGCATCTATGAGCATTAATACAATAATCATGTCATAAAAAACGAAAAACTCATCTTGAAGTTATTACACTAATATTGTCAATTTTTTCCGAAATTCTAGCACGTAATTCATCCAAATTTTGTGGAGCAGTTGAGGAAAATCTATCTTTTAGGCAGCCCATCGAAAAAAAGTGCAACGGAGTCAGAATAAGTGTTTGAAATTGAAATTCTTTGCTTTTTTTATGGATTTGATATGTTTATGTTCAAATGTAAAACACGTTCTCTTCTTACTCTTTTCGCTCTCATGACAAAAGTGCACTTCAGATTTCCATGGCAATGGTTTTATATGTTTTTGAAAAGACCAAAGTTACCATTTTCGGTGGAATCAAATGTTTTGGATCATTTGGGTTGCGTTGGTGGCGATTTAATGTTTCGGTTGCGTTGTTATTGCCCCACCCTGTACAGTATTTCAAACTTCGAATTTTTCAATCGTTTTTTCAAACTCAAAATTTTTTTAATCCTGAATTTTTTTTGAATCTATTTCAAAATTCGAATTTTTATTTTATTTTTTTCAAGCTCCAATCTTTTTTTTCAACATTTTTTCAAATTCAATTTTTTTTTTCTCCACTTCAAATTTTTTTTTTAGAACTTTTCGAACTCAAATTAAGACATATGTACTCAATTTTTTTTCGTCTTCGAATTTTTTTCAAACTCTGAATTTTTCTATTTTTTTTTCAAGCTCCAAAATTTTTCTCACGATTTTTTCAAATTCAAAATTTTCTTACCCAACATTTCTTTCAAACTTGAAATTTTTTCTAGAACATTTTTCAAACTTCGAATTTTTTCTTGTGATTTTTTCAGACTACATTTTTTTCTCAAACACTTCAACCTTCGAATTTTTTTATAAGTAGGTAATTTTTTCAAATTCCAAATTTTTTTAAAAACATTTTTCAAACTACCTGCATTTATGAATTTTGAAAAATTTGGCTTTAATCGATTAAATAGGTCACCAATATGGATAATCCGCTTTTTAGGGGCACTTATGTTTTTTTTTCAATACTGAAAAATTATAAAAATTTTTTGAGATTCCGAAACGTCTTATATTCGTTTTCAATCGATTCGAGAGGTCGAACATTAGGTTTATAAGTGCCAATGTTCAAGTTTTTACCTCGATACGTGTGCATATGCATGCTGTAAGCGTATTTTTCAATTCTCTCCAAAAACGTTTGCTGGAAAAAAAATAATTCGAACCTACATTTACGAATTTTGAAAAATTCGAAAATGAACCTTAATTCCAACTTTCCAACACCAAATTTGACCAATTCCATATATTCTGGAGCCTCCGAAGCAATTTCGATTTTCCCCAGAATTTTCAAATCTTTCCAAATGGCACCCAAATCGGCTTTGGGAGTTGGAAATCTAGTTCTTGCTCCTTTTGACTAATCTAACGAAAAATTTTTGATTTTTATTTCAAGAGGGACTGCACAAGTACGTATTTATTACCAGCTATTTCGGTACCTACCTATTAAATTGGAAAATTTTCGAAATTTTTGGGCTGGATGTTCCATCAGAATGGCTGGAAATGAAGATGTCCGCCTGGAAATCGAGCCAAAAAAGGATTTTCTCGTGTAACTAGTTGAAAGGAAGCGAGAACCTGATTTTTGGTTGCCCAAGTTAATTTGAATGCTTTCTGGAGAAATTTGAGAAAAACAAAATTACGCAGGAGGCTCCAGGATGACTGAAATAGCTTAATTCGGGTTCAGGAGGGCGATATTTGAAAGGAACTTAAATTCTATAAATTTTTGTAAAAAAAAACTTTTTCAAAAAATTTAACATTTATACTGAAAATACTGATTCAATTTTTAAGGGTATCAACTTGGACAGTTGGAATTTTGCCTACGGGTATTTTAGGCTCACTCCGTTGAAGGAGGGACACCTATGATTCTCTCGTGAGCTCAAAAATCGAATTATATTTTACTTCCAGCCCTCCACCACCTCTTTATCACATTTAAATCATACTATATTCATGAAAATATCATGTGGCATATCGTTTTTCATGGTTTTTGAGTCACTTAATTCGAATATGGGCTCATTTTCTTGATACGACCTCATATACACCTGTCTCCTTCATAACTGCTTTGCATTGCCCATTTGCAGTTTTAGGTAGGGGGGGGGGAGGAGGTCTTCCTGGAATTGTACCAAAAAAAAGTCTATACCTATTCGAACTTGATGATTCAAAATGCCTTTCACGAAGCCTTCAAGGTAGCTAGAACTAAAGCAACGGTCGTTTTCTTACCTTTGGGATGAAAATCCCTCGTAAAAAAATTGAACAAAATATCAAGAGCCAAGTTCAAAAAAATGGTTCAATTTACATGGAAGATGCTCTAGCTTTTATTTTTTTTAAATAGTAAAAAAAAATAACTCAGCATTCAGACTCAATATTAGGCCTAAAGCTTTCAACCACAAAAACTGCAATCTTTAAAAAAAAGAATTTATTTTGATATACATACAAATAATTTTTATCCAATCATTTTTATAATAAATTATACATTTTCACAAAAATGTACACCATTTTACTATACAAAATACAACTAGTTTGTTGATATCTACTTTTATACGGTTGACTAAGTCTTATAAATGTACAAAATGGACAAATTAACATAACTGATATTTTTTTTCAGCGAATATTTCCATATTACCGCACATAACGTTTTATATCTTGCACGCAGAATGTTTGAAATTGTTTAGAAGCATTTACAAAGTAGGTATTATAAATTTCAAGCAACTGTTTCCGTTTTGTTAAGAAAGACAAAATTCGATTTATTTATAAGGCACAATTCACGTTTGTACTTCAACCGGATTATACGAATTAATATGCAAATAAATTATTAAGCCATCTTTACAAAAAAAAAAGTTCTGTAACAAACTTAAAACAACTGGTCAAATAATAACTCAAGCATGGTAATTTAATCATCGTACAAAAAGAAAACCAATAAATTATAACATAACAACGTGACAATAAACTTAATATCCGGTGTGTGATATCTCCATGTATCACCCAATAATACGTGTAGCAATAACAAAAATAAATAACAGAATTCTATATTTAATTACAAATCGGCACAGAAAGCAACCGAAGGAAATTTGTTAATATTTAAATTAGAGTGCTTAGTTTTAAGTTGTAAAATAGCAAAGCTCAATCGAGTACAGCTTTAATAAATATTGGCAGCGAGTTTTTTTTCCTGAAAATATCGAATTGATTCCAAAAATTATTATAGCTAGGTACATTATTTAAAAGCTACCGAGATCTTTTCAACAAAATACGAGTCATCACTGGGAAAATAAGATGCAATTGCATACTAAATTTAAAAACATTATGATAGGCATTTTCAAATAGGCAATATTAATTTTTTCAGGCCAAATGTACAACGGTTGAAACTCAATTAGAACTTGCAGTACCCTTAATGAGATTTGATTACAGATTTTCTAAAAATATGAGCATCTTTAGGTCACTTCCGTTCATATTTTTTTTCTATACCAAACAATTCCAAAAAAATGTGCTCTATTTCAGATAGATTCACATTTCACAGAATTCATTTTGAAAATACTTTTAAAAAATTAACATCAATCACATTTTAAGAACTGGTCCAATTTCCAAGCTCGTCACTACTAAAAATGCTACAATAATTCAATTAATATGATTTTTATTATAGAAAATTAAGTTAATATTCAATAACTGAATTGAAACTGAAATTTGATCGCCAATCCAGACTGCAGGTACTCTCAAAAATAATGATTAAACTCAATCTATCGTAACTCAACACCAAAATAATTAAAATTACTAATAAGTATTGATCCAATACAATCCTCATTACAAAATAAGGTTTATTTTAAAATAAAAACTGATCAAAAAATTCAACTCGTGAATTCTTAATAATTAAATTTAAAAAACAAGCAGATGGATTCCTTCGATAAATATAAAAGATTCATTTCGTAAGTACGTTATTTAACTCTTTTGTTGAAATGATAACAGGGAGTCAATCAATCACATCGCTCAACCACTTAAAAGATAGAAAAAGTTTGATTTATAATTTACTCATAACACATAGGTAAAATCATTAATAATTTAATAACTTGTAATCTACGAGCTCCCTTCACCCATAAAAATTATCTCTTTAAAATATATACAATAAAAAAATTTCAGAACAAAAAAATTAAATTAACATAAAAAAAATGAGACAAAATCTTAACCATTATACACTATGTACATAAGTATTAATAACCAGTACTAGGTAATATATAAAAAATGTACACAACAATGTTAATTTCAAAAAACAGAAAAAATTACTTTTAAATCAACATATAGAACAAGAAAATCAACTTTAAAATAAATATGCCACATCTATTCGGTTTTTTGCGAACAATATAGTTCCTTTAGGGATTTCAATTCGTCGATTAAGGCTTTATTCTGAGCCTCTAATACAGCTACCCTGTTTTCTAGACATTTAATATATTCTTTTTTCTTCCGCCTACATTCGCGAGCCGCTTCTCGATTTTTCAACAGCCTTATTTCACGTTTTTTCGCCTGGTCTTCGGGTATACCGCTGTTCGATGTCTCGTTATTGGTATTCTGCATGACTACAATTTCACCTGGTACGAAAAATTGGCCATCTTGTCCGGCGTAATGTAATATGGTACCTCCAGCAGTGGTTCCAGCAGTGGTCATCGTAATGGTAGGTAAACCCTGCACGTCTTCGCCACTTTGACTAGGCATGTGTAAAGTTTCATTTGGTAAAACAGATTGGTAATGACTCGATACCGATATCGAATGTGAAGAAAGTTCACTGTCTATGTTCGAATCGCAATCCGAACCGGATGATTCGAGTTTGGGGAATATTTCTCCGGTTCCTAGGTTATTCTGAAGTTTCCGGCGCGATGGACTGTGAGATAGTAAGTCTCTTCGTTTCTTTTCCAAATTACTTCGAGGTGAAAGGCTATCGTCATCGTCGCTGCCGTGGGCTTCGACAACCACTTGTAGTGTTTGCAAACTTCCTTGTGCCGTTTGTATAACTGAATTAGGTTTACTAACTAGGATAACATTACCTTTAGTCAGCACAGTGGGTTGAATGTTACCCGTTGCACTTTGTATTACCGATTGTTGATTTGGCTGGATCACCGATTGAACGCATGTAGTTACTGCGATGCCTTTAGGACCGTTGGTCGAATCCAAAGGATCATTATCGTGGTTACCATTTTCTTCAACCATCCCATCCATATCCTGAAATCTTACACGTCAATTAGAAAACAATCTAATTCAAATGAGAATAATTAAAACACTATTTTACGTTTCGCAAAACATTGCCTAAACAATTAAAGCACAGGAAACGATGCAATACAAATGGATCTGTTGATATCAAGGTAATTAAATCAAACACTTGTAGCAAGCTGGTGGGAAATTCCTACGCGATTTTCATTTCGTTATCATTGCAATACTTTACATCGGATTCATAAACATTCAAAATGTTATCAAAAAAATAATGAAAAACCGTTAAAACACAAGGCTTATCTAAGGCAACATTGTACATAAACACTTCAGATCACACATTGAACGGATTTTTCTCCCTTTAGATCATCAAAATGATGAAATAACGATAAATATTGGATGCATTAAATGAATATTTCTCATGGAGAGGGTCGTTTTTCGATATAATTTTCAATCCGCGATTCTAAAAATAAGTTTATTTTATACTGAAATTAATGGTACAAATGAACCATATAGCTCACCTTGGTCGTGAATCTCATGTTTAAAATTGGTTCTCTATAAAACTGATGATCATTATAAATAGGGTTAACAATCTTCTCATAAAATTACCATCGCAGAGAAACACTACAGAAGTAATTCAATTTTCAAGTATCAAAAAATTAAAATTTAATTTAAAAAAACAGTGAAGTTATGACGAACAACAACAAACGCATAAATGAATGATTACCTCATACAACCAGAAAAATTTACATAGCGTGCCATCGCCACAGATAAATACCTGCAGAATGGTAGGTTCACTTTGGCCATTTCAAAATGGCGAATTCATTTTTGATTTTGGGACAATTACGATTTAAATTGATTTTTTCAATTAAATCACAATTTTAATTAAATATTTTTTCAGATAAGATAAATATTACTTGTTTAAAATTAAAATTGCTCATAATTTTTTTGAAACTTGAAGTATAACATCATTTTGATTGAATAAAAAATGTGTAGATGAAAATCAAAATCCTGAAATAACATTAAGTTTCAGTTTCAGTTTATTTTAGCTTTTTTTGATTTTCCAGAAAGTCAACGAAGTAAGATTTTTTAATTTTTTTCTGTGGAAAATAGAAAAGACGAAACACATGTAGTAAACATGTACGAAAAAATTTAATTATTTTTGCAGAAAAAATTGCAAATAATTCGTATTTTATTCGTAATATCCAGTGATTAAATCAAACTCGAACAGAAGAACTATACGATGAACTTGAATACCGCATCCAAACCCCAGTAAAAATGAAGTTTTCGTTCAAAGTGAGTCCAAGTACCAGTATTCAATTTATTCCTAATTGGTGATATCATTTTTTATAAATTTTCATTATGAAACATCGTATTTGCATGGCGTCGGACTTCTTCTATCCGAATGTTGGTGGAGTTGAAGCGCACATATTTAATCTATCTCAGTGTCTTCTAAGAAGCAATCATAGAATCGTAGTTCTGACACATTCTTACGGTGAAAGAGTCGGTATTCGATACATGACTAACGGACTGAAAGTATACTATTTGCCTATCAAAACATTCTACAGCCAATGTATTTTACCTTCGATGATCTGTTCGTTACCTCTAATCAGATATATTTTGCTCAGAGAACGGATCACAATCGTTCACGGACATTCTGCCTTCTCCGCATTGGCTCACGAAACCATGCTGATCGCCGAACTAATGGGGTTGCCGACAGTATTCACCGATCATTCTTTATTCGGGTTCGCTGATACGTCGGCCATCGTAACGAACAAATTCCTAGAAATATCTCTGGCTGATTGCAACCATTGCATATGCGTGTCTCATATTGGAAAAGAGAATACAGTATTAAGAGCTCGAGTCAATCACGATCGTGTTTCGGTGATCCCGAACGCCGTAGATACGACATTATTTACTCCCAAAGCGGATAATATCTACAGAGGTGAGGTGGTTATCGTGGTTGTGAGTCGGCTCGTATACAGAAAAGGAATCGATTTGTTGGCCCAGATAATCGCCGATCTATGCCGCAAATATTCTCAGGTACGATTCTTAATCGGTGGAGATGGGCCGAAACGATCGCTGCTAGAAGATGTACGAAAAAAGCACAATTTGAAAGATCGAGTTGAATTATTAGGACGATTAGAACAACACGAAGTCGTACACGTATTAAAAAGAGGGAATATATTTTTAAATACCTCTTTAACTGAAGCCTATTGTATGGCCATCGTTGAAGCTGCCTCTTGCGGTCTGAAAGTAGTTAGTACGCGAGTAGGAGGTATACCGGAAGTATTACCCCCTCCTTTGATTTATCTAGCTGAGCCCGACGTATCATCTTTGTTGAGTAATTTAACCGATGCGATTGAAGATTTCATTAACGGTGCAGTTTTAACACCAGAAAAATGCCATAATATGGTTCGTGAGCTATATACATGGCAGAATGTAACCACTCGTACAGAAATTGTTTACGATTTAGTAGCCAAAGATTCGCCTAAAACGTTGAAAGAGAAATTTACCAAATATCTTCCCAGTGGAGTGTACCCTTTTTTATTGGTACTGTCTTTGATGTATATTATTTTACGAATTTTAGAGTGGTGGGTTCCTAGAAAAAATATTGATTACGTTAAAGACTTGAATATTTGTAATAAAGATATCAAAATTAACGAACTCGACGATTCCGATGAGGAAATCGAATACGATTCTAATTAGATTTAAGACGTTCATTCCATTTTTGACACGGTTTTTATTTTTTTATATTGTTATTTTATTCACTTGATGCGTATTATTGTATTTATTTATTCAATAAAATATTTCCATTTTCTTTCCATTTTTTTTCAAGTTTTGTCAGATACGACATCGATTAAATATGTGGCTTCAACTCCATTCCGGCGTGACTTATCGAAATGAAATTCTAATTATGGATTATTTTTCCACAGTTTTCAAATATTTTGGGAGCGGTCTACCGCAAAGGCAATTTATTATTTACTCCGGATGGAAATTCAGTTATTAGCCCTGTTGGAAATCGAATTTGTATCTATAATTTGAAAAAGTAAGTATCAGATTGGGTCATTTGTGGCATTTTTTGAAACTGACCAATGTTATTTTTTCGACAGCAATACTTCTTCAACTTTACCCGTTGAAAGTCGTTACAACTACGAATGTTTAGCTTTATCTCCATCGGGAAATGCTTTGATAGCTGTTAACGAAGGTAATTTTTTGTAAATTTTCACCAATAATTTGGAATACGAGTATTAATATATTATCATGTTTAATTCGCAGATGGGGAGGCCCATTTAATTACGATGATCACCAGAAGGAAAATTTTCACCTACAGATTCAATGAAAAAGTACGTTGTATACGATTCAGTCCTGATGGAAAATATTTTGCTGTTTGTAAACTGAACAAAGGTACTAATTTTTGAATAATTTACCGAGAATTTATGTTATTTTACTGAATTATTTGTTTTTTGCCTAGTTTTTCTGTACCGAGCTCCCGAAAATTGCTCTACCGATTACAGTGGTCAATTCATCCTGGAAAGAGTATATTCAGATTTTACTGACAGTACTACTTGCGTCGATTGGTCCAGTGATTCGAGGCAAGTTGTATATTTATTGATTACTAAAAGTATTATTTTTTTATCGTATTTTTATCTATTTAACAGGGTAATTGCAGTTGGTTCTAAGGATGGTATCACGAAAATATTTTCTGTCCCATATATGGAGAAATTTCGAAGAGCTACTTTAGCTGGCCATGCTGATTCAATCGTAGCTGCATTTTTTGAAAAAGATTCGTTGCATGTAACTACGATCAGCAGGTAAGTAAAAAAATAACAAAATTAATTGGGCAATTGAAGCACAAGTTATATTTTATATCGTTACAGAAATGGAGTATTGTGTATATGGGAATGTAGCTTGGCTCTATCAGATTTAATAACTTGTGAAAAGAAATATGTGAGAGTAGATAAATTAGACGACGAAGATGATATCGATCTCACCACCGGCGAAGAAAGAGATGTGATTTTATTGAAAGAAAAAGGTAAATTTTCGTAAGCTCTTTCAGTAATATTATAATTTTGAACTAAAATTAATCTTTGAATTTTGTTTGACCAGTTGAACCAGAAAACAAAGATGAATCTGAAGAAAAAATGAAATACCATCTATGCCTTCCTAAAAGATACCTGAATGATTATAACAAATATGAAAAACG
This sequence comes from Pseudococcus viburni, assembly GCA_033439095.1. NCBI lineage: Eukaryota > Metazoa > Arthropoda > Insecta > Hemiptera > Pseudococcidae > Pseudococcus > Pseudococcus viburni. The sequence continues at coordinate 428,091 of JAVBJF010000189.1, read as the reverse complement.
CTGCTACCTGACGACCTGCGATTACCACAAAAACAGTCGCATCCTCGTCACCGGATTTTCAAACGGAGCTTTTTTCATTTTCGAGTTACCAGAAGTCACCCTTTTGCATTCTTTAAGGTGGGACACTGGGACTAGCTCTCAATATAATTTGAAAATGCGAAACCGAGATGACTAACTGATATTGGAATTTTTTTAGCATATCAGAATCGAGGGTCTCAACTGTAGCTATAAACAATGTCGGAGATTGGATTACATTCGGATGCGAAAGTCAAGGCCAATTGTTGGTTTGGGAATGGCAAAGTGAAACTTATATACTCAAGCAACAAGCTCACAGTAGTCCCATGTCTTGCTTGGATTATTCAGCCGATGGTTTATATATTGCTACTGGAGGAGAAGATGGAAAAGTTCGAACCTCATATTCTAAAAATTACAAATTATAGAATCATAGGCTAATTTCGATTGAATTTCAGGTGAAATTATGGAACACGCAGACTGGATTTTGTTTCGTTACGTTTACCGAGCATACTTCTGTGGTATCTGCGGTAAAATTTGGCAATAATCGTAAATTTCTTGTATCTGCTTCAACGGATGGTACAGTTCGTGCCTTTGATATGGCCAGGTAAATTAAATTTGATGGAATTGGCGAATTATTCTGTTTTTCGATATAAACTGTCAATTTTTGTTGTAGGTATCGAAATTATCGAACTTTTGCCTCGCCTAGGCCAGTACAATTCAGCTGTATAGCTATAGATTCGGCAAACGAGTTTGTAGCTGCCGGAGCTCAAGATGTTTTTGAAATATATTTATGGTCTATGAAAATAGGGCATTTGCTCGAGGTATATTTCTCATTTGAAATGATAAAAATTATGCTCATTTTTTTATTTTATTATTTTTTTTTTCGCAGTGTTTATCTGGTCACGAAGGTCCAGTAGTCAGTATTGCATTTACTCCGGTTGCTTCTAGTTCCTCATTCGCTTCGGTGAGTTGGGATAAAACTCTGAGGTTATGGAATTCGCTGGAATCATCTCGAGAACACGATACCATCCAGTTATTAGCCGAAGGTACGTCCCAAATTGAAAAAAAACACGAAAAATTAACATGATTTCATTAAAATATTTTATCATCTTAGGTATCTGCGTTGCTTATCGTCCTGATGGTAAAGAAATCGCGGTGGCATCTTTGGACGGACAAATTTCTTTTTTCGATCCTTCCAAAGGCGAGCAAATTCACTCCATCGAAGGTCGACATGATCTGGGCAGTGGACGATCCGAAACCGATATGATAACTGCCAAAAAAAGTGAACAAGCGAAGTGGGTCGAGCTTTAATTCGTAACTAGGTAGTAGATTTTCAGTACTGCAACTTCATTGGGTTATTTTTTCAATTTTTTTGCAGAGCTTTCACTACATTATGCTATTCTGCCGATGGAAACTACGTCATTGCTGCTGGTCAGTCGAAAAACGTTTGTATATATCACGTAGCCGAAGGAATCTTGATAAAAAAATTTGAAATTACACAGAATCGTTCCTTGGATGCTGTCGATGTGAGATTCTATTTTGAAAAATTTTCAACCCAAATTAATTCTCTTAATTAATTCTAATAATTTTTTCAGGATATAATAAATCGTAGAAAAATAACTGAATTCGGTAACATGGATTTAATAGAAAAACGAGAAGAGATCGAAGGTGGAAACGTAAAAATTAAATTACCGGGAGTCGCCAAAGGAGACATGGCTGCCAGATCATTTAAACCTGAAGTTCGAGTTTACGATATTTCTTTCTCTCCTACAGGTGCCTACCTCGATCTACTCATTCATAAAAAAATCCATTTCGACAAATTAATCCGAATAAAATATGCCATTTTCTATTATTTTTTTTGTAGGATTAGCTTGGTCTGCTGCTACCACTGAAGGAGTGCTGATTTATTCGTTAGGTGCAAACGATGTCTTTGATCCTTTCCATTTAGATATTGATGTAACTCCGGAGTCAATTAAGAACACCCTTGCGAATAAAAATTACTCGAAAGGTATCCTATGATTGGGTTATTTCCGTTTTTTTTTTCTGGAATCGAAAATAATAAGAGATTATTTTACAGCTTTAATCATGTCTTTAAAATTAAACGAAACCGTAATCGTTCAACAAGTTGTAGAAAGTATCCCACCTGACGACAGTAAGCGAAAATTTTCACAGTATTGAAAATAATCTTATAAAATATTCATTTTCAATTTTTCTTTTTTTTTTTAGTTGAATTATGCATCAAATCATTGCCAAAAATCTTCATAGATAGATTACTGAAATTCGTAGCTGTATTCGTGGAAAATTCTCCGCTGATCGAGTATTATCTAATATGGACTGAACATTTACTAAACGCCAATAATGCCTCTAATACGTGTCATCCTTCAATTTTGCTCACTCTTCATAGGAACTTGAAGAAAAAATACGACGATTTAATGAAAGTGTGAGTATCAAAATTTTCGATTTTTAGAGAATATTCTCTTCATGTCTTTAGCTAATAATTTCGTTCTTTTTGCAGTTGTGATTTTAATAAATACACGATGCAGTTCATTCAAAAAATGGCATCAAGGAAGAAAATTGATAATGATCCGAAAACCCTCAGTGAATTAATGGAAATGAGTGATACTGACGACGATGCTATGTCAACGATTGAAGATAGTTACCAAGAATTGAAAATTGAAAATGACGATGGTTGATGTGTAATTTTTATTTAAAAATTTTTTTATCAAAATACCGAAGTGTTTGTTTCGTTTTATCATTATTTTAAATGCTGATGAAGCCATGTCTAATTTTATTACTCAAAGTCAGTTTACTTTCTGGGAATTCGAAACTTTTAATTCGGAAAAATCCGGGTCGTAGATGTGTAAATACAAAAGAGATAAGACGAACAAATTAAAATAAATCCCCAACCGTAATACCTGTTCAAGTAATGTCGATAGCTGTGTAATTAAAAACTATGGCTTAAATAAAAAAATTTTAATACAAAAATAATAAATGTAAAACAAATATAAAATAAAGATCACAGAATACTCGGGAGTTCTAAGGGTTACATAAAATATTGAAAAATTCCTTCAATCGATCACGAATTCAACATGATTTTATACACAACGAACGATAATTTAAAAATATCACAAAATTAAGAACACCAATAAAACTATCACCGAGTACTTCAAGTACAATAATGGCGAAAGTTTCGAGGAATTTGAAATTTTCAGTCGTAGAAGAATTTAAAATGGAAGAAAAATCAACCATATCGTTTACGTGTTTTTTTCTTATGAAATATATCGACCGTCGTTTCGTGACATTTTCTCATATCCATATCGAAAGTTCCTACAGCGACCTTGCTGTCCGATGCTTTAAAGTAATCTAGTCCACGGCCTATTTTAATAATCCAGCCATTATCTAACCTGATAATAAAACAAAAAGTATTAGGCATTGTAAAATTGTCACAGATAATGATAGAAGACAAAATTATCGCAAATTTTCTCACCGAATTTCACGATCATGTAAAGTAGGAGAATATGTGACATTCATATTGACCTTGAATCGTGCCAATTCTGATTTCATTTGTTCGAACCATTGAGCCTGTTCATTACTATGAGCAATAGTAGTTAAACTAATCGATTTCAGATTATCACACGATTTAACTGCCAGTTCGTAAAACCTCACTAAATTCTGAAACTGAATTAAAAAAAAATTATTTATTTGGAATAGAAAATTAAATTTACGATTTTTCACTCGATTGTGAACTTACTTGATGAAATACTCTAATATAAGGATCATCTATTTCAATTTCATTAACCAAAGAGTCTAAAAAACGACCAAACACAGTTGCATAGCTATGGCCGGTCGAATCATTCTCAATTATGATTTGTTCGTGATACGAATCTGTGTCTTTTTCTGTTTCAACGAGTTGTTTAATTTGTTCTGCTCGATTCATATATTCCGTAATTCTAGTCCGTAAGTTGGATTTTTCCTCGGTATCGGTAACGTCTGTAAGATTACATTTTTCGTTATCACAGTAGAATATTATTATTGTATTTGTTTGTCAAGATCTGAATCGTACTTCGCATAACATCCATTAATATATGAAGCCCTTCTTGGTAACATATTAAAGACTCGGTGTATCTTTTTTTCTTCTCCAAAGTGACTGCTTTGGTGAGAATATTGGCTGCGATTTGGTATTCCGATGACATTTCTTATACTTTACGTTCTTCCTAAACAATTTTGAATAAGTTAGAATCAGAATTAAATCTAATACATATTGTGATATATGCTATGTTTATTTATAGGAAATTGTTTCAGTAATATGAAATATGGCACTATACGATGTAATACCACAAATTCATATTAGAGAAGTTTAATGTACCAAAGTTACTACTACAATGATTAGAAAACCTTATTGTAAACTCTAACTTTGGATGAGTAGGTTTAGTTACAAGGTTAAGATGTAGAAATAATGAATGTCTACGATTTTATATTTCATAGATCGAGATACAATATTCAATTATTACTTTTCATGTACCAAAGATCAATTATCATATCAACGAGAATACAAAAATGATATGTACTCAACACTTTGGATTGGATTTTTGAAAAGCCACGTTGTTTCCCAACTCGTGTCAAGCGAAGTTAACGAAGTAAACTTAAGTACCTGGAATAGTGTGAAGACTTAATGATTCCTTTCCATCTCTAAGCAAACACGAGGTATACTTTTAAAACACGTACATTTAAACAAAAATGTGGTTAATCAATTAATTTTCTAGAGCAGAAAACATTTTTGTTTGTCCGTGTCCGTTACATTGTTATCATTCATTTCATTATCACAAACACATCAAAATGCATGTGACGTCATCACAGTGTTGCATTAAATGTGAAAATTAAAAATTACGACTTCGTTTGATTTATTTTTTCCCGCCTAAAAAAATACGAAGAAATTTTTTAGTAACCTTCCTCACCTCAGGCGCAGGAAATTTAAAGTTACAATATGTTTGATGCGTAAAGAGATTTAGAGAGATGGAGAATTGGAGAAAGAGTGTATTGTTCCATCGCCTCCGATTATGGTTCCTCACTCCTACTCCTACATTTTCAATCGAAATACATATCTCATTCTCGAACTCTACATCTACATAAGATTATTTTGAAAATATCTCCACCCTTTCTCCTCCCACACGTATTTCTAGTTTTTAAAAACTTTCAGGAACCGCACCGCAGGAAACCCCTTGGAGCTGAATTGGAGCCTTCCAGCAATTTTCACTAAATTCAGTTCCAGTGAAATTTCACTGAATTCAGTTCTAGCGGGATTTCACTGAATTAAATAAGTAAAATTCACTGATTCTCCTGTGCTGTAATTCTGACTTTAAATCATCAAAATTTCACTTTATTACAGTGAATTTTCATTGGTTTGATTTGAAAGGAGAACGTACAGAATGGTTAGGTATGCTTTGTTTTTCCAGCCTGCATTTTTTCACTATTTTTTAATTGTTTTCAATTTTTTTAATATTTAAAAAAATTACTGTCGATTGAATTGTCTACCATAATTTTTAGTGGTAAAATTTTTCTTTCATTATTTCTCTCCATTTTCCCTCATCAGTGAAGTTGTTACATGGCATTATTTTAACTTTGAGGGGAAACTTTCTGACACTTTTAGGTACATCAATGACCTTTTGCCCTTTTTAAATTCGAATTTAAAGAAATTCTTTTTTGCTTCTTTGTTATGGTTTTTCAGACAGATTAAAAAATTTTTAAACCCCCCGAGACTGTTTGCAATTAGTTTGGGATATTCTCAAATCTCACAGTCAATCACCTGAAACTGTCCGTGAGCAGTCAGGAACATTTTCAATCATCCCTGACGATCTGCGGTTAGACTGCTTGCAAGCACACGAGCAGTCTGGAAAATTTATCGAAAATTTTCAAACAATATCTTATACCAATAAGAATAATTTTCAATTTATTTAAATTTTTTGACAATTTTAAAAATTATTAAAAAATGGAGAAAAATTGAAATGTTGGAATTTGTGATCAAAGCTTTGGCTCTATTTTTAGTAAAACTTATGTAAGTTTTTGGGCCTGATTTTCCGAGTCAAGTGGCCAAAAAAGAGGACTCAGACCGATAAAATTCATTGCTACCGTCGGTTTTGATCTAGATGTAGGAATTTTCGAGAAAATAACCATTTTTATTCGCCACTTTCAAAGATAAAAAAAAAATGTATTTTTAGATCAATTTTGGGTCGCTGATTAAGAATTTATCATTCGCTGTGGTCCAAGTGTCGATGTCGTCATTTTGCCTGAAAAAACATTTTTGAGATGAAAATCGACTTTACTTCGAAAATAAAGTTCAACCGTCCAAAATGGACATCTGATTGGTAAGTAGGACCTCTAAGTAGTGTGTATCTATGTATTTTTTCGAAAATTTTCAATACCTACCTATCAAAAAAAATTATAACCTCATTTTTCACAACTTTTTTGTTGAAAAAAAAATTGTTTTTACCCTCATTCAACTAGCTTTACATATATGACTAATTTACCAGAAGAGAGTATTCGGAATTATAGACTTAATTCATTGCTGGTTTTCCTTATCAGTTTTTTCATACCATGCATGCCTATAATCGGAAGATTGTCCTTCGATTTCATTTGATTATTCATATCCTTGGAGAAATAGGCTTAAAAAAAAATAATTTATTTATGCAAAATTTTTATTGTACTCTTTCACAAGAACAAATAAATAAGTAAAAATAGGCAAGTACATTAAGTAGACGTTAGAATTGAATATTTAGCAGGTGATTAATTTAAAATTAGATAGATAGATAAATGCATTCTAAGTAGGTATGTGCGAAATAATTATTTTCGCGGAGTGCTGGATTTTGATTTATCTTTCATTTGGTCTGCTATTTCTTCTCTAATCAAACGTGATAAGATTTCAATACCCTGAAAAATAAATCAGCAGTCAACATAAGCATATTCTTTTTGTTCGTATGCACGTTTACTCGTAAAATTTACAAATGAAACAATGTTAGCCTACCTCCTCAATTTCATCTTCTTCCAACATGGAAAAAGCCAGTCTTATACACGGTGATAATCTATCCTTTGCATAAAACGCAAAGCCAGGAATTATAAAAACTAAATTTTTGAGACATTTATCAATAAAGTCATCCGAAATAAAATCAACATTCTTTATTGTCAGCCAGAAAAACATCGCAGCTCCAGGAACCTCCCATTCTGCTACATCTGGAATAAAATTTAGCACATAGATACATATAATTAAAAAATAGATATGGATCATTTTGCAATTTGTTTCAAAAGTTGAATAATTCGGTGGGAGGGAGGGAGGGGTACTCTCTCATTTATAAATCTGTGAAAATTATCGAAAATCAAAAGAAAAGAGTCAGAATTGCAGCACAGTAACACATCAGTGAAAAAATTTCACAGAAGGTAAATAGTGAAAAAATTACTGGAAAATCAGTGAAAATTCACTGGATAACCAGTAAAATCTCTGAAATTAGCTGAAAACCAGTGACATTTTTTGAACAATCGGTGAAAATCCGCTAACTGAAAATCAAAGAATTTTGCTGATTTTTCCTGTGCTGCAGTTCTGACTATTTATCAGTAAGTTTTCACTGATTCAAAATGAGAGAGTAGAGTGTACTAGGAAATTGTATCTACATAATTCTAGAAAAGAACCGTTTTCCCTTCGATTCAACCCTCATTCCTGTCCAACTGTCTTAAAAATTGATTAGATGTTCCTTTTTCACCTTTGTTCCATTTTTCGGAGATACATATTTAAAAAATTATGTCTTTTATATTTTTGAATTAACTTGGAAATGGTCTCAACCTTGGTACATTACACCTCAAAAAATTTTACTGCAGCAAATCAAAATGTGACCGGTGTTTTGCTCGTTACAACAATTTGCCTATTCTTTTGATATAAGGGGCGAACATTTTAGAAATCTATTTCTTGGTATTTTTTTCCAAGCATTGTTCCCCTTAGAATAAAAAAGTAGACAATAAGTGCTACAGTGGAAATTGTCTAAACCCAGGGAAGGGGAATAAAAAAAAAAAAAAGAAAGAAAGGCAGGACAAAACCCGGTTGTGACTTGTTCCCAGAAAAATTATAATGTATGGACAATATAGCTGCCAAGGATTTTTTTAGGTACCTACTTAAATGTAAGTATCCATATTTAGACCATTTCGAAGAAAAATCTGAAATAATTTTTTCGATTTTTACAGAAAATTTTTGAGAACAAAAAAATTTGTGATTTTTATTTTTCCTAACTCCCAATTATTTTTGCCCAAAATAGGATTTTGATAATCAAGTTCAAATTTTTTCAATTTCTTTAATCCTATTTTTTTTAAATTGTAACCAATTTGAAAATTTTTCCTCCAACAGTAAAATTTTGTAACTTTACCTTAAATCTTTTCAAAATTTTTCCAACTTTGATGTTTAGGTAAGTACCTACAAATTTTTTTCTTTTCAATTTCATTTTTTTTTTAATTTTCACCTGTTTTAACGTCCTTGACACAATTTTCTGACTCTACCGCCACCACCACTCCCTTTCATCCAACTTTCGAAAAAAGTAAAAAGTATGCATATAACAATCCACCTCAGCGAGCACTGAGCACGTAATGTTTAGGAATCTTAGATACTCACCCTTTAAATATTTATCTAGATATTTTGAGACAGATCTGCACTGTCCATAGTAGAAGCTTCGAATAAAATCGACGTGCTTCATAAAACCATCGAATCCCATCGAATTCAGGGTTTCATAAATCATAATCTGAAATCGAAAGGATGAAAAATACCAGTAGAATCTCAGACGATAATTGGATCGATTTTTTTCTCAAATTGCTGCAAAATCTTACTTGAGAAAATGGAGAACAAAAATTTGAAGCTTCTTTCACAAGATTCAGTTTGGCGTTGATTTCTTTTGCAGCAGTCACATACCCGGCTCTGAATCCAGCACCAATTACTTTTGAAAATGAATCAAATCTGACGACTCGATGTTCAACATCGATTGATAAAAAGCTGTTTGGTATAACCTTTATGGATAAAAAAATTCAATTTTTGGGTATTAGGTTCGGTAAATACAAGGTAGTTTTTTTAAGAAAAAAAAAATTGTCATCTTTTTACGTACTGAATTAAAAGTGATTAAGAAATAAGGATCATCTTCAACAATTAATAAATTATAATCGCAAGCTATTTTGTAAATTTCTTTTTTCTTCTCTGTTGAGATCATTTCTCCGGTAGGATTCGAACCAGTTGGGTTGAGATAAAAAAGCTACGAATTAACGAAGAATTATTATTGACTACCTATCCAAGATGTGAAATAATCAGGGTAAAATACTAGATACCTACTTTAGGCATTGGCAGGTTTCTTTTCTGACGATCTTGCAATATATTTACTAAACTCCGGGTGCAAATTCCATCATGACCACTATCTATTTCAATGCATTCAGCATTTAAAGGTTGTAACTGAAAATTTTAAAAAAATTACACACTAACAACAAAAAAATAAGGTTACATTTACTTTAAGATAGGAAACAATAAAATACCTATAAGATACGACAGTTTTTCATGTTTATGACCGTATAAAACAATAAATTATTGTACTTAATCGCAATTACGAAACATCGTAATTTAATTTTAAAGTTTGATTCTAAGAACACGGAAATATAAAACTTACAACACTTATCACGCCAGTGTACAGTGGAGATTGTAATAATATTGGCTCTCCTGGTGCAACACACAGCTCTAAAAATTGATGGAGCCCTCCTTGACTTCCAGACGTCAAAGTTACAGATTTCTTATTCCAATCTTGACTACCGTGAAACCGATCTTGATAATTTTGCAGTAATTTGACCAGTGGGTCGTATCTGAATGTAAATTTAATTTAATTAGGCAATTTCCATTTACCACATAATTATTCGCAATCGAATTTATGAAAGTGGATATTTATTTAGGTACCCATTACAGTTGAGATAACTTAACGAGTCTGCTAACGGTTTGCCTTTAACTTGGAATAGATCACCGTTTGTCAGTTTGACTGAAAATTCTTGGTAGGGGAAACTTCTGGGATTTGGACTTCCATTTGAAAATCTGAAAGCTCTTCCTTGAATTCTGAATTGTCTATCTCCTACAAATGAATAAATAAGGTGAACAATTGATTAGGTACATATCAAAAAATACATGTACCTGGAGCGTTCTGCATTTTTAAAAAAAGTTCAATGGAGAAGTCTGCAAGTTGTGTCAATGTGATTTCAAAAAGACCTGGTTATAACATTTCACCCCCTAACCTCTTCTTTAATATCCCTATTCAGCCTTAAAATCTGATTACCTATATTTTAAAAATTTTGAAAAATTGAAAATTCATATTTCTCGAAAATGGTTTTTTAGTGTTGGATGTTTTTCCTCAAAATAACCATTGGTATCTATTTCTTATCCTTACCTCAATTCTCAGAACTAGAAAAATTGAAAAAATTGAAAAAAAAATCTCCTAATATTTCAAGTTAAGAAATTCATCGGCGACTAAGTACTTTCCATCATCAATCCATGTCTCCGTCGTTTTCTCAAAATGAAGAAAAATGCATGTTTTTTTCAAAAATTAGGAGAAAGGGAGGAGGAATTGTTACCGATGATTTTGATGGATTAAAATATTTATAGTATAAGAACTGAAATAAATATTTTCAGAAAAAACACTTTCAAAAATTTTGTTGATTTCATGTACCTATTTAAAAAATTAAAAAGTGAATTTCTAAAGATCAAGTTAATAATAGGTAGCAATGCTCTTTTTTAAAATAATTATTAAGACATTCCTAGGTGCCTACTAACTAGTACCTACTGAGGCCACTTAAAAAAAACAATTGTTTCATGGATTCTTAAAATATTTTCATACAATAGAAATTTTCAAAAAACTTTAACATAAATTTTTTTAAAAAATGGCATAAACGTTTCAAATAAATTTCATATAAAAATTTTAATACCAGTAAGTAGGTAGATACTTGAAATTTTCATGTAGATAAGTAGGTAAGTAGATAGGTACTTGGAAATTTAACAAATTCTTTCATACCTATTTTAGATAGTTTTTTCTATTTGAAATGCTTAAAAAAAATTTTATATGTACCTATTTAACATATTAGGTACTTATTCTAACAAATTTTTTCATCAAATTTAAATAATTTTATTCTCAAATATAATTTTGAAAAAAAATATTATGTAAAAATTTTAATAATTTTTCCATGTAAAATTTCAAGTAATTTTTCGTCAAAGTTTTAAAAAAATTTTCACTTGGAATTTTGACAAATTTTTTCATATATGTACTTCGGTAAAAGTTGAACAATTTTTTTTCCATAAAAATTTTATTGGGGTTTCCATGTAAAATTACAACAATTTTTTTCATCAAATTTGAGTAAATTTTTTTCACATAAGATTTTGACAAATTTTTTCAAATCAAAATTTTAATGATTTTTCCGTGTAAAATTTCAGCTAATTTTTTCATAAAAGTTTTAAAAAAATTTCACAAGCTTTTAACAAATTTTTTTACGTAAAAATTGAACAAAACTTTTTCCCATAAAAATTTTAATGATTTTCCCATGTTAAATTACAACAAATTTTTTCATCAAGGTTTTAAAAAAAATCGCATAAAATTTCAATAAATGTTTTCATGTTAAAGTTGAACTTTTTTCCATAAAAATTTTAATAATTTTCCCATGAAAAATTGCAACAAATTTTCTCATCAAATTTGAGTAAATTTTTTTCATATAAGATTTTAACAAATTTTTTCATATCAAAATTTTAATGATTTTTCCATGTAAAATTTCAGCTAATTTTCACTCAAACTTTTAACAATTTTTTTCGTAAAACTTGAACAAAACTTTTTCCATGTAAAATTACAACAAATTTTTTCATCAAGGTTTTAAAAAAAATCGCATAAAATTTCAATAAATGTTTTCATGTTAAAGTTGAACAAATTTTTTCCATAAAAATTTTAACGATTTTCCCATGTAAAATTACAACAAATTTTTTCATCAAATTTGAGTAAAATTTTTTTCACGTAAAATTTTTGTGAATTTTTTCTCATAAAATTTTGACAAATTTTTTTTATAAAAATTATAACGATTTTTCCATGTAAAATTTCAGATAATTTTTTCATCAAGGCGTTAAAAAAATTTACATAAAATTTCGATAAATTTTTTCATAGAAAAGTCGAACAAATTTTTTTCCATAAAAATTTTAATGATTTTCCTATACAAAATTACAACAAATTTTTTCAATAAATCTTTACCAATATTTTCATATGAAAGTTGAACAAATTTTTTAATATAAAATTCTAATAAATGTTCTCACAAAATTTCAACACAGGTGTAAGGTTGGTTGAAAATTTTCACGTTCAAAAAACTTCAATACACTTTTTAACAAATTCATTTTGACGTAAGGACGTACTGACTAACATAAAAAATGACAATGATTTTTTTTCACATCTTATTCTGATGAAATACATAGCTAGGTATCATTTTACTACACATAAAAAAAATATTGGAAAAAATTGTCATGCATGCAAATTTACTTTTTAATTTATTAAAATTGTTTTGTAATTTTAAAAATTACAAAAAAAATTAAACAAAAGATTGAAATACCTATCTGATATTTTTTCTTGAATCTATGATTCAAAATATTTTGCTTTAGGTATATCAAAACTTGTGAATTTTTTTTCTATTTTTTTCAAGTTCTTGAACATGGTTAGATTTCAAGGGCGAAGTAGAGAAATGTAAAAGAGGAGGGATCAGAGAGTATTTTTTCCAGGTCTAGGCACAACCTCTTAACCACCTCCACTCAATTTTCAAAAAAAAACATTACAAAACAATCCATCATAGAATACAAACCCGATAATTCTCATCAATAAATCTACTTACCCATAACTCTTAGGTAATTATGAACCCTAGATTTGGTAGTTGGAGTGAAAAAATGATCATAATCAATCTTAAACTCCGACGATTTCGTTCCAAAAGAACCGTAAAAATAATCATTGGTCACAGAAATGGTCTGGGTTACAGTGGACATTTTCACTATTTGTTTCGAAACTTGATTCAAATAAATGTAAAACTTTCAAAAATTGAGAACTTTACTGAAAAAAGAACGCAAAAAATATAATTTCCTCTGATTACCAACACCTGAGGTACACATATATGTCTCCAAACTCATTTTTTGTTAGTTTTATACTATTTGTAAAAAAACAAACACACCAAGATAAGATAATTATGAGCATAATACAGGAAGTGATCACCTGGTACTTACCTGTGAAAAAAGCTATACAATCATTCGTTTGGAGTTAGGACTTCATACCCCATAAATTTTCGATAATACCTTATACGGATTTTAAAAAATATTCAACATTTTTCCACAGTATTTCACCCATGCTGAGGTCATTATAGCTTTTCGTATCGGTGCGTGATCACCCCGATAAGAAAAAAGTTTTCTTTACTTAAATAATTCGAGGAATTAACGACTAATAAATGAATATATTTGAAATACATTAATATATAAATTAATTTACGAGACATTAAATGATAATTAAAACATAACTTATTTTTACCAACATTATAAATAGGAGCATCATAGGTAAAGAGTATTTCATGGTACTGGTCAATATGACAATTTAATTTCGTCATTCCATCCATGGGCTGTTTTTCATCACTTCTTCGGCGACCAAGTAACTTAATACTTTGACACCCTGTAAAAAATATTGATTTAGAATAAATCCTCGAGTACTCGAAATATTACCACGTCTTTGACATGATAACAGTCAACACCCAAACTAAAAGTACTCTATGAATTCATCGGCTTAAAGGAGGATTTTCGTGATCGTACGAAATACGAATGTGTTTAACGAATGATCCCTCGAGTACCACGCGATAAACCTCGTTTTCGAGTGCAAAAAAATTATTTAAAATAGAGCCACAATTTTCGAATCGTATTCAGTTTCTAATTTACTGTTCCACAGCGAACAACGGTGTGTTTAAGTAAAATTCTACAGCAGTAGATTTTTTTAGTGCTCCTTCGAGTTATTTTTTTTAAAACTGCAATTTGGTAATCACAGTTTCTTACCGATTGCATAGTTCACCCAGGTAAATATATTTATTTATATTATAATCCCCGAAACTGTTCTCTCACCTCTTCTATTTGATTTTCGTTCACCATCGAGAATGCTAGTCGCATACAAGGGCTTTGTCTCTCCTTTCCGTAGAATACGAAACCGGGACATATAAAAACCAAATTTTCGATACATTTTTGAATAAATTCGTCCGATATGTGATCGATGTTGTCGATGGTAAGCCACACGAACATGGCGCCTTCTGGAACGTTCCATGAGGCTAAACCTGATGAAAAGAATTTATTCATTTTATATCGATTCTATGGTTGTGTAGAAAATAGGTACCTATGCTTACCATTCATGTACTTGTCAAGTGAGCTGAGCACCTTTTCGCAATTCCTTCGGTAGAATTGGCTGATTTGTCGCATGTGCTGCAGGAAACCGTCGAATTTCAATGATTTCAGAGTAAAATGCAATATGACCTGGAATCATGATTCAAGTAGGTGAGAAAATCGATAAATTTTCCAATTTGAGGGGTCAGCGATGCATACCTGGGTAAATGGCGATGCCATCGCGGAAGATCCCTTTATCAGGTTCAATTTCTCAATTATTTCTCTGGCTGCGGTCACGTAGCCAACTCTGAATCCGGCTCCTAAGGTTTTTGAAAATGAGTCAAATCTGACGACTCGGTTTTCCACGTCTAAGGATAAAAAGCTTCTGGGAATTTCGTCCTGTTTTCGACAGATTATAAATTGGATTAGTGAAAAAAGTACGACAGATGAGCTCATATTGATTTAGAGATTCGTTGTTCTTCATAATTTTCAGTTATCAGGAGCAGGGGTAGGTAGATAGGTAGAAGGGTAAGTATTTTTGATATCGTGCTATGTTCTCACGAGAGCAATTTTTAAATCAATCAGAAACCATAAAAATGGCAATAAATTTGATTTTAGAGAATAAAACAACGAATCGGAGAAAGCTAAAGGTACATGGATAGGTAGGCAAATATTTTAATTTTTTGACTAGAAAAACAGCTAGTTACTTACTTTGTAGGTGAGAAGAAAGTAAGGGTCATCTTCTAATATTAATACGTTAAAATGGCTACATATTTGATAGATTTCAATTTTTCTATCCAATGGAACAATTCCTCCAGTTGGATTGGTACCAGTTGGATTCAAATAGAATACCTATTAAATTAGAGATCAATTTTTAGAAAAATAATTTTCATTTTCATGAATACTCATATCGAAAATTCATGAAATTTACCTTTGGCATTAGGAATCCTTTTACTTTACGATCGAATAATATTGTTTCCAGATGCCTAGCTGATACTCCATACTCGTCGCTTTCAACCTCTAGGTATTCCACTTGTAAATGTTGGAGCTAAAAATAATTTTGTGTTAGGTAGGTAGGTAGGTAGATAAATAGGTTAATTAATAGTTGAATCTTTTATTTTGCTGCTTCAAAAACGAGGTTCATCAAATATTTCTTTAAAAGATTGGGATCTAAAGTCAATTTTTTTGAAAAGATTTTCTCAACAGATTTAGGTCAATATTGTTTAAAAATCATTAAAAATATGTACCCGCCATAATTTCTCAAAAAAAAGTGCTAAAGAGGGCTGGACCAAATAGAGACAGAAAAAACAGCTTCTCCTCCCACCCATCAAATAATTACAAAATTTTGAATTTTTAGCAGAAAATTTTCAAATTGATGATATTTTTTGGGAAGTTTTTGTGTTTAGTAAAAAAAAAAGAGAAAAATCAAAATTCCATTACAAAAATTTTCGATTTTTTGTTCCCTCTCCCAAAAAGTCAACTTTGTTTTTTTTTGGAATTAGATATTTTTTAATGGATACAGTCGAAGCACGATTTTGAAATAAACGATTCAATTTTTGCCATTCAGCTTTACTTACAATGCTGAGAACTCCTGGATAAAGAGGGCTTTGTACCAATACAGGATCTCCAGGAGCTACACACATTTCCACTACTTGATAAAGAGCCCCTTGGCTTCCGGAAGTAGTGGTGATATTTTTCTGATTCCAGTTTTGTTTGCCGTGTAATTGATCTTGAAAATCTCTTAATAAGTCGAGGAATGGCCGGTATCTGGAAAAATAATTTATAAGAATTATTATTTAAAAAATATAATTTTTTCATATTTTTTCAGAAACGAAAAGGTAAGGATTTTTGAAATTAAGTAATATTTTAAATTGATTGGAAATTTTAACAGATTTAATTGGACGATTGTTTATTACATAATTATGCTGATTCAATTGCAGATCCAGACAAAAATGGTGGAGAGAGGGGGAGGGAAGTGAAACTGTTACTATTGGTTGAATTTTTCTGGACTTTTCCATGGAACAGACAAATCATTCAGGTACAGGGACAAGCCGAAAAATTGGAGGGGCAAAAATCAACAATTTTCCACTCGGAGTGACTTTTTTACTTTTTTTTTTTACTCAAAATGGATATCTTTTTTAGAATTTTTTCGAATCAAACACCCCAAATTTTAAAGAATAAGTTCATGATTTATACCCATATTTTCAAACAAATTGGATTTCCTTGATTAAAAAATCAGTTCTGTAACTATGGAAGGAGGAGGGGTATAAGATAGGCCTGAGTTCAGCCAGACCCTGAGTAGGTAGTAAAAAATAACGATAACCAATGTCATAAGAGAAACAGGTTCTTGCAAAAAGAATCGAAAAATTATGAGATTTTTGAACAAGTTTTCCAAAATACGATTTTTATACAAATGAAGACAAAAATATTGCTTAAAAAAATTACATTTCAATAGCTCAAAATGGTCATTAAAAAAAGATTTTACCACCCATTTTGACCTTAGAAAGAAGGGAATTCTCTACCCTCCTCCCTTGAGGATCCGCGCTCGGCTTTTTTGAATAAGACATTCATGGTAGTTAAATTGCATACCCTAGGCCTAATAATTCGGTGTTATGTGTTTTCAAAATTTTCAACCTTTTTCTGTATAAATTTGCACCGGAATTTCGTGACAAATAAGCAATAATCAAAATGTATGTAATGACAATGACTAGGGAACGGATTTATATGAAACTGCATGATTTTCCAAGTCAAAGATGATGGGATATATTATGGTCGAAATTTTTACGAATCAAAAAATTTTCTGTAAAATCAGCCCAATTTGAAACTGCATATTTTGCATATTTTGAGTGAAAATGCATATTTTGACATAAGAGCATATTTCGGGTATTTTTCACTATTTTCTTGCATATTTCACAATATTTCGAAAATTCCACTCCACAATTTCGTTTTTTACTAGCAAAAATGACAATACTAGGAAAAAACAACCGAAAAAATTTTCAAATAATTTTTCTTCGGGAATTGAAGCATTTTTTCTATCGCGAATAATTAGTGATTTGAGTGATTTTGATCAAATTAAACGGTTTTTGGCGATTTCAAGTGTTACCGTGTTGTTAAGCTCGAAAAATCCTTTCCAGGGAGACCCATCTCGATATTGCATAAATTTCGAGATTTTAAGTGCATGCATATTTTGAACGTAAAAAATTCATATTATATGGTCATATTTTGAACTTTTTAGAGCATATAATTCCTTTCCCTTGTAATGACATCATTTTGAAAGCTAATTTTACACTTTTTCAACTAGTCATTTATAAAATGTCCAAAATCGCTTCATCTTACTTCAGTTATGTACGAAAAATTGGGAAATTTTTGATAATAGGTCACCATTAGGTCACCCAGGATTGGGATGATTGAGGGGGGAGGGGAGGGCAGAGTAAGTAACTTTCTCCTTTCTCTCAGTAATGATAAAATTGCCTTTTTAGTTGGAAAAATTTGGTTTTAGCTCAAAATTTTTCAAAAATAATGCCAATTTTTATTTTGATTTGAAAAGAAAAAAATTGGAAAAATCAGAAAAATTCATTTCAATCGGAAATTCAAATTTTCAATTTTTTACCCATCCCATAAGCTAACTTCGATTTGCCTCTGAGGATCCAAGAATTGAAAAATCCAATGTAAGTAAACATTTCAACTAATTAATAAGTTTGCAATGTGATTAGAAATTTCTCGGAATTAAAATTCATTGGATTAAGAAATCATCGTCATTTTAAGTGGGTTGTCAGAATTAGTAAATATAGAAAAAAACACAATTTAAGGTGATCACCTCGTGATCAATGGCTGATAATTTATCAAGTAGATAGGTACTTCAAAAAAAATTTGAAACTGACAATACGATAAAAAACTCGCGCCCCTGCAAACCACTGCTAGGCAACTCAACCGACTTCAACGTAACATACGTTGCCTACAAACGATTTGAAGGGTACGAAAAAAATACATAAAAAATATGTACTTGGGTATTCCATTCATTCTTCTCATTCAAATTTACCAAAATATTGCGCTTTTTTTGATACATACCCTTTAATAGTCATGTAACTCAAAGCATCTTCCAATACTTTGCCATTTATTTCAAAAAATTGGCCATTTTTCAAATTAACCGAGACGCTTTGATAAGGCGAACATTCCGGATTAGGATCTCCATTGGAAAACTTGAAAGCATCAGCTCCAGCATTGAAAACTTTATCGCCTAAGAACATAAATAAATCAACAGGTAGGTGAAATTGCAGCTTTCCACAAATGAAGGCGGTACTGGCAACGAGCAAAGCTTACGTACCAATATTCTTCAAATAATTATCGCTGCGTAGCTTAGCAGACGAATTGAAAAAATAATTAAAGTCAATGGTTGGACAATGTTTGTCCTTTGGAGAATAATAGCAATCGTTCGAGTATTCCATTTTTTTCACTAGGCTATAAAAATACGAGTATGTAAATTATAATAAAGAAAACGTTACCGATTAAAAAAAATACATATCGACAAATTCACATCACGTAAGTAATCTTGCCATTTTGGCAACTGGAATTGATCGTGCACTGAATTTGGTGCAGTTTAAATTATATACCTACGTACCTGTAACGAAATTTGTGGTTTTTACGAAGAAAAAAATTCTCAGTTTGATTGAAATACGTTTATAATTTTTTTGCACTTTGGTGAATACTTTCACTTATGGAGTGAATTTTTATATTGCGTGATTAGTATCGATTGTATCGAGTTTATATACAATTTTTCGCATACGTTCGACCAAGTTTGAATTCGAGCACAAGTTGTTAAAATAAGTAAATACTCGGATTACGTGTACATCGTGATCACTACTATGCCACGAATCCTCGGTAACGAGGAGATTAGCGTTTCAAGTTGACGAAAAGCTGGCAGAGTTTTTTTTATTTGTCAGCATGGCTGGGTCCTCGAAGTCACCTCGAGTGGCATCGTTTACAAATCCATTCCAAATGTAATGAATGACAGGAATTAAGAGTGTTCAGGTGATATTAAAAGATATATTAGTTAGTCACGTTCAAGTATATTTTTCCATCGCACAAGAAACAATGTTGATGGGTCGAAAATGTTGACTGAACGAACCAGTAAAGGCGAACGCGAATTCTAGATCGGCAAGCAACAAAAAAGTGCTGAAGTAGGTAGGGGGGGTGGAAAATTTCCAACTTGTATATATGCGATTTTTCAACTTTTTTTATCTCAAAATGTGAAAATTTTCAGAAAAATATCGTCACATTTGTGAAATATTCGACCTCAACCTAATTTTTTAGATTAAAAATGAAATTTGGTAATTTTTTGTCCCATTATTGTATTTTCTGTGGTGCTGATGAAGATTATTGGCCAGTTCAGCTTTGAATACAGATATGTAACTGCATAACATGTTGTCCACATTTAAAATGAAAAAGGCAAGTGCCCTTAAAAAAAATTTAATAAGTAAATACCTACATATTTTCAATCTTGGAGTGCATTGTTACGAAGGAACAATCAAAGGAAGACACAGGGAATCTCAATCTTCCCAAAAAATTATCAGTGGGTGGTTTAACAACATTTTTCCAGCCTTTATGCTACAAAAAATCTCGAATAATGCATACTTAATTATGAATTATTTGAAGCTGAATATTGCTTAAACTCAAAATTATTCTCTTATGCGCTTTGGCAACACTAAGGGGATGTCTCACAACCTCCACCAATTTTTCATCTGAGAATTTTGGCTGTCAAATTTTTGCCTCATTTTTAGTTTTGTACCTTTCCAATTTTCAAAATTCAGATTCTGGTGATCCAGCCGAATGGTTTAGTAGGTACCTAAAAAATTAACCATTTTTTTCTAAAAAATTTTACCGAAAATTGAATAAATTTTTTTTTAAAATAATCGAAGAAAGAAATAGTCAAGAAAAACCCAACATTGGTACTATCGGAAAGGAAAGGGGGCAAAAAAATCGAAAAAATCCCAGCTACGATGAATTTTATTGTAATTTTTTCAGCTCGAATGCAATTTTTTTCAATTTTTCGAATTTTTTAAAAAAGGTTACTTACATTTCATTTTATTACTTTTGAAAATCCACCTTGAACATAATTTTGTCTCTATTTCTGGTAAGTGAACATTTTGCGCTCCCTATCCGTCGGCACAAAATAAAAATATTGATTATGATCTTTTTTTTTGTCAAATATCAAAATTAAAGACGATAAGTGGGTGGTATTTTAACGCAAGCAAACGCCAAAATTTTAGTAATTTTTCTCCGTTCAAATACACCAGAAGACATCAGGGCTGGTGAAAGAAGGATGGAAAAGAAGCATCTGCATTTGGGCCTTCATTTTTTTACCGATTTAGAAGACGACCCACAACAGTAGGGAAATTTTAAAACTTATAAAGTGTTAAGTACTCCAACCAACATCAATGGTTTCATAAACTCAAATTGTCTAGCGATAAACCTATTTTAGCTTATTGGAAACGCTAAAAATCGAAATTTTCGATTAAAAATAGTTTTTTCTTTTTTTACGACTCGAAACAAAATTTTCCTCAAAAAAAAGAGTTGAATTACCAGACATTTTTTGAAAAATTCTGTGATTTTTCAGGAAAAAATAAAACTTTTTTCTTTGAAAAATTGATTAGAATAATTTGAAGTGTGTACCTACTGCAAAAATACCATTTTTCGCTGACAATGCAATTTTTAATTTTTTACCATCATTTTGCTGGAGTAACATTTCTTTTTCGATGTTTGGGTAAAAATTTAACACCTACCATTTGTGATGTTTTATATACAGCACGAGTAGGAGAAATCATTGAAAATTTTATTTTTAATTTTTAAGAAATGGGAATCGAGACCGACATTTCTTGCAGTGAAAGCAGCATTAGTGTGCATCTTAAATCCAAATTTTCAGTTTTGAAGGTTTCGCACTCTAAAGTGGTCCATTCTCCTTTAAAAATGAGATTCTCAGAATTTTAGCCCCAACATTTTTAAATTTTTTTTAGCATATATACCTATCCAAAAACAATTAAAAATTTTTGGAAAAAATATTGCAAAATTTCAAAATATTTCTTATTATAAATATAAAAATATGACTCAATTTTGATTTAGGGATGAACTTTGGACCCAAGGAATTATCCTAGAAAAGTTCAGGAGACCCTCAAGTATGATTAAAATGTACAATTTGAGGACCCCTGAGCTCGCCCTAAGATGATTCCTTGAGTCCAAAGTTCATACTTAAAAATCAAAATTGAGTCAAATTTTCAAATTTTTAAGGAATATTTGGAAATCTTGGATTGTTTCTCCATTTTTTTTTTTTTCGTTTTCAGCATGTTCTTCTAGTTTAAATATTAAATCCCACGATAAAAAGAAGGGCCAGCGCATGGCCTCTAATTGATATGACAGACTAAAATTTTGGCACCTAATCTTATTTTTAGAGGGGAAAAATACCCGAAGGGGTGAGACCTTCAAAATCCTGGAAAAAAATTTACCGTGTTATAAGAAAAATTCCAACTTGTACATACTCTCGTCGATTCTACTCTAAAAAAAATTAAGCTCTAAATTTTTCATGTTAAACTCACAACTAAATGGATTTTTTGTCGTTGAGTTGTCAAACATGCCTGTTCAAAATTCTTGAGAAATTGGAAAACAGTCAAGTAATAACGTAGAAATTGCAAATGATTAATTTTATCATGTATTAGAAAAATCCAGAAAATGAATTTTGTGCCTGAAACTGAATGATTATGCAACTAATGCCACAATCAGTTTCATTCGAATATTATTTTTTTTTAAAGATATGTAACAAGGCACATATTTATCACCAACGGAAAATAAAATTTTGGAACGAAAAAAAAGCTTACCTCAGAAATCTATCTGAAATGTTAGGAGTTCAAGTTATTTTTTCAAAAAATAAAAAATACACCAATAACGCATGGAAACAGAAAGACGAAATTGAAATTTGGTACCTATATCCTATTTTGAACTCTCGACGTCTCGAATCAGTTGGAACCTGTTTCAAATCAGTCTAAAATCTCCTGTAAATTTTTCAATTTTTGAGAAAAATTTTTACTGAAAAAAAAAATGAATTTGATCTGGCAGCTTAGCAACCAATTTCGGGAAATTGCACTATAATCGATCAAATAGATCATCAATGTAGGTAATCTGTGTTTTGTAGCCGCTTAAATTTATTTAGACCCTTTTTATAGACCCCTTTTCAAAGCTTGACGATGCTAAAATTTTCTGGAGGTTCCAGAACGTCTCGAAATCCGTTCCAATCAATTCAGGAGGTCGAAAATAAAACGTTGTAAATTTTCCTAAATTTGAGAAATGAACTTCAGCTTTTAAAATTTCGGACAGGGGATTCTTTTTGGATGTACTTCCCAAATAATTTTGTTTCATTCCAAAATTTTACTCTCGATTAGAATACCTACCTCCTTATAAGCAGAAAATTCAGGTATAGGTACCTAATTAGATATTTCACAGATTTTTGAATAAATTGAGACAAATGACTTAAATGAGGACTCACAAAGTTGCTTACTTCTATTCAAAGTGAAAAAACCGACAAAATAATTCCAAAAATTGAAGAATTACAATTCACATATTAAATTGAAAACATCTGAATATTCCAAACTTCTTCAAAACAATTACACCTACATTTTCTCCCTGCCCCTGGGGAGTAAAATTCACATAAAATTGCCAAATAATGATTACAAAGCTGTAATAAATAATCATAGAACAAGCAGCAAATGTAAGAGATTCAAATGCACCTACCAGGCTTACACATGCGTAATTTATTGAGGTAAAGAAAAATTTTCGAACACCGTTTTTTTTTAGAACCGCTCCTAAAAGTCAATTAACCCGATTTTCGGTGGTTTATTTCTGTTAATGGAAAATTTTCAAAATTGAATTTTTTCCGAAGGCGTTAGCTCCCTCCCACGACGTTCTAGGAAAAAATCGTAAAAAACAAAATTGTTTGTTTTTTAATACTTTACAACTTTTGTTTCAATTTTTTTTTCGTAGGTGCATAAATTCAAAAGTTAAAGGCGAAAAACTGATTTTGAGGTGCTGTGAGCTCAAAAAAAGTGACGAGGGGGAGGATAGAAGCGGATTTTTGTTGATTTGATAAGAGTACACCCTTTTTTACAGAATAACCCCAAAAAAAAACCTTCTCTAAGAATTTGTTTAGGTTCAGACTGAAATTCTACTCCACTAAATAACTTCCTCAATCCACATTCGAATTGAACAAAATAACACGAAATTAAGTACAATGTAATGAGTTTTGCTTCACAAAAATTTTAAGGAGTAAAAAATATAATTTACAATCCTAATTACAATAAATTAGGTAAAATGGAATTAACAAAAAATAAATCAGTCGACAAATACATGATTCTAGATCAATAAATATTTCACCATATTTGGGTATTACGATTTATCACGAACGGGACACTTGGGCTGATAAAAGCACTTGCCAGGTGACCATCAAGAGTGATCGTCGAATCACGTTCATATTGTTTACACGGATGGTATTTCGGTATTATTTGGGTATTAAAAGATAACAGCGAATTCGAGGCGATAACGCGAGTATTGTCAATTGGTACTGGTACACCCCCTTTTTCGAGAGCAAAGTTCCTCCTTTAATTTAGTTAATTAACGGAACCGACGCGATAAGTTGGATTTCGCGTTGTTGAACATTTTCAACCGTAAGTAAGTACGTTTTAAATCACTTCGAAATTTTGTAACGAAAATTAGTAAATTTAACAAAGTGTCGATTCGTATAGAAAAAAACGTTTTAAAAAATCCCGACAAATGGAAATTTTCGGCACAGCCTTTCGATTTTAAATACAAATGGGAATAAAAATCCGGCGATGGTTTTCACAGCGAAGTACGATTTCAATCAATCACGCTCATTCCAATTTAGGTAAAAAATCTTTGACTAATTTTTTAGAAATTTCGTACAATTGTTCTTGTTCTTCGACTTCGTCAGCGTAAGGAAGGCAATTTTGAACGGTACAGTTCGAGTAATATTTTCCGCCACCTTTTTCCGCTGCAAAATTTTCACCGCGTTTTTTCCGCATTGGTAAGTTGAAAGTATAATTTTCCGTTCCGCCTTTTCTCGCTGTCATGTTACGTAATAGGCTTTACTTTTATCCTGATAATTTCCGGATAATTTGAAATTGCCAAAATTTAAGCTAGAAGAGGTACATACGGCGACTTTTTAAAAATTACCTACCAGATTGTATTCTGGAGGAGACCCAAGAAAAGATAGATCTTTTTTTTGTGAAAATAATTGCACAAGTCGACATTATTTGTGTGTCTGGCGTCGGTTAGATTAAAAAAATTTACTAAAAAATCAGTGAAACGTTTTGAAAAATCAGTGAAATTCCTTTGAACTAACCGTGAAATTTGCAGATGGGTAATTCTCCGAAAATCGGCAAATTTCAGTAATGATGATTCAAAAAATAAATATTGGTTTTTTCGAAATTTTCAAAAGGGGATGGTAAATATGCATTCTCTTGGTCACTTTTCCAGAGTTCGGGTCAATTCATCTCTGGAGGGGGCAGGGGGGAGATTTTCCCTTAACATCACCATATCAATTTTGAATACTGCCACGACGAAGGAAAATAAAATTTGATCCACGACGAAGGAAAATTCACAAAAATTGATCGTACAAGCAACAGATATGATTATTTTGAAATTTTTTCTCATGCTGATGTAAAGTGCCTTCCATTCCATTAAATTTTCTCAACTTTCAGTTGAATATGCCATGCCCGTCAAACATTTTTCAGTAGCAGCTACCGTAGCTGAGCTACCATCATAGCAGTGTAATTTTGTGGTAGAAAACTGACAGCACAGCTACTTTTCGTGACTCAAATTAATTTTTTTCATAGTAGATTGGTAGTTAAGTCATTTTACCTTATCTAGTCTTTTTGCTACTGAATCACTACCGAAGTTCAAATTTTTTTGGCAGTAGAATGGTAGTCAGTCATCGGAAACAAAACGCGTTTTGGTAGTGGTATTGGTAGTGGTTTTGTTTTTTCAATCGTATTGGTATTGGTATTGGTATTGGTTTTGTTTTTCTCAGTGTTTCGGTATTGGTATTGGTTTTGGTTATGGTATTTTGAACGTTTTGTTTTTTGTTTTTTTTTCGTTTCGTTTTGTTTTTTTTGTTTTTTTTTTTTTCAAGGGCGTAGGGGACGAGTGTCTGTTTCCCGAAAATGCGCTGGTGGAGGCTCATTTTTCTTTTAGTTTTTTTTTCTAAGTCCATTATCGGAGACGTTCAGAGGTCCAAATTTTTTTCCAATCGTAATTTTTTCACACCAAAATTTTTTTACTCAACTAAATTTTTTTCAAAACGTAATTTTCACACACCTAAATTTTTTTCCTCAACTAAATTTTTTTCAAAACTTAATTTTTTCACACCAACAATTTTTTTCAAAACTTAATTTTTTCACACCAAAAATTTTTTTTTTTCAACTAAATTTTTTTCAAAACGTAATTTTTACACACCTAAATTTTTTTCTCAACTAAATATTTTTCAAAATGTAATTTTTACGCACCTAAATTTTTTTTCTCAACAAAATTACGTTTTGAAAAAAATTTTGTGGAGAAAAAAAATTTAGGTGTGTGAAAATTACGTTTTGAAAAAAATTTACTTGGTTGAGAAAAAAATTTTGGTGTGTAAAAAATTACGTTTTGAAAAAAAAATTTAGTTTAGAAAAAAATTTAGGTTCGTGAAAATTACGTTTTGAAAAAAATTTAGTTGAGTAAAAAAATTTTGGTGTGAAAAAATAATGATTGGAAAAAAATTTAGGGAAAAAAAACAAAAAACTGAAAAAAACAGATAAATACCAAAACATAACAAAACGAAATTCGTTTTGATAGTGGTATTGATAGTGGTTTCGTTTTTTCAAGCGTATTGGTATTGGTATTGGTTTTGGTTTTGTTTTCTCAGCGTTTTGGTATTGGTATTGGTACTGGTTATGGTATTTCGAGATTTTAGCGTTTTTTTTCTGTTTTTGCTTTTCGGTTTCGGTTTTGTTTCCGATGACTGATGGTAGTGCCTCATTTAGTATTTTTGCTACTGAATCACTACTGTTGACTTTATAAAGTCAACAGTAGTGGTTTAGTAGAAAAAGTACCTCGATAGGTATGTATATAGGCCAATGATATTGCACAACATTTCTATATTTTGTTGACTTTGGCTAAAGAATGGAAATTTTGCAATTTATTTAATGATTTGTCAAAGTATATTTTTTCGAGTGGATAGAATAAGAATTTGATAATTTTTTTTCTCAAGAATGAAAGGTTGGGTGAGAAAAGGGTAGGGAGTGGGGGTAAGATTAAAAAATTTTCAATTTTGCAATTTTCCCACGGTATATATGGAAATTTATGTTTTCGAGGATGTAAAATACGAATTTGGCAATATTTTTCTGTTTGTGACGAGGGGGTTAGGATTAAGCCGGGCACAGGCGATAACTGAAAAAATTTAAAGTTTGCCTGTTTTCCAAGTAATATAATCGAAATCTTTATCTTTTAGGACGTAGGGCACAAATTTGGTAATATTTTTCTGGAAGAAATGCAGGGCTGAGGTGAAAAGATGAGTGTCGGAAAATTTTCAATTTTGAGTTTGCCAAGTCAAATTCAACAATAATTTGCATGCATTTAATTCGGACCTAGCAGGGCTGTGGCGCGCTAGTGTCGAAATCACTGATAAGAAAGGGAAACGGTCAAACAGTTTTAAATTTAACATTGGTTCTTATGGGAGGATCTCATTTTTTGAACATTTTTTGATAAATGCTAGAAAAGCTCCCTGTCTTTTATGCTGGACTTGAAAAAACTTGGAAATAAAAAAACATTATTGTGGATCAAAACATTATGACATTATGTTAGACTTGAAAAAAAGTAAAAAAACGGATAAATTGAAAAAATGATTTTAAAATGTTGGAAAAATAATTTTAAAAAATTGAAATTGTGTACATCGTGCATTAAGTTATAAATTAATATCACTATGTCTTTATTAGAAATAAAATTTTCCAAGTTTTTTCATGTCATATATAATGTCTTCATTAAAAATGATGTTTTTCAAATTTTTTGGTGTCCACCATAATGTCATTATGTCTTGACCTAATCTCTCCAAGTCTAACATGTTATCAGCAAATTATCATGTTCAAATATAATATTTAATTTTATTTATAAGTTTTTTCAAGCCTAACATAATGTCATTATGTCTTGATCCACTGTGATCATTACACATAACCCGTAACTCGTCCAAGTCTAACATGATATCAGCAAATTATTATGTTAAAATATAATATTTAATTTTATTTGTTTTTTTAAGTCTAACATAATGTCATAATGTCTTGATCCACCGTAACAACATAATGTCATTATGTCTTGATCCACTGCGATCATTACACATAACCCGTAACCCGTCCAAGTCTAACATAATATCAGCAAATTATTATGTTAAAATATAATATTTAATTTTATTTATAAGTTTTTTTAAGTCTAACATAATGTCATAATGTCTTGATCCACCGTAACCGTAAGAATTTTCAACCGTAACCATTTTCAAGCGTAAGAATTTTCTAGCGTAACAATTTCAAAATTTTACCCCCCAGGCCTAAAGACATATCCATGTCAAAAAGACGCAGATTTCAAATTCTTCAACAATTTTCGAGTAGGTCCCAAAATGAGCTTCCTATGGAGGGGGGTTAAAATCCAAAATTTTCAACATTTTTGAGAAAATCTTTCTAAGAATCAAGATAGGTATGTAAATATAGGTTATCGATCAGGCTGATTTCAAATTTTTCAACCATTTTTGAGTAGGACCCAAACTGAGCCCCCAAGGGAGGCCAAAATCCAAAAAATTCAAAATTTCAAGTTGGGTGTTGAAATATAGGTTATCGATCACACTGATTTCAATTTTGACATGGATATGTCTTTAGGCCTGGGGGGTAAAATTTTGAAATTGTTACGCTAGAAAATTCTTACGCCTGAAAATGGTTACGCTAGAAAATTCTTACGCCTGAAAATTCTTACGCTTGAAAATTCTTACGGTTACGGTGGATCAAGACATTATGACATTATGTTAGACTTAAAAAAACTTATAAATAAAATTAAATATTATATTTGAACATAATAATTTGCTGATATTATGTTAGACTTGGACGGGTTACGGGTTATGTGTAATGATCACAGTGGATCAAGACATAATGACATTATGTTGTTAGGGTGGATCAAGACATTATAACATTATGTTAGACTTGAAAAAACTTATAAATAAAATTAAATATTATATTTGAACATAATAATTTGCTGATATCATGTTAGACTTGGATGAGCTACGGGTTATGTGTAATGATCACAGTGGATCAAGACATAATGACATTATGTTAGGCTTGAAAAAAGATAAATATAATTAAATATCATATTTGAACATGATAATTTGCTGATAACATGTTAGACTTGGAGAGATTAAAGTCGGTCAAAAGGTCGGTTGAAAAGATAGTTGGAAATCAGAAAGTTGGTTGGAAAGCTGTCGAAAAGTTTATTGAAAATTTGAGTTGAAAAGATAGTTGGAAATCAGAAAGATAGTTGGAAAGCTGTTGAAAGGTTGGTTGAAAAGTTGGTCGAAAGGTCAGTCGAAAAGTAAGTCAAAAAGTTGTCGAAAGGTCAGTCGAAAAGTTGATCAAAAATTCGATCGGAAATTTGATCGGAAAGTCGATCGATCGGAAAGTCGGTCGATCGGAAAGTCGGTCGGAAAGTAAGTCGATCGGAAATTCAATCGGAAATAGATGGATTATTATATGGAAAGTTAGAAGGAGCGGTATATGGAGTTTTAAACGGTTACATTTTTAGATTATGACATAATGACATTATGTTAGACTGGAAGAAGTTAGATGGAACGTTAGATGGAACGTTAGATGGAAAGTTAGATGGAGCATTATATTAAGGGTTAGACAGTAACATTTTTAAATTAAGACATAATGACATTATGTTAGACGCAAAGAAGTTAGATGGAGCGTAAGATGGAATGTTGGATGGAAAGTTAGACAGAATGTCAGACAGAAAGTTGGGAAAGATTGCCGGAAAATGATTGTCTGAGAGATAGTAGTTGGGGAGATTAAAATCATTTTTTCAATTTATCCGGTTTTTTTTTTGTTTTTTCAAGTCCAACATAAAAGACGGGGAAAGTCTAGAAAAGTCAAGAATGGTCTAGAAAAGAAGTCTGGAAAAGATTAGGAACAAAGAGAAAATACTTGAAAAGATGAGAAAAGACAAGAAAAGATGAGAAAGGTCTAGAAAAGATGAGATTTTGTTATACTTCGAAAAACACTTTGGAGGTGTAATAAATTACTGGCTGGTGTTTAGTTTATGATTGAATAACATTATATGTATTGGACTTGGGAAAATATGATAGAGGTGTTACACAACATTTTTAGGTGAAGACATCATGTTAATATGTTAGACATTGACAAACATCCTGGTGCTGTACATAGAAGTAGAGGACCTGGATATAGGGACATGATTATTTATGGTGGCTGAGGTTTTGTGAATTTTATTTTGCTTAGTAAAAGAGGTAGTGATGCAAGTAATGTAATATTAAAATCAAAATGTGAATTAGAGATGTGAAAGATTTGGTATTTGGCAACACTGTATATTTTTACTAAGCAAAAGTGAAATTATAAGGTGGTGGTAGAGGTAGCTGAGGAAAAAAATTATTCTTATATCTGATTTCGAGGTCTTACAATCTGAGTTTTATTGCTTATAAATTTATATTTGTGTTGGTGTTGTTATTACACACATAAAACTATATGAAAAACTTATTAGTTGTTTTTAAACACATAAAAATTTTGTGAAAAAAAACAGTTGGTCGTGTTCAAACACGTAAAACTTGTGAAAAAATTGTTGGTCGTGTTTGAACACGTAAAACTTGTGAAAAAATTGTTGTTTCAACAGTTGAAAACTAATTTTTATAACAACAATCTGTCTAGTTAAAGACATATCCATGTTCTAAGATTTTTGCTTTAAAGCAAAAAACACTTTAATTTTTTTCAACCATTTTTGAGTAGGACCCAACTGAGGCCCCAAGGAAGGCCAAAATCCAAAATTTTTCAAAATTTCAAGTTGGGTGTTGAAATATAGGTTATTGATCACGCCGATTTCAAATTTTCCAACCATTTTTGAGTAGGACTCAAATTGAGCCCACAAGCATAGATATGGAATATAAACTGGATACGAAGCTGCGGTTCTGTAAAAATACACGGAGAACTACAAAGCCACGCCCCTTTCAATTAGGAGGTGAAGATCAATTAATTGAGATTTTAAAACCCTTTTGATGTATGGAACAAAATAAATGCTCAAAATCGAATCACTAGAGCATAACAAAGATGTGGAGTGTAAATTTTCAGCAAAATATTTAATTTAAGTATAATCTTTTCTTCGAATTTCAATCTTCACCTCCTGAGGGCGGAGCTTAATTTTCGAACATGATTTCCCTGTACATTTTAAATGACAGCTTCGTATCCAGTTTATATTCCATATCTATGCCCACAAGGGGGGGGGGGGTCAAAGTTCAAAATTTTTCAAAATTTCGAGATGGGTGTAGAAATATAAGTTATATTTTTCAGATGGAGGGAAGAAGGTTCAGAGGGGACGAATGAAAAAAACCAAGCGCATATTCAACCTGAGCATCTTCGAGTTAGTAGAAATTAATGTTACTTTACTTTTTACTTTTTTTTTTTGAATTTCAATCAAAGGATGAATTTAAATAGTTTGCACGCCCAACTACGTATAGAAAACAACTGATATAAGCAAAAAAGTCTCCGAAAAAGAAGTAGTTCCCCGCCCAGTGGGGACTGAAACCCAAGCAATGTCGATAACAAAATGTTATGATATAAAGGTGAAATCCGCCCAAAAAACTTCCTCCTCTTCTGCGAAAAAAAATGAAAAACTTTTGATAATAAAATGTTATGATTATCATAACATTTTATTATCAAAAGTTTTTCATTTTTTTTCGCAGAAGAGGAGGAAGTTTTTTGGGCGGATTTCACCTTTATATCATAACATTTTGTTATCGACATTGCTTGGGTTTCAGTCCCCACTGGGCGGGGAACTACTTCTTTTTCGGAGACTTTTTTGCTTATATATAATTACCTGCGTAAGTGTTCTCATTTACCGTTTCAAAAACTTGTACGATTGAATTTAATCGATCCTATCAGATAGGAAATTTCATCTTCTACAATTTTAGTTCTCTTCATTTTTGTCCAATGTCACTTTTTTGAAAAAAAGGCACCAAATAATGCGATTTTTTCACAGAATTTAGGAAAGTTTAGGCTGTAACTTTTTTTCTTTGCAAGATAGAGGTCTGTGGTTTATTCCATTCGATTTACCATAAAATTTCCTATAAGACTAGGTCAAAAAAAAATTTTCAACATTTTTTTCTAAAATCAGTGTTTATTGTTCTCGGAAAATCGTATATTTTTGCCCCCCCCACCCCTCCAAGCAAACTTTGGAAGCCACGAATCAGTATGTTGGTTTATTTTGATACATAGAATCAGACACAGAAAAAAAATTATTTTTTTGTGTAGTGTAATCGATCTTTTCATCACAGAAATAGGTGGGGATAATTATAATTTTTCTATAATGTTTCCTTTAACTTTGTCGAAGTAAAAAAATTCTTGAAAATAATGTAGTAAAAATTCCAAAAATAAAGAAAGGATGATAGGGGGAGGGAGAGGGAAGTCAAAACTTTTAAATAGATTTTTTACATAAAAAAACATCGCTTGAGTGCAATTTAGGAAGAAAAGCGGAGGTGGGACCGATTTTAGGTACTAACCTCATAACCTGGCAAGTCTTTCAATTTTTTAGCAATATTGTGAATGATGGTTCGGAACTGGGTAAAGGTTGAGGTGGCTACACGTTACACTAATTCGTCGAATCTATAAAATCTCCAAATGAAATATCAAAATCAATTAAAATTTTATGCTGAATTTTAATACCAATATTAGATATCTATACAAATTTCAAGATGGTAGATGATACTTATTTAATAATTATTTCAGTTTTAATTATAGACGGATTAATTTTTTAATAAGTTGAATGCCTAAGAAGATTCAACTTATCTAAGTATTCGAGTTGGTGTTTCAGATACTATAGGCGTATGTGATATTGCTTTCGATGAATTTGATTATTGGACTTGGTCTTGTTACCATACAATTATGTCTGATTGCTGTTTGCTTTGGAAGCCAAAGTGACGATGAACGGATAAGAAGTCTATACGGTAAATTAAATTATCCATTTAATTCGTACATATCCAAATAGCTGAAAAAAGTGATTTTGAATAAAAATAAATTTTCTTTTGGAATAAAATTGAATTTGATTAATGAGAATTGTATTCATTTTGCAGATCCAAATCACATTCTTGATGATAACAAAATTGCTATTTTGAAAACCATTCCTGAAGAAAACCAGCGTAGTGTAGCAAAAGCCTTCGTAAACGACGCAGCGAAAATCGCGAATAAGGATACGGAAATCGTGAATAAGGATACGGAAATCGCGGATTTAAAAAAATACACTGTAAGTACGAATGAAAACGTACCTAAGAAATATTAAGTTCGTTTGGGCGCTCCGAAATCATTGGAAATCATTAAAAACAGTTGGAAATTCACGATTTTTTTGTTTTCCTTTAACCAAAGGTGCGTTCTCACCAAATGTCTGTAAAATGTTCATTTTGTTGTAGTAAAAATAAGTGGTTACCTATGATTATATCCAAAATTTCACATTGTTTAGTGTGAAATTGATAAGAGTTGAAAGGTGTCGGGGGACGAAACATGGGGGTGACACCCCCAACCGCAAATATTATTGTAAAAAAGTCGGCAAAATTCTCAAAATTCGGCAAACTTGCAGTGATGGAAAACTGGAATTGGAACTAGAACTAAAATTAATTTCAGTTTTATACCAGTTCCAGCAAAACAGAAAAAATTCAAAATTTTGTATTGAAAAGTCAAAATTTTGATGTTGAAATTTACCAACTAACATAAAATTGAAAATTTTTATTGAAAAAAAAAAACAAATCTTGAAAATTTACAACTAAAAGTGAATAAAGAGAATTCGTGTTGTAAATTTGAAAATAATTTCAGAATTTCACTCAATTAAAAATACGAAATATCCTCTCTAACATTATTCAAATTTTTTATCAAAAAATTCAGGGTTTTGTCAACAAATTTCCAAATAGAGTAAAAAATAGAAAAAATTTCAAAATTTTGGAAATTGGACTTGAAAAGGAAAAGTAAAAAATTTATCAAACCACATTCAACTGAGAAATCTTTCTTTGAAAAAATGAAAACCCTAAATTTTAAAAAAATATTGTGTTGTAAATTTACCTAAATTCGAAAATTTTACCCAATTAAAAATGTTCTCCCGTACAGTCGAACATTATTATTCAGATTTTAAATTTTTTGTTGAAAAATTCAGGAGTTGGTCACCAAATTTCCAAAAAGGATTACTTACTTCTGACCTTTTTCTTTTTTAGAAAGATGTTATTTTGAGCTTGAAAAATGAAAAAATTATACTTTGAAACAAAAATCAAAAACAAAAAAATTCAATTTTCGCAGAAAATTTTGAATTTTTTATCCCTCAAAATTTAAAAAACAGAAATTTTGGAACTGGTATTTAGAACTGGAAATGGAACTGGAATTAGAACTGGAACTAATATCATTTCAGTTTTCCATCACTGCAAACTTGACAACTTTTTTTTTTTTAAATTCTGTCCAAATAGATGAAATAATCAAGTAATCAACAAGACTTCTAAAATTCTGCAAACTGTCACATTTTTTGGAAAATTCGCTGAGAAACTGAACCGACTTTGAATACAAGGAACTACATACCTTTTTATGTCTTGAAATATTTTAGAAATTTCGGCGAATATTGTAAAATGCCGAAGTCGGTAAATTTTGGCTGTTCACAACAAAATTAGCCGATTTTTTAAAGAAAATTCCTCGAAAAATCGGCAAATTTTATTGCAAATTGGCACAAAAAAGTATGGAATAAGAAAAAAACACAAATATTGACTGTTCAGCATAAAAACGCCGAAAAAACACGAAATTTTGTAAAAAAAAATCTTCGAAAAGCGCAAAACTTTTCCTCCAAAGTGACAGAAATTTTTCAAAAAATAACCCATTAAAAACGAATGATTTTCCTTCTGAAAATCGCCAATTTTTCAAATCTCGGCTCTCGCTTCGCTCGGGCCCATGAAGCTTGAAATTTATTTAAAGAACCGAGGTTTAAGAATTTCGCCTCCTTTCAGTAGGTATTGAAACATTACTTTGAAAAATGTAGAAATTTAAACTTTTGAATACCCTTATCTTCAAAAGTTTTCGCTCTCGCTTCGCTCGGACTTGATGGCTATTTTAAAAAGGGAGAAGATTTTCAAGAAACAATTTTTTTTTGGAATTCAAAAAAAAAGCACGAAATAAACCAGTGTTCAAAACCGATTGAAGTTCAATTGGTGGTGGTGGTTGTGGTTTTGGGATGTGTTGTTATTAAATGGTTCCTGGTTCTGGTTTTTGAATTGGTTTTTGACAATTGTCTGAAACGGTTCTGTTTGGTTCTGATATTTTCAGTTTTTGTAATTTGTGATTCTGATCTTGAAATGGTTCTGGTTTTTTATTTTTTGCAAACGGTTCTGGTTTTGGGTTCTGTTTCAAAAAATTTCATCATGTTGTTCTGGTGGTGGTTCCCAAAATTAGAGACCGTTTCAATTGGTCCCGGTTCTCCCGGTTCCATTCGGTCTTTCAATTTCTTTTTTCAAGTTTCAGTCAATTGGAAAAAATTCAAAATTGATATGTACTTAAGGTACTTTGGTTTTTCCATTTTTTTTTTTTTTGAATTTTGACCAGATTTGGAAATCCCTGTTCTCCCTTGGGGTGTTCAGATCCTATCTTGAAACGTAATTATTTGACAGCATGAAAATTTCTCTTTGCTGTAATTTTTTCAGATTTTTAAATTTAATGGTGGCCTACATCTTTATCTTTTATATTCATCATGAAAGTTGAACTTTAATTATGGAGGTTAAACTTTGAACTTTTCAAAATGTGATCATCAATTATTTTCAATCTTCTTTTCAATTGTTTACAAAACTGTGCAAACATACCAATCTCGAGATATGAACCTTCAAAGTTGAGTCGTTTCACAAAAAATCTTAATTGTATGAAAATTACGTGGGCTCCCGGCTCTCCCACCCTCTTAAAGGATTTTGATCGAAATGACAATGATTCCTCGATTGTACCATTAAGGAGAACCTGTAAATAAATTTTGAGAAAAATAGGAAGACCTAAGATCAAAACCTGCTCGAGTTGAAATGGAACACGCCAAACGAAGGAAAAAAATTCAAAATACCAAATTACGAAAATATGAATTGAATATTACATTCCGTCATCCTCCACCAAATTGAAATACACTACATACTTCATATAAAGATTAAAGAAAGGTGCCTAGTGCCTACTCAATTGCCTAAAAAATTTTTAGAACCAATTGGAACCGATTCACAAATTGGTGGTGGTTGTTCTTGTACTGATTAGAAATTTATTGAAATGGTTCCTGTTGGTGGTGGTTTTTATCTCAAAATACTTATACTTGTTCTGGTGGTTCTGTTAATTTACAAGCTTCAAAATTTCTTCTGGTTCTCCCAATTGGGAATTTCTCTTTTTCCCTGCTGAATTGGTCCGTTTTGGTCTTTTTTGGGAATATTTCATCACATCTTGGAACCGGTTCCAATTGGTCCTGGTTCCCATTTGAAAAATCGAAAATAAAGTGGTTCTGGTGGGTTTTGGTTCTGGCTGTTTTGAACACTGAAATAAACATGAATTTTTGCTTTTTTGATTTCTGTACAACTGGTCAGTAAATGTATTTTTTTGCATGAATATGAGTCGGCAAATTTTTTCTGTTTTAATAATATTAGTAGGCAATTTTTTCATTTTCACCCCCCCCCCCACCCATTTTTTGTCAAGTTACGTCCCTGGGTGTCGTTTCGTGTATCATATGTTAAACGTTTAAAAATTAATTTAATTTTATACGATCGGAAAATGAGGCCTTTCCTACAATGTTTTTGTTTTGGAAAATAAGATTTTAACTCTCGGACGTGAACGGGTGGAAAATAAATGTAAACAACCGGAAAACAATTATTTTCCGCCCCCTTCAATGACAAATACATGGCCACTAAATGTTTTGTTGTTAAATGTTGTTATCAGTTGTTGCAAAAATGGTTATGAATCGCAATTTTTTGCCAATTTTTTAAATTTATTTTCCTCTCGTATAAAATTAAAATAGCATACGTAACAGAATTGGTAAGTAACTCGATCAACTCGTACGATTTAAGTCGCTCGGCTTCGCCTCGCTCCTCAAACTTCGCACTCGTTAATCGGTTACTTTCCGCTTCTGTTACGTAATATACTATTAATTGACATTGAACAAATTCTGTAAGAATTTATCATCGAAAAAATGTTAATGAAATTTTACGTATAAAATTGAGTGATAATGGGTGACTCCTGTCGGTGGGGAGGCACCCTGACTACTTTCTGAGAATCGAGAATTTCCTACTTTTTTTGTATGATTTTGGAGCGCCCAAACGAACCTAAGTATTATTTATTCAGATCTGATTTCTTTTTGGTTGGGGGGGGGGGGGGGGGTAGGTTACAAATTTTGAAAAAATAGTTTTTTCAAAATATGCTTACAGTAATTCTTCGTACCCTTACGAGTGATAAAAATTTAACAACCAACTCAATTCCAACTCATTATCAGACAGATAAGTGAGAAATTAGAAGGAAAAAATAAGGAATTTTGCAATTTCCATTGCAATTTTCGAAGGTTTCCAAAATTGTCTATCAGAAAACGGAAAATCATGAGAGAAAAAAAAATTCACAAAGAAAACAAAACTGCACACAGTACTGAGTGCAAATCGTTTTACTGCATGCATATAAAAAAGCTCAAAGTTCATTTTTCCTTCCAATGTTATGAGAGAAAAGTTCCTTTCCCAAAAAAGTTACACTTTCTAAGTTTCAAAAAAAAATCAAAAGCCAATTTTCTATATTTCATGCGACCACGTTTTACTGTATGCATATTGAAAAATTCAAAGTTTTTAAAAGCTCAAAAGTTTATTTTTCCTGTGTGAGTAATACAAGAAAAGTTCATTTTCTAAAAAATTCAACCTTGCAAAGTTCCAAAAAAAAAAATCAATTTTTTCCCCTGTATTTCATGCGATTACGTTTTACTGTATGCATATGGAAAAATTCAATGTCCATAAAATCTCGAAAGTTCATTTTTGCCTCGCGAGTTTGAAAGAAAAATTTATTTTCTAAAAAAAATCAACCTCGTCAAGTTCTAAAAAAAAGAAACCAAAAATATTTTTTGTTACTCAATGTTACCACGTTTTACTGTATGCATATGGAAAAACTCAAAGTTCATAAAAGCTCAAAGTTCATTTTCCCCTTCAATCCAAAAGATTTTTAAGAAAAATTTGTTTCCAAAAAAAGTTCCATTAGTCAAGTGCCATTTAAATTTTGAAGTCCTTTTTTCACCTTTTTATGTCACTATCTTCAACTGAATGCATTCGATTGTTCTGAAATTGTAAAAACATTAAAGTTTCCACTTTCAAGCGCTTTTCTGAGAAGTTGTTTTTTGATGTTAATGCCCCATTTTTTCGGAACTTCTTGACCGATTTCCTTTTTTTTTTTTTTTTAAATGTTCAGAATGGTGTCCTTTTCAAGTTAAGAGGAGGATTTTTATGGATTTCAATTTCTTCGTGATTTTCATTCAATTTACTCATGTCATAGAGTACTAATTTTGAATAATTTACTGTAATTTCGGGGATAAAGTTGGAATTTTCCCAAATCCTCTCGTTAAAATATTGTTGGGATATCCCCGAATAATCTGGCATAAAAATGAACTTGGGGGAACAAGTAGTTTCTGAGGAAATGGGTCATTAAGGGGTGCGTTCAGCTTGAGTTTGAAATTATGTTTACACAAGTTCAAATCATGAACATGTGCAAATTCGTTCATTTTCATTTTAGTTCTGAAAATACAAAGTTTACTGGTTGCGATTTGAAATTCGAACATGAAAAATTATCACATTACTTCTATCATTATCACGTATCGCTTGTGAGTTTTGTATTTTCATCTTTTATTTTCGTAATTACATAATTATAATGCACAATAATCAAGAAATAAATATAAATTTGAGCAGGCTGTAAGCTAGTTTGCAACTTTTTTTTATTTCATTGGATAATGATGAAGAGGAAGATGATAGTGAGATTTTTTTGGCAGAGAAACATCTCCCCGAATAAAAGGAAATTATACTGATGTAATTCTATGGTGGTATAATTTTGAAAAATGTAGGTATTTGAAATTCGAAGTAATAAAGATCTTTATTTCGACTTTTCGACACATGTAGGTAATTAGATCAAAATAAATGAATAATATCGACTTTGAAATAAATTTCTACCTCATGTTCAGATCAAAAATTTAAACGGTATCTCGTACTATTTCCAATCATTCCCAAAGGAATAAAATTGTACATTTTTGTAAACGTACAAATCTGCAGTAGCCAGTAAATTTTTGTGAAGTGAGAAAATTTAAAATTCAATTTAAACGAACTGAATCTATCAGAAACGAAAAAATCTGATTGGCTATTCTTTGTTTACACACTATTTCAATTTGCGAAAACGCGTTTTCGAGCTCAAGCTGAACGCAACCAAGGAAGAATTCCAGTTTTTCTTGAAAAAAGTTTTTTTTTTTTATTTTCCACAAATATGCGGTTGCATTTCTGAAATATTTCAACGAAATTCAAGTGTCTGTCATACTTTTTGTTATTTATGAACTGAATGCATTTTTTAATTCAAAATATCGCGGTGCCCATTTATTGCCCATGAAGATGAATTTTATCCGCTTTCCAAAATTTTTCAAATTTTGATGCCTCAAAAATGTTTTTTCTATTTTTCTGTTGTTTAAAAACCAGAATAGAAAGTCTGAAATCTAAATTTGTTAAATTATTTTCCTGAATTTTACCTTGCATTTGCAGATATTTCAACATTTTCAATGCGGAGTGAATGTCGCCAAAAACGTCATTCAGTTTTTCAATTTCCAATATCACAAAGATCCGTCCGGAAAATTGTCTGGAATAAGGCGTATTGCGTTACCAAGCCATGAATATAGAGTATCCATGCCGAAATTTTATAAGGAATTAGTGGAGGAGCAAATGCTTCATGATACTAAGACAGAAATAGCGGATGTTGAAAACATGATGTACAGATGGTATTTTTTCATTTCCAAGTCTGAAAATGAATATGCTACAAATATGAGAACTTTGCTCGATTTATACCTGACAAAGCACTCGGACAAATTCAATAAAAATGTAACCGCATTATACATCACCTTCTGCGCATCAGTGTGCAGATCTAACCGATTTTTTAATTTTATTTATCATATTGTATTGGCAGGAATGCATGTTTCACACTTTGATATGAATGATGATAATGCATTCTTCAATTATTTATTTAAAATGTTCCCCGATTATTATTTTCAGATAGACGACATCAGTTTTATTAATATTTTATTAAGTTCGCGTGAAATAGTTGAAACCCGTAAAGTGAATAAGAAAAATCAGATGAATTTCCTGAGATGCAAGACTCCTAAAAATAAGGATGTTATTATTCCCTTCTCCGATTACTGTCCACCTCAAAAAATTACAGCATTAACTGAACATTATGCTTTAGAATATCCGTCTACCACTACCACGAAATCGCCAGAAACGTAAAATGTATAATGTAGATTAAATATGTATGTACATACTAGTAGGTATACCTACTACCTAGATGTAAATAATATATTATCAATTTATTCTGATTTGTTTTTCTATCAATCTAGCAAGTGAATTTTTTTCTCGAATAAAGTCTAATGCTGTAAACTTTTGGATGAGGGTAAGTAAAACTGCAAACTATAGCGATAATGGTGGATGGAAGGGAATTAAAATTTGAGTAAAAGGGTCTTTCCTGATAAGATGGTAAAAACGGCCCCAACCCAAATTTGGTCAAAAGTGGTCTTATATTATTGTCTCTATGTAAAAAACTCTCCGCAACAATTTTTGACCCCCATCCCTCCCTGAGAAACTGCCCCCTACATGTCAAAAATTCAATTACTTTTTTCTGCATGGGGCGAATGAAAAATTTTGAAATTTTCACAGATGGCAGGCCTTATGTGGGTACATGGATGGAAATTTTTTCCACTTTTTCGAGTCACATTTTATCATTTTCAAAAAAAAAATTAAAAATGTTGAGGGGGTACACGGCTGAATTCTTCAATCACAATGTCAGCTATCAACATTTCAAGAAAAGATTCATTGTTTTAGTTGCACATTTCAATTCTTTGACCACCTTCCACTCTCAAAATTCAAAAAAAAAAATTAATTTGAAAAAATTGATAATGTGACTCGAAAAAGTTGAAAAAATTTCCATCCATGTACCCCCAGATACACAAACTTGAAATTTTTACAAATAGGTTCTTACATTTATTAATTACAATAAAATTGCTGACACATCATCATTTACCTATATGTATATCTCAATAAGTGATAAGGTTCATATCTGTTGAAATGTTGAGGGATCTCTGTTAATGAAAAGAAGAGAGGTTGTAGCATTTCAAAAGAAATTAACCAGCCTTGTAAATTATTCATAGCTTTTAATGTCTGTAAGTATGTAGAGCTAATTGAACTGGACTTTGTTTTAACCAACTTTTTAGCGTTTTTAATACTATATTGCGGGCATTTTTCAATTCTGGGATGTCTTTATCTCTAGTTGGATATATGTACATCAGCACAATGAGCAACTCCTAAAATGAACAATAAAGATATAAAATTTGTATCCAATTCAGCTGGTAGGTATCGAAAAATAATACCCGTTATACACAAATTGGGCAATTTTTTCGCTTAAGAATAAAGGGTTGGGATGTAGATGGGGTGAAGGAGGGGAGAGGTTGAAAAATTTGAATTTTGTACTTTTCTCGAGTAACTAATACTTGCATTTGCTGACAAGTGGTAAAAATAGAGTTGTTAAAAAAAAACTAGTAATTTTCACAAAACTACTAGTTTACTACTAGTTGTTTTGTAAAAAAATTACTAGTCATTTAGAAAAAAACTAGTAGTTTTTTAAACACTACTAGTTTACTACTAGTTATTTTGAAAAGAACTAGTAGTTATTCAAAAACTACTATTATACTACTAGTTGTTTTGAAAAAAACTACTAGTCGTTTTGAAGAAACTAGTAGTTTTTCTGATAACTAAGTTTTTTGGGAAAACTACTAGTTTTACTACTAGTTTTTCGAAAAAACGACTAGTTCTTTGCGTAAGGGAACATTGCGATCATAACTTATTTATTTCAAATAAATAGAACCAAATACTGTAAAGAGCCTCTCCGCATAAGATGGTGAATTCCGCACTCTCACCGATTGAGCTGAAACTCACCCAAAATGTTAGTATTGATATAAATTCACCCCAAAAAATTTTTTGGCTCGATCCCCCCACCCCAGTCCGAATAAAATGGCTGTAAATGTCCAAAATTCAAAAATTCGTATCTCCAAAGGGGGTGGTTCAAAAATTTCGAAATTTTCACAGAAAATAGTCAGTGGGTAGATTTATATACGTGAGAATTTTTTCAAATTTTTTTTCGCGTATTTGGGGGGGTTTTGAGGGGTTTGAAAATTTCAAAAATTCGTAGAAAAAAAAATCGGGAGGACCCCCGGCTGAGACAAATGACTTAAATGAAGACTAACAAAGTTGCTTACTTCTATTCAAAGTGAAAAAACCGACAAAATAATTCCAAAAACTGAAGAATTACAATTCACATATTAAATTGAAAACATCTGAATATTCCAAACTTCTTCAAAACAATTACACCTGCATTTTCTCCCTGCCCCTGGGGAGTAAAATTCACATAAAATTGCCAAATAATGATTACAAAGCTGTAATAAATAATCATAGAACAAGCAGCAAATGTAAGAGATTCAAATGCACCTACCAGGCTTACACATGCGTAATTTATTGAGGTAAAGAAAAATTTTCGAACACAGTTTTTTTTTTAGAACCGCTCCTAAAAGTCAATTAACCCGATTTTCGGTGGTTTATTTCTGTTAATGGAAAATTTTCTAAATTGAATTTTTTCCGAAGGCGTTAGCTCCCTCCCACGACGTTCTAGGAAAAAAATCGTAAATAACAAAATTGTTTGTTTTTTAATACTTTACAACTTTTGTTTCAATTTTTTTTTCGTATGTGCATAATTTCAAAAGTTAAAGGCGAAAAATTGATTTTGAGGGCTGTGAGCTCAAAAAAAGTGACGGAGGGGGGGGAGAATAGAAGCGGATTTTTGTTGATTTGATAAGAGTACACACTTTTTTACAGAATAACCCCAAAAAAAAACCTTCTCTAAGAATTTGTTTAGGCTCAGACTGAAATTCTACTCCAATAAATAACTTCCTCAATCCACATTCGAATTGAACAAAACAACACGAAATTAAGTACAATGTAATGAGTTTTGCTTCACAAAAATTTTAAGGAGTAAAAAATATAATTTACAATCCTAATTACAATAAATTAGGTAAAATGGAATTAACAAAAAATAAATCAGTCGACAAATACATGATTCTAGATCAATAAATATTTCACCATATTTGGGTATTACGATTTATCACGAACGGGACACTTTGGCTGATAAAAGCACTTGCCAGGTGACCATCAAGAGTGATCGTCGAATCACGTTCATATTGTTTACACGGATGGTATTTCGGTATTATTTGGGTATTAAAAGATAACAGCGAATTCGAGGCGATAACGCGAGTATTGTCAATTGGTACTGGTACACCCCCTTTTTCGAGAGCAAAGTTCCTCCTTTAATTTAGTTAACGGAACCGACGCGATAAGTTGGATTTCGCGTTGTTGAACATTTTCAACCGTAAGTACGTTTAAAATCACTTCGAAATTTTGTAACGAAAATTAGTAAATTTAACAAAGTGTCGATTCGTATAGAAAAAAACGTTTTAAAAAATCCCGACAAATGGAAATTTTCGGCACAGCCTTTCGATTTTAAATACAAATGGGAATAAAAATCCGGCGATGGTTTTCACAGCGAAGTACGATTTCAATCAATCACGCTCATTCCAATTTAGGTAAAAAATCTTTGACTAATTTTTTAGAAATTTCGTACAATTGTTCTTGTTCTTCGACTTCGTCAGCGTAAGGAAGGCAATTTTGAACGGTACAGTTCGAGTAATATTTTCCGCCACCTTTTTCCAATTCTTCTTCGATACAACAGTAGATCACTCCGATGGCTCCTTGCTCAGGGGTCTGTTAAAAAATTGACGAATTATAAATCAAATTAGCAAAAAATTCTTTCAAAATGTCATTTGCATTTTATTTTGAAAACTCACCTTGCAAAACAAATGCAACGCCCAGGGAGCTGTAATTTTCACCAAAGTTCCGTTAAATATTTCCGTATCGACGACTCCAGGATGCACACCGATGACTTGAATTCCAGTATCTAACTTTCTCAAATATTTGTTGAAATATTTCGTGAACATCAACTGGCACATTTTCGATTGCGAATAAGCAGCTTGTTCGATGTAATTTTCCCTGCAAATCAAAAAATTTCTCATGAGTTTTCAAGTCATAGCTAATTTGCAAATTGCAATATTCCATGCATTAAATTATTCGATATAGGTTTAAGCATTTGCTTTGCTTCAAAATACTTGTAGGTAATTAAAAATCAATTATGTTTATTGCTGCACCGTTGCAAGTGCATGATTAACTTTTTGAC
Organism: Pseudococcus viburni; assembly: GCA_033439095.1. NCBI lineage: Eukaryota > Metazoa > Arthropoda > Insecta > Hemiptera > Pseudococcidae > Pseudococcus > Pseudococcus viburni. Next base: position 383,802 of record JAVBJF010000189.1, on the reverse strand, counting down.
ACTTCCTCGACGTCGGAATACATAATGAAAAGCCAATTAGTTGAAAGGTGAATAGAACTAGGCAAATTATAGTTCAATAGGTATTAATGAGCTTTGTGAACTCTATCGATTTCTTTTCACCGCTAGAAAATTTCGATTTCGTTGCAAACATTTGCATAATAATTTTTACGTCGAGTTTTTACTGTTTCAAATGAAATCAAATGGGGAAAAAATTGACGATTTACTTCAATTTTTTTGTGAAATAGGTGAAATAATTCAAGCACGGGTTTTTCTTATGAGAATGTTTAAAATTTTGGAGAATTTTTTCAATTGAAAATATTTTGGGACAATTTTCAACCTAAATTAATTTTTTATTAAATTTACAAAAATTTTGCCAATTTTCGGAGAAATAATTACAAGAAGATTTCATTTTTTACGTTGATCGCCTTTCTTTAATCTTGGGCTGAATTAATTTTCGTCCGCTTTTTTTGTTCTTGATTTTTGCAAAATTTTACCTAACCTTACTCTATTGATCACGTAGGAATAGAGGTAATATTTTTATTATTCATAATTTTTTTTTTCGTTCGGTCCCGAAGTTAGATTTAATTTAGAATATGCACTTGTTTCACGAATTTTGATTTTTTTTCATTCTATTGAGTCGAGTATCTAAATGGATCCTTGATTTAATTTCACATTTGATTACTCAATCAAATAATTTGTATTCTTATTTTTGATTTTTTGTCGAACTGTTGGAAATTCCCGTTTTTAGAAATAATTTCGATTATTTGCATCAAATCTATTAAATTTCACATTTTTGTATGAACCTAGACACCTAATTTTCCACTGTTTCGATGAATTACATAATTTTCCACTAAATTTTAAAATTAATTTTTTCACTTTACTCGTTTTGAAAGCACCAATTTCATTTTTTTTCAAAAATAAATTATTATCTGCGAATGTTCCCGAACTATATTTTTTGCCATTTAATGATTTCAAAAGCAAATTAATTAAATTTATTGATCAATTGTTGAAAAATCCACGTTTATTGAAAATTTCACGTTTGTCAAGTTCCAAGAAAATTAAAAACGTAATTTTCAATAAATTTATCTCGAAATTTTTTTCGACCAATTTTGGAAAAATTCACAAAATGTTCATAGGTAGATTAAAAAAATAGAAGGGTAAAGTTCTCGATACATTTTTCTCCTTAGTAACATTCAACTCGATTCAATAATTTCTCATGATTTTATTTTTTTGAAAGTAAAATAATTGTACAAGTGCTTAAATTTTATTTTCATTTATCTCAATTTTCGAGTGAATTTTCGCTTTATTTATAACAATCTGATTTTAATTTTTCAGTTTTCACAATTTGTTTGACAAAAGTTTCAAACATTACCAAGGGTTTTCGTTTTATCAATCTTAAAAATTATCACAAAATTGAATACCCTGTTTTCCCTCGATTTTCACATTTTTTACGTGATTTCTTTAAGCGCAATAATTTTTCGAACACTCAGTTTGTTGAAAAATTGAACGTTGGTAAATTTTTTCAAATTCATATTTTAGCACAAAAAATAACAGTTTTTACCCAGCTTTTTTCCCTCTACTAAAAAAAAATCACGTAATTTCTCAGTTTTTACTCAGTTCAAAGTAAATATTTTCATGATATTTTTGGCAAAGAGTAAGTTTTTTACGAATACCTGTTAGATACAATTTGATTATTCTCGGGAACCTTCTTCTCAATTTTTATTCTTCTTTGAATTTTTAGGGAAATTCAAGCAGACCAAATTCTTTCCAATTTTACTTTCGCGATTTTTTTTTCAATCTGCATCAAAAATTCTGCAATTTGTTAAATCAAAAAATTCAAGATTTCCATCAACCGCTAATTTTCAATCGAATCTTTAAAAAATAAAAATTTCTGAATTATGGTCCAATTTTAAACAAGCTGATTTTTTTTCGAAATATTATCAATATTTTTTCCATTTCTTTGCAGAATACGAAATTTTTCAAGCGGTTTTTTTTTATCAAAACCTAATTTTTTTCATTTTATTGTAAATACGTAGTACAATTTTAAGTGTTTTTTTTTTGTCCAATTGTGAAATAATTTACCATTAGATGACTCAATTTTTACTGAATTCAAGAGATTCGTATAATGTTTCAGAAAAAAAGAAATTTTTGACGAATTTTGAGTCGATACAATTTTTTTGTAGTAAAAATTTTGTTAATTTCAATTCTTTGGTATTTAAATTTTAATAGTTCGGTTTTGATTGAGTTTCATTTTTGTGGAATTTTTCTTTCTTTTTCTGTACAATTTTAGATACGTGCTGATTTTCAATCAAATGAATTTTGCTAAGAATTTAAAACTCGTACTTTGGTTTCGGTCTGGTTGATTTTTTCTCCCAATTTTTTTCCAAAATTGTTCAAAATCACCTCTGTTTTTCAGCTAAATAGTACCTATTATAATTTTCAGTTTTTTTAGCCTCACTGGAGGAAAAATTACTAAATTCAATTTTGAATTAGCAATTGCGTAATTTCTCCAAGAAAACATTTGTTTGGTCATTTAATTAAATACCTAGGGGTCGCGGGCCCGGTTTGCATCAGGTTAAGCTTTTTACCAATATAAAAACAAGCATAACTTTATCAAATGTTAAGGTTTCAGCGAGGAAAAAATTTTATATTATTACTGAAAGTATCTAGAATATGAATTGATATTCAACTTCATTTAAAAAATGAATGAAAGGTTTGTAGAAATTAATTTTGACAAAATTCCTTAGTTGCACGAGTTTGCATCAGTTAAGTTTCAGTGGATATTTTGTTCTGTAATTAACACTCTGTAGTGTCATTTTACAGAACTGACTCTCAAGTTCAGTTCAAAATTTTTTCAGTACAAAAATATATCGGGTTCCCTTATTTTTAGCTTACTGATGCAAACTGGTACTATGATGCAAACCGGTACCGCAACCCCTAGGTGATTAGAAATTTTGCTAAATTTTTGTTTTCGTTCAAAGTTAAATTTCAATTCAATTTCACTTTCTGGTGATTTTTTTTCTATTCAGATATGAAACTTAGTAAATTACGTTATTAAAAAATTTCAGGATTCTCGTTTAAATTTTTAGTCCAATTTGAGTTTTCACTGGAATCGCAAAATTAATTATAATTAGTAGGTAACGAGGTAATGTTGTAGCGAAGTTTGGCAGAGTCGATTTTTTCTTTTCAAAATTTCTTTCAATTTTTTTGCAACGTGTAAAATTTTTTAAACATTTTTTCTGAAATGAAATTTTTACAACCAGAAATAATGACAAATTTCAGTTTCAACTTTTAAATTATGTCTTGATTAATCGTTTTGAGAAGAAAATAATCAAAACCCATATAATAATTGGACGTTCTAAACGCAAATGAATTTTGAAGTTGATTGCAAAATTTATCCATGCAGTGACGTATCTAAAAAATACGTATGAAGCCTTGAGCCACTCTTGTTTTGACGATAGAAATGCTGAAAAATGGCGAAATTTCAAATTTGAAAAACCTTTTTTTTGAAACGATTTCATCCATAAGCTTGAATAAAATAAATATTTCATCATTTTTTTCAACTCAGAGCTCAGAAGTTTGGGGATTTTTGGTTTCATAAAAGCCTTTCTCAAATTACGAAAAAGTTTTCATAAATAATTGACATAGGTATTCAAAGTTCAAGGTCTAAATTCCCAATCCTTCTTTTACCCTGCTTAAATCCTATTCATTCTGCTTTAAAAATCGTTACCTTACGACCCTGAGCCTGAATGTAACAATAAAATCATCAATAATTCCATTATAACGAGACATTTAAAAATACCTTCTAAAATATTTCATCGTACACTTGAAAAAATTAAACTAGACAGGAAAACAGCCATACGTAGTTTTGTTTTTTCTCTTTAAAATACATTTGCAAATTTTTTTCAAAATTAAGTTTAATTGAAGCATACGTTTTTAATCTGCACGAAGTCCAAAAATTTTGTCATCAATTTTTCGTTGGATTTTGGTGCACTGTGGAAACGCAAAAATAGGAAACGTGGTTTTTATTGCCTTTTTTGGAAGAGGAATATTCATTGTTCATTAAAAACGAGGCGTTGTTGTATTCGAGCGAAAATTCAACGATAAATGAGGTTCCTAACAAATCATGAAAATGGACATAGAGCAGTTTGGAAATGTATGCTCAAATTGAACTTGCTTTTAAATTTTTAAAATGATTAATGAATTTTTTATTTTTCCATTTTTAAATATCAGTCAGTAAAACCATAGAAAATTCAACGTCTTAATTTTCAAACAAAGCAATAAAAAAATCCAAAATAATAACTACCTACTTAAACTGCAATTTGTCGTCATAATTCACCATTATTTTCATACATTTACAAATAATTGTGCTGTGCAACTTGAAATGACAATAGACCTCCAGATATTAGGTACCTACTACCTACCTAATCTACCTATATCAGATTACAGCATTATTACTTGGTTGACCTCGTCGCATCACGACAATTTATTTTGATTTAAATTACTTCGGTACCAATTTTAATCGCAACAGGTGCCTACTGTCTAGGACACATAGACCTGTCTTAATGTACTAATCCTATTTTTTCCACTTTTCCAATTTTTCATTATTTATTACCGCTTCTACCCAGTACAACTCATTCATTTTAAAACCCAAATTCAAAAAAAATATCACTGCTTCCTAATTACATACAAGTCGACGTTAAAAATGCAGTTTGAAGTTTAATAGGTGATTTTTATAGTCTTTTTCGCGCTGATCACGAGAAAAATAGTGGAAAAATTCCATCCCCAAGAATTTTTTACAATTTAAATCTTGAAGACGATTTTGTAAGAAAAGGAAGGATGGCACGAAAAAAATTAATAGAACAAAATTGTACGTCCCTCATACAAAAATACTACTGGTATTTTCGTATTACTAGTTTTACTACTAGTTTTACCAAAAAACCACTAGTTTACGACTAGTTTTTGTTAAAAACCACCAGTTTACTACTGAAAACTTGTAGTAAAACTAGTAATACGAAAATACCAGTAGTATTTTTCTACGAGGGGTACAACGTAAAATTTCCTTTTCGTAAAGTTCAATTAGTTTTTTCTTACGAGGCTTAGCTTTTGAGATATTTTAGTTCAAAGTTCAACTTTTTTTAAATTGAAATATCTCAAAAAATAAGCCTCTTGAGAAAAAAACCAGTTGAACTTACAGAAAGGAAATTTTACGTTCTGCAATTTATGTTCTATTCATTTTTCTTGCAGGACCCTTTCTTTCCTCAGAAAATCGACTTCAAGGGTCAAATTTTACATTGAAAATGGAAAACAAATTTTCAACAAAAAATTCCAATATACTTACATATTATGAAAAATCCTGACGTGTTGGAATTTTTTCACTAATTTTCTCGTATGATCAACGCGAAAAATACTATAACAATTACTCATTAAATTGCAAAAGGAATTTTCTTTTTTTCGTTAGGAGAAATTTAAATTAACGTTAAATTTTAGATTGAAAACAGTTATCAGAACGGAAAAAAGAAAAATGCTGTCGGCAATTTAATGAGTAAGTAATTGTTATAGTATTTTTTGCGGTGATCGCGAGAAAATTGGTGAAAAAAATTTCAACACGTCAAGATTTTTTATAATATTGGAATTTTTGTTGAAAATTTGTTTTACATTTTTTGTTGAAAATTTGTTTTACATTTTTTGTTGAAAATTTGTTTTACAACTTTTGTTGAAAATTTGTTTTACATTTTTATAAGTAAAATTTGACCCTTAAAGTCGATTTTCTGAGCGAAAAAAGGGTCGTACGAAAAAAATTAATGGAATATAAATTGTAGAACGTGAAATTTCCTTTCTGTAAAGTTCAATTAGTTTTTTCTTAAGAGGCTTAGTTATTGAAATATTTTCAATTTTAAAACAAAGTCGAACTTTGAACTAAAATATCTCGAAAGCTACGCCTCCTAAGAAAAAACCAAGTAATTGGACTCTACAGAGAGAAAATTTTACGCTCTACAATTTATGTTCCATTCACTTTTTTCGTAGAACCCTTCCTTTTCTCAGAAAATCGACTTCAAGTGTCAAAAGTAATCAAAAAAAGTAGAAAAACTGTTCAACAAAAAATTCAAATTGTGAAAAATTCTTGGGCGATGGGATTTTTTCACTGCTTTTTTCGTGATCAGAATGAAAAATACCATTAAAATCACCCAATAAACTTCAAACATTATTTCTCAAGTTCAAAGAAGTCGACCTGTGTTATTTATGCCACAAATTGGATTTAAACCATCCAACTTCAAATTTATTCAAGATTAAATTTTCTAAAATTCAATTTTTTTCAAAGATGTATCCAATTTTAAAGTTTTTTCGTCAGTAGAATTTTCGTAATTGAAATTTTCTCAAAATTCTACCAACATTGATTAAAATATTTTTTTCAGTTTCATACTTTTACTTAAATTTTTTTTTCAAAGTAATAAATTATTGAGTTAGAAGAAATATTGAAAAACATGAAGTTGACAATATTTTTGAAAAATTCCAATTTGAAAAAAATATTAATAAATTTCCAGTTGGAAACGTTTTTTAGTTTGAAAAAAATTAAAGAAAAATTTCAGAATTGGAGATATGACCTGCAAAGTGACCTAAGTGCAAAATTGTGATTTTTGAGATTCTGAGGCCATCTATTAGTATATGTGAGGCACCACATCAGTAATCTGTTTTTAGGTGCTAAAGTTCATGTGGACCATTTTTACAGACCTTTCTATATTGCTTAAAAATTCTAAAATTTTCTGGAGACTCCAAAACATCTTGAAACTACTTCCAATCGATTAGCGATGTCAAAAATAGGATATATACCAAATTTCAGTTTGTTTTGTTCATTAGATCACAATTAATTTTCATTTTTGCTTAAACACATTTTACCTGATTTTATCAGTAAAAGACTTTTTTATACCTACAAAGTGACCTAAGTGCAGCATTTTTTTTAGCGTGCTGCAGCAACACTGATTTTCTGTTTTTCAAAAAAAAAATCATGTCATCAGGTGAGTGAAGGTTGACCCTTTCCATTCTCTAAAACAGATTTTAAATATCTCGCTTCCCCTCCATAGGACAGATTTTTCTCATTTTTCTCGAAATTAACTTTTTGCACTTAGGTCACTTTGCAGGTCATATCTTCAATTATTGGAAACAGTTTTCGAGTTGGAATTTTTTTTACAAATATGTGGTTGAAAAAGATTTGAAAAAATCGAAGTTGTAAAATTTTTCTAACACTAAAATTATTTCCAACTATAAATTTTTCTCTACTTCAAATTTTATCAAAAGTTTTCCAACTTTGATTTCCTCAAATTTTTTTCAAATTCGAACTTTAAAAAATCTTTTCAACTTCATGTTTCAACTTGATAATTGGAAAAAATTGAAAAAATATGAAAATTGAAAAAATTTTGAGAAATTTTACGTTTGAAAAAATTTTACGCTGGGGAAATTTTCCAGATTCGATTCAATTTTGAAAAAAATCAGAGTTAGAAACTGAAAAAATGTAGAGTCGAAAAACATTCTAACTTGGAAATTAGAATAAATTATAACTTAGATGGTCGAAATCCAATTTGAGACAAAAATAATCACTAGCTAAAAAAAAACTCACACCCAAAAAACCTATGAAAGGATTTCCCCATCTCTCTTCGACGTAGCCATAGGTAAATTTAGGCTCATAAAAAATCGTTTTCAATGACCCACATTTTATTCAAATCGTACATTCGCGTAATTTTCGCAACACACGTACAGATGAAAGAAAATGATACCTAAAAATCGAGCCTCCTACATCACGAGAACCGGTTGCGTTATGTAAAAATACCTAAAACCCCACAACCGTGCCAAAGCCAGCGTACATCTTCGCAACCGTAACAACCAATTACAAGGTTAATTCCGCAAAAGAAAAGAGTGAAAAAATTCACCCATTTGAGTTAATGTTCGGTAGATAAATTTCGCACCAGTGCTCGCGATGTCGGTATGTAGTTCCGTGTGCATCTCATTACCTTCGACTTCGACATCCACACAGGTGCAATCGTACAAATTAACCGAGTAAACTTACACCATTAAGAATTTATACGAGTAAATGTGTCTACGTGAAAGTCATATTAAATACTTTCACTATGCGTTTGAAAAACAATATTCCTACGTACTTCATATTTATATCTTGGAAGTTGATACGAGGTGATAATTCGTGAGCGCACGATGACACATTCACTATCCTAGCATGCTCGCTGAATTGTCGATCCGCCTGCGTCAACGCCGGTAACAATAAATGACTGAGTAAAAAATGCCCCAAGTAATTAACAGCCAAGTGAGATTCGACTCCGTCTTCAGTTTCTTCAAAAGGAACGAACATTACACCAGCTGTAATGTTGAAAATAAAAAATAATTACGTAATTTGTCATCTCTCGGCTCATTTTTTTCTCACGTTCGTCCAAAAAAATATGACTATCGACAGGAGGAAAGAAGGGCAGGGGTATTTTCTTTTTCGGCCATTAAAACTTACCATTATTCACCAATAAATTCAGGTATTTGTGACGTTGCAAAAAAGCGTCGGCGAATTTTTTCACAGATTTCAACGCTGTCAAATCCAACTCGATTACGGATGCTTCACCTTTCTCGACTCCCGAGTCGCGAATTTCTTTAATCACCGATTCACCTTTTTTCACGTCTCGACAACCTGTAAAAATAGTCACAATCGAATTACGCCGCGGAGTAAAATAATACATTGTTGTAATACGAGAGACAAGCCTATTGTTCGAATCATTATGTTCTGTTATTTTTACGACGAGCGTGACAGTTGGATAAATTGTCGAGGTGAAAGGAGAATAAAACACGAGGTTGGGACGATTTTTTTCCATGCACATAGCAACGATTTATTTTCAAATTATCATTTATTCGATTAAATTTACAAGAATTTTTATACAGATGGCCTTTTTTGAAGTTGTAATTTGAAAAAATATACATAGGTAATAAATAAACCATAAGATTGTGCCATTTTGTATTGTGAGATTCCTTCCTCTCCTCCATTAAAAGTAATAAATATAAAAGATCTTTTCGTCGAGTGTTTCTATTATGTAAACAAAGAAAATCATCAGGAGATGTGGAAGATGCAGGGGCAGGGGAAGGGTTTTACGAAAAAAAAAATCAACGATCTTCTGATCTTGAAAAAATAGAAATTACCAAACACCCATTTGCTAGAGAAAAAACTCGTTCAGGAGATAAAATTTAATTACGTAGAGACGGAAAATTGAAATTAAAATGTGAAAAAAACTGAAATTAAAATTGATTTTTTATTTCAATTTTTTGCATTTCAAATTTTTTTGATTGAAACTATCTGCTTTTTTTCTTCATTAAAGGATTGTTCTTTTTCATTTTATTTCAACATTTTTTAAAAGTGAAAATGGGCAGATTTGCTGTTGAAAATTGATGGTTTTCTTTTCTGAAAATCGTTTACTCGTTATTTATTTTTTTCGAAAATAGTTTGATGTTTTTGATTACATTTTGAAAACCTTAAATACTCGTACTTTAAGGATAAATGAATTTTCAAGATTTAGTTTTTTGGAGGTTGCTACAAAAAAAAACCACCCAAAACATGATATCAAAAATTCAATCCACGATGAATTTTTTTTCTGAAGAAGATTTGGTTTAGATCCTTGATGAATTTTTGAAATTTGGGTTTTCTGGTACAAGAAAAAACTTTGGAGACACTAATAAGCGCACCCAGAAATTGTGTAAGTGAGAATCTGAGAATTCGAGAAAAAATGGGTGGGGGGACCGCAAAATGAAAACATAAAGTTGGTAACCTGTTATTTCAGGGATGCTGGAGTAGTCAAGGTATTTTCAGTAAGCCAGAAAATACATATTACCATACAGATTTGACAATTTGAGCGAAAAAAATTGAAAAATTACGAAATTTTCTGATTTTTGGTGATAGGTAAATGGAGAATTGACTGAGAAATCAGTGATTTTTGACCAAAAAATCAGTGAAAAAATCACTACTCTGAATGAAAATTATTTTACTGATTGAAAAGACAGAAATTTTGTAAAAACTGATTCAAATTTACTAATTTAGAGAGCGGTTTGTTTATTCAAGAAAAAGGTATTGAAATTGTACTGCCCTTTTTTTTTCTAAATCATAGGTACACTTCTTTGACATTTTCATGATAAAAAATCTACTTGCCGTGCTTAAGGGGGTCTCGAATCCCCTGAGTCCTCCTGAATGCGCTTATGGAGACACTCCAGTGTCTCTATACCTATGAAGTGTTAATGGTAGGTAGGCATGATTTAATGTGGAGTAAAATTAAAAATTTTACGACTCCTAAGAAATTTTTTTTTAAAATTCTCAACACAAAAATTAGGAATTTTCTACCTACTTAAAAAAAATACCTCATAATTTCCACAAATTTTCCAACTCGAACCAAATTTTTTCAATTTTTTTAAAAATTTTATCTCGAATGTGACATGACATTTGAATTCTTCAACGTGAAATGATTACTAAACGAAATTCGATCACGAAATAGAAATGCGTCAGCATCAATCGATTTTTTATCAGCTTCTGTTCTCATTTTTGGCATTTTAAGTAGGTACCTACCTATCTTATGTTTTCCAAAGTACAATTTTAGAATTTTTTTCTTTCCTGTAAAGAGTGCAATGGATATTTTTCGAGAAATTTGTTCAAATTTAACTTTTTATGTAGTTATCAAAATGAAATGATAACTGATCAGTCGAATTAATGGGCAATTAAATACATAATTCAATTTTTTTTTTAATTTAATTAAATTTTTTTGTTTCGTGATTTTTAACTGCTCAGTTGAGAGCTAAAAATGACATCGAATTGAAAAAAATAGCTCAGGGAGATTCAGAAATTCAAACCACACCTCTGAAGCCATGTAAAAGTTCTTCTATAACAAATTAAATGAGACTGGGTCAAAAAAAGTGTTTTTTTTAACAGTGAGCCAAATTTGGAACCCCCTAAACTCCCTTCCACAATGCTCTAGGAGTCTCGCATTTTTTTATGCGTCACGTTCAACTCAAAGTAAACTTCCTCAACCAGTTTGGTCCAAATTCAGAGTAAGTATGTGTGTTTTTTAAAATTCATTTTAATGTAAATTTTTCAAAAAACGTAGACATAATGTGCACACTTTTCAAAAACATATTAAATAAAATTCAATTATTCATATTTTTAAAAAAAGTCGTCAGCAATTTCTCAAAAAACTGTTCATTTAAAAAACCTTGGACATGATGTCAACTTTTTATTCTAAGAAACTGAATCCAGAGTCACGATGCGTGACCCCCTTCCCCCGGTCTTCTCACTAGCATTAATTTTTCTAAAAAAATAAAGATATTAAGTCATTTTTTCAAGAAACATCAACATAATTTCCATTTTTCGAAAAATTTTAAATTGGCCAGTTGCTGATGAGAAATAAATTACCAATGAGAATATTATAGCAAGAATGATAACAGAATTCATAATGAAATGTTGAGATTTTAACCACTTACAGATAATAATAAAATTAACTGAAGTGTTGAGAAATAAATTCGGTATCTTCATTTCAAAAATTACTCAAAAATAAACAATTTTTTTCGACTATTGAACATTTTTATCGAACAGTCTTGTCAATATTAAAATTCTTTCATCAACTATCCAAAGTTAAAAATTGTTAAATTTTCTGGAGAAACAATTAATTAAAAAAATTTTTTGCCTGGACTTGATTTTTTTCATTGAAAAAATCACCTACAAATTGTAAGTTACCTAAATATTCGATTTCCTCCCCATCCTCTTCCGAGAAAAAAAATAACTCTCTTAATGAGGTCATCATTCGTATTTCGAATGAGATCTTCAGTTCAACTATTTGATAAAGGAAGTATACGAGCGGCACCGATTTTAGCAAAAAAAAAAAAAAAAACCGTAAAAAGCATAATTTGTTTCCCAACAGCGTTAACATACTTACTACATAGGTACAATAAAGTACATACCTATGTGCAATTTGTCAGCCCATATTTTTACATACCTATTTAAATTTAAATACGTACTTCTCATATTTTTCATTTTTAATTAACACATGTTTTACCATAAGCAGACATCATTAGTAGCTTAGTGCATTTTTTGTCTGTTTTTACATATTTTACGTATCAAAAAAATGTATGAAAAAGGGGACCATACGAGTTTTCAGTTTTCATCACCACATTAGGTAATTTTTTCAACATAAATTTGCTCCAAATTAACAAGAATTTTTATCTAGATACATTTTTAAGAAATGTATAAAGCTCAATCAGTCCTTTTCAACAACCTGTCAGAATTTCGATTCTGCATATTTAGTATACTTGGACTATTTTTTTTTTTAGGTATGCATAATTTATAGGTACCTACGTATATTTTCCAGCAGTAGGTATAATTGAACAAAAAAATGGCAAAGTATGTGAGAAATCTTGATCCAAGGTTTTTTTGGCTTAATTAACTCAGGACACTGCCTAGACCGAACAATACGAAAAGACTTGCTCCCTTCCAAAGGCTCCAAAAGGAAGGGGGGCTGAGCCTCCTCCAAAATGGTTTTTTGTGTATAATCCAACGAAAACGTCATTAATTGTGAATAAAACACAAAATTCGTACATTTATCGATGTTTTTCATCAAAAAGAGGTACCTCACCCCAGAGAATCGTGATTCGGGTCACGACTAACTTAGAAAATGGATTCTGGAAGTTAAAAAACATGTGTTTTGATACCTCACTTGATAACTTTGAAAAATCTTTAATTTAGTCCCTCCCCACCACCTCTTCTATGAGCCTTTTTTGGGGTTTTCGATAAAATGACATCAGAAACGGCCTCTGTGGGTGAAAAAACATGAATTTTTTCCCCGCTAAATATTGCTGGGGGCTCATTCCATGGTGTGACGTGTCGTTTGTTGGGATTTGAGGACGCAGAGTTCGAATATTTGCTTATTTTTGGGATTCGATCCTTTTGTGCACCCGTAGCCCCTATTTTTGAAAAAAACATTGATTTTTTTAAATTTTTTAGTAATTTTTGAGTGAATGTGGGGCGCGGGGGAGGCGGATCGGGAAAGTAAGTTGATATTCAAGCTCAGCACCCTCGAATTAATAGAAATCAATGACACATGCTATTTCCATTTTTTGCATGTGTTTTTTCAAAAATGGAGGCTAGGGGTGCACAAAAGGGTCTAATCCCAAAAATAAGCAAATATTCGAACTCAACGCCCTCAAAAACCCAACAAACGACACGTCACACGTGATTTTCATCATTTTGAATTTTGACCTCATCAAGGGGGCTGATAGGGGGGTTCAGTGGGGTCGGATGAAAAAACTGAGCACATATTCGAACTCAGCGCCTTCGAATTAGTAGAAATCAATGTATGACTTCACTTTTTACATTTTTTTGAATTTTGATCAAAATTGAGGACCCCTGTGCCCCCCAGGGGTATTGAGATCCTATCTTGAAAAGTAATTAGTTGAAAAATAAATAGAAAGTTCTCTTCGTAGTAATTTTTCAGATTTTTAAATGGGGGCCCTCATGTTTTGTACTTATCATGAAAGTTGAGCTTTCATCACAAAAGTTCAACTTTAAACTTTTCAAAATGTGATTATCAATTTTCAATGTCCTTTCCATTCTCTACAAAACCGCATGAACACATTCATCTTGGACCTACCCGATCTCGAGATATGCGCCCTCAAAGTTGAGCCATTTCGCAAAAAATCCCAATTATACGAAAATTACAAGAGCCACCTCCTGCCTCCTGAAGGATTAGGATCGGAATGACGGCTATTCCTTCATTATACCATCGAGGGGAACTCGTAAAAAATTTTTGAGCGAAATTTAAAGACCCAAGGTCAAAACCTGGTCGAGTTGACATGGAATGAGCCTGGTATAATTTTTCCTCTCGACCTCTTCACCTCACCTCTGTGAGTCTAATGTGAGATCAGAGTCAGAATGATCTCAGGAATGAATTTTGAAGCTCTGAATCCCCTCTGAAACCAAATCTATATTTTCTCCCCGAAAAATCCAAGTATTTGAAATATTTCGATCAAATGTTTGATTCCTTTCAGTCACGCTTTGTAATCACCTTTGGCCCACCCCCTCTCCCCGGGGAAGCTAAAATTTAAAAAAAATAGATTTTTCGACTCCAAATACTACAAATAAATCGAATTCCCGTAGATTAATGCTGTGTAGGACTAGTTATAATACAAAAAAACTCATTTTGAAGGATTCAACTCCCCCTTCCCAAATATCAGAGGGAGGGAGAAAAGGGAAGCGAGAGCGAAGCTATGAGAAAATTGGATTTTTAATGTTCCAAGAAGACATTTTTTCACGTATATTTTTGATCTCATGGGGGGGGGGGTCCCGAACTTCTGGACCCCCCTTGGCTACGTTACTGGAATTTATGAAGGGCTCCACAAGAGAGCAAAAAACTGGACTCATAGGAACCTTTACCTACAAATTGTGCCTTAGGTACATATTTTAATCAAAATTCGTCCAAGTAGTAGTTCCATTAGAACCAACGAGAGATGGGTAGGGGCTTAGAAGGAGCAGTTTCACCGAACTCGTTTTTTCTGAAAAACAAGTAAGGGCCCGAAATTCCAATTTTGCATTTAATTTTGAGAAAATATGACGTAAGAGGACAAAAAAATGTATTTCAGAATTTTTTACATGGAAATCTTGTCATGTTGTTTGGTGTAGTGTTCTGAGTCGATTAAGCCAAAAAAACCTTGGATGGGAAATCTTACTATTTTTATGTCTAAATTCACTTTACTACGATCTGTTTTTTTGCAGTGATAATAATTCATAATAATGCACTTTGCATCGCTGATAATTTTCATACGTACCAATTACAACGTGCATATTACATTGCATCAATTTTCTAACAATTTCTTTGCCAATTCCTCTAGCACCTCCTGTAACTACGGCTATATAATTGGATTTATCTTTCAATTCTGAAAATAAAGTAGAAAAAAAATGAAAATATTAATGAAGCGTAATGATACCAACACAATAATGCCTACGATAAAATATGCACAATTATCAGGTCGGATGTGCCAATATTGCAGAAAATTTCATTTTTAAATACAGATATAGGTACCTAGATAAGATAACAACGAGTCACTCATTCGAAAATATTTATTATATAAAAAAAAAATACAACTTCATAGCTCACGAATCAGATACCTACGTAAGGAGGAGTTTAAAAATTAATATACCGAAACTGTTCTCACTTCGAATCCGGTTCTTTTTAAAAATAACCATCAGTTTACCTAGTAATGCAAATTATCGGCTGCTTGTTAACATAAATACATTGATATAGTACCTGTACAAGACAGAGGTCATAATTATATTTGAATGTTCGTATAAATTGGTACCAGACTACAATTCCACTCGAATGTTAATTAAATTAGGTATTATTAAATGCACGCCTGTTGGATATATCTGGAACAATAATTTACAACTTCAGACAACTTGGCCAGCACATTATGTAGACAAGTACAGAAAATTTTCCCTTTTTGATAATTAAGTAAGTACATATTCGACTACAGACAATATGGTCAGTTGGTCACTGGTATAGATATAGATATTAGGCAAGTACATGAATATTGACTTATTTTCTTCATCTCTGTCACCGTCTATATTTTCGATTTGAAAGCTTAAAGTTGCAATGGCATTGGAGCATTGAACCATTTTTCAAAACTTCTTTGAAAAATCACAAAGTATGGAAAAAAGTTTTAAAAGAAAGAAGCACTACAATGGAAACCAATCATTTTCCAATATAAAATTTTACTTTTAAAGAGTCTGGAAAAGAGGTTCTTAACTAATTCTGAAAATTGAAATAATTTATACTAAATTTGAGAGCGAAAATTTTTATTTTCTGTTTCGACAGGAAAAAGTTTTCCATTCATAGCTAATAAAGAAAATGTTTTTTAATTGGAATTCTTTCGAAGAAACATTTTTTATTGGTTTGGGGAGGGGAAAAATGAAACACCAGTGAATAGATTAGAATTGATTCCCTGCATTACCCTCTATATGAAACAGCCGGGAAGCACGGACCGGCAACGCAGCAGTAGTAGTCCTATTTTAGCGTTGCGTTATATGGCGCTCGCGATATTTTTCCTTATATCTCAAAATTTTGAGTGAGCACATAGGTGTTTGAGGCATGAAAAATTATCTACTTTTCACGGGCTACAACGTGGTTTTTGTTCCAAAGCTCTATCCTCAACCGATCAAAAGTTATAAAAGTTTGAAGCTTAAAAAATTTCATGTTCGACTTTTCAAATTGAAATTACTCAAAATTTTGAGTGAGCACATAGGTGTTTGAGACATGGAAAATGATCTACTCTTCACTGGCTACAACCGCGTTTTTTTCCCAAAGCTCTAGCTCAAACCGATCAAAAGTTGCGAAAGCTCGAACTTTGAGCTTTTACAACTTTTGATCGGTTTGAGCTAGAGCTTTGGGAAAAAAACGCGGTTGTAGCCAGTGAAGAGTAGATCATTTTCCATGTCTCAAACACCTATGTGCTCACTCAAAATTTTGAGTAATTTCAATTTGAAAAGTCGAACATGAAATTTTTTAAGCTTCAAACTTTTATAACTTTTGATCGGTTGAGGATAGAGCTTTGGAACAAAAACCACGTTGTAGCCCGTGAAAAGTAGATAATTTTTCATGTCTCAAACACCTATGTGCTCACTCAAAATTTTGAGATATAAGGAAAAATATCGCGCGCGTCATATAACACAACGCTAAAATAGGACCACTAGTCTCAATTTTTGCGATGTTGCCGGTTCATGCTTCCCGGCTGTATCATATAGAGGGTAATGTTCCCTGAAATGAAATTTTAGTTGGAAAATTTTTCCAAAATGTAGTACAAAAAAGTTAAATTGAAAAATTTTTCTATTTAATAGAATAATTGAAAATTTTCTGTTCAGGTACATTAAATCGCCATAGAAATTTTCCTATCTAGATTTTAAAAATTCAAAAAAGAAACAACTCTCATTACATTTCAGTCAAAAATTAAAACAATAAAAAAATTCCTCATAAAATTTTAACAAAAATTTAGGGAAAAAATCAAATTTTATCAGAAAAATTTATCATAGAATTTATTGTAAAACTGGAGAAAAATTAATGCTTGAAATTTCAGTAAAAAATAAATATTAAAATTTCAATCAAGTTGAGAAAATTTTTTCGCTGGATTTCGGTTTAGAAAAATTGTTATAATTTTGATTTTTTAAAAACAGAATCTAAAAACGTTCATTTTTTCAATTAAAATTCCGCGATGAATTTTTCTATTCAGGTGCTAATTTTTTCCTATAATTTCGTTTGAAATTTCATGTTTTTCTGATTGATATCCATCAGGTAACGTATGTATTACGATTTCAGGTATTTCATTATCTAGTGTTTAAATTTAATTATTACCTATTGAAATAAGATGAGGATTTTTTTCCATCAGAGATTTCATTCAGTTCTGTCAAAAATTTTGCACACCTAAAATGTTTTCTTGAAATTTCAGTTTTTTAACTGAAATTGTTATGAAGATTTTCCCAAATTGAATACTTAAATTTCAATTTTTTCTGATGAAATTTTGCTCTTTTTGGCTGAATTTATTTTCCTTTTTGAATAAATTTGGAAGAAAAATTTTGAGATCATTGAGGGAATTTTTTTCTCAAAATTGAATTTCTTTACTATAGTGAAATAGGAAAAATTTTCTGAATGTAATTTTTTCTGCCTGAAATCTTGTGAAAATGGGTTTTTAACTTCTACTCTTTTTTTTCTAGGACTGATGCGGAAATCTAATGGAATTCTTTTCCTCCTGATATCGTAGTTTTTTCCTTTCTAAATTTGAATCTTTCTGCTGAAATCAAATGGGAAATGTTTTTCAACTGTTTCACTTTCCTAATGTTGAATCTAATGGGAAACTTTTCCTAATCAAAATTCGTTTTCCCTCCAAAACGATAATTTCTTAAAATTTTGATCATATTTTTCTCGATTGGAATCCAAATGAAAAATTTTGTTATACTTATTTAAAAAAATTTCAATTAAAATTTTCTTCTTGTCTGAAATCTGTCAATTGTTTCTCGATATTTCGGCGCTTTGCACCGATAATTTTTTTTAAAGAATTTTTTTCCTCACCAGATTTGAAAATTTTGGTTGAAATTAGATGAAAAAATTTTCTAATTGAAAGTTATCATCTAAAATTTTTCGTAACATGTTTTTTTTTTAAATTTCAGATTTTTTAACCCAAATCCAGGGAGAAAGTTTATCACTTGAATTTGGGCAATTTTTCAATTTAGAATACTTATAGGCAAAAATTGCAATATTAAAAAATGTATTGTTTTTTACCAGCTTTGAATTTTTTCTGTTGAAATCAAAAGCAATATTTTGCCAATCGACATTTTTTTCTGACTGAAATCTTTTATAGAAAAATCAAGATTTCAGAAGAAAAGTTTTCTTATCAATAATTAAGTATACCTATTTGTGGTGAGAGAAATTTTTTTTATGGATTTTGGTAGGTACCTTTGAAATAAAATACTTGATAAATTCAATTTCAAGATTCGTCGAAGAGATATACGACACAAATAATAATATAAAAATACCCTGTGTCACGGGGGGGGGGGCATTTTCTTGGACAAAAAAATCAAAAAAATACTTCCAACCACCAAAATAGTAAAAAGTGAAAAAAGGTGTGAAAAACTGAAAAAAATCGATAAAAAATGTATTTTTCAATATCTTTTGATAAAATTTTAACAATTATTATTATCTACTATTTAAGTATCGTATGCTCACCGTTTATCTTTTTCATGAACAGAGGACAACACTGTGTGCTCGAAATTCACTATTTATATTTTTACATTTTTAAATCCAATGAACGACCTGTGACGAGGTGAGGATACCAATAATTCGAAAAAATTGGTTTGAGGATCGTATCATTCCCCCCTTCGCATCCTTAAAGAGGTCTCAAGTAAGGTGGACAGAAAAATCAAAAATTTTGATTTTTGAAAAGATACCCCATGCGAAAGTTGTAGGCTGGAGAAACTTGAGAAAATAATTTAAAAAAATTCAAAATCGTTTCATATCTTCCGATTGCGCAAGAGCCTTCAATTCTTCAAAAATTGCCAAAAATTCAAAATTTCGAAAATTTTGAAAAAAAATTTTTAGACCTTATTTAGCGACTATCTAGACCAAAAAGCGTTACTTTTTTGAAAATCGGTGTTTTAAAACTTTAAAAAAATTTTCTTCGTAGGTGAAAAAATAGAAGGAATTTAAACCAGCTATAAAACATGGGTTCTTTCAAAAAATTGTGCGTTTTGATTTAGATAGTCACAAAATAAACTCTAAAATTGAATTTTAATAAATTTTGATTTTTTGCAATTTTCTGAAATTTTTAAAAGTATGGAATTTTTGGCAATTTCAGATGTGAGTCGAATTTGAATTTTTTTTCATTTTTCTAGTCTCCTCAGCCAATAACTTTTATGCGAGGTATCTTTTCAAAAATCAAAAATTCTGGTTTTTCGGCCCACCGTAGCCTCAAGTGCAAGAAATTAAGAAAATCTGATTTCTTTCTTTTTAACGTTTCCAAATTAATTAGGTATGGATTTGGTGCCTTTTTCGGGAAGAAGTAAAAAACTTAGGAAAAATGTGGTGAACGATTTTCAAATGAGGTAGTTCAGGATCATACTTAAATATTCTTTCAGAAAACACTAAAAATACCTAAGGTATCTGTCTATTTTTCTCCTCATTGCAAAAATTACCTCAACCAATAATTTCAAGACAACATGAATTGTTCGAATACGTGCCATGAATCGAATATCGAATAATTCATTATTTCAAAGTTCTCGTGCCAATTCGCAAGATTTGCTATAAAATTCTCAAAATTTTATTTTTTCAAAGTTAAAAAAGTCGATTACGAAACGAATGACTCAGAATTTAATCTAAAATTCCAGATGTTACCCAGACCATGATGGTAATAATTCAAAAATTCAACGATGTTTCAAAAAATATCATTTTTTAGATCATTAAAATTACATTTTGTTTGCATCATCCATCCATACATTAAAATTCTTCTCTTCACTTTACCTTTATTACTCGAACCTAATTTTATTTTACTGTTATTACAAATTTGGCACTTATTTTTAATGTAGGTAAGTACATTACAAACCTACATTTTGTATTTACTCGCCGATTGTGTAATTCTTTTAATAATTCGCTTCAATTTAGCATGGCTTAAGGATAAAATGTTTATAGCCATGAGAACGTGACGATAAATGACAAACAAAGCAAGTAGAAAACATCAAGAAGACGAATTATATCGAATTTTTTTTGATAAAATGAAAAAAAAACGACGATTCATTCCTCCATTTAAATTTTTAATTTTTTTTCACGATGAATAATTACTTTATAATGGATCGTCGAAGGTGTTCATTATCTTCGCAGAAATGTTTGACAAATCGTTTTTTTTTTCTTTTAGGAGCCTAGATAACAGCATCTCTCACCTTGTTCTGAGCATACTCAGGAGTCAGGACAAGGTCGTTCAGTTTAGAACGTTTTAACCTTCCAATATCCAGTTAAATATTTTAATTTTTGTCCAGCGTACAAATAGATTAATTCATCTAATATCATCAAAATGCAAAAATTCCAATTTCTCAACATCGATATAATTTTCCACTCGATCGAGTAATTAAATTAATAACTACGCAGACACATTAAATCTCTCACTCAGATACGCACAAAATCTCATCGAGAAACGAACCAAATATACGTTCATCGAAACGACGTTCATTAATAAAATTAACGCGTCCGATTTAATTACTTATCACGTTTAATTTCAGATACAAGTTCAATGTCATCGTAATCGTGTCATAATTTGGATTTTGAACCCATAATTCAACATTTAATACACCTACATCTCATTCTACCCATTTATCATTCTGCAATAAACCACCTAAAGAATCCGATCTTACGAATTTTTTATTGGTAAAAATCGATCAGCCAATGTAGATAAAATGTTTTCTGTTCATAGCCCAGTGCAATTAGACAAAAAAATTCCAAAGTACGAGAATAATTCCGATCTAAGTTTTTTTTGGCTTAATTGATCCAGGACACTGTACCAAACAATATGGTAAAACGTAAAACTTCCTGGTACCCAAGGGATGCCGGAAACCCCTGAAGGGGGGTTGAACCCCTTCAAAATGAGTTTTTTGCTTATAACTCGGAAAAAACGCAATTTTTTCAAAAATTAGTTATGTACAATATTAATCTACGTTAAATTTTCTACAAAATAGCTCTCTTCACTTTTTTGTGCAAAACGCAAACTATGCCCACAAACGCCCCTGCAAAAAAAAATCTAGTACAGGAAAACAATCGTAGTGACATGGCGACTTTAAAATTGCGCCAATATTTTCACAATTGAAAATCGGAAAAATGATCTAACGTGGTAGCGAACTAGCGATACAACACGATATTAGTGCATTCATCTATGTTTTTTATTAGAAGGAAGGAGGGGGTAATCCGGTCCCAGGGGATTGTAGTTGGGGTTATGAGCGAAATAACCCGAGACATGGTTCTAGGGGTCAAAAAACATGCATTTTGACACCCCACTTGACAATTTGGAAAAATGTCATATTTGGCCCCTCCCCAATACTTCCCCCCCTTTGTGATTTTTTGATGAAATTACACCGGAAACGGACTCCACGAGTGAAAAAACATGGATTTTGACACCACACTCGATATTTTCAAGAAATTTTTTCACCTCGACTCTCCCCCTCGCCACTTTGGGGTTTGGTTCAAGTTTGAGGTCAAAATGATCCCAAAAATGGATTCAGAAGCTTCTGAATAGCCTCTGGAATCAAATTTTAATTTTTTTCCTCTGTAAAATCTGTTTGTAATACATTCATCAAATTTTGCTCGTTTTTTTTCCTTCAGTCACACTTGTAATCACCTTTGGTTCGCCCCCATCGGGGGGGGGGGGGCGAGAAAATGAAAAATAGCATTTTCGAACCGAAATACTGCAAGAAATAAAATTCTGGAAACCAGAAAGTTTTATGTTTATTTTTATAGTTTTGGCGCAATTTTAAAGTCGCCATGTCACTACGACTGTTTTCCTGTACTAGGTTTTTTTTTTGCAGGGGCGTTTGTGGGCCTAGTTTGCGTTTTGCACAAAAAAATCAAGAGAGCTATTTTGTAGAAAATTTAACGTAGATTAATATTGTACATAACTAATTTTTTGAAAAATGACGTTTTTTCCGAGTTATAAGCAAAAAACCAATTTTGAGGGGGTTCAACCGCCCCTCAGGAATTTCCGGCACCTCTTGAGGACCAAGAAGTCTTACCATATTTTTTTGGTACAGTATTCTGAATCAATTAAGCCAAAAACCCCTTGGATCGAATTATTCCTGTATTTTTGTTTAATTGCACTGGGCCTGGGCTATCAGGAATCTTCATGACGCGACGTGAGTCGAGACAGACTGACCAATGACTAATCGCCCCAGTCATCTAGTCTCTCTGTCTGGTTGGAAAGTTGAATTTTATTTATTATCTATCGATACGAATACAGCATCCGATGATGCAAGTAAACTAGAAAGATTTCGACTAGTTCATGGACTCGTAGGGAACTATGCAACAGGTCAACGAGACTGGTAGACCGGTTTCGATGACCATATTCGAAGCATAGCACAATGTAACGGTAAGCCAGATGCTAATATGCATTAGAATGACGATTTATTCTTTATTTCCAAATCAAATGGTAGCAATGGTCATTTTGAATTGCTCAGTGATGAAATATAAATTAATATTTCGTCATAAATCGAATGCTGGTGGATTTTTATTATTTATAGTCGACGAATAATCAATTTTTAGAAATAGATAGGTACCTATTTAATTTCAGTGAATTGATGATGATGTGGAAGTAAATTGAAAATTTATTTGTGAATCGAGTAGGTACCTAGCTGAATAATTTTGCCACAGTTTAACGCTTCGAATCCCCATTTTCTCATATTTTTAAAATTAAAATTAAATCTAACTTGAGTCAATTTATAGAATGGGTAATTCTTACCCATGGAAAAATACACAAAAATATTGTAAAAAAATCAAATTTCACGATCCATAAACTACAAAGCTACATTATTTAAACATAAAAATAACTCTAATTCTGACAATTCCATACCCATCAAAAACGACGATATTATCTAAATTAATAATTCAGCAATTACGAGAATACCAGACGAGGCACACGTATAGTAAAAAGACACGTCATATTATGTACCCTGGATACAAGTTCATTCGAGAATATGTAAGTATAAAACTATTAAACTTCGTTGATATATTGAATTTGAATTGTACTTACCCACGTGATTATTTTTACTATAGAGAAAATCGTGTATGATGCCTTTCGCTCCCAAGACATAATAGAGCAAGATGTATTTGATTTTATTTAACATATGTATCAGCATAATTAAAACTCGAAACGAAATCTTTCGCAGGTAATAACGTTAACTATTATTTATAAAACGACAACTCGACTATGTATTCGAATGGTTAAACACGACTAATTTCACTTTTATAGAACCGAACTTACGAACCCATCCACTTTCTCTGCGGAATGTAAACAAAATGGTGCGAAGAATCTATGTTGTAGGCGCTTTCGCGGTATCACGAGGAGTAAGTGCGCGCGCAAATCGAGCAGTGTTGCACGCCGGAAATACGTCGAATTGTAATTCGGAATTTGGAACGTTCGGAGATGAAATTTTGCTTACGTACATTTTAAATTCCCCTGTTGAAATATTTTTTAAAAGTAAAAATTCAATTCAGAACATTTTTTTTGGCTACATTTTTGCTCATGTCATAATGGCAAAAAAATTCTACGAAAACATTAATTTTTTACATAGTAGAGTACACAATTTTTCCATCTCTCTGGGTATGTTTTATTAATTTTTTCATTAAAAAATTTCAGTTATTTCTTATTTAAAAGATTTTAAAATTATTCCAGTTTTCTGCAAAATTATTCATTTTTTTGAAATTCTTCAAGTCCAGTATTTTGAAAGATTTTGAATTTGTTTTCGAAAAGTTTCAAATTTTTAAAATTTAAAGTCGAGTTATTGAAAAATCTGCCATATTTTGGAAAACATGTAATTTTTTAGAATTTAAGACTTAATTTTTCAGAAAACTATCAATAGCTCAAAAAACTGTTGATTTTTTAGAAAGTCATCAGTTTTCCTAAAAAATTTAATTCTTTGAAATTTCTTTATTTTCCAAAAAAATTCAATTGAAAAAACTCAATTTCCTGAAAAACCGAAACTTTTAGAAAATTTTTATTTTTTAGAAAGCTATTTTTTTAATGTCATCTTTTGTGACAATGTTGAATTTAAAAAAAAATTGCAAGTAAAATTTCTGAATAACTGCTACTTTTCTGGAAAATTTTCAATTTTTCCAGATAGTTTAATATTTTAGTAAATGTCATAATTTTCTCGACAAATTAAAATTTTCAAACCCTTTCAAATTGTGCGAAAAAATTTCAATTTTTCGAAACTTTCGATTTTCTAAAAAAATTTATTTTCCCAAAAAGCTTTTAATTTTTGAATATAACCTTTCAATAAAGTACCTAAAAAAAGTTCAATTTCTTAAAAAAACTTTTAGCCCAGGAAAAATAGCATCGAAACATTGGTTAAAAAAGAAAAAAATGTTAATCGCGATTTTATTGCTGAAAAAGCTTCTATATGATGTCCAGAGTCTGTGATAAATTCGCACCGCCCGTACCCCTATTGCTTTTTGAGGGGGGTAGACCCCTTATGGGGGAGAAAATTGTTTTGCACCGATTCCGCTCAAATTCGCGTGGAGGGTTATGTAGGTGTAGAAGTATTCCCCAAAAAAATTTCAGCTCCCCCCGACCTCAGGGGGCTGAGCCAGCGCTTCCCAAAGTTGGACATTTTTGACTAAAATGCCAAAAAAACGAGTTTTTCAAGTATAAAATCACCCCAAAATTTCAACTTCGAAAAATTTCATGTTTTCTGTATACATTTTGAGATGACGAATCCGACTAGCCCATCAACTCTTTCATTTGGAGTGTTTAACCCCGCGTACGGCCCATTCGAAAGTATACAGATCGTGGTTTTGGAGGTCATTTTTTTGGTGAAAAAAACACGATCTATGTACTTTCGAATGGGCCGTACGGAGGGTTAAAAACCCCAAATGAAAGAGTTGATGGGCTAGTCGGATTCGTCATCTCAAAATGTATACAGAAAACATGAAATTTTTCGAAGTTGAAATTTTGGGGTGATTTTATACTTAAAAAACTCGTTTTTTTGGCATTTTAGTCAAAAATGTCCAACTTTGGGAAGCGCTGGCTCAGCCCCCTGAGGTCGGGGGGAGCTGAAATTTTTTTGGGGAATACTTCTACACCTACATAACCCTCCACGCGAATTTGAGCGGAATCGGTGCAAAACAATTTTCTCCCCCATAAGGGGTCTACCCCCCTCAAAAAGCAATAGGGGTGCGGGCGGTGCGAATTTATCACAGACTCTGAACATCATATAGAAGCTTTTTCAGCAATAAAATCACGATTAACATTTTTTTCTTTTTTCAAAGTACATTTCTCTTGGGCTATTTCAATGTTTTCAATTTTTGACAAAACTTTTATTTTTTTTTCTAGAAAATTTTTAATTTTTTAAAAAACCCTTCAATTTTTTTTTAAAACAAACTTTCGATTTGCCGGAAATTCCTTCAATTTTTTCAACAATTTTTATTTTACCGAAAAACTCAATTTTCTAGAAAGCTTTCAATTTTCTGGAAAACTTTCCATTCTTCAGAAAACTTTTAATAAGTAGTTTTAATTTGCCAAAAAAATTTCAAATTTCTGTAAAAGTTCCATTTTTCAAACAGCTTTCAAGTTTTTCAAGTACTTTTTAAAAATTATTTTCACGCCCTACATAGGTATACAGTAACCATAGAATAATCTTACTCTGCATTTGCAGCAACTAAGGCTATAGGCGCTAAACAGTTCAAAATTTGAAAAAAATGTCAGATTATTGCAATTGAATTTTTCAATATTTTAATGACTTTTGGTCTTTTGCAAAATTGTTACCTAATTTTTTTTATACATTTATTCAAGTTCTGATAACTTTTTTAAGAAATCATATTTTTGTGAACCTTTTGATAAATTTTCCATTTGCTAAACACCTTTTTTTGGAAAACTTCTGAGTTTCCAAAAAAATCTCAATTTTAAAAATAATTCTCACTTTATAGAAAAAATCAATTTAAAAAAATTAGGTTTTTTTGCAGAATTTCTATTTCTTTTTAAAATTTTCAAGTTTTTGATGAAACGATTCGTGATTATCGACCTCGAATCAGTCGAAAACGACGTGAAAAATTTCAAAATTCGCCAATTCCAATATTGGAATTTTCACATCAGCACCTGCAGTTATGAAACCTCGAGAAATATTATTCGCACCATGGCAGGAATGATTTATTTGTGAACAGCTACTTCGAATCTTCCCATCAACGATATTTCAACTCTTTTCCATACCGTCTTGCACAGCTAAATCAATTTTTCGAAGAAAAGATGAACAACATCTCAAGAACAAAGGTCCGGTGCCGAAAATGGACACCAGATTCGAAATCAACGACCTCAAATTAGTCAAAAACGACCTTTAGATCGATATTACAGCTCAAATTAAAAATTTCATCTTTGTCCCTTCAATTTATATGGATAGACAACTTATTTGTCATGCCAGAATTTTGATTTGACCGAATTTTGACACGAAAAAGTATAAATTTCATTAGGAAAATATAACATACAAAAAGGTCTCCAACTCCTAATATCGAAATCTTTGAATTTTTAAAACCCCTTTTATTGAATAAAAAAAATAAATGAAGGGTCCTAGGGCATGTTTTCGGGCCCGTAAAATCCATTTCCGGCATTAGTTTCTTCCAAAAAAGCGTTATTTTTAAAAAAACGTAGATTTTCAATCTCAATTGCGATTTATTCCGGAAATTTGGCAACCCTACCGGAAGATAATTACAAATTCGTAATCAGCGACCTTTAATTAGTCATATTTGACTTCAAGTACGATCGTTTGCCTTAAAAGATAGCGAAATCATAGGTTTTTAAAAAATCCAATTTTGCGCCTGCAAATATACAGATATGCAACACGTTTGATTGAAAAACTATTTGGCCGAGTTTCAACTCTGAAAATCTCCAATTTTACTAGGAAAATAGAAGTTATTGAGAGATCTCCAACTTCTAATATGAAAATCTTTGAAATTTTTTAAACCCTTTTTACCGAATGAAAAAATGTACAGGGTCCTAGGATATGTTTTCGAACTCGTAGAATCCATTTCCGGCCTTAGTTTTCCCTCATCATGTTTTTTTTTTTTTTTTTTAAAGAAAAATTAGATTTTATGGTGAAACTGCTGTTTATTTCGGGTAGTAGGCAACCCTGCGAAAAAATAAATAATTAGCAATCAACATTTCGGAAAAAAAAAATCACCACCGATAATTTTAAATTTTTGTATTCAAGTTCTACAAGTTATTACAAAAAAATGCCATAAATTCGTAAAAAATAGAAACTTTAAAATAATTTAACGTTTTTACACACTTGGTAGTTAAATAACAAAAAAATTCGTACATGAAAAAAATACACGTTACAAATAAATATCACATTTTTGGCTTCTTATTCTCTAAATACAAATGATATTTCGTAACAATAAATTATAGAAAAAAAGATTTCAAAAAAATTCGAAGGAAGTTGACTACGTCAAAATTCACAGTAAAACGTTAAATACACGAGGATATATTTTAAATGCAATTCAATTTGCATGTAGAAATCAATACAATGCATACGTCGAAGAAACAAGCATATTCAGTCTTATAAAAACGAGAGAGAAAAAAAAGATAGATACTTATTATAAATAGAAAAAAAAGAACCAACAGAAAATTTTTTAAACTTTTTTCCTTCATCAATCTTAAACTCTAATTAAATTTTTCAAACAAGATAGTAGAAAAAAATTTGTTCGAGTTTTTGTATTAGTATTAATAATCGAGTCTTTTTTTAAATAGGTATAGTATTATTTTTAGGAATGGATTTTTTATGTAATATAAAAAAATTACATATCACAACGAATCATCATCATAATTATGGTAACCTAAATTCGCGAAAATTACATTTTATGTACAATATTGATATAGTATTGATAAACGCATCGACACGATGAAAATTAAATACTCACTGGACATAAAAAAATTTCGATTCGTTTGTATAAAACTACGTACGCAAACATTGTCACTGGTAATTGAAATAAAAATTAATTATAACTAAGCACCTTGACGAAGGCATCTACTTCACTGCTTCCTTAAAAATTAAATTTAATATCGAGGTAATCAGAATCGCACATTTCGATTAATTTTGTAAATTTTCGCCCATTCATCAACGTCCCAGGTACTCGAACCTTTTTTTTAACGTTTCGATTTATTGTCAAATTTTAAGCTCTTTGAAAAAAACCCACCAGGTCTGACAATTCTGCTTACCTCGAATTTTGTGAAGGGTTCTTAAATCTAGAAGGAAAGCTCGATTAAATCTTTTTCAACAAACGAAGAAAAAGTTGAATAAATAAATTCGCACGGATGTACGACGTCAATGTGCTGGCATATCGGAGTCTTCGATATCGCATACGTTTGTCGAGAGATCACTCTGGCTCGGGTAGCCAGCGGAATGTGGAAAACCGTATGGAATAACATCGTCGTCGTCGCTTCGATATGACATAAACGTACCGTCTTCCAAATTTTCTAATTCTGTAATCAAATCATTCGTAAATCAAATTCCGGCTCGAGTGGAAAAATAAAGGTACAAAAAATCTATCAAATTACCAGGAATGTTTATATTATTCGATTCGTTACTTTCATCGCTATGACTACTCGATGAATCAGGAACTTCGCTACCTGGTACTTCGGTAATATTCGGTAATGGGTTCTGACTGCGTCGAACCCAATCTGAACAATCCCAGTGGTAACCTAAATCAGAATACAAAGATTTGATTATTATGTGACCCAAGTTGCTGATAATTAATCAGGTCATATTTTAATATAAATACAGAAGCAATGAGATCCTAATTTAAAACAAGTTCAAAATCGTATTTTCTCTTCTAATTTTATAAAAATTGTTAAAAATGTTAAAATGTTGATGAAATTTGCAAAATTATTTGAAAAATGTTCAAAATACGAGTAAAATGGTTAAATTCCCTTCCAAACTTCGATTTAAAAAAACATTGCAATGTCTGGTATTGAATTATTTTTCAATTTCCTTCCTTTAGGGGGAGAGGAGGGGATTCAAAAATTAAGAAACCGACTACAAATTACAATTTTGCATTCAATTTTCATATTCAATAGTGTTTTACCTTTGAATCTTAGAAAACGAGTTTTTGAATTTTTTCAGGGGGCCCAAAATTGGTCTTTTGAAAAATTAGTACAGCCAATATTCATGAATTAGAAATTCAACCTTAAATTTGGGCCCCTGCCGCAAGAATATATTGAAAAATAATGTATTATCGTAAATCACAGTTGAAAAAATAAATAATAAAAAAAGAAGTCAAAAATTAAATTTAGGGATAATGGTGCAAAAGTTGATCAGAGTACAAATTTTGATAAAATAGACAACTTTTTAGTACCAGCATAGAACGTAGAAAAATTACCTCTCCCCTCCCTATTTTCAAAAAAGATCAACCAAAAAATTCCCCCCTTTTTATTTTGATTCTTATAAATTATTATACCCACTTCAAAAAAAATTGAACTGTCATATCCAAAAATTAAAGAATTTTTCAACTTGAGGACCCCAATTGGAAATTTTTGAGAGCTAAGTTCAAATGGCACAATTTCGGAGGCTTCAAGTTCTTGTTGGCCTCTAGTCCAATCGGTCCTTATAGACGTTTTTCTTTCGAAAAAATCATTGAAATTTCCATAAAAATCGTTAAAAGTACACGAATCAATAAAATTACATCGAATCATTTCGAAAGTTTCTGAAAAAGAATTAAAAATTGAAGAAATGCCCGATTTCTATGAAAATTGCACAAAAAAAAATCGATCATATTTCATCAAGAACACGTAAATTTTCTCAAAAATTTCTCAATAAATTATAAAAAAATAAATAGTGAAAAAATTATTGAATTTTTCATGAAAACTGGCTGAAAATAACGTATCATTTTTTTATATTCCAATTATTTTTTCAAACTTTTTGAGTTCCTACTAATTTTTGATACAATTTAAAAAATTTTCAATACGTTTTGAATATCTTTTTAAGCAATTTTGACAGTTTTTAGATGTTTTTGATGATATAATTTTACCAATACGAGAACAATATTTAAAAACTTTTACAAATGTATGTCTACAAATAATTAAACGATATTTTGACGAATTTTATGACATTTTAAACATATTTTTCCCAATTTTCAATTTTTAAAATGATTTAATCCATTTTTACATTTTATGCAATTCTAATATGACATTTGAATATTTTTTGAAAACATCAGAAAATAAAATTGAGAGAAAATGGATTAAAATCTTGAAAAAATCATTCAAAAAAATCGTCAAAGACTTCATGAAATTTGAAAAAAAAACCTAAGTAGATCGAAAATTTTTCAACTATTTCAATAAAAAAAAACTTGGACAAATGTTGAACCAATTGTAAAAATTGAAAATTTTCAAAAAGTTCAAATTCAAATCAAGTTTTTCATTTTTTAAATTGTAAAAAATAAAATTAAAAATCAGTGAAAATTTTACAAAATACCGAGAAACTGTACGAAATTACAGAAAAATTATTAAAAATAAAGAATTTGCTGAATTTTGAATTCTGAAATTTCTTGATAATGAAGAAATACCTACCTGCTCGTTCAAAAAAAATCTCAAAAATCGTTAATTTTTCAGTAAATTTTTGAAAAATTTTCAGGATAAAGATTTTTTTTTATAAATCAGATCATTAATTATTCATTCTTTAAGAATTCGTTTTCTAAAACTCACCTCCTAATAATTTCGCTTCTTCTACACAACTGAGCGTTTGTCTGGAGATCTTTTGTTTTCTCAAGTCGGGTAATTTTTTCAAATCTAAACAAAAGTTTGATAATTAATTAATTATTTAAAATTAATAATTATTCGATTAATCTTTCCAAATTAAACAACCATCGACCTACCATTGGTTATCTTATGATTAGTCGGCGCTCGGTTCAAATTTCGGACGTAATCGGCAGGTACATTTTCCAACTCGTCTCCAGCTGATCCGTAGCTTCTCAAGGTATCTAAATTATTCAGCTGGGTGGCGGTAACGTATAAATCATTATTACTGGTGGCAGCTGAATAGGAAGCTGGTCTGAGCGAATGCTGAAAAAAAAGGAAAAAAAAATTCGACGTGAATATTTTCAAAAAAAACACGTCAAAAAAATAAGGTAAAGCACCTTGAAACTATTCTAAAATGAAAATTTCACAGCTATAAAGTCTACTTGTAGAAAGAAACCATTATCGATGAAGATAGTTAGGTAACAGTAGTAAGATATTTTTTTTAAATCCTGTAGAGCCATTCCACGTTGATTCATCGATTATTTTTCATCAAGTTTCACAATTATTCAAATCGTTTTATTTTTTTTTCCTTCGAAGCAAATCCTTTCAATTTAAAAAGTCGACAAATGGAAATAAAATTGTAGTTTAAAATGATTATACTTAATTACTCACAAGGGAGGTAACCCATCTAGAAGTAAAATTTTGAGCCAAAACAAAAATAAATCGAAAGTACATCATAAAAAAATTCCATATCCAAAATTTCAGATGCTAAAGTTCATTTTTCGAATTTTGGAGAATTTTTGAAATTTCAAAATTACTTCATCTCTCTAAAAATATGAAAATCTGATCTAATAAACGAAAAAAACTGAAATTTGATAAACTCAATTTTTGACCTCTCGAATTGATTGGAAGTGGTTTCGAGACATTTCGGAGCCTCCAATTTTTTTTTTGGAATTTTCCAGCACTGGAGAAGAGTCCATAAAAGTGGTTCACGCCATCGGCCAATTTTTTAATTTTTTCCAGGAAAATTTTGTGCCAAAAAATATAGATTTGAACTGGCAGTTATCAAAAAGGTCATCTATATAGATAATTCGCGATTAAAATGGTCCATACCATGAGGTTTTCTCTAGTGCTGGAAAAATTCCAAAATTTTCTGGAGGCTCCGAAACGTCTCAAAACCACTTCCAATCGATTCAGGAGGTCAAAAATAGGGTATAAACCAAATTTCAGATTTTTTTCGTTGATTAAATCAAATTTTCATATTTTGCAGGGTTAACAATTCACCAAAATTCAAGAAATGAACTTCAGCACCTGAAATTTTGGAATGGGGTTCTTTCATGATCTACTTTCAATTTATTTTTTTTCGGTTCGAAATTTGATTTTCACTTGAGGTACCTTGTCAGAAACTTTTGAAACTGAACAACGTGGAAAATCCAATTTCAATGAACGAACATTATTTTTTAAACAATCATTCAAAATTTTAAAAAAATGCAGCATACATTTTTTTGATTGAAATTACCATAGCCAAACGTTGTTCTAAAAAAAAGTATAAAAAAAATCAGAGCAAATCTAAAAAAAATCAGCTTTAAAAATATCAACCTATTTTACAAAAAATACCCAACTTTTAGTATTTTTCCATGGTAAATTACAAACTAATAAATTCAAATATCGAAATCTCTCGATGAATCAACGCGAATGGCAACCTTGTACTCATTTTCCGGGTTAACGAGAAATAGTCAAAGCCCAACACGCACAAAGTGGATTATTCTACAATGATTTTAACACTACAATGGTGAGCTAATCACTATAAAATGTTTATTTTCTCGGAAACGTTATCAAAAGAAGAGAAAAAAAACATAAGCGCCTCATCCGGTGAAATACAAGTAAAAATAGTACGAAGGCTATTAAAAAAAAAACCTCTACAAAATGACACTCTCTAAAAAGAAAAGTGATAAGCGTACATGAGAAACTGAGAAAAGCGATGAAAAAAAATCAATTCAAACCATACAACAACCACATTTTCACGAACATACCTTTAATTTAGATGAAAATCACAGTTCCATTTTCCAACGGACCATTTCCAATACTTTCCTTTTTGTTGCATGAAAATATATTAAATAATCAAGCTCGTAAAAAAATTCATACAAACGAAATCAAACCCAGTTTAGAACGGGACAGTTATTGGGCTTTGACGCGACGTTTAACCCTTCCCTTTGAAATTATACAATATGTTACTGACGATGTGGAGATGTAATGTATTACGACTGAGAATTTTCTCGCAGTCGCAAATTCGCAATTTTTAAGCGCAATTATTCGAACAGTACCTGGGTTACTTCTAAATTATTTATTTTCGATGATCTTTTGAATTCGGAATTTAACACAGCGACGCTTTTGTCTTCTTGAGGGACTGGACTGTGGGTTCTTCTGCAACGTCTGCGAGTAATAAAAAATTATAGAAATGCTGAAATTCGTTCGAGCTGCGAAATATTGTTCCGGCGCTTACCTCCATAAAATAATGACGCAGATGAGAAACACAATGAATACGAGGGCACTTCCGATACCGATCATTTGTTCTATACTGATGGCATATAAACTGGAAGCGTCGAAAGGCGGACAAGTGGCATTTTTGTCGCAAGAAGTGGCCACAATAGGAGGAGCAACGCATTTATAAGCCAGTGAAATGTTATTATCGAGAATGCATTGATATTCCGGCGGGCAGGAGCACTCAGCGGGGATTTTATTTTCGCAACGAGTTCCTAAAATGAGAAATAAAATTAATCAGCATCGAAAAAAATTAACGCACTTTTTCTATAAGGATCATGGATATGATCAAATATACTTTAGGGATGAGGCAGTGTTTCTTAAACTTCATTTACGATGTTTTATCAAAATGCCAATACACTAAAATGTTTTTATTTTTCATAAGATGAAAAAAAGAAAGAATATTAAGAAAAAAAAATTATCATTTTATTTTTTCCAACATTTTTTAAAAAAAATTCATTTTCCAATTTTTTCTGATTTTTAAAATTTTTTTTTTTAACATACTCATTTTTTTGAATAAATTTCGACGATCGAGTTTTTACAAATTGCTGACGCAGTGACATTTTGTTCAACTTGAAAAACTAGGTAAAATATTTGACAGTCTTGCCAAAATTGAAAATTTAAACCACTTTTTTACTCATAATCACTGACAACCCAAAGTTATGAAAAAAAAATTTCTCGAATAAATTAGAGCATGTTTTGAAAAAAATAAAAATATTTTAAAAACAGAAAAAAACAGGAAAAATTTTACTTTTCTTTTTTTCAAAATTGCTGGAAAACAGGCATGAAAAAATGTAGAAAAGTTATGGAAAAATTGAAAAAAAGAAGAAAAATTATTCAAAAAGAATGGAAAATATTTTTTTAAATAAGGAAATTATTTAAAAGCATATTAAAAAATGTTTAAAAAAGGAAAAGATTGAAAAAAATAGGTAGTATTTAAAAAAATTAAGGTACGTTTTGAAAAAAGTAAAATATTTTAAGAATAAGAAAAAACGTGAAAAAAAAATTTAAAAAGAAAAAATTTGAAAAAGAAAAAATTACTCAAAAAATTGGGTATGTTTTTAAAAAAGAAAACATTTTAAAAAACAAAAAACTTGAAAAAGTATTCAGAAATGTTGAAGGTTAAAACTGAATAAAATATAAAGATATTAATGCTTTTTTTCTTTTTTTCTTCTTTTCAAAATTACTGAAAAACTAAGTATGACAAAATGTTGAAAAGTTATGGAAAGGTCGAATTTTTCTCAAATAAAATGTCATTACGTCAGTTAGTGGTGGGTAAAATTGGACCCAAAAAACATTACTTACAGGGTGTCTACCGATTTTTAAAATTCGAAATTCGCGACTTTTTCGCGACCTTTTCTCGACTTTTCCCCATGGTATCTACCTCTCAATTTAACCCCCCCCCCCCCAAAAAAAAAAAAAAATCAACGAGACCGAATTTATTATTACAAAAAAAATTCAAACGGAAGGAAATAAGTATTTTAAATCAAAATCATAAAAAAATGAAAGCATTCTGTAACTTTTCAAAATTCCTAAAATAACCAAAAATTGGTGAAAAAGTAACATTAAAAAAAAATTCACTCCATTAGGTACATGAGGAATGCACGAAGGTGGTAGAATCAATTTATTCTCGTAATGTACAGTTCGAGATGGAACAGCGGAAAAATCAAAAAAAATGTAAAGTCATGAAGAAACATTAAAAAAAGAGAATTTTTCACCAAAATTTTCTAAAAGTGGATCGACCGAATTTTTTTTTAGGAGCAAAAAAACATTTCCTATAGTGATTTTCCCTTCTGAATTTTTAGAAAATCTCAGTGAAAATTCCAAAATTATTCAATTTTTCTATATTTTTTGGAGAATAGACACAATGTCCCATTTTCCAAAAAAAATCGAAAATTTTTTGAAAATTCCTATCGTGATCGCTACTAAATCTCTCACAAGAACAAATTATTTCCTTTTCAAATATTCAATTCTAAGACATATTCACGTCAAAATTTGAAAATATAATCCAACACTTACCAGAATATCCAGCAATGCAGGAGCAATACATTGTTCGGTTATGAGCCGGAGCAACGAAACTGAACACATCTGTGGCTATGATTTGTACATCGTCGGGTAAAAAGGTCAATCTCTGTTTACAAGATCCTTGTGTTTTAATACAATTGCATGGAGACGAAACAGGATTGAGACCAGCTCCTTGTAATGCTTGATGCATTTCCATCTGCTCCATGCCCTGTGAAAATAATTCAAGCCCATTTTTCAGAATTTCGAATTCATTTGTTGAATACAATATAAATATTTCAACTTACTCCTTTTATCAAAAATAACACATCCAGGTGTCCTTGAGGTGCCTCTTGAATGCTAATCAAGCGAATATCCTTATGCAACGAGAACCTCAGCAAATTCAACAGCTTCTTTTCTTGGTGCAATATGAATTGATGAGGTGTAATTCCACGCAATCTGTAGGATTATTATATTTTAATGAAATTATCTGGACAAAAATCTATAACAAAACACACTCGAGCCACAACTTACCTCACACTAACGGCATCATTCAGCATATCTTCATCCAGCGAATCGACACTAACGTTAACCAAAGCACTATTCGAATATTTTCCATCGGTCACAGACACATTCAAGATATATTTTCCAGTGTCCAGTCCAGCAACCGAGGTCAATACACCGGTACGTTCGTCAATGTTGAAAAGACTATGTTGAGATTCGGCCAACGAATATAGCAAAATATCATACTGATCTTGATCGGAAGCATGGACACGTCCCAATTCACCACCGTTCCATCGATCTTGAAAAGATCCCACCCAAATATTCAGAGGTAAAATCATAGGTGGGAATTGCGATTCTTCAATAACCTAATTCGGAGAGAAAATTCAGATTAATTTTTAAAAATTCTCAAAAATAATTTTTATCGGTTTAAATCGAATAACTTACTTTGATCGTCAATTTTGTATCCGAAAATAAAGGTGGTAGGCCGTTGTCGAAAGCTCGCACGTGCATCTCGTGCACTTCTTGGACTCTGAATTTCAATCTCGAGGTGGTCTTCACTGTGCCATCGGAGTCGATTCGGAAAGATCCATCAACGTTTCCAGATAAAATATCGAAGGTGAAAGGTGGTCCATTGGGTGAGATATCAGCGTCGCTGACGTTTAATTGGCAAACTGGCCAGCCAGGTACTTTATCCTCCTAAATGTGTAAATGTAAATTAGTCAAATATTGGACGAATTTTAGGAATCTATGAGTTTTTAAAAAAAATGCAGAACTTCGAAATTGATGAATAAGGCGAAATCATGCGAAATGTTGTCTAAATTTCAGAAAAAATCAAGAAAACTGATTTTTTTTAATAGTCATTTCATCGAATTCTAAAATAAACAACAGCGGAGGGTGGGAGGAGGAGGGAGGGAAGGAGGGAGAGGTTTTCAAAATGTAAAATTGCACAAGTTTTACTTTAGAACAAAGGCTTTCAAATCATGGATATGTTTTAAAAAATTTTGTATTATGTCAGATATTTAATTTTTATCAGTTGATGAATTTTTGTTAAAATTTTAAATATTTGAGTCTTTTTCTCTCCTAATGTCTGTTTATCGATTCACCAAAATTTTCCCAAGTTTTCAAAAGTCTAACGAAAAGTCGAAAAGTCATTATATTGATTGGTCAAAATTATTACTCAATTTTTTCAAATTTAACAGAATGACATTATGTTAGAGATCTTAAAAATTTGGGGTAGAAAATTTAGTGGCGTATTTTATGGATTGAACTTGAGCATTATAACACATTCATTAAAAAAAAACATTTCATTTATTGTTTTGTTTTGAAATTTTTGATTTTCATCTCGAAAATTATTGCATTCAGAAATCACTGGTGAGTTCAAAAATGTAAATTAAAAATTACCAAAATGTTTAAAATTCTATTTTGTAATTTTGAGAAATCTGCTGCGACAAGATGGCCTTCCTGAATTTTTTCCCTTTCCTCCCCTTCCTGAAAAAGTCTTCAAATTTAAAATTTTTAAAAATATTGAAGTTTTCCAGGTGCAGGAGATTGTTTTTGGGGCGTAGATCAAAAAATACTAAGCGAAAATCTCTAAAATCCCGAATTATAGAGGCATAGTTTTATCGAATTTTGATTTTTTTTACTTTAAAAAGTTTTTGTACATAATTATTCATCAGAATTTTTTTTTCAATTTTTTTAATAAATACCAGTAACCAAAATTTGGCAAATAAGCATAAATATCAACAAAAATTGCCAAAACATTGCCAGTTTCGATATTCAGAATTTACAGAAATTTTATTAATCTTGGAATTGTTCAAAATTTCGCCAGCAAAGATGGGATTTTTTTTTAATTTCTCAAAATTTGAAATGCTGTCAAATTCTGCCGGAATTTTACAAAATGCTGCCAAAGGAATATTCCAAAATTTGGTTCAAGTATGTAAATACGTGCCAAACATTTTAAAATTTTGTTCTTTCCTCGAAAGTAGATTGAAAAATTCCAAAAAAAAACAAATTTAAAATTCTCTAAGAGCATTTCTTCAGAAATTTTCTAAAATTATACCAAAGTGGGAACTTTAAATAATTTTTCTAAATTTGAATTTGTCCACGATTTTGGCCAATTTGAATAACCCAAAATTTTGCTAAATATGGAATTTTTCAGAATCTTGCCAAGTTTAAAATTCGTCCAAATTTTACCAAGTAAATTAGAAACTTTCCAAAAATTTCTTAAAGAAATTGTCTAAAATCACGCTAAATTTTGAATTTTCTAGAATTTTTCAAAATTTTGATTTATTTAGAATCTGAAAGTCTCCTAAAATTTCTAAAATCCAAATTCTCCAATGTCTGGCAGAATTTTCCAAAATTTTGACGAATTTTCGAAAGAAAAATTACAAAAGTTTATTTCATTTTCAATTCCATCGAAAACTCAGAAAAACTCATATTTCCTCCAAATCACCGAAATCTCTGCCCTAGCTCTGCCTATTCGAGTATCTCTTTTAGCTAATTTTTTAAAAATCAGGCACATACCTGAACAACACAGGTATAATTCGGCAATAAAAACAATGGAGGATTATCGTTCACATCCGATACTTCAATGCTGACCAACGCGTAACTGGA
Organism: Pseudococcus viburni; assembly: GCA_033439095.1. Lineage (NCBI taxonomy): Eukaryota > Metazoa > Arthropoda > Insecta > Hemiptera > Pseudococcidae > Pseudococcus > Pseudococcus viburni. The sequence goes on along the minus strand of JAVBJF010000189.1, from coordinate 345,114 downwards.
CAACTCGGGAATCCCACAATCTGTGGCTTTGACTTGCAAACTATACGAAGGTGTCTGTAAACATTCAATATAAATCGTCAATAACCATAAAACCACGAATAAAAATTATTCGACATTTTTATTCCAAATAAACTCACCATTTCTCTGTCTAAAGGCCTAACAACGATAATATGGCCGGTATTCGGATCAACCGAGAACTGCTGGTGTCTATCTCCACGTTCCATAGAATAAATAATTTTACTATTGCTGCCGCTATCTAAATCATTAGCTGTCACCTAAAACCCAAATTCATCACCGAATTAGAAAATTTTTCACCCCTTCGAATAAAAAAAATAAAACAGGGAAAAATTTCTCATACCTTCAGCACAATATCGCCAACTGGGACATCTTCGGATACTCGAGCTGAGTACGCCATTTGGGTAAACGTAGGCATATTATCATTAGCATCGACCACAGTCACATTCACAGTCGCTTGATTACTCAACGGAGGGAACCCTTGATCCGTAGCTTGCACAGTTAGCAAATAATCCTTAACTTTCTCATAATCCAACAGCTGACCCAGAGTAATAACACCTTTAAAAGAACCCAAAACAACAATTACGTTCAGATTTCAATTTTTCAGTATAAATTTCAATCCATCTCCGATTTTCTTACCTGATACAGTATCGATGGTGAATTTTTCGTATTCGTTTCCTCCAACAATCGAGTATCTGACTTCGGCATTAATTCCTGTATCCAAACTGGTGGCAAAAATACGTGCTACTTCGGTACCCACACCTGAACTTTCGGGTATCGAAGCATAATACGTTCTGAAAAATTTAAATTTACATTATTAATAATTTTCTCCTAATCTAACCCAGTCGTTGATTAATTTTTTTTTAGGGTATTTTAAAATCCATACCGAGTCACAAATTCCGGTGGATTATCATTGACATCCAAAATCAAAATATATAAAGAAGTAACATTGTACAACTGAGGTGCTCCTTGATCGATAGCTTTGATCGAAATATTATAAGAATCTTTGGTTTCGCGATCCAGTGGCTTGGATAAGGTCACAATGCCATCCTCCGGTGAAATAGAAAACTGTCCATGAGCAGAGTCCACCATATAATACCGGATTTTACGATTAATTCCTACAAAATTAAAAAAAAATTCAATATAAATAAATCAATCTTCTACGACCAATTTTTCAATTTTTTTCAATCATCTACCTAAATCAGCATCTGTGGCATGAATTTTGGCAACCAATGAACCAATTTCCGCATCTTCGGAGATCGCAGGGGTATTATTTTGGGTGACAAATGCGGGTGCATTATCGTTCACATCCAGCACGGTAATAATGACTTGCGACACACACTCCCATTCAGTTTGATTGCCATCTTGCACATGAGCTGTTAATTCATATCTGGATTGTTCTTCTCGATCCAGTGGTCTGGCAATTTTCACTTCCCCTAAAAATTTCAACCATTAGAAAAAATCCAAACATAAAATTTTACACCTTGGAACACTTCAAACCTCTGTTTCGATCCAAACTAAACGAATCTGCGCCCGGTCCAGTCAGATAAAATCTCAATTTCGGATCCAAATCCGAATCCGAAGCCAAAATATTCAGCACGAAGGTACCCGGAGGCAAAGCCTCCGATAACGTACGATAGTATCGGTATTTCAAGCAATATGGCTTCTCGTCTGAAAATAAAATCAAATTAAATCCAATTTTTCAACTCAATATTACCAAAAAAATTTCAAATCTTCAATACCATTCACATCCAAAACATTGATCGCTAATTTAGCACTGGTCACGAATTTGCCATCGGTGGCGATCACAGTCAGTTCGTAAAAATCTATCGTTTCTCTATCAATAGGCTTCAATACGTAGACTTCTCCGGTATTCCGGATGGCAAATTGTACCAGGGGGTTCCCAGCTGTGATAAAGAACGCCATATTCTTTGGAATTTCGCTATCGGCGTCACTCAGGTCTAATTTTATCATCACTGTACCAGCCAACGCATCTTCTTTTACTGCAATTTGAAAAAAAAATTAATAACCAATTTCATCTCGAGGGAAAAAAATTCATTCACAAACCTGAAGTCACATAAGTCGGTTGAGTAAATAACGACGGATTATCGTTCGAATCGATCAAATTAATCAGAACCCTGGCAGTAGATTTTAAAATAGGAATGCCATTATCGCTGGCGGTGATATTCAACGAATAGGCAGGTTGGATTTCTCTATCTAAGGATATAATATTGGTAATCCAGCCGGAAAACGGATCTATGCTGAATACGTTGGAATTCTCCAACGAATATCGAACTTCGGCATTCTTTCCTTCGTCTTTATCGCTGGCGTGAACTAAAATCAATTTTATAAATTTTTTGTCACAAAAATTCACAAAAATCCGGTAGCCAGATGAAAAAATACGTACCTTTCAATATGGAGGTACCTTCGGGTATATTTTCGGCCACAGAAACTGTATAAATCTCATTCTCGAATACTGGTAAATTATCATTAATATCGATCACTTGTAAAGATATCTCTGATAATGCGGTTAGCGGTGGACTAGAGTCGGTATAAGCGAGGACTCCGATCACATGGTAGGGAGATTTTTCGCGATCTAGTTGGCTGATTAGTTGGACTTGACCTTCGTCGCTGATTGAGAATAAATTCGCAGCAGAGACTAGTTTAAATTTCACTTTCACGTCCGATACTAATTTCATGTTAGTAATAATACTCCCTAAAAAACAAAAAAAATTGAAAAATGTCAAGAAAATGTTCAAAATACGACAGAAAATAAATAAGTAAGTGTATTAGGGTGGGTGAAAAAAAACATATCTTGGATTTCGACCAAATTTGGTGGGGTGGTTTACTTTGAGTGGGAGACTACCCAAAAAAAGTTTGAGCCCCCCAGGTGCAAGGGGAGGGGAGCAGGGGGTGCTCAAAGTGGACCTCCTTTTGAAAAAAACGCAGTTTTTTGTGTTTTTTAGAAAATCAAAATCGTCCGAGAAGCCGTCACAGCACTTAAAAGTTGCGATTTGAGTTTCTACAACTCCCTGAACCATCGCCGTCCTCCTTCGATCAAAATTCAGACTGCTACCAGAGGGTCCAAAAGTTGCAGATTGCAATATTTCAATAATATGAATTTTTCACTAAGCTGGAATGATTTTTTTCATCAAGTAATTGAGCAAAAAAATTTTTTTCGATCACTGAAAGTAAATTTTGAAAAAAAATTATGAAAATTTTATGCACCAGTGCAGCCAACAGTGAATTGTAAAATTCCAAAATACAGAATTTATGCCAACTTTGAATTGATTACTTTTTTGCTTGAAAATATTATGAATTTTTTTCACTCACTAGAAATAAATTTCGGAAAATTTTGTATATCAGTGTAGCCAGTTATAAATTCTACACTATGAAATTTACGTTAATTTCGAATTAATTTTTTTTGTTTGAAAAATTCACAATAATTTTGTTTTCAGTCATAAGAAATGAAGATTTAAAAATTATTTTTTGAAAATTTTTACGTCAGTGCAACCAGTATAGCTAATTGTGATATTCTAATATTACGAACTCGAATGCATTTTTTTTTCATCAAGTAATTGGACCAATTTTTTCTCCCAATCGAAAAAAGTATGGGTTATTCTTATTCTTTAAACGGACGTTTCAATTACCTATTTAAAGTACCTATTTATTTAAAAAAAAAAAAGAAAAAAAGAAAAGAAAAAATGGTGCTTTGTAAAAAATATTTTTATTGCGTGTGAAAAAAAAGTTTTAATTATCTTTTTAAAAAATGCAATCGTTAAATTTAATGAATAATTTTAATTTTTTTTTCATCGGTTATTTTAAAATAAAAACAGTATGAAATAAAAAAATGGAGTACGACTTTTGTCAATGCACCATGATAATTAAGAAAAATTTTATATCTGTGGTGTTGAAAAAGTTAAATTTTTGTATATTCGTTTCATTTATTTCTTTTCAGGCAATGTACATAAAAAAGTACGCACCAAGGTACGTAATGTATGTGAAAATAATTTAAAAATTGAAACAGGTCAAACGAACACGTTCGGAAGTAGCAGAGAGCACCCGATGCTGTTTGGTTCCCTTAACGACTAGGAATTAGTATTTTTTTTTAGGGTCCCACTAACCAAAAAAAACGGATTTCCCCTCTATCTCCTTTGGGTTCAATTTTAGGGTAAAAATAGTTCAGTACTTTTTTATTCTACCCTCAATTTCCAACATTTTTAGGCATAACATAAGCGTAGAAATAGGATAATGATTTTTACCACTAGGTGCATCCTCTGTCAAGAAAAACTTATCGTTATTTCGTTGAAAAACAGGCGGAGTGTCTCGAGCAGACATTATATAAACTTCTACAGATACATCTGCGTACATGGCTGGAGTTCCTCGATCAGTGGCTCGAACGAAAAATTGGAAAGCTTGATTTTCTGTTCAAAATAATTTTCCAATATTAATTTAAATCATTTGAAGTAACAAAAAAAAAATGCAATGATTCTCACCAAAAGCAACAGCTGATTTGGCCAGAGAAATCCCTCCGGTGTTTTTATTAATTCCAAATAATTCGGTGATACCGTTCGAGCTTGTGTCATAAATCGAATACTCGATCTGCGAATTTGGTCCTTCATCCATATCAATAGCTTTGACCTTTGGAAAATTAAAAAAAAAACAAGTAATATGAGTAAGTATTCCTGTGACATAATACTGATAATACATTTTTTCAAATTTTTCAATTACATTCAAAAAATCCGAATTTGTAACCAAACTACTCGGAATACATGATTTATACTCGTTGAGCAAAAACTGTGGCGGATTATCATTTACATCGGTCACTACAACTCGAACATTTGTGATACCCGATAAACCACCGGGATCTGTTGCCAGTACAATCATTTCAAAGACTTTGGTTTCTTCTCGATCTAGCATCTGTTTGGTCATAATTTCACCTGCGAAAAAATTCATCAAATTTAATTTTACCTCGATTTTTTTCGTTTGGATTTATATTATGCAACTTCGTAAATAGAAATGATTCTATACCAGTCGAATTGCTGATATGGAACTTCTCCGAGATAGCTTGAGATATAATGGAGTAACGGATTTGTCCATAAATTCCTTGATCATTATCTGTAGCACGGACTTGCAGGACTCGAACACCTGGAGCTTGATTTTCCGAGACTCGAACTTCGTATTGGAGTTTGTCGAATATTGGAGCGTGCAGATTCGTTGATAGGATTTCGATTCGGACTCTGGCGAAACTCGTGAATACGCCGTCGCTGACGGACACGTTCAAAAGGTGGAATGGCGAGTCGATCAGTTTTTGAAAATTGTTCAGAGTTATGATACCTGGAATTGATAAATTCAATATAAATAACTAATTATGAGTAAATCAATCATCGACTGATAGATTTCGAGGATTTTTTACTCGAGATCTATAATGACATTTTTTTCAGGATTAATAAAACATTTTTCCTACATATTTAAAGTCATAGCCCCCTCCCCCTTACTCAGAGAAGAGTACTAATTTTTTTAAATAAAAAATCAAAGCATTTTGAAATCTCGAGAAGAATCGAATTACAGGCCCATTTATTCGAGAATTAATCGAAGCAGCGAGTGATTTGGAATAAGATTACCGAATGAGAGGATTCATGAAGGCAGTTTCTCCAATTTTTTGAATTTTCACAAAACCAGCATTTTAAATTCGTTAAAAATTCAAAAAATCTTGAGTAGAATTTCCAAAGTTGAGCCACAACAGCAGTTTATCATTTTTTTTTTAAATTTGTGGCAGAAAATCTAACATTTTAATTGAAAATAAATGAAAATCAAGAGATCTTAGGTAGACTTTTCGAAATTGCTAACACATTCATTCAAAAAGTCGATTGAAATATTCGTGTTTTTTTTTTTAAATACATATAACAAAATGGAAGAATGCATAGTATTCCCACTCGTGGTGTCTACTGAATCTAAAAAATGAAAATTCTTGTTCTGGATTTTTCTTGCCTTTTTCATGCCAGTTTCCGTGCTTTAAATTTTTCTGAAAAAGTGCTCTTTTTCAAATCTTTGATTAAAACATTCAAGGAAAGAGGAAAATGTTGAAAATTCTTGCTTTTTGCAGTAAAATCATCAAAATTCTCGTTTTTTTCGTTTTTTTTCTTGTTTTTCTTCCCAGCAGACACTATGCCATTGCTTCAGATTTTTATAAAGCTTGCTTATTGCTCATTCAATGAAAAATAGGGATAAAAGTTACATCTTTTTTACGAAATCTGAATGGGGGGGGGAGATAGCAGTTGGGTCTAGATTTCAAAACAGCTCAGTAAAAATTTTACCAGCTTATTCCATCTTATCTTTCCCTACTTGCCAATACTCGGTCTTAAAATCAACATAATGTTGAAAAATTGAAAAAATTTATGATTTTTTTCATAAAACAATCTTAATATAGATTATGTTTTCATTAAAAAAAAAAAAAAAAAACATTGGCACCAATTTTTTATCTTTCCTCCATTTTTCATAGGTCCTTACAAATATAACATTTTTTCAAGTTTTATTATTATTATATTTTATTTAGATATTTACTAACGAGGTAAAAAAAAGGAAACAAGATTTGAAAAAAAAATGATGTTAGTACGTGATGAATACGTAGGTAGTTTAATCCATAAAAAATCAATGACAATTTTCCACAGTTTCCCATAAAAAAATGTGTATGCATTTTTCTTCATTTTGGAAAAAAGACCTGAACGAGGGAGGGGGTAATAATGAAAAATCGGTACCGATGATTTTTATAAGTTAAAATATTAGGATCGAGCTTCCGACTCATTTCAGGAAAAAAATTTTCATTTTTTTTTTCATTTTTCAGTAAAATTTTTTTTTAAAACATGAAAAACAGATATTTTTGAGGATGAAAAATTGATATTCCCTAAAGATCGAAATTTGATATTTTCCAAAATTGAGACATTTATTTATACATTTCAAGGTGAAAAATGGATAATTTTTTCAAAAATTAAAATTTGATTTTTCCGAAAGCGAAAAATGAATATTTTCAAAAAATTAAAAACTGATAAATTCCAATGGTGAAAAATTCATATTTTCCAAGGGTGAAAATTTGATATTTTTCAAAGGTGAAAAATTTATATTTTCCAAAAATTAAAAATTGACGTTTTCTCAGGATAAAAAATTTATAATTTTCAAGGACCCATGAAAAATGATGACATTTTTTTTGGTAAAAACATCGATTATTTTTTCAATTTTCATTTTTTTTTTTGAACATGAAATATTCAGATTTCATGGCCTACCGAAGAGGAAATCAAGACAATCTATTCACCTGTACTCGAATCCAAGGCAAAATTCTGCAACATATTGCCTCCTACGATATTATAGGTCAAATGATCCTGATCTACTTCATCCGGATCACTGGCGGTTATCACAGTAATGAACTGGCCACGAACTGCATCTTCGCATAAGGAACCAGAATACGAAGATTGTTCGAATTTCGGTGCGTTATCGTTCACATCCAGAACTGCAATAAAATCACACCATAGACTCAAAAAATGTCATTTCAATATCACAGATCATCAAGAAAAATTATTCTCACCGGTGAGCCAAACATGAGCAGTAGACGACAAAGATGGTAGCCCAGTATCAGTAGCTACAACGATGAAATGATGATAAGGACGAGTTTCATGGTCTAGGGATCTCTTCAAGTAAATACTTCCATCTTCGGGATCAATATGGAAGTTACCGATCGAATTGTAGATATCGTTTTGAATCGAGTATCGTATACCGCTGTTTATTCCTATTTCATAAATCACCCAAAATAAATAAAATAAATACTTCCACACAAATAAAAAACACTTTTCACAAATTATCCGTAAATTATTTTACCAGTATCGTTATCCTTAGCAGCAACTTTCAAAATAAACGACCCAAACGGTGCAGCTTCCGAAACACTAACGTTGTACGAATCTTGGAGAAACTCCGGAGGGCAATCGTTAACATCGGTTACCAAAATATTGACCAAAACTTCGGCAAATATACCGCTCAAACTATCGGTGGCTCGAACCGTCAACGCATATTCTTTCACTTTCTCATAATCCAAGTTACCAACCACATATAGAGTGCCTGAAAAAGAAATTTCATTTCGAAAAATTAGTTCCTCTTTGGATTATTTTCATACGTATTAGCTCCCAAAATTATACGGCAGACAATAATTATGGCAAAAATGAGAAATGAAATTTAATTCAAAAAATACCTAAGTATATAAATGATAAATGTATGTACATTCAAATGTAGGTAAACATGTAAACAACAAAGTTTTATTTCATTCGCTGAATTTTAGGTACTTTTGTTTCAAGTAGGTACCACTACGTTAAGGTTAAAAGTATGTTTCCCAGAGTTGAAAATGAAAATGGTATGATTGTTAAATACATCATCTTATTAAGCTGTTGCGTTTCCTCTTACGTTTAATTTTATGCATATGTAGAGTTTAAAACTAAAATAAACTTTTAACTGTAACGCAATCTTCTCTTTGGTGTTTTCAATTTTCTTTTCTAACTAATTTGTTTTGTAATACGACTCTACTGGAGTATTTGTTACGACTGCGAAGGGCTCAGCGAGTCATGAGGCAGGCAAACGCTTAAAGCCTTTTATTTTATTTTTTCTAGAATTACAATTAGAATTGTAAACGGAAACTTCCGGCAAGAAGGGCAAATATCACGAGTACATTGAAATGTAATTCTAACAACGTTTCCTGACTAATTTTTTATTTTACTGCAGAAACATTTTTTTAGCAAATTTTTTAATTAAAATATATCCGAGGTGAAGAGAAAGTTATCTCTTCAATTCTCTCTTCTTTGATCTTGGTTCAATTTTTTTTAAAGTTTGGATATAAAAAAAAAACTTGAAAATGAAAAAATAAAATTCAGGAGTTCAAAATAACTCGATGTGCCCAGGAAAAAAAATTGGATCCAATCGTAAAAAAGCGCCATATTTCGGATCCAAGTGGATCCAAATAGATCCAATTAAAGACATTTTTCTCCTTGAATTAAGATAGAATTTGATCCAATTGGATCTTTTTGGATCTAATTGGATCTTTTTGCATCTAATTTTTATAACTCCACTACAAAAAATGTTTCTTCTTTACAGGGCAAAGAAATGTTATCCAATTAGATCCAAAAAGATCCAATTGGATCCAAATTTTTTCAATTTAAAGAGAAAAATCTCTTTAATTGGATTAATTTGGATTTGTTTGTATATTTACTTACATCCACTTGGATCCAATTTGATCGCGCCATTTTTCGGATCCAATTTTTTCCCCGGGTAGTTTTTCAAATTTAATTTACTTATCAGCTCAAAACGCAGCCATTATAATTTCATCAAAAAAGTTGATCGGTTTTAAAAAATTTCTAAATCAAAAGGGAACTGTATCTTTTAATTTTATTTTTCATTAGAACATTAAATCGAAAAACAGACACCAGAATCAACAGAATCCACTAATTGTAATTTTGTTTTTCTTCATATTTGCGGCGAACTGAGTATGCAATTTAATTAACACCTCATTTTGGGACAAAATCTAAACAACGATTTCAACGGGCGGTGGGAAGAAATTCGCGTCGACCGAATAGAACTAAGTGAAATTGGAACATAACAAGATGAGTTTTTATTCATTTGATCTCGGTTCAGTTTCCTTTTTTTGCAATTTAATACTTAATCAAATTTTTAAAAAGTTCTAAAAATCAAAAAAATAAGCTTTAGAAATTAAAAACAACTCGAATGCAGTTTTTTGATTTTTTAAAAAAAAAATCGAACAGTTTTGCAAAATTTTTAATTCAAATTTAATTTTTACCATATAAAAAATAGATTCAGACAACCTGGAGGGGAGAAGAGGGTGGGTGGTAGGAAAACTGAGGTTTTCAAATTTTTTATATAACTTCGGTTCAGCCATCTTTTTGGCAGTTCATTTATTTCATAAAATTTTTAAATAAAAAAAACTTTTTTAAAAGTTTAAAATACCTAAAATGAAATTTTGTAAGCCTTGGTTCAGTTTTCAACAAAATTTCTATAAAAAATTTAAAAAATTCTCAAAATTAAAAATTAAACTTTACTGGTTGAAAACAAACTCTAATACAAATTTTAATCACTTTTTGTAAAAAAAAGTTCTACATTTTACAAAATTTTTAACCTAATTCAAATTTTCCCAACATGAAATGAAATTTCATCACCGAAGGGAGAGAGGGCGAGCCGAAAAGATCACACCGAAATTTATGAATTTGAGATACGAGTTAATTGAATTTTAATTCTTTTTTAGAGGGAGAGAAGGGGGAGAGGAGCAAAAAACTGTGATGTAATTTTTAAATTTTCAGCTTGGAAAATCGGAGATGAAGCTGAGCTGCTCTTACAATCATTTGCTCAAGTTGACCCCAGTACAGTTTTTTTAATTTGTGATTTGACATTTCATTAAATTAAAAAAAAATTATAAAAATCAAAAAATAATCTTTGAAGGTTCAAATTTTGTGTAAAGGAGTTCTCTAATGAGCTACTTGTTCAAAATCACTACGTAATAAATAAATCTAGGTATCTACATCTAGATAGGTAACTATAGGTATCTAATTTACACGAGGTACAAATAAGGAATCACTTCCTTTCTAGAGGAACAATATCTGTAGACAGAAATAATACCCCACAAAAACTATACGAGCCAATTTTCGAATTGTTTTTTTTTATTTTTAGGTAAGAGGAGACATTTTAAAATACAATTTTTTACCTGCGATAGATTTAGTGAGCAGATACATATCTAGAAGGGGAATGAGAAAATTTCATTATTTTTTGCTTTTGAAATTTAAATTAAAAAAAATATTTTCGTAGTTGTTTCCCTCAGTCAATTTCCCTCCCCCCTCACTCATTTGCATAAAATATTTTGTATTTTGGAAAATTCTTCCAAAAACCAACTCATTTTTTGATTTCTTTTTATCGCACACACCAGAAATCCTCGTTTTCACATTTTCAACTTATTTCGATTTCTTGAAAAAATCCTCTCAAAAATTGGCAAACCTAAATATTTTATCAGCCCTCCTAATGACTTTTTTTTTCGTTTTGGTCTTTTTTTTCAAATTCATGACAATTTTGATCACGAATTGAGAAAAAAAATTGAAATTCAAGATTTTTCTAATATTAGTTTTGAATGTGCCTGAGCAAAACAAAGGCAATTTTTGGTTTGAAAAGTGCGTTGAAGAGGGAAAAAAAGTTCATAAAAATATTTTTTTTAACCAATTTTAAGGAAAATTTCGTTTTTTGGTCATAAATGGAAAGGAGGTTTAAACCTAGCCTTTTAATGATGATTTTTTTAAAATTTCCAATATTTTTCCAAAAGTTTTTTGCTCAATATTTTACAGCCAATTTCACATTCGAGCCAGAAAATAATATAATTTCTCAGAAAAGAGAATAAAATTGGTCAATGAGGCATACAGAAAAATCTTAAAGCAATTGAAGTCCTTAAATTTTCAAAATTTCTCTACAATCCAAAATTCTAATTTCAGGATTTTTTAGCAGGAATGCATTTTTTCCATCCACTCAACTCTCATTCGATAAATTCACTACGCAGTGGAATAATATCCAAATAAGGCGTACCTATCTATAAAACTACATCTCACCTTAATTACGACAATAAAATATGAAACCATGAGAAACGCATTAATAATAATTTCCGTGCGACCGCGATTACATTACTTGGGGACGACCCACGACAATGAAAAAAATTACTATGGATGACATTATTTTAAATACCGATGATAATGATTACTCGCAATGAAACACATCAGCAAAACCTAATTTTGCGATCCGATCCAGCACGATAAATCGAGCACTAACATAATACGCAGGTAATTTAAATCCAATAAAACGAGGATACGAAAACAATTTACACGCGATGCCGATACACATTAATAACACACGATTCCTTTCATTTGAATTCCCCTCCTTCCCAAAGTCGCAGAATAGGGATAAAATAACCCTTCACGAAAAAGGCTCATCATACGCAGACGATTAGGTACACTAGCGAAAAAGCGTATCAACAAATCAAAGCCGATGAAATTACACGACGTGTACACAATTATACATACACATACACAACAAAATGTAGATAGAAAGCAAAATACACACAAAAGCGTAGCCCAAATTTTTTGCTCAAAAATAATACTCACAAGGGCCATTACCGCTATCGTATGCTGTGGAAAATAATAAAATATTCATTAGTTAACCTCGTACTCGTGGTTTCGCTTACTCGTAGCTAAAAAAGTATTCCTATCGTGTTCGTATTTTTTACACGGTTCGTAGGCGAAAATACGACGAAAAAAATTATACTTAATTCGATTTTGTAAATTTTTTAAACCTTTAGGTAAATTACCTGTATTGAAATCAACGCTAAATTCCTCCATCGTGTTTCCGGCCGAGATGCTATAAATTAATTTCCTAGATAGAGGCGATTCCGCTTTGATTGACACTGATAAATGGGAATGTATTTCGATATCTTCGGCTACCGAAATCGAGTAAAATTGTTTGTCGAATATCGGCATCGATTTATCCATCACTTTTAAATTCACCGTTACTTCCGACGAACATGGAGTCATTCCTTTGGAACAGAATTACACAGATGAGAAAAATATATGTATTACAAGGGTTACTTTACTTGTTAATTCAATCAATTTTTGATTTCTATACTTCAGATTTTGCTCAAATTTTTTCACGAGGTTCTCTCAATCCAAAAAGTTAAAAAACTACCGTTGTTTTAGTTCCAGTTTCCTTGAAGGGAATCTGTTTTTTTTAAAAACAAATTTCGATGCCCTGTGTCCCAAACCTAATGATTCTCAGAGGAATTTGGCTTACGTAGGCAGAAAGTACATTGAAAGGAGACTCCGAATCATTTATGAAACTTTTTCAGAGCTTGAAATTGAGCTGTTCAGCAGAAGGCTCAATTTTCAGTGATATACGGAGGTTTAGAAATATATTTTTTAAATCTGAAAAAATCCAATTAATAGGATTTCAAAATAATATTCGAACATGACAATTTTCATGATAGAATTTTGACCCTCAAAAGAGGGAGGCGAGCCTCAAAATGGGAAAAATTAAAAAAAAATGAAAATACATGTACTTAGTATATCGTTTGTAATTTTTTTGAGGCGCTGAGTTCGAATATCAGCTTGGTTTTTGAAAATTTGGCCTCTTCCCCCAACCTTTCCACAAAAGATTAAATTTGGTCGAAAAATTAAAAAAGTAAAACTCGAATGCACAAAAATTATGAAAAAAGGCAGCGTTGTATCAAAAAAAGGAATTCAAAATTGAACTCAGCGATCCAAAAAAACTTAACAAACGACATCCCACATGATATTTCTGTAAACAACTGCTTAATTTAAATGCGGTGAAAGGAGGTGAGAGGCAGTAGAAAGTCGAAACCAAAAAATAACTCAATTTTTGAGCTCAGTGACAACGAATGACGTAGGTACTCAAATTGTTTCATTAAAATTTTTTTTGAGTCAAATTTGAGCCCTCGTGGATGAGATGGGGGGGGGTGTCAAATCCAAAATCTAATTTTATTTGAACTCAGTCAGAGTTTTAAAAAAATGAAAAACGAGATATAGCATGTAATTTTTGATTTTTTTGAACTTAACCTAAAATTTTTGGGCACCGTGCTCCTCCCCTCCTAAAGGGTTAAGATTCTATCACGAAAATTAGGCATGGGAAACTGAAAATCAAAAACTGACATCAAAGGCTGAAAAAATTCATAGAAGTTCGTAATTTTTGATAAAAACTTACAACCGAATTGAAAATTAATGTATATACGAAATTAAAACTAAAACTAGAAAAAATGAAAGTTTTTAAAATTTCAGTTCAGTAAATTAATTTTGTCGTTTTTTAAAATGGATTTCGGTTAAGTGAAGAAAATTTGGAAGTGTGATTGTAGGCTGTGCCAATAGTGGAGTCGAAATAAGACCGAAAATGCCCTGACCTCAAACTAATTGCTACAAAACGTTTTTTTGATTTTATTGTAGGAGAAAGTTTACTCTATCACTATATCCAAAAGCCTCCCCGAGGCCATCCCTATAAGTCACCTATTTTTAGGTATCTGCTCCCCAAAAACTAGTTTTTTGCTTCTGGTGGGTCAGGGTTCAACTTTATGGAGAAAACCACTTCTATAAAAGTTATTCTATGGAAAATTTCCGACAAAAATGATCATATGTATTTTTTTGTTAAGTCACATGGAGGTGAAGTTAAGGGGCCCTAAAGATGAAACCTTGAGAAATCTACATAAAGAATACGCATATTTTGGTGTTTTGCGACTTGGGTTGACCTCAAAGCCTAATTCGACTCCACTACAGAGCCCTAGATCTAAATTACCTCTATTTTTTCTAGCTCTGAAATTTTTATTCAAATTTTTTTCAACTTTGAAATTTTTATTCAAAATTTTTTTAGTTTTGAAATTCTTACTAAAATTTTTTTAGTTTTGAATTTTTTACTCAAATTTTTTTCAACTTCGAAAATTTTCAAGTTTATTTATTTATTGTTGATTATACCGACTTCAACGTATCAGATTATTTCGTCAGTTACCCAAAGGTCTAAATCTATTTTCTTAAGAGTAATTCATTCAAAATAGTTCGTTGTCTCTGCTTGAAATTTAAAGCATTCAGCTTTGTTGATTGATGAGCTCTTGGGGTTTTGGTTGACCACTTCTGGATTTCGTTTTAGTTCATTTCTTAATTTTCCTCAAAAATTTTTCAACTCAATTTTTTCATCTTTGTCGTTTTTTAAAAAAATTCGGCTTTAAAATTTTTTGAACGCTACATTTCCTGATTTTTTCAACTTTGATTTTCTCAAAAAATTTCAATTTTCAATTTCTTTAAACATTTTTATCAACTTTGAGTTTTTTAATGATTTTTTTCTTTTCCAATCTGAAATTTTCTTACAATTTTTTTTTCAACTGTATACCTATATTTTTAAAATTTCTTCCGACTCTAAAATTTTTTCCAACTTATAATTTTTGCAAGATCTTTTTCAACTCCAAAGTTGCTGTTGAAATGAGTTTTAAAATTTCGTTTCAAAAGATTTAGAACCTAAAACTTGAAACACCGAATTGAAAACTAAACTTCTATTCCCTGAACTTGAAACTGAACTTGTTCAAATACCACAATGAAGACCTATTCACAGATTTTTTTTTTTTTAATTTTGAAACTACCTAAATTTTGGCACATCGCTGAAAACTGAGCTTTCGCTGAAAATCTCAACTTCGTGTTTTAAAATTTTTCGCCAACGATTCCGAGTCTTCTTTGAATAAAAAATCGCCGAACCGAAAATTCAACAAAGCCTCCACGTTAGTTTTCCAACTTTTAGGATGTCAGAACCTCGTAAAAAAAATCGGACAAAATCTAAAAAGTGATTGAATCGACATAAATACAGTGTTGCCAGATGGAAAAATGACAAAAATCCTCAAATTTGAGAAATTTGCCTACAGGCCAAAATCTGAGGGCAAAAAATCCTTAAATTTTCATTTTTTTCTTTTTTCGTGGAATACGGTACGTGCATTTTTATATCTAAAGACAAAAAAACCCTTAAAAAATCCTCAATTTTTAATTTTTTGTTTTTTTCACGGCATGCAATGTATGGTTTCTTTCAAATTCGTAATTTCATATGATTTTTTATTAGTTGGACGACAATAAATACCTTATATGTTCAAAAAACTGCTTTTTTAAAGGAAAATAATGTATCAATTTCGTCATTTATGCCTACAAATCTAAAATTTACTAATATTTTAAAAATCCTCAAAAAAATCCCTAAATTGCAAAAATCCTTAAAAAATCCTCAAATTTTTCAGTTGATACTAAAAATCCCTAGATCTAAAGATAAATCTTCAACTCTGGCAACACTGACATAAAATGACCCTAAAAATACAACTAATCCAATATATTTTTTACCTCCGTCATAAGCAGCTATAATCAATTGGTATTCTTTATTATGCCCTTCTAGCATCTGTTTCAACGTAACATCGCCGCTTTTTCGATCCACTCTGAACAATTCACCGTGTCCTTTTATCAGCTCGTACCTCACTTCGCCATTTTCGCCTTTATCCAAATCCACAGCATGGACCTAGACGCGTTCGAAAACCATAATGTGAATTAATCGTTTCGCCAACGTTGGTCTATTCTATACACATCGTATCGAATAACAAATCGGCCCAGCCTCCGGTTTGATAGCGAAAACATAACCATAACCAACAGCATGGTTTTCAATTCGGCCCGTATCAATTGCCTAATTCATCATTTAAATCAGATTTCAATTATTATACAAATATTCCCCTCGCTCTCCTCCCGAATGCTCTTATTTCATAATAACGCGGTGCGAATTTTGTCAGTTGCTGTATTCAGCTGAGAATCCGCTAATTTCCATTTATCCCCTTGCTTTTCTCGGTCTCGCCGTCGGTACGTATTTCGCACATCGAAATTATAACGTCAAAATTCCCAGCCTAACGTAATTCTCGCGAGTGATAATTTTCAACAAAGTTGAGTAATTTTGCTTCGATATCTCGAAATAATCGATGCGTTCGCCCTCCTGAATTTGCACGATTTTTTTTCCTGCTCGTAAAGACAGAAAGAAGAGAAGATAATCCATATTCTTTCCGGTAAAACGCGCAAATACCTACTACAATTTTAATACTCTACTTTTCTTACTTATACCGTCATAAAAAATATATAAGAAACGTTTCCGCTCTTCGCTTACCCTCGTAATAACTGCTCCTTTTTCAGCATCAACGGATACAACCGCGTAATAAGGAAGGTTAACAAACATCGGGCTATTATCGTTTTCATCCAGTACAGTGATGTTCACAGGTACATGCGCAATTCGACTATTACCTCTTTCTGTATCGTCGCTTCTCGCCTGTAAATTAATCTTCGTGAAGATATCCATCGAAAGTCGAACCCTTTGAATCCTTCGGTATTTAAAATCTACGTACTTGTACGATGAGCTGATGGTATTCTTGGGTTTCGCGATCAAAAGGCACGCCTGTGGTTCTAATGACCCCGGATGTTTTACCGATTACGAAGTAATTGGTGGGGTTTAGAATGGAGAATACGAGATTTTCATTTAGAACGCTTCCAATCACGTTTACAACCACTACGGTCATTACTTTGGTTTGGTTTTCTTGGACGACGCCGTAGTAGATGGAGCGTTGAAACACGAGACCGGAGTCTTCGCTTTTTTCCCATTTAACGTTAACGATACTGGAATTAAAATTGAACACAAACGGGTATTATTTCGGATATTGGAATAAATTTCGTATTTTGAATCGGATAAGTGGAGGTGAATTACCATTCGGTGGTGAATTGGCCATCGGTTACGGTCACTTTCAGCTTATGAGGACTGGTACGAAAACCAACGATGGGATCTTGAACTGTGATTAAGCCAGTTTCGGGAACGATTATGTAAGTATTGCCATTATTGCCATCGGCGATAGCGTAAGACAATTTGGTCAAGTTTTTCGAATCTCTATCAGTCGCGTTGACCTGTGAAATTAAAAAGATTTGTCATCGTGATTCGTATAGAAGATATGAGGGAATGCGGGGGCAGGATGCACCAACCCGCCGTGCAATTTTTTTGCAATTTGCGACAAAATGCAATATGTCACAAATTGCATTCTGTCGCACTTTTGTCGCAAAATATTTCGTTACAATTTGCGACAGAATGCGACAAAATGCGACAGAATGCGACAGAATGCAACCATTTGCGACAGACCACGAGCTTATAACTATACTGAATTATACTCGCGGAAAGAACAATCATAAATACGATTTTTATATTGAATAGATAACATCAACAGTCGTTCGAAAAAAATAAGTTGATATTGCTAACCAATCGTTTGTCATTTGTTCTGACTTCTGATTGGCTTTGAATTCCTACTTAATTACCTAGCTAGTTGAAATCTTTTCATTTTTCATGGAATTTGGCAACCAGCGATTTTTTTTCGATGCTCAAGTATCGGGTTGCATTTTGTTGCATTCTGTCGCATTCTGGCGACTATTTACTGTGCGAATGTATTCGTGTTGCATTTTGTCGCATTCTGTCGCATTCTGTCTCAAAAGTTTTAAGAAGTTTTGAGACAGAATGCGACCGAATGCAACCGAATGCGACAAAATGCGACTGGTATGTCACAAATTGCAAAAGTGTCGCAAAAATAGCCGAAATGACGCATTTTTTCGACATTTATTTTGCGACAAAATGCAATCGATTGCAAAAGATTTGCACGACGGGAAGGGGCAAGATACAAATTGGCTTATTGTCGTCAGCGATGTGATTGAAAATTTTTTTCTGGGCAATTGATGAATGGGTATGCACTCGACACAAACAGAAAAAAAATTAGAAACCTGACGGATTATTTGTCCATGGGTTATCAATAATACAGGTCGACATGGAAAATGCTGTTTGAAGTTTAATGGGTAATTTTTATATCATTTTTCGCGCTGATGACGAGAAAAATGGTGAAAAAATTCTATCACCCAAGGATTTTTCACAATTTGTATTTTTTATCGAACAGTTTTTCATCTTTTTTTGATAACTTTTGATACTTAGAGTCGATTTTCTGAAAAAAGAAAAGGTTCTACGAAAAAAATGAATAGAACATAAATTGCAGAGCGTAAAATTTCCTTTCTGTAGAGTCCGATTAGTTTTTTCTTAGATGGCTTAGCTTTCGAGATATTTCAGTTGAAAGTTGAAAGTTCAACTTTTTTTTTGAATTGAAAATATCTCAAAAACTAAGCCACCTAAGAAAAAACTAATTAGACTCTACTGAAAGGAAATTTTACGCTCTACAATTAATGTTCTATTCATTTTTTCGTAGGACTCTTTCTTTTGCCAGAAAATCGACTTTAATGGTCAAAATTTACATTAAAAAATGTAAAATGTATTTTCAACAAAAAATCCCAATTATAAAAAATCCCGATGCGATGGGGTAAAACTAAAATCATATTCGAACTCTGCACTAAGAAGTAGATCAGAAACACCAATCGGAACCAATTACGTAGAAAGATAATTGTAATTTTTCCGCCCTTCGATATTATCATCGTTGCAAATTGGAAATGTTAAAAATGCGGTTCATTACAAAAAAAACGATTTTCTGGCGAATGAAAGGGTCCTACGAAAAAAATGAATAGAACATAAATTGTAGAGCGTGAAATTTCCTTTCAGTAGAGTTTAATTAGTTTTTTCTTCGGTGGCTTAGTTTTTGAGATATTTTCAATTTTAAAAAAAGTTGAACTTTCAACTTTCAACTAAAATATCTCGAAAGTTAAGCCGTCTAAGAAAAAAGTAATCGGGCTCTACAGAAAGGAAATTTTATGCTCTACAACTTATGTTCTATTTATTTTTTTCGTAGAACCTTTCATTTTTTCAGAAAATAGACTTCAAGTGTCAAAAGTTATCAAAAAAAAGTAGAAAAACTGTTCAACAAAAAATTTAAATTGTAAAAAATCCTTGGGTGATGGAATTTTTTGACTGTTTTCTTTCGTCATCAGCGCAGCGTTAAGAATACTAGAAGAATCACCGATTAAACTTCAAACAGCATTTCAAAAGTTCAAAAATGTCGGCCTGTGTAATGTGATTTTACGTGATTTTTGTAAAAATCTTGAAATTTGATTTTTGTGAAATATCATGTTTCAAGTTTTGAAAAAAAATCCAGGTAATTTTTTTGTAATCTACATCCAATTACTTATCGAAAGATGTCTTTGGGTGGCACTTTCCCTACATTTTCTTCCTGGTACATTGCGTTAAAGAAAAATAGTGCCAGTGGGGGAAGATGCAAATTGAAAATGGGACAGGTGCCAACATTGTTTTTAGATACGAATTTTTCGAAAAAGTCACATATGGTACTAACGATTGTCCAATTCATATTTTTGTGATATTTTTCCAGGATATCACATTTTTTCTTTAATTTTTAGATAGAATATCAAAAATATCAAAAGTTTGCCTAAGGGTAGGATGCAAAAAAGGTGAAAAAAATTTCAAAAAATTCTGTAGGGTTGAGGTATGCACCAAAGTGGAATTTTTTTCTAGCGAAATGAAAAATAAATGTTTGAACTTTAATTTGTTGCAAGAATCAGACAATTTGGCCAATTTGAATAGATTTGGCAGAACATTTGGCATAGGTTGGTGCATCCTGCCCCACCTTCCCTTAGACCATTTTTTTTTTTGCCAAGAGTTGGTAAGTTTCGTTCAATTACCTGAACAACAGCGATATTATTGTACGTAGGTGTGATTACAGTTGCGTTGTATACATTTTGAGAGAACACAGGTGGGCAATCGTTGACGTCGATCACAGAAATACGAACTAGAGCAACAGTTTCGGAAGTCAGTCTTGGTTTGCCGAGATCACTAACACGGACATGGAATTCTACTTTTGATACGGCTTCGTAATCCAGATTCATCACTGTTCGAATGGCGCCTGTAAAAAAATTCCTTGGTGAATATTTCGTTAACTAGAATTAGCTTATTTCAAATATTTAGAGACATTCAAAACTAAACGTTTTTTCCTTATAGGGGAAGCATGGGCGTACTCAAGGGGGGGGAGACTCAGGGAGCTAGCGGCTCTTCTTTAAGCTGGTCAAAGAGATTTTTCATCTTAAAAATGTAAATGATAAAATTTTGTCCTTGGATCAATGATTTTTCACTTATCTTTCAATCAAAAATCATTGGTTTCTCAGTCAATTCCAAATTTATCAGAGAAAATTAGCAAATTTTGACTGAAAGATCAGAGAAGAATCACTGATTTTTAGTAAAATTTATTTTATTAATTCAAAACGGCAGAATTTCATCAAATCTGACTGATGTGCGCATATGAAGGGAGGTATCACAACTAGCAGTAAAATTTTAGGCCGAAACAAAAATAAATCGAAAGTAGGTACGTCATAAAAGAACCCCATATAGAAAATTTCAGATGTTAAAGTTCATTTCTTGAAAACTGACGAATTTTTGAAATTTAAAATTGTCTTATGTCCTATCGTCCCTGCAAAGTATGAAAATTTGATTTAGTCAACGAAAAAGGCTGAAATTTGGTATATACCCTATTTTTGACCTCCCAAATCGATTGGAAGCAGTTTTGAGACGTTTTGAAGCCTACAGAAAACTTTGAGATTTTTCAGCGCTGCAAAAGAGCCCATAAAAACGGTCCATATGAACTTTGGAAAAATTGTGCTCCAACCGATGGTAATCCACGATAATGTAGGTGCTAAAGTTCGTAGGGATCTCTTTCTTAGGGAGTTCTCTCATGCTGAAAATGTACAAAATTTTCTGGGGCTCTAAAACGTCTCGAAATCACTTCCAATCGATTTGGGGAGTTGAAAATAGGACATATACTGAAATTCTTTTTTTTTTTCGTTGATTCGATCAAATTTTCATATTTTGCAAGAATATAATTTTAAAATTTCAAAAATTCGCCAAAATTCGAGAAATGAGCTTCAGCATCTGAAATTTATGATTTGGGGGTTTTTATGATGTATGTACGTGCTCAAAATTTCACTTCCAGTTGAGATACCTCCACTGTCAGAAATTTTTGAAAAGTTCCAGGGATCTCTTTTATGGGAATTTCTCTTGTGCTGGAAATTTACAAAATTCTCTAGAGACTGCAAAACCTCTCAAAACGTTTCGAATCGATTCAGGAGAAATTTTCCAGGAAAATTTTCTACCAAAAATATGGATTTGAACCGATAGTTACGAATTTTGGAAAGTTGAACTTTAATCGATCAAATAGGTCACCAATATAGGTAATGCGCGATTATAGGTTCCAAAGTTCTAAATGGACCATTTTTATGAGGTTTTTTCCAGAAGGCACTGGAAAATTCTAAAAATTTTTGGAGGCTTCAAGACGTTTCGAAACTTTTCCCAATCGATTCGAGAGATCGAAAACAAGGTATATACCAAATTTCAGATTTTTTCGTTGATTAAATCAAATTTTCCATATTTTGCTAAGGGATGGGGCAATATTGAAATTTCAAAAATTGGCAAGAATTCGAGATATGAAACTTAGCACCTGGAATTTTGGATATGATGCACTTAGGATACATTTTTGTTTCGTCCTAAAATGTTACTGCTGATTGGAGTACCTTTCCTCATGGAAAAAATAAATAGATAGACCTATGTACCAACTAAAAATGTGAAAATCTCCAAATTCACACAAAATTGCCTTAAAAAACAAAAATCTAATGATTAAAAAATCAGAATCGGGGTTTTCATCGCTAAAATTTTAGAGCTCGTTGAGGGGAGGGAGAATGTTGAGCCAAAGGTGATTACAAAGCATGACTGAAAAAATCAAGAAAAATCAGTATTGTCAATTCACTGTTTTTAACCACGTTTTCAAATTACCAGTAATAACCGGTAAATGGTAATTATCAAGAGATGTCGAAAATGTAAAAAAAATTTACCCCATGAAAATTCAAAAAATTTCCCGCCAAAATTTAGAAATATTGTAAAAATTTTGAAATTTTTCCCCGTCATTATTTCAGTACCTACCTAATAATCGCACTCAAAATTCTCAAAAATCGCTGAAAAAATTTTTGGCCAACATTTCTATGGTTTTAGTGAAATTCTACTTCATTTTCATAGGTCACATAAAAACTTTTCAGGAATAGGTACTTGAAAATTTACCCGATTTTGGGCTCAAAAATGCTCAAATTTCATTTTCAGCAATGAGCATGTGCGATAGGTAGTTTAATTTTAATTCTCTGAAATCGCTGGATGTTCGAATCTTTTTTTATTTTTAATAAAAAAAATTTCACTGATAACAGATGAGTATAACTATCTACCAAAAAATTCCTCGGTCTTTGAAAAAAAAATTCTCTCCAAAATTTGATTTTTTTGCTGATTGAAAAGTCGCGTGGTGCAAGTAGAAAAAAATAGGTGTTATGAAGATTTAAAATATTTTCCACCAAAATTTGAAATTTTATTTCATTAGTACTATTAGTAGGTATACCAAACACGTTCGGTAACCAATAAAAAGCACTAACTAATTTCGATATAGCACTAATGAAAAACATTTCATAATGCAAGCATCGGTCGTGAACAGTTTATGACTCGCGAATTCGCTCACTTTTTTTCGGCTCGTTTCACAAACTTCCGTTCGTCATGAAACAACTCACTCCCGATGCTTGTACATATTGGTTTGATCAATTCGCCATGGCGTTTTTTCCCCTTTCACCTCTCTCCTGTTTAATTTATTCACCTACACATGATCCGAGCAGTAAGAGGAGTAGCGAGCAGGTAGAGAAGCGAGATGATAATCGAATGATAGTCTCCGGATGAGAGAATAAAAGTGGAGAGAAACAAGAAGGACAGGTTTTCCCTTCTCGTCTGTACCTATCGCTGGTATCATGTTTTATACCTGTTTTTGTACAGTCGCTGCAGTAAGACGAACCTACGAACGTACATTTTCATCAAAGTGTTATTTTTTCATCGAGAAATTTAAAATATAAGTGTAAAAATATCAACAGAAAATTTTCACGTGCAATATTAATTAACTTTATCCGCGAATGTGATAATCGACATATTGTATTCGAAATCCGACAGCTTCAGATTGTATCACGGATCAGATGAACCAGACTTACCCACCACGTTGATCAAAAATTTGGTAATTCATTTGGACAAAGGTATCGTTTTAATTTTCAAAGCATTGGAATTTCGAGTGGAAAGACATCTAGTGCTGCGGAACAATATCTATGGTAAAAGTGGTGGAAATTCCTAGGTTTGCTTCATACGACGAGGATGTACTTATTATGGAATCAATTAGTTTTACACCATCCGCTTTACCTGCACCATGGACCCTCTTCGCCATTACTACATCACTACCACCAACAAGTATGGGAATACCTTACAATATCCAATTTATTTAATTAAATTTTCCTATTTTACCCTTCACTATGGAGACAGACAACCATGTCTCCACACTAAATACAGACGATTTTTATTGTAATTATTATGTAACGACAATTATGTTACACAAAAATTATGGTTATTAGATGAAACTAACGTTCAATCCATTTGGCATTCCTTGCAAAATGAAACATCATTGTTCTGCGTTGGATGTAAATTTTCCACCCATTTAGTTTGTAAGAAATAATTTTTTTTATTGTCAGTTTCGATTGAATGAAAGTGAAGCTTTCTGGAAGGATTAATTGAATTTAGAATTTAGAATCCAAATAATTTATTATTATAAAAAATATTGATAAGATATTTGTTATTTTAATTTTTAATATTAAGAGTAGTATTTTATACTTTATTAGAATAGAAAATTTTAGGCTATATAAATAATCGTTTAGATCTTGATTTTAATTTCAGGTTTATCTCCATTCTCTAAAGTTTTTTTTAAAATTAATATTTCAAATGATTTTTTTATGGTTTTTAATAATTTTAATTGAAATTAAAGTACATTTCGTTTTTCAGTCATTTTTCACCAACAAAAATGACAATCCTGCGAAAAAAACAGTCGAAAAAAATTTTATATATTTTTTCCCTGTGAAGTGAGGCGTTTTTCTATTGCGTATAGTTTGTTGGCGATTTCAAGTGTTATTATGTTGTTAAGCTCGAAAAATCCTTTCCAGGGATACCCATCTCGATGTTGCATTTTTGCATATTTCGAACATTATAAATACATATTATATAGGTCATATTTAAACTTTTTTCGGGCATATACGTAATTCCTTTTCATATAATAATAACTTGCACCTGTTGCACCTATTTACTCTTAATTTTTATGCAACCCATTTTTAATAAAGTTACTAATTATTACATTCTACTCCTGTAAAAAATAAATAAATACCTTTACCGCATTCAAAAATTTTCTGTTCATATTTTTATTCATATATTTTTCATCTCTCAATAAAAAAAAATAACAAAAAATTTTGTTTTGTGTTTCAATTCTAATGCCTAAATTCTGATTCTAGGCATCGACATACACCAACATACTCATTCGTGGCTTTCAAAGTTTGCTTAGGGGGGTGGGGTGTCGAAAAATAAAAGTTTTTCGAACACAATAAACACGAGTTTGAGAAAAAAATCAACATTTTTTGGCCTAGTTTTATAGGAAATTTCATGGCAAATCGAATGGAAAAAACCGCATAAGTCTATCTCATTTAGAAAAAAAATTACAGTTTGAGCTTTCCTAAATACTGTGAAAAAAACTCATTTTTTTTGTGCCTTGATTACCAAAAAGTGACATTTTTGAGCAAACTAAACGTCCTACGACAAAAATGATAAGAATCAAAGTTGTAGAGAATCAAATTTCCTATCCCATAGAAGTGGTTATATTTTTCTGATAGGGATAAGCATAGTTTTCGAGATACCTATTTTCGAGTAATTTCCTAAAGATTAGGCGAAAATTTCTCAAGCTTGTGTTTATTGTTCTCGAAAACCCTTATTTTTCGACCACCCATCAAGCAAACTTTGGTCAAAAAAAATTTTCCCCTTCATTAGTTACATAAAAGCAACCCAAATTTGGCAATCGGAACCCAGACACAAAAATCGTGTTGACCGATATGTATGTTCAATGTATAAATAATTAAGAATACCAGTATAATCTATGGTTCAACGTACTGCAGCGAATACGGCCAAATCATCAGGAGTCAGTTATTTTATTCTCATTTTGCTTCAATACTCTACCCATATGTCACTTCTCTTACTTCTCAGGTCATATGTAGGTGAATGAATCAACAGGAGAGAGACGGGAGAGAAAAAAACACCGCGTCGAATTGATCTAACCAATTAAAAAAATTCAAATTTTGGCGAAAAATATTTTGAATTTTCACATCGCCAATTTTTTTCCACATGCAACACGCGACCTTCTAACCAGAAAAAATCAAATTTTGGCGAGAATATTTTTCACATAACTTGTACATATTTAATTATTTATCCATGAAAAAAATTTTAAAAATGAAAAAAAATGATTCGAACATTTAGCGATTTCGGTAGATCAAAAGTAAACTTTCGCGCGGGCGGTTATTACCAAAGTTTTTAGGGAGAAAAAATTTCAAATTTTTGGCGGGAATTTTTTATACATTTCCAATACAAGACGTTTTTGTCAACGAGCTGACATCACGGCATTTACCGCCGAGACAATTTTTGTTTCGATCTCTACCCCTCACACCGTGGGTTCTAGTTTGAGAACCTAATTTAAAATATTTATATATCAAATGCTCGATTTTTTTTAGTCATGCTTTGCAATCACCTTTAGCACTTCCTACACCCCCCCCCCAAACAAAAATTAAAAATAAATTTTTCGACTGTAATTATTACGAGGAATTTTAAATTCGTTGTGTCGTAGCGAATGTCTTCTTGTACAAGGAAGTTTTTCGCGGGGGTGGGGATTTATCCCAAGTTCTTCTTTTCTCAACTTGAAACTTTTTCCATTTTTTTAATTCTAATTTTTTCGAAGCTGTAAGTATCCAATTTTAAAATTTTTCACCAGTAAATTTTCTTAAATTTATGGTTATTCTAATTTCTAAGTTCAAATTTTCTCAACTCAAAATTTTTTTCAATTTCTTCAATTTCATTTTTTTGAAATTGCATCCACGTTTGAAATTTTTTCCAACTTCGAATTTAAAAAAAAAAGCCCCAACTTCATGTTTTCCAAAATTTCTTTTAACTCAATAGGGAACAAAAAGAAAATTTTAAAAAGTAATAAAAATATTTAAAAAATATAAAAAATCATATTTGGAAAAATTTTGACTCAATCTGAATTTAATAAAATTTTACAGATGAAAAAATTTAAAAATTGGATACTACAAGCATCATAGCGAAATTCCGAAGAAAAAAGTAACTTTAAGGGACCTTTTTTGAGAAAAAAGTGACCAAAAATTCATTTTTTGGGAGGGGGACAATTTTACAGTTTTTGAGTGATTTTTTTAATTACAGACATCATAGCGAAATTTCGAAGAAAAGAAGTGACTTTTAGTGACTTTTTGAGCAAAAAGTGACAAAAAATGACTAAAAAGTAACCAAAAATTCGATTTTTTCGGGGGAAATTTGTTTATAGTTAAAAGAGGGCTAAGAATTCAAGAAAAAATGCGGGAAGGGGGTCAAAATTCAATGAAAAAATTAGGTAACCTGAAAATCTAATTTTTTTTAGTGGTACTTCAGGAGGCAGATAAACATAAGCAATTTATACAGATTTGAGCAAAGAAAAATTGAAAAATTACGAGATTTTTGGAACAAACAATTAATATAATATGACCTACATATATCTACTCTCTAAATCTAAATCAGTCAATTTTCGTAAAACTGTGCCTTTTTGAATCAGTGAAATGAATTCATTTGAAAATCTGTGATATTTCAATTGTTTGATTGATTTATTTTAATCAAAATTATTGATTTATTCTGTCAAATGGGAAATTGATTAAAAAATCAATTACTTTACTGATTTAAAAAAACAGATTTTTTTCAAATTTAGAAATAGAATTATTGAAATACTGCCCGAGGGAAGCGGGGCAAATTTTTTTTGAAAAATCATTATCAACTTTTTATTTTTTTTCTTCAAGAATTTTGAAAAATATCACTTTTACGTGAAAATTTGAATTTTTGCTTATAAATGCGAAAAAAAGTGACTTTGGGAGGAAAAAAGTGACTTTTAGCGACCAAAGTCGAAAAAAGTGACCTGATATGATGCCTAGTAGAGGTTTGAACCAAACGGATTGAAGAAATTTAAAAAAAATTAGAGTAGAAAGAATTTGGACTTCGATCATCGAAATCCCATTTGCGTCAAAATTATTTAGCCCCTAGTTGTAGGCTCAATTCGCCTTTCTTCACAAAAAATGAAAATTGTAATTTTGTCGAAAATTTAACGTTCCTAGATTAATATTGTACAAAATTAATTTTTTGAAAAATTATATTTTCTATTTTCGTCGAGTCATAAGCAAAAAACCAATGGGGAAGTTTCACCCCCTGCCCTCCCTGAGCCACCAACGACATATCGAGGGGGGGAGGTAAGAGCAAGAAATCTTGACATGTTGTTCGGTTTAGTGTCCTGAGTCTATTTATTCCAAAAAAAAAACATGGATAGGAATTTTTTCATTCTTATGTTTTATATCCAACCATTTCTGAACGATTCTTCCACATTTATTTGATTTTTAATTAATTCTTTCGTGAAAATATCGTATGCCTATGTACCTATAGTGATGCATACTGGAAATATTTTCAAATAGACCAAATTTGTGGGAGGGGGTGGGGAATGGAGGTGGACTTTTGAATACTCATAATCAATCTTTTTCGATTCTAAAATTCCTATGCAAGTAGGTAATGTAGGTACTAGGTATAGCAGGAGCAGGGTTGGACAGGATTGAAATCCTGCTGGATTTAAAATACAAAAAATCTCAAAATTCGAATTTTCGATTTCAATCCACATACTCATACCGGATTTTGGATTTGAAATCTCGTTTTTACAAGGGATTTCGGATTTTTGATTTGATACCGGGTGTCCGAAAAATTCTAGCCCCTTAAAATAACATAATTTCAAACTTTTTTTTCACTATCTTTATCTAGATTCTGGATTTTAGATTTTGAATCCTATTAAATTGATGTTTTTGAATTTTGGGATCGAAACCCATTTTCGCAGATGATTTATGATTTCAGATTTGAAATCCTTTTGTCCCGGATTTTGCCCAACCCTGAATTATAGGTATTATACAGGGTGGCTCAGTTAAGGTGTGAAATATTAAAACCACGTATTCTACTTATCATTTGGAGTAAAAAATGTTATATACATGATGGGTCATAAACGCTTCATTACTGAGTTATTTGCCTTTAAAGGGGGCCCAGATTTCATCCAAAATTGGAAATTTTTGCTCTAGCAGTGAAAATTTTCGGGGGTAGGTGGTGGAAAAAGTGAAAGGAGGTCCATAGAAACGTATACCAATTTTTTTTTTTTTTGGTTTATAAGTAAGTGTTTTAAAGTAAAAAATGTGTTTCTGTACCAGAAAAATGGTCGAACAAGAACAAAAATCATTTTTTTGAAATTTTATTCACTTTTAGGGGTAGTACTACTTATTTAACATCTATTAACCCAAGTTTCTGTTTTTTTTATTTATTGGATGCTGAGTAATCAATTTATCAAATTTCGACCATCCCACAAAATTACAATAAAAACCGAATTTAATGATTTCTCATGATTCCTCATTATTATAAAAAAAATTTCGCCTAAATTTTTTTTCGAAAAAATCAAAAAAATGGAGGGTATATCAGCATAATTTATTTTGTGGCAACGCTGTAATTAACTTCCGCGTAAGTAACCCCGACGCTCGTCTCGTTAAACGCAACATTTTACGGGCGTCGCGATGCGCAGCGTTGCCGAATTTCCAGTTCTTTACTCGGCAATATCTCAGAAAGAAAGCGTTTTGGGCCCATGTTGAATATGGCATTTTTTGTTCGTATTGATAAGTAGAATATGAGGTTTCAATATTTCACACCTTAACCGAGCCACCCTGTATTTAGCAATGAAATTACGAACCTGTATTCGACACGATGTGAAACATGCGCTTGGACGTCGCCTCGACGATCTCGTACTGCAGCAACGCATTAAGTTCGGAATCGTTATCGCGAGCCTTTAATACTAATGGTAAACTATCGGCAGTGAGAACCAGCGAGCCGACCGGAGCTGCTTCGCTGATGAAGCCTTTATATTCGATTTCAACGAACTCCGGCGCATTATCGTTACGATCTAATACGTGAACGATTACGTAACACATGGCTTTAGCTCCGGCCTGGAAAAAATACGTAAAAATATTCTCATATAGTTAGGCAACACTACCTCATGCATTCGTCTACTCGAGCACATAACAATCGCACGTAGCCTACGTACTACATATTTTACTCATATACAAACTATGCAGTACCTAAGTACAATATACACATACTATATCGTCTTAAAATGAAAATAATTAACGTACCATGTTCGTGGCAGTGATGCTTAAATTATATACCCTGTTATTTTCGTAATCGAGCGGTCTCTTCGTAACAACAATTCCGGTACTCGGGTTCACTTCAAACATATCGTCTACGTTACCGTCTGTTATTTCGAACATCAAAGACGACGTACTCCTCGCTTCTAAATATTTAACCACCGTTCCCGGCGGCTCGTTTTCGAACATTTCCGATGATACCTCCACTTTAGTGAATCTACAACGCGAGGGCGTTCAAAATGAATTATTTAAAAATACCCCCACCACAGGGCTGCGGCAAGTACTCGTGAAAAACAACCGGCCAAGACTCGGGGCCGGAAAATCTTACCTCGGTGGCGCATTATCCGCCATTACAACCATTATATGAACGGTAAGTGTTGACGACAATGGCGGTTTACCCATATCGGTCGCTTTTACGTTCAGCAAATACTCGTAATGCATCGAATTTATATCTAACTCTTTAGCTACTTGAATGGTCCCCAAGGTTTCATCGATGCTGAAAGCGTTTCCGATATTGCCTTCGGGGAAACAGAAATTAATTATTAATGAGTCGAGCGATAGAAAAATAAAAATAATTCAAAGGTGCCTACCCGAAGCGATATGGTAACTGATTGCTGCGTTGTCGCCGTGATCTTTATCCACAGCGAAGACCTGAACTACGGTCGTGCCTACTGTTGCTGTTTCGAACACTCTGCCTTGCATAATTCCCACGCTGAATTCGGGAGCGTGATCGTTGGCGTCGAAAACGTCGATAATGACGCGGGCGTAGTTTCGTTTCGACGGCGTGCCTTCGTCTTTGACCATTACCGTTAGAATATGTTGAGCTATGCTTTCCCTGGGAACACATACGACGAAAAATTCTCGTTATTTTTTTATTCATATGAAAAATTCCAGATTGAAAATTATTTTTACCTAAATTGAGTGTTATAAAAACGTATGGGTCAAAAATGACATTTATCATTGAAAATATACCTGGAAATTTTTTTAAAAAATACCTTAATTTTTATATTCCAAAAAAATTTTTGAACGACGGTTGATCAATTCAAATAATACCACATTTGAACTTTATTTTCAATCTTTGTAGAACTCGATAAGTAATATTTTTCATTAGGTAACGTTAATAAAATTGCATAACCAATTCGCCGTAAATGTTAATTGATGAAAAATTCAGTGCGGAACGTTGAAAAAAAAGAGCAAAGGTGAAATTTGCCTGAATGTGGCTTCTAAAATTTTTCGACGAGGCTTGCTTCCTCTCGAGGAAAAAAGTTCAGAGAAGATATTTCTTTCGACAACAATAATTCCTTAACAATTTTCCAAAGAATAGAGATTTTTTTAAAAGTTCCGAATAAAATTACCTATGAAGGAGCGAACATGATAATTTAACACACCCCTCCCTTAGTGGCGAAGCCAGAAATATCTCATTGGGGGGGGGGGGTCCGAAATTTCGTAATTTTAAAAAAATTTGAATTCCCCCCACAAAATTTTCTTCTACTATAAAAACACCAAATTCGAACTTTGAATCATTTTCATAAATATAAGGAATTACACAGGTGTTCAAAAGTTCTTATGCAATTTGTATAGAATGTTTAGGAAAAACATATTGATGAAAATATAATTTTGGAACAAAAAATTTACATAGGTACTTAATATAACAAATCCAAGCAGTGGCGACAGAAGCTTTTTTTTGGAAGGGTGCAAAGTGGGTATAGACTAGAGACTTGGAATATCAGAAGGGAGCCTTTTTTTTGCATAGTTGATTCAAATTGTAATTCATGCCCAAGTGAAGCGAGGGAGAAGCTTTGAGAAAATTTGATTTTTAATGCTCCAAGAAGGCATTTTTTCACGTAAGTTCCTGACGCCAAGGGAGGGGTCTTCCCCTCCACCGATAGCTACGCCCCTGCTCGCCCTCGAAGGACGCACAAGATCCCTCAAGACCATTCGAAACACATATATTTAGTATCTCAAAATACTAGTAAGAAGAAAGAAGGGGATAAAATTGGAATTTCGATAAAGAAATTATATCATAATAGATATCCAGGAAGACGAAAGGGAGGGGGTAAAATTGAAATGTTGATTAAAAATTGCGTAAAATAGGACATGTTATCGAAGTCCTAGATCATAAATTTCGTCAAAAATTGTCGAGAGGGAAGAGAAGAGGAAGGGGGGATGAAATGGAAATTTATACGAAAAATCGCAGGTTTTCGAAATCAAAGATTCCCTCTTATTTTACTTCAAAGTGTGACAAAAAATCACAAATTATGATACAATGACAAAAAAATAACCGGAAAAATCTTTCATATTCCAAAAAAAAATTTATAAAAAAATTGAAATATGACATATCAGATGAGAAAAAAGACGCAAACGTTTGCTTTAGAACAAAACTTTAAATTATCGATACTCGTGGTTTTTTAAAATTAAATTGTCAGATACTTATTTTTATTCAGTTACTATAAAATTATCAGACAGAATTTTGAGCATATACAAAAGCCTTTTTCAATTTTTCTAATTTTAAAAATTTCTAAGCAATTCCAATAAAAATCGGCAAACGATAATAAAATATGGTATTTTTTTGCAATTTAACACTTCACCAGACTTCATAATTGCAGAGCAATAGAAATGTCAAATTTAATTATCATCTTTCTAATTTTTTTCCAAGTTTCAAACTCTAACGAAATGCCATTTTATCAATGATTTCCAAAATTTAATGAGACGGATTTAGTGTGAGTCCCAGGCTTATTCTCTCGTTCCGAATCAGTGAAAAGTCACTGATAAACAGTCAGAATTGCAGCACAGGAAAAATCAGTGAAATTCACTGATTTTCAGTGATTTTTCAATGATTATTCTAAGAATTTCACAGATTTTTCAGTGAAATTACTGAGTTTTCAATGAAGTTTTACTGATTTCCAATCACTGAAAAAATTTCACTGATTGATTTACCTATTACTGTGCTGCAATTCTGACTGGTTTTTTCAGTGTTTTTTAATAAATTTGACTGATTTAAAAATGAGTGAGTAGTTTTTCCAAAAATAGAATACCCCCCCCAAAAAAAAATCGCAGTTTTGCCCATTGGGCATTGTTTTTATTAGTGTTTGAAAATAACCTAATTTCACAGAACAATTTTTTTCGAAAAAAATGATACATATTGGTAAGAAAATAGAAAAGTTAATTGAAAATGCAATTTTTTTTCTGTTTTTACTCAAAAAATCCTGAACCACAACTCATTTTTCATTAAATAATCTTCTTCAATTGAAATTTTAGGTAATTTTTCAACTTTGATGTTCCACTGACTCAAAATTAGGTAGCATATAAAATATCCTAAGTGTGTTTGGGCCCAGTTCGTTCTCATTTCATTTTGTTTGTGCTTTTGTTTTGCTGTTTCGTTCTTAATAACAACGTTTTTTTCTTTCTTTTTTTTTGTTGCTTATCAACAATTGAAGTGATCTAGGGCTTAGCCCCCCACCCCTCCAGGTCCATTCTTCAAAATCCGCCTATGGATTTCATCAATATTTAGGATCCAAAAATTAAACATTCAAACAAGATTGAATGGAGGGGGAGAGATTTAATGAAGGCTCTTTGGTAAATTACGTTCGAGTCTAAAAAATTGCCAAATGGTCGAAAAATGTGACTGTTTTTCAAAAAAAATTTGCATTTTGAGTTGAAAATTAAAAACAAAATTACCTTTAGTCAGAAAAATTCAATACCTTAGTAAGACATCTTCTGATTTTTGGTCTCCCAAAATACTCAAAAATCTACCCAATTTGGGACTCAGAATGGGTTAAAATTGCTCAAATTTAATTTTCATCAATAATTTAGTTCTGCTCGGAAATTTTCAATTTCGATTTATTAAAAATTGTCATTTTTGGTAAAAATTACCATTCGCAGGAGGAAGATTTCAAGTCGGTAAAAATTACCATCCATTTCTTTTAAAAATAACCATTTTCAATCGAAATTCATCACTCACCTATCCAAAGACTCGGCAATAGACAAAGCACCAGTTTGATAATCCAGATTAAATATTTTCAACGACGCTAGACTCTGGGCGTTATGCAAACTGTAGTACAAATTCTGATTCGAATCTTTATCGGTGGCACTAATCTGGAGTATTTTCGTACCGACGGCCGTATTCTCCGATACATTGGCGACGAACACTTTACGGGTAAATTCCGGCCTGTATTTATTTATACTGGCCACATTCACGTACAACTATAAACAGACAAAATCCAGCGAATACATTTCAAACCTCCATCATTCCACAATACGAGGTACTTATACACCACCTCTACGAGTATTACGTACTTGAGTGAACACAGTATGAATCCCATCGGTCACACTGATGGTTAAATTGTACTTGCTTTGCACTTCGTAATTCAATTGCTTGGCTAATACCACATTTCCCGACTCGCCGATCATAAATTCCGCTCTAGGATCTCCATCTATCAACAAATTCACACCACATCATAATCCAGCCATACAAAAACCCCAAAAAACCCACGATCCTGCCTTACCTTCAATTCTATACCACAAATGACTACTGTCTTCGTCCGTAGCTGTGACCAGGGCTACCAAAAAATACACAGAATCGCTTTCCGTAACGTCGACTTGTTGATCAGGCTGCTTGATGACGGGCGGACGCAGCGACTCGTCTGGTACCGGCATTACCACCACGTTTACCCGGACCGAGCTACTTTTACTAGGAATTCCGCCATCTGTTGCTCGAATCTGTAATAGAAAAATTCCATATTACGTACTAAGTGTATACCCCTGGCACGCCACATGCATCTGTTCCAACATCAATCATACTCGAGAAATTTTTTTAACCCGAAGTCTCGATAATACGAATCTGCAAATCGTGCTGGTGCTCGCCACGGAGCGAAAAAAAAACGCAATTTTACACTCCGGGATGCTACGAATTTTAGCCTATTTTCAAATATCCATCACACGAATAGGTGTTCCCAGACAAAGTGGTAATGGAATGAACTGGGAAATAAACCATCTGTTATACGTTTCGTACTTAGCTTTACGCGCTTTGACTACCAAACTATAATGTTTTTTCTAGCGCCATTTTTTTCTCCATCTCCTCTCGACCTTATTTCTCGTATCTAATAAATTTTCATACGCTTAATTTCTCAATTTTTAAACCATACTCGCACGTGTTTTCTCGGTTTTGCCGGCTCGTTCCAATCTACTTACCCTTTTTATATTGTAACGTTGACAAATGAAAATTCCAGCAACAACGAAAACCCCTTAATTGAACTGTTCGTTTCGACGACAACTATTGCGACATTCTAAAAGAATTTTTTCTCTACCTTTATCCTCTTTTATCGTAACCGGCTTATTCGAGCTGATTGATTTTTATTTCTACGAGTGTATCGAATAAAGCTCCAAAAACCACAAATTCGACTCCTTCATCACACGTCACCAACTCCCATTACCTACCACCTACGAAAAAAACACCTATCTAAAAGTAGTTAGCATAATGTGCCCATTAAACATACACCGGCGAAAAAAAACTCCCAGCCTATCTCACGAGACATCCCTCGTTATCGTAAAATTTCCACCAATGAATAATAAACTTTTTCCTATTTTTTTCAACGTTCCAATGACGATACCCTCCGGATGAGTAAAAATTTCATAAAACAATTCGTCGGTGTATTTTTTTTTCCTCGCCGTGAAAGTTTAATGAAATTGTGTATAATCTGAAATCGAAACTTTTCAACTCTTTTCGTGTCGTCGCCTCGGTCTACAATACGTTCCATTCTCTCTAGAATGTTTCTCTCTCTACTAGCTCCTAATTTTTTTTGTTGAAAATGGGATTTCTATGACCCAAGACCAATTTTGTTTAGTTGGAATTTTTTCAACTCTCAATTTTTCTAATTTCTTAAATTCTAATTTTTATTAGAAATTTTTTTTAATAATTTTAAAATTTTTCCAACTGTAAAATTTTTTAAATTCAAATTTTTACAAAATTTTCCAACTATAATTTCTTTAAAAAATTTCCAATTTCAATTTCCTTGGTAGAAAAATTTTGAAAAATATGACATGGAATTTTTAGGCATCATAGCGAAATTTTTGAAGAAAAAAGTAACTTTCAGTAACTTTTTTTGGGCAAAAAGTGATCAAAAAGTGACCAAAAGTAACCAAAAGTAACCCAAAACTCGATTTTTTCACGGTTTTCTCAGCCTTGCCGCACTCCTTTCCTTATGCTGCTTTTATTCAGTACTCAAAGAATAAAATCAGCATAAGGAAAGGAGTGCAGTAAGGCTGCCCTCTCTCAACACTGCTGTTCAACATGTACTCTGAAGAGATCATGAAAGAAGCGTGAATAGGAAAAATGGGATTGAAGATCAATGGAGAAAGAATAAATGAGGTGAGCTACGCAGATGACAAGGTAATAATCACCGAAACAAAAGCGTAAATGCAGAGGATGATTGACCAGATAAACAGTGATGGATTGAAATATGGAATGAAAATTAATGCAGGTAAAACTGAAGTCATGAAGTTTACAAAAAACAATGACAGAGAGGTATAGATAAAGATCGGAACACAAGAAATTGAGAATGTAAACAAATTCCGGTATTTAGGAGCATTAATAAACAATGATAAGAGAGATCAGAAGGAGATCAAAACAAGAATTAGCATAGCAAAAAGTGGGTTCAACAACCTCAAGAAAGTGCTTGGAAATTGAAGCATGGATTTGGACCAAAGGATAATGTGGTGCCATGTATGGATGATCCTAAAATGTTCTTGCAAAACCTGGATTATGAGTGAGGAATGCAAAAAGAAGATATCCACCTTTGAAATGTGGTGTTATCTAAGACTACTAAAAATCTCATGGAAAGACTATGTAACCAACTACGTAGTTTTAGCAAGAATAGGAGAAGAAAGGAAAGTCCTATTCGAAGATATCAAGAACAAGAAGATAAAATACATAGCGCACAAAATTCGAGAGAGTGGTATCTTCATTCTAGCCAGTGTTGTCGCATTCACCTTTTTTTTGAACGCCGTTCGTTCATCGTTCAGTGTGTATTTTAAGCGTTCGTTCGCGTTCCGTTCAATTTTTTTTGGAAAATGGAAGCGTTCGTTCATCGTGCATTCAGCGTTCGCGTTCAGCGTTCACCGTTCATCCGTTCATTGTTTTTTAAAAAAAAATACGGAATTTTTTTGATCAATTTTGAATTTTAATTTGATAAAAAAAATCAACGCGAGTCGAAACTGCTTCAAAATTATATATCAGTAATTTTCTGAATCAAATTATCATACAATAATTCACAAAATGAATGAAAAATTATGAGAACGGCGTTCAATTTATGAACGGCGTTCATTGTGTTTGAACGCCGTTCGTTCCTCATTCAATCACTCATTTTTGTGTTCGTTCACGTTCCGTTCAAAAATTCCAAAAACTATGCCCGTTCTGAACAAACGGGGTTCAGAACGCAAACGCCCGACAACACTGATGCTAGCTATACTGGGGAAAATACAAGGGAAAACAACGAGAGGAAGAAGGCGGCCAGAGCTACTAACAACAAACTCGCTAGCCAACTCACCTTGCAATGTTGCAAGACCCTGAGAGATACCATCAAACGTGCAAGGAGCCGCCAAATATAGGTGAAGATATGGATGCACACAATCTCCTGTTAAGGAGACGCGACTACAACGACAACAAAGGGGGGAGGGGGGTTCGCAAACATTTCAAAGATAAATCAACTGAAAAGAAGTGAATAATTTCATTTATTAAATTCCTTCGTCAAAACGACAGACAAACTAGCAAAAATCTAATTTTTTATTTTTTTTCTTGAAGAATTTTGAAAAATAGCAATTTCCACGTGAGAATTTGAATTTTTGCCAGTGAATGAGAAGAAAAAGTGACTTTTGAGGGGGAAAAGAAAAAGTAATTAAAGTGACCTTTAAGGTGTGAAAAGTAACTAAAAGTAACCAAAAGTAACTGAAGTCGAAAAAAGTGAGAAACACCCTAAAAAAAGTGACTCGCTATCAGAGTATTGCAGCTAGCCAAAAGCTGAAAGCTTAAGCCGAAAGCTAGCCGTATTTTGAGTGAAAATTGATAGCTAAAAGCTAGCTTTAAGCTCTATGCTGTAACGGCTTTTTCAGTCATAAGCCGAATAAATCGGCTAGCTTTTGGCTTTTTTTTTAATTTTAATTTTTCATTGATAATTGATAATTACGCCAAAAAAATAATTGGAAAGTTGTTTTAAAAAAATGTGATTTTACTTACTAATTTTGTTTGTATTTGTAAAAAAAAAAAATCGCAAAAAAAAATTCAGTGTTGTTGATTTTTTTCCTGCCGTAAGCCAAAAAATTTGTGTGTTTTGATATTAAAATTTTGTTTTCTTTAAAATCTAAATAACTTTTGAAGGTTTTGCCGGAACACAAATTTTAGGTATATTTTTGAATTCTGTGTGAAATTCTAATGTCAATAGAGGGTATATCGATTTTGGAATTTGAAAATCTAAAAGCTAGCCGAAAGCTAGCCGATAGATTCAATTAAGCTGAAAGCCAAAAGCTAAAGCCGAATGTTTCAAGGTCATAAGTTTAAGCCGAAAGCTTAAGCCGAATCATTCAGCTGCAATACTCTGCTCGCTATGATGCCTGAATTTTTTTTATTAAAATTCAACAACGCTGGAAAAATTTTCAAGAAAATTTCAACTAAAAAAATCAATAAAATTTCAACTAAAAAAATTGAAATTGACAAAAATATAAGAAAAATGTTTTGAAAAATTTAAGAATTTTTTTGTTTTGAAAATTGTTTTACAATTTAAGAAAACTTTAATTGAAAATTTAATGTTGAAAAAATTTGAGGAAGAATTTTCAAGTTGGAAAATTTGATGAAAAATTTTAAAATCATTGGAAAAATTTTTGACTTGAAAGGAATTTTTGAACAAATGAAATGAAATTCGAAAACATCAAATTTGGAAAATTTTTGAGAAAATTCAAATTGAAAAAAATAGAATTAGGTAGAACAATTTTTAAAAAATGAAAAAAATCTATATCGAAAAAATCTGAACTTGGAATAAATTTGGATTCGAATCATCGAAATCCCCCTTTTGTCAAAAATAATTAGGAGCTAGCTCTCTCATTGTCAACCCGATAAACCAAAAAGTATACAATTTTTTTCGACTCGCAGTTGTTTGCGTAACGTTGATAAAAGGATTATAACTGGGTACATTTGTATTTCGAATGAATAAATTTATTAAACGTACTGTTTCGTACGCGAAATACTTCCTCTTCCTTGCCATTCAATTTTCAATTCCTACTATCGTCAGAGTCGTCGCAGTGCGTCTCATAAATACCCATCTACGCCTACGTGTATGGAACAATAAACATTCAATCGAATCGTTTATCTTAATTTTCTCTCGTACGAGTTTATTGTTCCGCCGGCTAATTACACGCTCTGTTAACGTAGGTATATACCTAACCGTAGCGAAATTCGAACGTGTGTGCATGGCGTCTGCGTCTTTTGTATACGTAGGTATAAGAAAATTAACCCCCCTGGCCCCGCACAATTAACCATCGCGCGTCGTTTAGTATACGTACTCCCACCTTCAATTAATTATTTTCACACGTTTGAAAAAAGGCAGATTGACGTTGCGCAACTTCAAATTAATATAGAATTTTCCGACAGCGTAGAGGTCGTTGACCTTTGGAAATTTACGATGAATGAATTCGGACACTTGGCAAAAACAAATGCTTAATTTAAGTGAAAGTGGCCATGAAGGAAACAAACAGAAAATGGGGCAGCTCGTTTCACTGATGGTACCAATGTAAAATTGCTTTTTTTTTTTAGCTGAAAAAAGTAGATTCCTGTAGAAAAATTAGGAAAAGTAGGTAGTGATTTTTTCGAAAAAAAATTAAGAACTTTTGTTTTCTAAATCAGAAAAATGAAATAAAAAAACTCAATTTAGATTGAAATAATCTAAAAAAAATCATGAGTTAGAAATTTTCCGATTCATAGTTCCCTTCCCCTCTTTCAAAAACTGCATTTTTTCAGTCAAAAAATTGAGGGTTTAGACGTTTAGAATATGAAAATTGTCGAAAGTGATGACTTTTTGGGAATGAATTTTCGTTCAGAGCCAGAGGAAAAAGAAAAATCGTACTTTTGAGTAGAAAAAGTTGAAAAAATTCCACTTCGGCCAGAAAATTATAACTTGTTTCTCTAGTCTTCCATCCATAAATTTTAACTCGTCCTCATCTAGAAAAACTACATGCGTTCCCGAATTCTGAGGTACCTCACGAGTTTTTGAGCATTGGGTGCTCCCTCTGGTTGTATAAACTCGCTGATTTTTTTTACACCCGCCTGAAAATTTTGTGATGCTTACATCACTGTTCATTTTCTCATCGAAACCTTCTTAAATTCACTCTTCTTTTCTTTCCCTTTCACTACATCTTATATTCGGTTCAAAAATTAATTCTCCATGCCACAGTTCAAAGAAATCAAAAATATTTTCCATTTCACAAAAAAGTTTGAAAATTAAAACACCTCACATTCAAACAAATCAAACCCATCCCAAAATCCATTCAAACCCCAATTATCATCGCTACAAACACACAAACACCTTACAAAGGTAAAATCCATTCTTACCTGAACGAGATATTCTTCTCCGGCAGCAAACGACCAGTCCGAAAACACAGTACCAGTATGAGGATGAATACTAAATCGATTCCGACCGCCGCTAATACTATAATGTAAAACAGCGTTTTCATTTGCATCATTGTCAACGGCCACAACCTGAAATAATTAAAATCACGCTATATTCATCCAAAATTAACACCAGAAAAGCCTCTAGCCTTCGTCGAATAAGATTTGACCTCCTCCACGCGTTCCAATCCACTACCTCCCCAATTACAGAAAAAAAATTATGGTGGGGGTCAAATTTGAGTGCAAGGGTGAGGCTCTAAACGTAAAGTGAGTCGATAATTGAACTCGGTTACCTCAAATTAGTGAGAATAGACGTGCCACACACTATTTTCATTTTTCGCAGGTGTTTTTTCAAAACGGGGGGGGGGCAGAGAGGAAGTAAAAGGTCGAAGTCCAAAAATAAGCAAATATTCGAACTCATTGTCCTCAAAAACCTAACAAACGACACGTCACACGTTATTTTTAATTTTTTTGAATTTTGGCCTTATCAAGAGGGCTGATAGGCGGTTCAAAGGGGCCGGATGAAAAAACTGAGCACATATTCAAACTCAGCGCCTTCAAATTAGTAGAAATCGACATGTTACTTTACTTTTTTCATTTTTTTGAATTTTGGTCAAAATTAAGGACCCCAATACCCCTCAGGAGTATTGAGATCCCATTTTGAAAATTTATTGGTCAAAAAAGGGTAGAAAGGACTCTTCATTGTAATTTTTTCAGATTTTAAAATTGTACCCTTCATGTTTTTTACCCATCGTGAAAGTTAAGCATTCACCACAAAAGTTCATCTTCGAGGTTTTCAAAATGTGATTATCGTTTTTGAATCCTCTATCAATTCCAGGGTGTCCACTATATTTCAGAAATGATTTTCCCTGACTGTTCCAGGTTTTCTAGGCCAATTTATCTTTTTTTCCAGACTTTTTAAATATGATATTCGTTAGGGTGTTTCATGTGACATTTTTTTCGAAATTTGACAGTGCCGCCCCCTCATTTTGTTCTTTCTGATGAAAAAAGACTCCCATAAAAATTTTAGCCAGAAAAAATTATTTTGAGTGGTGGCGCAAAGGAGCTAAAAATTTGCCATATAATATAATGTAAAAAATGGTCTAAAAATTCAAGATTTCATTTAGCATGTAAATTTTTTATATTTAAGTTGAAAGTGAAACAAAAACTGTTTAAAAATAAATAACATGAAACACGTTTGTAAAAAAATAACGCAAAATTAATTTCATGTGATTAAAAAAATTTGTACTCAACACCGCGCAAGCGATCATCAAACTGGCGAAAGTTTGGTGGGCTATTCATGCAACACCGGACAATCATATTCGTAACTTTACCTTTCTTGCGCCACCACTTAATATTATTTTTTTGGGCTGATTTTTTGTATTTCCTGTTTTCTAAGTCTAATGAACATTTTTAGAAGGCGGCACGTCAAAAATATTGAAAACAATTTTTTCCCATATAAAAATGAAACACCCTAATATTCGTAAACCGAGGGGGAAGGGGAGGGGGTAATTTTTTACGTGATGTACTTACATCCCGAAATTTTGTATAAAATGATTTATAAAATGCATGGGGTCTACCCATTTTTTTTTTCAAAATCGTTAAGTAGGTACAACGAGATTTTTAAATGTTCCTCTTCGGGACAAAAAAATTCAAATTCAATTCTAAAAATTTTTGAGCCCACCACATTCCCTCTCGCCACAAAAATTTGAAATTTTGGATTTATTACCTACAGAAAAAATCTGAAATAAAAAGGAAAAACTAAGTAGTCCAACGCAAAATTAAGTTTTGAAAAATGGGTGTCTGCCAAATAAAGCGAACGAAAATTCAAAAATTTCTACACATTTTATTCTCCCACCTCTAAATGAAAAATACATGCTTCAAATTTATAAATTCACGCAATCCCCTGCAATTTTTTAGTTTGTACCAGTAAATAAAAAAGTCAATGAGGAGGTCAAATACCGGGTGATTCAACAATCCTGCAACCTTCAGATTTGGCAAATTAGCGAGGTAAAAAATAATAAGATTTGACGAAATAATAAAATCCCATTTATAGTATAGTTGACGCTCGTTTCTCTTCGAAAAATATGAACTCATCCCTCATTATTTACAAATTATTCAAAAATTTTCAATTTTTTAATTTTTGAACTTTTTAAAAAAAGTTCGAGATCTAAAATTTTGACAATTTCAAGAATTAGTTGCACATGACCGAGTTTTGGATAAGGATAGAAAATCAGTGAATTTATATGTTGCCTAATCAAAAATTTGAAGGGGCAAAAATTTACAAAAAATCAAGTTTTCGTGATATTGGTAACACTGCATCTCCCCCCCCCCCTCCAACCTTTCCGGATATTCTGAGTTCGGCATTGGCATCGTCCCTCGACGACCTAAATGTAGGAAACCCTTCGTTCAGTCCAACGAATGACAAGGAGAAACTTTCCCTCTTCAAACAACAAAAAAAAAAGCGATGGTTGCAGGACTTTTGGGTCACTCGGTATAATAATTTTGAACGTGTTGACCCCGAGTGGAACGAGCGCGAAATTATTTGAGAAAGTTATAA
This sequence comes from Pseudococcus viburni, assembly GCA_033439095.1. Lineage (NCBI taxonomy): Eukaryota > Metazoa > Arthropoda > Insecta > Hemiptera > Pseudococcidae > Pseudococcus > Pseudococcus viburni. The sequence goes on along the minus strand of JAVBJF010000189.1, from coordinate 301,934 downwards.
TGAAATAACCAAAGAAATACTTTTCTAAATAATTTATTCTTTTTTTTGGATTTTCGAAAAATTTTAGAGAAAGTTCCAAAATTCCTGACTTTTCCAGACCACCGAAATTCCCTGACTTTTCCCGGTATTTCAAATTTTCCAGAGAATGAACACCCTGAATTTTCTTTCAAATTTCACAAACATTTTCTCCCAACGTACAACCGATCTCGAGATATAAGCCTTCAAAGTTTCTTTTTGAAGATGATGAGGGAAATAATGGCGGTCATTTCATTAGATCATCGAAAGGAACTTATAAAAAAATAGAGCAAAATCGAAAAACTCGACTTCATTTTTAATTCGAATTGATATAAAATGTGTCTAAAAAAAATCCTAGCCCCTTCAAAGATTCCACCACAGCTATACGAGTACCTACGTCACACACAAACAGATTAATTTTCTCGATTTTCGTCTCGCTAGGTCGTAATTAAAACACATTGCCAATTAATAAATCGCTCTTTCATACACATCTCCCTTCCCTCCCCTGTTCATTTCTCTCAAGTACCATTTCAAGTAGGTGGATTCGTTAGCGAAAAACTTCTCCGGCTCATTTAAAGGTATCCCTCGATTCATCAAAGGAACACTTCTCTCGAGTAAAAAAGAACTACGACCGGGAAAAAAAAAGAAGAATTATATCCCATTACTCACCCTAAACAACGCTTCGCCTGTGATATTAGCCGCGTTGAAACTTTCCCATTCGGAATACGCATCAGAATTCTGTTCGCTTTCCGTGCTGATATTCTGTACAGACAAAGCAAAAATTTAATTATTAACCACACACGTAGTCGCAGGTAAAAACAAAGGCTATATTCGTGTATCCAGGAACCAGCATCACGACTCCAAATTATATCGAATTTCGGCCACATATCAACTCCAAACTATCTACTTTTGACTTACACCTTATAAAATCTTTCGCCTTGTAATATTTTCCCCCTCCCCAACCCCTCCACGCCTTCACGTACCATTCATTGTTACCTCGATGTACACTATTTTTAATCCGTTCATCTGAAAACTACTCGCATTGTACCGCTTTCGATAAATTACAACTGTTTGAACTTTAACTTCGAAAGGAAATACGTCTCGTTGAAAGTTTCACTACAAGTTTTCGCCTAGCGCCGGTAAAATTCGCCGTATACTTTTTATTAACCCGCGTCACGCCCCCACCCAGCTACAACTTGGCCAACTTGTATCATCATCATTTATCACACCTCCCAGCCGCCCATCTCGTTCACGCGTAACACGGCGAAAGGTCGAGTGTTAAATAAGTTGCATATGTAAACGCCCGAAATATTGTACTCGTTTTACGTATACGCGGCGCTTGTTTATGCAATTTATTTAACGCCGTTATTAGTCTAGCTCTGTATACAACGACGTCCCGACCCTCGCCGACCCTGCTTGATTGCCTCATCGTGTTTACGCTACGGTCTCGCATTAAAATCTTATTTAAAACGTAACACGCCGCAGATACACGTTTCCGACGACATTTGCGGTCTTATATTCTACCCTGTGTACCAAGCTACCGGCAAATACATCGACAACAATATCAGACTGCAGTAAAATATATTATTTTAATGATTTGCATATTTTTAGGCGGCTGCTTGGGCCATAGTCGGGCTCGTTTCGATATTTCAACGAAGGATCGAAGCTATTAGAAATAATTCGCGGGTATAAGTAGAATTCAAAATTACGTAATTATCGAGCGCGAACCTTTGTCGAAATTCAATTAAAATCAGGTGATAAAATTAAATTCCCGTCAGCTTGGTTAATTGGCGAAATTATGTTAATGAATTTCGACTAATTACGCCGAAGCGTGATGTTCGTCGCGAATTAGTACCCGAGTAATGTTTGTTTTTGGAAAGAGAATAATTTTAAGGTCGTAAAACGTATAAGAAGATATGCAAAATTCGTATTTTTTCAGTTCTGTTAAAAAAAATGTCTACATGAATTCTCATATCAAGGCAATTTCAATGAAAATCTGTTTCAAAATTGGTTATTTACTTTTTTCGGGGGGGGGGGGGGGATTTTTTCCAACCTTAAAATTGTACGAGATGATATTTTGGAATGTTTTTTGAAGAAATTGGCTAAATATGGCAAGACTTCTCATTAAATTGATAATATCACGACCACTTTTCTTTAAAAAAAAAAGATAAGAACAAAAAAAAATTAAAAACCCTCTCTCGACCTTTTTTTGATAACAAAAAAATGTCTACCCGAATTTACAATTACAAGTGGATCCCAATGAAAATCGGGTTCAAAATCATTTTTTTTGGCGGGAAAATTTTTTTCAACTTTAAAATTGTACGAAGTGGAATTTGTCAATGTTTTTTGAAGAAATTGGTTAATGATGAAAAAACTTCACATAAGAAACAGTTTTTCAAAAATTATAATTTTTTAAATAAAATTACCAATCTTTGAGTCTTTTTTTAGTCATGTTTTAAAGAAAAAACGTCACAAGTTTTTCTTTAGAGTTTTAGAGTAAATACTTTTAAATCATGGATAAGTTTTAATTAAATATGATTTTTGTAAAATAAAAATGTCAGATATTTTAAAATTTTTCAGTGAAAAATAATTATAATCAAACTTGACATTTCTGTAACATTTTAACATTTTGTCAGACTTTTAAAAATAATATACATCGATTAAATAAATTTGACATAATTTTATTAAATTAATCAATTCGAAGAAATTTCTACAAGTTTTCGAAAATTGAATAAAATGTCACTACATAATTCTAACAAAATATCCTTATGTTAGCGACCTTCAAAATTCGATCTGCAAAATTTGGTTCCGAGTTCATGTCAAAATTTAAAAAATTATTCATTCTAACATTTTAAAGACAAATGAGTCAAATCAAAAAACACATGAACCATACAGAATTTTCAATTTTTTCCACAAAAGATTTGAAAATCTGACAATAAACCCAAAGAAGCGGGGGGAGGGACCCCGAGTCCACACAAATTTAGCCAAGAAGACAAAATTGAACTGTAAAAAAAACTATAATTGAGGGGGAAGTGGACGAACACAGTTCAAATGAATAAGAGAAAATGTTTAGGAATGGGGGGGGGGGTGTTCCCAGAAAAATCAAAAAAACGTTTCATTATCCGATCATTTTTTTTTCATTTTTGAAAAACCAACTACAAGTAAAACCGTTTGTAAGGGAGGAGGGGGTGGGGATACAAAAAGTCCAGCCCAAAGGACTTGTACAGTTAAAATTTTTAAATTTTTAAAAATTGAACTGAAATAAAGATCGAATTTAAGAAGGAAGAGGGGGTAAGACAAAAGAACTTGATAAAATTTCAAAACGTTTAAAAATCGAATAGAAATGAATATTGAGCCTGTGGGGGAAGGTGAGATTTATCGAGTCAAAGAGACATGTAGCCTATTGAATTTTATTGTCAAAACTTTGAAAATTAAAAAGAAATTAAAATTAGATGTGAAAGGGAAACAGGGACTTGGAATCAGTTCAGTCAAAAACATATTCAATCGGTCAACATTTCCAGTTTTTCAAAATTTTGAAAATTAAACTGGAATAAACATTGAGTTTGAGAAGGATGAAGGGATGAGAGATGAATGAAGACATTTGAACAAATCAAATTTCCAATTTTTAATTTCTCGAAAATTTGAAAATCAAAAAGAAATTAATATCAAGTATGAGGGAGAAGGGGGAGGACTAGAGAGGGAAATAGTCGAGTGTTAAAAAAACATATTAACTGATGTTTTTTTGCCGAAATTTTAAAAATTAAACTGACATGAAAATTGTATGTAAAGGAGGGGGGGGGGGGGAGTAAATAGAAACAGTTCGGTCGAGAAGATATTCGAACGGTTGAAATTTCCAATTTTTCAAAATTTTGGAAATTGCACAGGAGTAAACATAGAATTTCAGGAGGAGAGGAGAGTGTAAAATGAAAAAAGTAAAAATCGTTGAATCAAATTTTCGAAATATTAAAAATTGAATACATAGAAAATATGAATATTGAGTTGAAAAGAGACCAAAAGGAGAGGGAGTTCAAATGAGTCGAGTCAAAAAGACCCACGAACATTGAAAAATACATTTTTTCCTTCGAAATGTTGAAAATTGCATCAGAAAAGGTAGACAACTAGTTCTGTCAAAACGATATCGATTAAGTGAAATTTACAATTTTTTTTTAATTTTAAGAAATCAAATTGGAATAAATATCAAATTTTAAGGAAGGAGGAGACGAAAAAAGTTACGATTTTTGGACAAAAAATTTTCAATTTTTCATAATTTAGAATAAATATGTAAATATAAACAGAAGTGAGAATCAGGAGGAAAAGAAGAACTAAAATGAAAAAATTCTAAACAACATTTGAACAATAAAATATACCTACTCGACTTTTTTGAAACTTGAAAAATTGAACAGAAATGAAAATCTGAGGGAGAGGAGAAGAGGTTAACTTTGTCAAATTAATCAGATATTTGAATAATAAAAAGTTTTGCATTCTGAAAATTATCTACAGTAAATATCTAAATTGAAGAGTGGTATAGAAAATAAATTTTAATAAATATAGGTACCTAAATTTGAATTTTCTAAAATTTTAAAATTTCACAGAAATGAAGAAATGAACACAGACCTTGAACTTTGTGGGGGGGGGGGGGGGGGGGGGAGGGGGGGGGGGGGGGGGGGGGGGGGTGGGAGGGGGGGGGGGTGGGGGGGGGGGGGGGGGGGGGGGGGGGTGGGGGGGGGGGTGGGGGGGGGGGAGGGAGACGATTCTAAAAGACAAGTGTAGGTATTTTTAAGTCTATCAATACATTAAACTTGAAAAAAATAAAAATTGATAAGTAAGTATACTTAAATATTTCAGACGAGTCAAGCACAGAATTACTGATGGCCAATCAAATGGTCGTACAATGGATGGTCGGTCATTCGGACAGTTGATGACTTCGATAATGGGTCGATTAAAAAATTCAATAGTAAGAAATTTGAAAAAAATAGAACGTTCATACCTACATCCAGCAATTTACCTCGAGGCAAAGTTTATTTTGGCAAGAAGATGAATACCTACGCCACTTTTTAAAAGAGTTGAAAGTTTATCTTTATTTTTTTATTAAAATAGAACGAGTGATGTTCGCGTTTGAAATTCAAAATTTTAAAACAATATTTATTCAATACTTTGTAAAATGTATCGAGGGCTATACTTTTAATAAAAAATTGTTCGAAGTTTTAGCAATGAAAAAATTACAAAAATACAAAAGTTGATGAATGAAATGGAAAATAAACGGGTTGTTGAAAATTTCAAAAAAAAATCACCACCATTTGTTATTATTTTTACAACATTTTATGAAAATTCTCTCTTTTTTTTCAACACTCGAAAAATTCGAACTGTTGCTAAAACTACGAGTAGTTTCATCTCATACGTGAATTTTTCGCCTTCATCATCATATATATTCGGTCAATTTCACTACAAATACACTTCCAAAAAAATCTCGCCAAAAATAGATCACCACTTCGATTTCCCAGCTTATCCGTACCAAACATCTAAAAATATCCTAATCTCTCATAAATAAAATCTTCAACACCAAAAACACCAATCCAAACACCACATCTCGTCTCTCAACTGCAATGCCCAAAACCAGCGCCAAAATCATGTCGCAGCATTACAACTCGGTCCTTAAATCAATACATAATCTCAAACAGATTCTAATTGCTTTTACTCTTCTCGCTGGTATACCTAGAATACCATTCGGAAAACCATAGAAATACACCATAATTGGCTGAACCAGCGATAACTCGCTATTTGCTTTTTGGGAGACACCTTATTTAATAAATAACCCAAAAGCTCGCTTCCAATAAACACCACACCTACCTGCAGTACGGCCAATTCTCGTAGCTTCGTTTCCGGTATCTTGAAAACGTATACAGGTTTATCAAATACAGGAGCATTATCGTTCGTATCGTCAATGGTAACGATAACTTTGGTTGTTGATGTTAATGCCGAAGGAGATCCATTGTCGCTGATTGTTACCTATAAATAACAAAAAGGTATTCGGCTAAGTATTTCCTTTTTTTTTTTATAGCTACCTATATCAACTTAAGATAGAAATTGTAGACAAATTTTGATAAGACTGGATTGAATTTGCGAATTGTACGTGAAAATCGACCATTTTCGTTTCGCGTAGTTAACCTACATAGTTCTTTCTACTTGACGGATATTTTCCCCGAAAATTATTTCTGTCAAAGGTGCACGTAATTTATGTTTATACCGCGACAAGCCTCAGAATGGCGTATATTATTTACTTATAACAGCAACGTATTTATGATGATACCAACATACTCGTCGCATAATACGAGCAAGTTAGGTACATCCTGTTGTACGCGAAATTACCCGCATACCATCTGCAAAAATGGCAACTATAAAACAAAACACTATTTCAGAATGCAGACAGCTCCAAGACACTGAAATGTAATAAAGTAAAAAAACCTCGCCCGTCAGATGAAAAACGACTGTTTATTTATGGAGTAAAAATAATTCAAATTTTGGACAAAGATTATAAAACTGAAGAAAAAATTCAAAATGTCATAAAATTTGTCAAAAATCATAAAACATGTTAGAAGAAGCGTCGTTCAAATGCTGGTAAAATTTCACTAAAATACAGAAAAACTGCTGAAATTGCTTAAAAAGGCGTTCAACGTGTCAGGCAAAATCATCAACTTTTTAAATGATTTTCAATATTACAAACAATTCAAAGAAAAATGAAAAAATTATTGTAATTTTAACCCTATCTTGCTCATGAGAAATCTGACGGGTGAAATTCAAAAGTTTTCTTCACACAATGTAGACCAGCTTCTTGAAAGTGACCAAACTTCCCCCTTCCCCCAATTGAAATCTGTAACAAGAATGGGATAAAATCAAAAATACCAAGGTATATTGAAATTCCTTTGTTAGTTTTAGCTTAAATTGATTTTTTTTGCAGAAAACATTTGAAAAAATTTCTGCACTTTACCTTGGAAAGAAACAGATGCAGCAAAAAACTTTCGATTCCCCCCTCCCCCCAATAAAAATCAAAAATTGAAATTACTTACTCAAAATTACCATCTTTCTTATTTGCATCAAAATTTTAAAAAAGAGAAAGGACTATAATAAAGGGTTTCATTTAAACTAAAAGTTGAGACAGGAGTGGCAATTTTTATCAAACGGGTATTTTCACCAGAAGTATTCAATTTTTATATAAAAAGATAATTTTTATCAAAAAGTGAATACTTTTAGTCAAAATAGTAAATTTTTACCAAAAGTAGTAAATTTTTATCAAAGAATGTAACTTTTACTCAAAAAATAGTAATTTTATCTTGGCGAATCTGACTAAAAATAATAAATTTCATCAAAAATAGTAATTTTTAGATTCCAAAAACGGCAGTTTCTACAGAAAGTGATGAAAATTTGACTAAGAATTGTAAAAATTTACCAAAAATTGTGAAAATTTCATTAAAAGTGTAAAATTTTCCCAAAATCGTATTTTCTTCCCAAAAATTGTCTGTTTTCTTTACCGAAAATTGTTTTTTTTTTTTTTATCGAAAATAGTCTCCTTTTTTACCAAAAATTGCCTTTTTTTTTACCAAAAATTGTCTTTTTTTACCCAAAATTGTTTTTTTTTAAAACCAAAAATCGTCTTTTTTTCCCCAAAAATTGTCGGTCTTTTTTTACCGAAAATAGTCTCCTTTTTTACCAAAAATTGTCTTTATTTTACCAAAAATTGTATTTTTTTAACCAAAAATTGTTTTTTTTTTTACCAAAAGTTGTCTGTTTCTTCCCAAAAATTGTTTTTTTTTTATCGAAAATAGTCTCTTTTTTTTACTTACCAAAAATTGTCTTTTTTTAAACCAAAAATTGTTTTTTTTTTTATCGAAAACAGTCTCCTTTTCTACCAAAAATTGTCTTTTTTTAAACCAAACATTGCATTTTTTTAAACCAAAAATTGCATTTTTTTTTTACCGAAAATTGAATTATTTCAAAAATCAAAACTGGTAATTTTCGCCAAAAACAGGTAATTTTCATCAAAATTAGTAAACTGACCAAAAACATAAATTTCACCAAAAATTGTAATTTTTACCAAAAACTGTAATTTCTACAGAAAGTTTTAAAATTTTTTCCAAGAATTGTAAGAATTCACCAAAAATTGCCGTTTTTTTTACCACGAATTATATTAATTTTTTTAAAAACCCAATTGGTAAATTTTACCAAGAATAGTAGAATTTTACTAAAAATGACTGTTTTTACCTAAGATTATGAGTAAAAATTTTATTTAAAAAATTGTAATTTTCATCTACGTGCCACAAAATTGTAATTTTCAGTTTTTCACCAATTGATATCTCGAATTTTTTGAAACCGGTAAGTAGTTTCTTTGATGAATTTTTGAGACATCGAAAAAAGTCTGAAACAAGAGTTGTAGAGAAGTAAAGACTGAAAATTTTACGTTCTCTCATTTTTTCTTCATCTTGCAATCGGAAAGAAGTTGTGGTATAAAGAACTTGAGTATAATTGTTTCTTTTAATGCCATAACTCTTCCTCATTGCTAGACGAAGAAAAAATTACAGAACGTAAAATTTTCAGTCTTTAATTCTCTACAACTCTTGTTTCAAAAAATTGGAGATATCAAAAAAAGTGTGAAATAAAAGTTGTAGAGAATTGAAAACTAAATATTTCACGTTTTGTAATTTTTTTCATCTAACGATGGAGAAGCGACTTGAAAAACAAAAAATTATACTTAAACCTTTTTTACGACAACTTCTTTCCATTTCAAGATGGAAAAAAAGTTATGAAACAAAAAATGTTGATTTTTTACTTCTCTACAACTTTTGTTTCAAACTTTTTTTCATATCTCCACTTTTTTGAATATTATTGACAGCTGGTTTGATATCTCTTTTCACTTTTGAGATATCAATTTACCAAGACTTTTGTGTCATACTGTATAATTTTTCCAACCCAAATTTTCACGATTTCAGCTTTTTTTGTGTAATTGCTACAAAATTAACGATTTCCTGTCAGAGCTATCGTTTACAACGTCATTGCCTCAAAATTTGATAATGCATTACAAGCCATGAAATGTCGAAGATTATCTCACACTCGAGTCTCTGACATTCCAATTAAAACCTCATGTAAATTTTTTCCACTCAGATTTTTATCTCCAAAATAACGAATAGAGATCCAACCTCCAACCCACAACCACATCCGCATTAAAATTTCTTCATCGAATCGATCGTAGACTGCTCGATTTCGGGTCAACTATGTAAAATAAAAATAACAAATTTGGCAACAAATTCGCCAATATTTCTAACCCATACATCGAATAAATTACTCCACGGTCGTAAATAAGCAACATCCAAACATTATATAAATAATCGCCCGTATACGCACGCACAATGATTAAAATAAACATCTCCTTTAACGTTTTCGACGCCCATGCCCAATACGACAAATTAAAATAGTAAAATTGTTACGTACCTCCAAAATATGCTCGGCTTGCGTTTCTCTATCCAATTTACGACCGGTTGTTTCAATTACGCCTGTAATTAAAACGTATTACCATAAACATGCCACAAAATCCAATAAACAACTATATTAATACACGATTCGAAATTAATTTCTACATAATATGGAAATGCTCGTTGCTCGCCCGTCAACCGGTAATTACTCAGACATCGATTCGCGCGCGCAACTAAATCGCCTTTTCAAATTTATTATACGAAACCTGTTTTCTTGAGCGATAAATCAATTTACTTTTTTTTTCTCCTCAACTCGAAGTCTAATTAATTCACAACCCACTATAGGTCTATCGCCCCTGCATTATTTGGAGTCAACCAACTCTGAATCTGAACCAAAATCCCCCTTAAAAACTTGTTCGTCGTTAGAAGCCAACAACGAACGATCTTCTGCCTCCGTTTTCAAAAAAAAAAAGACTATAGGTACGTATTTTGTGAAAATAAATACAGTGTACTAACCAGTTAGAGAATCGATTGAAAATAAGTTATCCGTATTCCCTCCAGTGATTCGATAAGTGATACTCGTAGTTTTATTTTTCTCGAGGTCTTTATCTTCGGCTACTAAACCTATTACCGAACTGTGAGCAGATGTCCATTCGGTCACGTGAGGATAATAAACTGGCTCCGTCGTTAAAGGTACATTATCGTTCACATTAATAATTTCGATATACACCTGCAAACAGAGAATTCACGCTTCGATATTCCACCACATACAACATAGGTATCTACACTAGAGTATTTTATTATAGAATACACAGTGGGTGGATCGAGTTTAAAGCAACGTATGTCAATATTCTCCGAAGTATCGTTGATTAAAACGCGTTTAATGTTTATGTTGGTATGATTTTTTTTCGCTTTATTGCTAAAAACTACGGGTATCTTGAAATTGATGCAATAAACGTCAGACGTGTTTGATCGATTCGAATTTCAATTTTCAAGTGCGAAACCTCCAACACCTCATTTCTATCTGGTAATGAGGGTTTTACCTTTCAATGATAATTTTAAAAAAAATTGAAAGGTTTTTTCGATTGATTATTATTCATTTATTTACTCAGTTTTTTTGAAATTGAGGAAGTTCGAGAATAAAGGGTGAAAATTACGAGTTTTCAAAAATAGCAGAGCATTGGAAAATTCCCATATCCTCATATCGTTTTTGTTACGACTATTTTTCTATTAAATTTTCGATAGGAATCTCTTAGAGCACTGCAAAATTTCGTCTTTCAAAATTTTTGACAAGAGTCTAAGAGAACTATAAAATTTGTTTTTGGAAATTTAGGAATTCCATGAACATATGAAAATTGTTGTTTTTCGAAAATATTAAAATTTCTCAAATACTCCTTCGAAGTACAATTTTGGTTATTGAAAATTTCTCCCACATACCTCTCTGGAGCAGAATTTTGATAAGAGAGTGAAATTTTCTCTCATCACACTATTCTAGAGTCGAATTTCGTAATCTACAATTTTTCTCAAGAAGTCCATAATATTTCAGAAATAATTGTCTCCGAATTTCCAGATTTTCCCGACTAATTTTTCCAAGTTTTCCAGACCTTTTAAATATATTATGTATGAAGCACTGGGAGAGAGGGTAGGAGTTGAAATGGCACCTAGCAACACTGTAGTCAATTTGTGTTTGACAATTTGGACGAAATTTTGAAACACCATTCCTCTCTCCATCATGGCTTCAAAAATTTCTCCCTCCCTCTTTGAAATTTCAAATACTGTCCGAGGTGCTCTCTGATTCGGCTAAAATTTCGTAACCTTTTGATGAATTTTTCATGACTTTTTTTCACTTTGGAGAGGATTTTCCAAAATACGACTAATAATTTTTTTTTGGTTTTTCTACCATTCTCTTTTTCTTTTTGATTGAAAAAAATTGAAAAAATTACAAAATTCCCAGATTTTTTCAGGTTTTAAAAATTTCTTTTCATTTTTCCAGGGTTTCCGAAAAGCGAACATGTTCTTTCTCATTGCAGAGTGAATTTTGATAATTTAAAATTTCTCTTGTATCCCCTCCCCTTGAGCAAAATTTTGATAAGTAATTAAAATGTCTCTCGTTTATTTCTCCAGACGTCAATTTCAATCATTTTAAATGTTCCTCGAAGGTACCCTACTCCAGAGCGAAATTTTATCAACTGGAAATTTTCCTGTACCCACCTCTATGTGGATCATTCTAAAATTTCGCAGAAATTCGTCTAAGAATTTTTAAACATTTTAAAACATTTTTTTCTGAAAAATTTTGATCAGAGTCGTTAATACTAGTGTGCCAGATAACATTCACATGCTCACACAACTGGAAAACAAAAATAGATTTTCCCCATGTAATTTAAATGGGGAATGCCACGACGAGGACATCCACGACGAAGGACAAAATTGTAGAAATGTCCAAATTGTAAGAAAATAATGCGTTTTGAGGAAAAACCAACTATTGCATCGAAAACTGGTTCACCTTCTTATTTTGAGGCAGCTTTGAAAAAAATGAAAAATTGAGGTATAGCCTCACAATGAAGAGCCACGACGAGGACGTTTCTGTGTGCCGAATTATAAATTTGGAAACATTTTTCACGAAATCGTTATTATTATGAACACTGAAGTCAAATCTACAGCTGGACAGTAATTTTATGATGTCAAGGTATCGACTCGACCAATTGTTTTATTCTAAAATAACCAACTGTCTCTCTCAGCCTTTCGAGAAAAAAAGCCACGATGAAGGACCAAAAATTCCGTACGCTACTTTGAGCTTTTAAAAATGTACTTCATCGACTTTGAAATATGTTTTAAACGTCATAATAAGTAATATGGGACCTCTCTGCATTAAGTTGGTGCAATAGTTCAGCTTGGAAAGTTGCGATAGGAGAGAACAGAAGTATTTTGACTTCAGCACGAAATCAAGTACAGACCACGACGAGGACATTTGGACTACTTTTTTATCCCCCTCGGGGACAGGAATATTTTTTGCTCCATTATTTTCGCAGGAATATGTAGGGGGGATGATTATCTATCTATACATTCCAACCGCATTGTTCCAGCATGTATATTTCCTGAGATAATTACTCCGTACAGAGTTTTCTGCGAAAATTTAGAATCACCCATACAGAGAAAAATTTTGGAAATTGAAAGTTTTCCTGTATCTCTCCCCCTTCCCTCCTCGATTTAAATATTGAAGATTTGAAATTTTTCTCGTACCTTCCTTCGGAGTAATTTCATCAAAATCGATTTTTCGTTTTTTATCGATATTGATAGAAGAAAGAATGCTCCTATTGCTCCTTCCAATGACATAAACCGCAGACTCCAGATTTCATTATTTTTGCTGTAAAGTACATTCGTTTTTGCCAAGAAGCTTAATTTTAGACACATTTTTTATAAAGGTGAACTTTGAACTTCCGATTGAAATATCTCGCTAACATAGCTTTCTAGAAAAAACTAATTGCACTCTACAGAAAGGAAATTTTACGCTCTACAATTTATGTTCTATTAATTTTTACCGTGGAACTCTTCCTTTACTCAAAAAATTGACTTCAAGTGACAAGAAATTTTTAAATACATATGTAAAAAAAATTCAACAAAAAATTGATGACTTTTGACACTTGAAGTCAATTTTCTGAGTAAAGAAAGGGTTCTACGAAAAAAATGAATAGAACATAAATTGTAGAGCGTAAAATTTCCTCTCTGTAAAGTGCAATTAGTTTTTTTCTAGAAAGTTGTGCTTTCGAGATATTTCAGTTCAAAGTTCAACTGTCAAACCGACTTGTTTTTTGACCCCGTTTTTCTCGGTAAGTTGATTTTGGCCATCAGTCCCTTTTCGTAGACCAGGTCACGTATGTGGAATTATCAAGGTGTCTACTAGATTTGAAAAGTGGAATTCCTTGCTATTTCCTGAATTTTTCTTGCTACATAATTTCATACCATTTTTCTTTTTGATTCAAATTTTTCCAAAAAAGAACCCTCTTTTGTATCCTTCACCAAAAAATTCAAAGGAGAATAAAATGTTGGAAATTCTTGCCTCTTTCACAGTAAAATAATTAAAATTCTGGTCATTTTCTGGGTTTATTGGTACTAAAGCAAAATTCTTGCTTACATTGGTTTTTCTTGTTTTTCTAGCTAGGTAATAGACATAATGTTAATAAACATCTTTCTTTTTTCAGTCAACATTTAAAAAAAAATCAACTTGATATACTTAGGTAGGTCCTATTAATTTTTTTTCAAATGAAATAGAAATAATATATCATTTTTAAATTATATTTTTCATAAATTTTCATAAGATATCGTGGGAACCGTTCCGATATTCAATGAAAATAGAAAATTTCACACCCTACATCAAAAACTTATCAAATTTTGAGTTCAGTAATTACATTTTGACGACTTTCATTTTGGATTCATTTTCAGATCTAACAAATATTCCTGTTGATATGAGTACCAAATGTAATTTTCCAAATTCGACAAATGTGGTTGAACAAAGAATGATTTATTTAAAAATCAATCATACGGAAAGATGAAAAGGGTTCTAAAGAGAGAAATGACAGCATTAAAAAAATTGAAATTTTTCTAAAAATGACATACGTCAAAAACTGATTTATATCATTTTTTCCATATTCTTAACCATAATTTTTGGCATTAGTCGGAAATCATACAAGATTACACTATTTATATGTACTTCGCTGCAATTTTTCTAGAGAAAATTTACCCATATCATTTTTTTTTATGAGTCATCAGCTATCATGTTTTTCTAATCAGCTCACCTCAATATTACAACTACACAAATACATATCTAAATATCTTCCAATTAAATAACTTTCTCAAAAAAACTTACGTGCAAAATAGAATGAAGTGGAACGACACCATGATCTTGAGCAAATATCATCAGCCAATAACTCGTCTTCGTTTCAGCATCCAAAGTTGTCAACGTTCGAATATTACCTATTGAAAAAAAAAAACAAAAAAACTTAAAAACTCTTCGCACAAGAAAGGAAAAAAAGCAAGGTCCCCTTACACCTTAGCCAAACCTCCATACAATTACGTTCCATCATTTATCTTCCTTTCAGAACTAACTAAAAAGTCTACCATACTGTAAGTAAACACAATTCCCATAATTTTAAAATATTTCCCATTATAGCAGGTTACAGCTCCGACCGAGCGTACGACATCGACAAATAAAATTAATGTCTTTTTTCCGTCTTTTATAAAAAAAGGAGTGCGTACACATTTTTCTATACATATATTTCGCCTTTAACAAAAACTACACGTAATGAAAAAACCATTTCGTACCATCAAATTACCTTACTTTTTTCACCTCTACCGACAAAATTTTTCGCAAATCCTCGATAACGAGTATAGATCATAAAGTATTTCGGATTTGTCAATTTTTTTTCTTTTTCGAAAAATATTGTCCATTTTTAGCACATTTCCAGGCATCTAATTCATTTCAGCGAAAAAAAAAAACTGGAAATATTTCCAAATACGTCGAATTATCGAAACGTCACACCGAATTCGCACTTTTATTATTTTACGACACAGCTTATTTCCGGCAAGCTCGACGTACGTATTATTTCTCAGCTAGTATATCGAACTTTGCCCTTCTGGAATACGTTTCATCGGGTATATTTTAACAAATGAAGTCATCTGAGAATTCAACGATACGACTGCGAATTCTAAAATCCACGTCAACGACTCAAAACTCATTCGAGGTAGGCAGCGAGCACGTCAAAAGAGATTTAAAATAACCATTTACAGTTTTCAATTACGTTCTCGACGAGTCATTTCAAAGGCCATCGTGCTTTTTGTTTCCATTTCTCAGACGAACAACGCTGCCAAACGGACGGAATATTAAGCAGATAGGTAGTTAGCCGCCTCCCAACGTAAACATTTTTCAAATAAAAATTACCCAATTCATTTTAGTATAAAATCATTAACTCGACGAAAGCTCGCAGCGAAATTTACTTCTACTTTTTTTCTAAATGACTTCGTACCCTAAAAAAGCTGCTCTACTGCGTAAGAGTAAACTTTAACTTTTCCCCCATCAAAACGCCGGAAGCAACATTTTAAATTTCTTCAAAAGTTAAACACCTTCAATGACTTCTATTCAATGGCGAAAGCGTAGGAAAAAAAACACTCGATCTATATTACGTAATTAATGACGTGTGATTTATAGACGTAAAGCCGGACGATGCCTATATCGAGCTCGCCTTTCTTTTTCACCCTGCGCTTCTCCAAATAAATTCTAATGTTGGTAGTTTTCGTTTTAATTAAGTTAATTCGTCGTAACCGCCCGACCTGTTGTTTAATATAACGAAATTACCTCGCCCACAATAAAGGTGTAAATCCACCTCAAAGGTCTGCCTTTTTTTATTAAGTCTTCCAACCCTTATACTACAACTCGTTACCTCTTCGAATACCGAAAAAAAGTTTTTAAAATACCCGAGTACCTTTTTTTTCGGGGCCCGGTTCCGAATAATTAATGCGATTAATTTATACAAAACTATGTTGCGAGCGAGACCTCTCGATGTAGGTAATTTTCGGCGCCTACCGAACACAAAAGAAATAATAAAAGAAACTTATTAACGTGTACGAGGTAAAAAGCATCTCTCGATACGGTTGTCGCAATGAAACTAGACTATTTCGTAGTCCAATACGACAAAATAGCTCGCTATTTGTACCCTGCAACGTGCGACGAACCCCAACGTTGCAAATTTTCCGCTATCCGAGCTTTTGTTTAGCCGATAAAGTATTCGAATAAAACACCACCACTCGGAGTAACTATAATACAAGTGCTCGCGAGAGAAACAGAGAGATTTTCAAAAATACTCTCGTTTTTTAAATCTCTGTCGCCGTGTTCGTGCCATGGATTACATTATGTTGTTGTAATGTAATAAATTTCCCTTTTCCGCTTTTCTTTAAATTAACTTCTTCCATTTAAATCGAAATATATATTCTCAAAGTAACAAAACGAATAATAACGTTCTTCTAATTTACTTTTTAACAACAACCCGGCCGCCTGCTCAACCTCGTAAAGTTTCGTCAAGCCGTATTACCGACGTTTCTCTGCGCTTTTCCAGTTCCCCACTCGAAGCGAGCTTCGTTTCTTAATTCCGAATCAGTGCATCGCGCAGTGGGCCAATTTGTGATTCTAGTCGGGCCGAGAATCTAATTTACCAGATAGACGTCCGAAATATTCGAAAGGGGTTCAGAGGTGAGCGGATATCGATTTTTGTACATACTTAGGGCCTTGGAACGAAAATGGATCTTAAATGGAAAAAGAAGAGAGAAGAGCCACGACATCCTAAAAATTTGATGACAAATCGATATAGATGTTGAAATTTAGCCTTTCAAATGCGCTGGACCTGATTTATTTTTCAATAAATGAATCAATGAAAATCATTGAAAATTAAATATTGACGAAAAAAATCACAAATAAAATCGACGAAAATCTAGGAAAATTCAGCATCATTGAAAACCAGTTTAATCACTAAAAAAATTGGGGAAATTCTCTGTAAAATCGATAATGGGTACTAAGGTACTCATAGGAAAATCAGTGAAAATCCACAGGAAATCAAAAAATTCCGTTGAATTAACTAAAAATCTACAATAATTATGCTAATTTTATTATTAAAAATTTATGATTATTACTGAGTGAGTTCAACAACTCAAAATTGGGACTTTTAAATTGATTTCAGTGCAAATGGACAAATTTAATTAAAGTCAATAAAAACAGACAATTTTCACGGAAAATTTTAATCGTTTTACAAAAACCATCAGACGATTTCATCTTAAAAATTACCTAGTAATTTTGATCTTACTGACACTCAATAATTCCCATTGATTATATATAGAATAAGAATTGACAGTTTTCACTAAAAACTGATAATTGCACAGAAGATTGGTGATATTACTCAAAATTGGTACCTACCTACCTACTACCTAGTACCTACTTCCAATTTATTTTCCTAAAAATGGACGTTTTATAATATTATATATTTATCTCATTAAAAATTGACAATTTTTACTCTATATGAAAAATTAATAATCTTTTTTCACTAAAAATGTATTTTTTTTTTTACTAAAAATGTATTTTTTCACTAAAAATGTATTTTTTCACTAAAAAAGTAATTTTTCACTAAAAAAGTAATTTTTTACTAAAAATGTATGTCTTTACTAAAAATTTGTTTTTACACTATAAATGTATATCTTTCACTAAAAAATGTACTTTTCACTAAAAATGGCTTTTTTCACTAAAAATGTATATCTTTCACTAAAAAAAAATGTGTTTTCTACTAAAAATATAAGTCTTTTACTAAACAAATGTATTTTTTTACTAAAAATGGTTCATTTTTTAACTAATTTTTTTCACTAAAAATGTATTTTTACACTAAAAAGTAGATTTTCACTAAAAATGTATGTCTTTACTAAAAATCTAGTTTTGCACTAAAAATGTATATCTTTCACTGAAAAAATGTATTTTTCACTAAAAATGTATTTTTCACTGAAAATGTTTTTTTTTTACTAAAAATGCATGTCTACACTAAAAATGTGTTTTCAACATTAAAAATGCATATCATTCACTAAAAATGCATATCTTTCACTAAAAATAATGTGTTTTCCACTAAAAATATATGTATTTTACTAAAAAAATGTATTTTTCACTAAAAATGTATTTTCCCCACTAAAATGGGGGTTTCACTAAAAATGTAGGTATTTCCTTCACTAAAATGTATTTTTTTACTAAAGTGTATCTTTGCATGAAAACATATTTTTTGAATAAAATGCATTTCCCACTAAAATGTATTTTTTCACGAAAAATTGTGTTTTACAAGAAATGGATGATTCCATTAACTTTACTGAAAATGAATAATTTCATGAAAATTTATACCTTCTTTTCAACTGACAACTTTTTAAAATGTTCAATTTAAATCGATTTTACTAAAAATTGATTTTTTTTTTGAAAGTCACTAGTTCCACAGGAAAACAGGAAGTTTCATCTGAAAGTGAGTGGTTTTTATTGATTTTGCAGAAAATCAATAATTCTAATTCATTTCACCAAACAACGACTACTCTATTTATGTAATTTTCACTAAAAAATCGATAGGTTAATAAAAATTGGTAACGTTACTGAGAACCGGAGATTTTGCTAAAAATGAGTACTTACTTTCACCCGATATTACTAAAATTCGATAATTTAGGTAAACAGATTTTACTAAAAATCTACAATTTTAATTGTTTTATTATGATTGTATCAAAAATTAGTGACTTTACTATAAACTTGATAGGTACATACTTTTAATTTAATTTACTAAAAATCATAAATTTCGATTAATTTCAATAGAAATTGAAAATTTTTCCTGAAAATTAACAACTTCACTGATGTTTTGATAATTTTTACTGAAAAATAATAGTTTCACTAAAACAGGATACACTACCTACCAGAAAATAAAAAAACAGTACCTACTTAATTTAGAATAATTTCACTAAAAATCAGTCATTCTAAATTGATTTTACCGAAGTTCAATACTTTTACACAATTTTTCTTGACTGATAATTTTTTCTAAAAATTGCTCATTTCACTTAAAAAATAGTTTTGATTTATTTTACTAAAAAGTTACAATTTTTACTGATTTCACTGAAAATTGGCTAATATTTTACTCCAAATTTTGTTAAAATATCAAACATTTAGGTACTTACTTTAAGATAATCATTCACAATTCTTTGTCGATTTTACAGGCAATTTAGCTGACGTTGCAATAAGTAAATTTTCACAATTGTTATGCAAATTGGATATTTTTTCTTGAATTTTGAATAATTTTAAATATTTCTCACAATATTACTTATTGTCTTTTTACGAAATTTTTTTACAAAAATACAATAAAAAATTATTTTTACAATAAAACAAACTTTTCACGATATTTTCCATATTTTTTTCAAATTTTATCAATTTTAACGCCATTGTCGACGATAAGTATTTATTCAGCGATTTCCGTAGTGTTCTTGGAGCCATTTTTTCAATATGCTATGTAAAATCCAGTACATGATTTTCAACGATTTTTCAATCATTTAAAATAATTTAAAATAATTTGGTGATTTTGCAGCAAATTATTGACTTGGTTTTCAAAATTTTCTAGGATATTGTTAAAATTTTTCAAAACTAAAAGTCAAGAAAGAAGTTGATAGTGAAAAAAAATATTCAAGAGCCTTCCATCCACTTCAAGGCTTAAGAAATAACAATAAT
Organism: Pseudococcus viburni; assembly: GCA_033439095.1. Taxonomy (NCBI): domain Eukaryota; kingdom Metazoa; phylum Arthropoda; class Insecta; order Hemiptera; family Pseudococcidae; genus Pseudococcus; species Pseudococcus viburni. Next base: position 282,188 of record JAVBJF010000189.1, on the reverse strand, counting down.
TGTGCAAAAGTTACCAAAATGAGCTCGCTCGAGCGAATCAAAGTAGAAAAAAAATACTCAAAGGTCCAAAAATTACTCATTTTCCTCGTTAATTGACCCCGCAAGGCTGAAAATTTTCATAAACTAACTGAACCATTGCAAAAAATATAATTGAAACTCGAATTTTTATAAATAGGTACTTACAACAAAGGGTACCTATTTTACATAATTATCAAATTCCAACACATTCGAGCCCGCTCAAACATTAAATCGGACGATTTGCTCGCATCCGGGTTATTTTTCAAAAACCTCGTTTCCCGCCACTTCTACGTACAGATTTTTCTCAACACATATCTGATTTTGACACTTGAAAAATTAATACGAATTAAACGGATCTTAAAAACGGCCGGATGGACGAAATAGCAGGACGTTTTTTTCCCACCGAAAAAAATGATGAAAATAAAAAAAAAGGTATCACGAAACCCAACCACCGCATTAAGATTCTATTCATCAAGCTCGATTTTATATATTCCACGGTATAATTTAATTTTATATATTATATCGTAAGCTTGAAATTTATAAACCCTTCCAGCCAACTTCTTTGTTTCGTTTCACATTCACTTAATTTTTTATATTTCAAAAAAATTATTCTCGACGTTTCTCTTTTTCTAGCTCTTTTTTCAAAAAAGTAGCTAGCGAAAAAATTCCGCGTTAAATGAAAAACTAATTTATTTTCTCCCAAAGTTTCACATTTCAGTCCAACTTTATCCTTTATTTTTCTTCATTAAAAGATTACACCAATAACTTTCACCTTGTTTCGTAAACTTTTTTTTATTCGTAATTCAGTAATTCTCTGAATGATGTTTTTACTCCGTTGAATAGATAGTCGAATTCTATCAACGTAAATGGAAATACCAACGATGATGCTTACATTTCTGTAAATAAAATGACTTTTCGAATCTCGCTAGTAAAATTTGAGATATTTTTGTGAACTGAAATTTAATTCCACGAAAAGGTTGAAAAATTTCTCACAAAAACTTAAAAATTTCCAGTAGGTAGATCTCGTACAAGATTCATTTTCTATTTAATAACGATCGTTTGTAATATTCTACTAATTTGGTATTTTGAATTCGCGTGGGTTTCTCAAATTAAGAGATCGGTTTCTAATTCGCCATAAATTCATTCCTCGGCTAAAAAAAAAGCACTCAACAAAGGTACCAAAAGCTCGTACTATAATTACGATTAGTCGAAATTATTACATCGTCGAGTTGTTTAAAAAGTTGACGATTTCTGGAACATTTCCATTACGCAGATTCGCGAGCGCCTTTTTTTCGTCTCCCAGTTTAATTAAAGTTATAAATAATTTTCGTTTAAAATTTGTCGGGCGCGGAGCGTTTCGTAAATTAGATTTTTGTTTAATTGAAAATTTTTACACGAATTTTATAAATTTGCGTTTTTCAACTTTGATAAGTAAGCAGTTAAACGCGAAGATTTCTCTTTTGCGCCGCAAAACAATCTCGATGATCATTCTTCCTCCCTTATAGTTTTTTTCGCACCAGATGCGCCATTAAATCCGATTTTTGCGCCTATTTTTCAACACTTTACACGTGTACTTTGACTCCGGATTCGAACTAATGACAATAACGTTTTAGAATTCGAGAGCGGGCGTTCTTTTATCGTTTATCGAACAGTTTACAAGTAATTTCAGTTCAAAAGCCAGCTGAGGTAGAGAACGCCGAAGTGAAAAAAAATGCACTGCTGATTTTCATTCTTCGTAGCAGTTTTTTCTTCCTCGTCGCGATAATTATTACGGTTAAGGGAACATGCAGTCTGGAAATACGATAGGATTTAGCGATTATCAGCCATCAGGAATTGGCTTATAACGTTATTCGGTCGAACGATTACGTCATCGGACGAGCGACTAATGAGCGGCGTATTATTGTTATATAAGCTCTTATTAACTTTACTAGATACGGTATTTACATCGAAGGGGGTTTCCAATATGTTCAAAGAGAAAAATACTTATGGTTACTTAATTCACGCGATACAGACGTCGTCGTAGGGATTAAGGTCGCTCCTTGTATTAATATAAGGTGAATACTTGAAGGATGTGATGTGATTATACAGCATGAAGGGGAAGGAGTACTGTTAGGTGTGTTCAGGGTGTTTCGTAGTTGAGATATTTTTTACAACTTAGTAACCACTAACCAGACAATTCAATTGAAATTCAATTTTAAACAATTCAGAGAAAATTTCATATCCGATCTAATCTTTACTCTTCTCCAACTTCCCCAAAAATTCAAAAAAATTTAAAAATATTATTTTTGAACAAATTTTTATCAAAAATACGCTTAAAATATTATTTTTAATTCAAAATTATCCTCGTATTTTAAATGGTACTGAAAAATCACTTTTTTACATTTTTAAAAAAAAAAAAAGAAGTAAATATGTGACCCGTGCAGGGACAAGGTACCTAAAGTCGGAAAACGGAATTTTGCACTAGAGCCAAAAAACAAAAAATGGGCAATTTTAAAAAAAATTTTTTTTTTGCGTTTTTAAGTGGTTCAGACCTTTACGCAGCTGTTACCAAAATTTCACTTCGGAAAACCTACTACAACACGTCTAAATGACGTTCAAACAGACTGAGGAAAAGGTACCTAAAGTCGGAACGTTAAAAAAATGTGCACGTGCTGCAAAAAGCGGGCTGTTGAAGGTAAGGGGAGCCTCGGGATTCTTCCAGACTATAAAAATAAAGTAAAATACCCATAGATTTGTGTGTGCAAATTCAACTGTACCTACTGAGAAATACATAATTTCTGAAATATTGCTTTGTTGGAGAATATTGAGATATAAACGATCGAAAATGGATGTAAACGATTTCCTATTCTCCTAAGATGATTTTCGACGTTAAAAGCGAATTCCTCGTGAAATTTCAGTACAAAAAAGAAGTTCTGAGAGCTTTTTTGATAATTTATACAATATGAAAAAAAGGATTTCCCTTTGTAATGCAGCTTTTTTCAAAAATAAACTCATCATATTAGTGAATTTTTCATTTTTCTCTCCTCTTAAAGTAATTTTTGACGTCAGAAACGAATTCCTCGCGAAATTTCAGTATCGGAAAGTAGTTTTGGCAGCTTTTCTGATGATTGATACATGAGAAACAAGAGTAAAAACTTAAAACGCATTTTTCTCAGAATTTTGTTTTTATTGAATTCTTATTTTCTTAACTTCAAATGTCTCTATCTCGGCGAAAAATGGACCTTGGGTGCTCATCAAGGTCTCAAAATGTTCCTTTTGGTCTCCTTCATCATTTTAGCTCAAAAACTCATTTTTGAAAATTCCGACTTTAGGTACCTTTTCCCTGCACGGGTCACATATTTATTTTGAGATCACTTACCATTGAAATATCTATGAATCCCATTTTAGGTATTTTTTTGGTTCAAAATTTAGGTAACGTTGAAAATTCTTCATTATCAGGAACTAAGGGTGATCGTTTTGCAAATTTTTGGAAAATTGAATGGAAGATTGCATAAAAGTTAGACCTCAAAATGATAAAGTAACAAGTTCACTCCCTGATTCCACATTTACCCATTTACCCACAGGACCCTAAACCCGTACTACGAGGGTTGTCCGCGAAGTTTTGCACCAAACGCCCTCTCTCGGAAACTAGTTGAGTTACACGCATGATTTTTGGTCCAGGTGATAGACTGATGTTTTACGAACATTTCAGTATGTGAATGGTTTCTGTAGCGTGAACGACGTGCGTGGTAGAATTTTTTGAAATGAGTGCGGAAGAACCGTCGGGTCACTTCCAAAATCAGCTGTTGTAAAGTTGGAAAACGAGTACCTCGGAGATTTTCTTTCAGTTTTGGGAATAAATCATAGTCGCAGGGACTCATATCTGGGCTGTACGGAGGGTGTTCGAGCACTTCCCAGCCGTAGCGGTCCAATAATAGACGAACATGCTCCGCGACATGAGGTCGCGCATTGTCATGCAAAATGATGATACCGCGCTCCAGCATTCCTTTCCGGTTTTTTCGAATTTTCGGCCTCAAAACATCGGCGAGAAAGGTTGCATAAAACTTGGCAGTGACTGTAGTACCTGCAGGAACCTTTTGTGTGCAAATTACACCTTGCATATCGTAGGCCATGATCATCATGAGCTTCGTTTTCGATTTTTGGCGGATCACTTTTTTTGCGCGCGGTGATGACTTACGCCTCCATTCATTACTCTGACTTTTCAACTCTGGCTCCACCATTGGCTTCCACTAACTCCTTATGAATTTCTATACTTTTTTTACCGCGAAAAAATTCCACTTTTACAAACGCACGTTGCTCTAAATTTGTCAACCGACCCGACGGTTCTTCCGCACTCATTTCAAAAAATTCTACCACGCACGTCGTTCACGCTACAGAAACCATTCACATACTGAAATGTTCGTAAAACATCAGTCTATCACCTGGACCAAAAATCATGCGTGTAACTCAACTAGTTTCCGAGAGAGGGCGTTTGGTGCAAAACTTCGCGGACAACCCTCGTATTCAAAACAATTCGAAAAATTATACCACTTCTTTAAAAAAAAAAAAAAAAAGGTAAGTAAATGGTTTTAATATGGATGTCTTTACCCAAAAATACTACTGAGGCCCATTTTTCATCATCGCTCTATCCTCCAAAGATTATCAAAAATGCTATTTTTTCGTATTTTTTGAATATACCTTATATTTAAAAAATAGCGGATTAAAATTTGTTGAGATAATTTCCCCCTAAATGATGTTAAAATGAATATTTTAACCCATTAAAATAAAAATGAAAAATCCACACTGATGGATTTTACGAGTTAAAATATTCATTCTTACAATATCATTTCAGAAAAAAAAATTCAAAACAATTTTTTCTCTTCTTTAATGAAATATTGAAAAAGAATTTAAAAAATGGCATTATTTTTAGGTAAAGAGCTAAAGACATCCATAGATATTCAGGGTGTTCCATGAATCGTCTGCCAAACGTATTTTATTCGATAACCGGGTCCACTAAAAAAAAACTTGAGATGAACATAAATTGCCTATTTTGAAAATTGAAGCAGCAAATGATGCTTCTAAAAAAATCACTTCAGAAATTTTTTCATCCATGGGAATGGATAGTACATTGAAAAGTGAACAAATTTTCACTTTATGACTTTTTTCCCAACTTTAAAATTGAAGGATACAAAAAAATTGTTCAAAAAAAATTCTAAAAAAATAAATTAATCAAGGGAATGGACAGTTCTGTAGACTTTTTGCCTAACATCGAAAATGAAGGGGCTAAGGGTCACTCAAAATAAATTAGCTTCAAAAAATTTTCAAATTTTCTCAATTTGTAATGACCCTTAGCCCCTTCATTTTTGATGTTAGGCAAAAAGTCTACAGAACAAAATTTCTTCAGTTTTCAACCTACTATCTATTCCCTTGATCAGTTCATTTTTTGAGAATATTTTTTGAACAATTTTTTTTGCAGTCCCTTCAATTTCAAAGATAGGCAAAAAGTCATAAAGTGAAAATTTGTTCAGTTTTCAGAGTACTATCCATTCTCATAGTTGAAAAAAATTTCTAACATTATTTTTTATAAACAGCATTTGCTCCTTCAATTTTCAAAATAGGCAACATGTTCATCTCAAGTTTTTTTCAGTGGTATCCGGTTATATCCAAAAAAAAAAAAATGTTTGGCAGACGATTCATGGAACACCCTGTATTGGAATTATTGAAAACAAATTGATTTATGTTTCAATTTTTCAACTTTTCTAGGAATACTCGGGTTTTAGGATACAGTAGGTATAGGGGTAAATTTGAAGTCGGTGGAGGAGAAATTTTTACCGCGTTGTTTTGTAGTCAATACAACTTCTGCGGTACTCTCCCACTCAATTTTTGTAAAAAATTGCAAAACGATCACCCCCCCCCCCATAGATACCTAATACCCCCCGATCGCTTAGAAAAAAAGAGAAAAACGCAAGAGTAAATTTTCAAAAACGAGAAGGGAGAAGAAAAATTACCAGTGACGAACTTTTTGAAAAAAAACACACATACTTACTCAGTAGGGCAGAAAGATAAAAAAAAACCTGGATTTTGACAAAAATTGTTAAGGTAGTTTACTTAAGAGTGGGAAACCTTCGCAAAAATTTTGAGTTTCCATCCTGAAGGGTGGATGGAGCTAGAGGACCTCAAAGTGAGGTCATTCTCAAAAAGAATGTGATTTTCACCATTTTTTGATACTGACACTTGCTGAGAACCTCGGTCACCCCTAAAAAAAAGTCCGATACAAGTTTCTACACCTCCTTGAATCACTGATCTCGAAATTAAATACCACTTTTTGTCATCAACAAGGTTGAAAAGTTGCAGATCGCAAATTTTACGATTTTTTGATATTTACCAAACTAAAATTATTCATTCAAAAACTTCAAAATCAAACCAATTTTTTTTGTCACTTTAAATAATTTTTGATAAAATTTTTCAAAAAAATTTCATGGCAGCGCTGCCAACTGCATTTTGACTTATGCTATTTTCATGAAATTCAAGATATTCGTACGATGATTTGAAAAATAATCCAATTTTTTCTGGTCAATAAAATAAATTCAAATCAGTTTTCGAAAATTTTTTGCAGCAGTGCTCCCAACTGAAATTTTATGAAAATTGCGCAAGTCAAAATGCAGTTGGCAGCACTGCTTCATCAAAAATTATTTTAGATGAACAAAAACAATTTTTGGCTCGAATTTGAGGTTTTTGAGAAAATAATTTTAATTTAGTAAAAAATCAACAAATCGTACCAAAAAATTTCGAAAACTATGAAGAATTGGTTCATTTGAAATAATATTTTTCAACTTTTTAATTTATAAAAAAAATACCTTTGCCTTATCAATTTGAAAAACAGTCATGTGTAATTAAACGTTGGTAGTGGTGGCCTACTTCTCATGTCGAAGGATACACCTCAATTACGAAACATTCTGCACAATGTACACATTTGGTTTAATTTATCGAGAACGGAGAACACTAGGACAATATGTGAGTATGGGGCAATGGTAAAATTAAAGTACACACCGCAGTGATATACATTTGTAGAGCATAATTAACAACGAATCCAATAACATCGCAGCGGATTCTGATCGAATTAAATTCACCTACGAAAAAAGACTACGTACACGATCGAGCTAATTTACTTGACTCGGTTGAGCGAAAAATACACTCGCAATATTGCCAGATTAAAAACGTATTAGCACAGTTAAAGGGGGACAGGCGAGCAAAATGTAAATAAATTTGTTATTCGAGGGTATTTCAGGTGAATAATCGTGGGCAATAACCTCACCCTCTCCGATCACCTAGGCAAAAAGTCGAAAAAAGTTACAATTACGCGGAAAATGATGGTCGCAAGAATATAGTACATACAGCTTCGCAGTAAATATTCGCCGGTCTTTACTAATTAATTATATAATAAATTTTCATTAAAAAATAATACCGCAATCCGCGAAATTTATTAACGTTGCGGCCGCATGCACCTCGTCTCGCTGCCCAGATTAGTCTATATAGATATACCAAAAAATGTGTATTTTCCAGTATATTATTTTTTATTCTGGCTATGGAATTTTTTTTTACATACCAAAGACCGGTACCGGAAATCGTATTTTGTAAGGCGAAAATATATGGCGGATGGTTTGTACTTTTTAATGGCTATACGACGAATGTTTTACCGTTGTCCTCAGGTATCAGCTTGGTGATGTATAGCTTTGCAAAAAGTTTCCGTTTTTTATTCCCTTTTGTAAAAGGAAAAAAATCCCAACAGCTGAACTACCTAACAGATATCCTGATTTTTTGGTAAACATTCATAATTGAAATTTTTCACTGTTTTGTCATCGTATCGTAGTGAAGTTACCTCAAATGATGTTTTTCCCACAAGGAAAACCATTCGTTTTTATAAACAGATGTGTGGGTTGGGTCGCTGTTCGTCAGTTCGTCACCTTAAATTTAATAATAAGCAAAACGAACCAAACCTGAATGTAGGTAGTTCGAAAGCTGAAGTCTATTTGACACGAACTGTTCCATTTGTGTCTTTTTTTTTCATATAAGCAGATTTATTGTTGATTTACACACAATTCTCATATAGTTTGAAAATATCTATAGTCCCTACGGTTAGCATGAAAAAACGGGGGCATACTGCACTTTTTGAACACGGGTTGAAATGTGGTTTTTATTTTAGTATGACCCAAAAGAACATTTTCGAGAAGTGGAGATCTAAAAAATTTCCCTTAGGAGTGGAGGGAGGGGGAGTTTCGGGAGGATTTTTACCCCTATTTTTTCACATGAAGGGGTTGGGGTGAATTTGGTGTCATTTTCATAAAATTCGACCCTCCTGAACTCGAATCTGCGATTAGTTTTCCGATCTGAATCGTAGAATTCGCACCATCGTATGATTTGTATCGCGAAAAGAGGCCAATTTTGAAGAAAAAGAGGTAAAATTGCGATTTTTTCATCTTGAGACGAGTGGTGTGGTTCAAGTAAGGTTTGAAACCAGTTTTTTATATAATTCGAACCTTCTGAATTCGAATTTGTTATTGGTTTCCCCGTAGGAAGTGAAATAGCTTCTTGATCGTCGCTTTTTGGGGGTGAAAAACAGACAATTTTTGGTAAAATCGACTCGAATTTGCAATTTCCCATTTTTTCCACCCAATACCATGAACCAATCCTGGTATGAAACCATTTTTAGAGGTAATTCGAACCTCATAAACACGAATTTATGATTAGTTTCCCGATTGGAAGTAGAGAATTTTCTCATTCGTGAAATTAGTGTAGCGTAAAACGCCCAATTTTTGCTAAAATCGACTCGAATTCGCTATTTCTCATCTTCTCAACCCAATACCTCGAACCAATCCTGGTATGAAACCATTTTTAGACATAATTCGAACCTCCTGAACATGATTTTTTGATTAGTTTCCCGAATTGTTGGAAAAAATTAAAACTGACCACTCCTCGTATTAAACCCGCGCAGATGCGTCAAATTTTCCACGACGCTCTCGTGGAAAGTACACATAGACGGAGATAGAACATAACTTTTGGGAGGGCTTGTGCCCCAGTTAAAAAGGAATGAAAAACACGAAACAAAAATGCTCATTTTCGATGACCCCCCCCCCCTTCCTCCAAAAAACCTTCCTCTATTTTTAAGCAATTTTTTGCTGAATTCTTTTTTGAAGACGGTTATCAAGCCCGAGCGAAGCGAGGGCGAAAATTTTTGGAAAAAAAAATCCAAAACTGAAATATTTTCATTTTTTAAATCAATATTATAATACTTATTGAAGAGGAAGTGAAATCTTCAACCTCCATTTCTTATTAAATATTTTAGGCTTAATATGCCCGAGCGAAGCGAGGGCGAAGATTTGAAAAATTGTCAATTTTTAGAAAGAAAGCAATTTCATTTTTAATGGTATGTTGAGTGAATAAATCCATACTTAGGAGTAAAAATTTCGTCCTTTTCGAAGTTTTTAAACGAAATTTCGTGCTTTTTTTGTAGTTTTGAACAAGAATAAAAATTTGTATTTTTTTTTATTTCTTACATTTTCGTGCTAGTTTGCAATTCAATTTGCTGATTGCTCATAGCACCTAATTATTTTTGTTAGATATTAAAAAGACCATTTTTGTAGCTTGAAAAAAACAGGAAATTCGTCAAGTAAAGGTTCCACATGCCCGAGCGAAGCGAGGGCTAAGATTTGAAAAATTTCTGATTCCCAGAAAGAAAATAATTCTATTTTTAAAGGTTTGTTGAATGAAAAATTCCATTACTTTGGAGTAAAAATTGCATCCTTTTCAAAGTTTTTCAACGAAATTTCGTGCTCATTTGATACACACGAAAATGATTTGGGGGGGCTAATTCAACATTTGGGGGGGGCATCACGCCCCCCCCCCCATGCCCCCCCCCCCTTATCTCCGCCTATGAAAGTACAGCGTTCACGGGTTAATGGATTTTACACATAGAAAATACGGAAAAAAGCCCCACTTTCGTTAAAACTAAAGAAAGATGTAACTGATTAGTTGAGAATGTTCCAAACATTTTTTTAGCTCCATGCGACTTGAAAGGGCTGAATCAATTTTTTTTAAAGAAATCCCTACTTTGAGAAGCCATGGCTCAGCCCCTTAGAGTCCCAAGAAACTAAAAATTTTGTTGGTGATTTCTCTGGGTTCAAAAACTTTGAATTGGGCAAAAAAATGATTTTATAGTACAATTGGGAGGACGCGTAGTGTTTGGAAAAATTAAAAATCGCAATTTCATGTCAGTTTTGGCGAAAATTGGGCGTTTTACACTACACTAATTTCATGAATGAGAGAATTCTCTACTTCCAATCGGGAAACTAATCATAAATTCGTGTTTAGGAGGTTCGAATTACGTCTAATAAAGGCAGGGGCGGCGCGATGGGGGGTATGGGGGTATAATACCCCCAGGCGATTTCCAGTCGGCAAATCGGCAAAATTTCGGCAAATAAAAAAAACGTTTGGAAATTTTGGAGCATACTAACTAATGAAAAACTGAGCCTTTTAAAATTTCAAGTTTTCTGTCTTCTTTCAGAAATTACAATCCAATTCTAAAATTACTTACTCCCAAAGCAAAATTTTTCAAAAATTTCGGCCTCGCTGCACTCGGCCTTATTTTCCTTCTATAATTTTAAAACAATCAATCCAAATCCTACAAAAATGATTTTTTTCGCATTTTTCCTCAAAATTATTCCAACTAATTTTATCAAATTATTTCTCATTAAAACTCATTTTCGATGTTTGGAAATCAAATTTTTCAAAAGCTTCGGCCTCGCTACGCTCGGCCCTATTGTATTTCTTCTCAAATAATTTTTGAGGAAAGTTGGCCGATTTTTTATTCAAGTTAATTAATTTAAAACATTGTTTTATGGCATTTTGAATTTAAGGTCTTCAAAATTTTTCGCCCTCGCTTCGCTCGGGCCAAATTTATTTCTCTCATATTCATATTGAAACTATAATTTTCTAAATCAAGTAGACTAAAGAACTTCCATTGGGTTTTTCAACTATACGTACAATGAATTTACCGAGGGAAAAATTCAGGCATGATCAGGATTGAGTCGTTTATTTTTTCATTCAAGAAATTTTGTTGTTCATGAGCAGGGATGAGCAAGAATGGCTTTTAACAAAAGAAATATATTCGAAAACCCAAGGAATAATTTCCAGGCGTGGGCAAGATTAAAAATTGACCTGAACATGAGTTACTTTTCAAGTTTTTGTTACGTTGATCTCTAAAAATTGTGTTTTTCCCTATTCATGATGTTGCTTCGCATTGTTTTTGCAAAAAATTCTCGAATTTTTGAATTCTTATTCGGCAATTTTGAATTTTTTAGTCGGCATTTTTGAATTTTTTTGTCGGCATTTTTGAATTTTTTAGTCGGCATTTTTGAACCTCATACCCCCCCCCCCAAACATTTGTGTTCGAACCGCCTCTGAAAAATGGTTTCATACCAGGATTGGTTCGAGGTATTGGGCTGAGAAAATGGGAAATTGCAAATTCGAGTCGATTTTACCAAAAATTGTCTGTTTTTCACCGCCAAAAAGCGACGATCAAGAAACTATTTCACTTCCTATGGGGAAACCAATAACAAATTCGAATTCAGAAGGTTTGAATTATATAAAAAACTGGTTTCAAACCTTACTTGAACCACACCACTCGTCGAAAAAAAATCGCAATTTTACCTTTTTTTCTTCAAAATTGGCCTCTTTTTGCGATACAAATCATACGATGGTGCGAATTCTACGCTTCAGATCGGAAAACTAATCGTAGATTCGAGTTCAGGAGGGTCGAATTTTATGAAAATGACACCAAATTCACCCCAACCCCTTCATGTGAAAAAATAGGGGTAAAACTCCCCCCGAAACTCCCCCTCCCTTCACGCCCAAGGGAAATTTTTGAGGTCTCCACTTCTCGAAAATTTTCTTTTGGGTCATACTAAAATAAAAACCACATTTCAACCCGTGTTCAAAAAGTGCAGTATGCCCGAGCTAACCGCAGGGACTACTAGTGGGTATTGCCAGGTTCTTTTTTTATCCAACCAAGATTTTTTTTACAAAAAGTTGAAGTTGATTGATGGTTAGGTAGATAGGAATAGCTGATTCAAAGCTGATATATGTAGGTAGGAATTAAAAGACAGATTTCCAATACCTAACCACGTTCAATACACAAATTAATGGACAGCTTTCGAAGCTTAATAGTTTCATACAAAATGGTTTTACGTTAAACGTTGAAAGCTCCTTTAAATTATTATAAAGCACACATTCGAAGATGCTATTCAGTACAGTAAGATAAGCTACACTGAGTGACCAAACCATTTAGCGATTGAAATCTCTACTGGAAGCTCTGTCACACCAATGTGTTTTGTTTATGCAAGCTTTACCCAAATAATGATAGTTAATTGGTTTAGATAGATAAATCTGTACTTACAAGGAAATTTTATTACTTCAGCCATGATTAAAATTTTTAATTGATAAAGGAATATAAGATTACTTTATATATAGATTTATGAATTGAAAAATTTAATATCTCATTTTTGGTGTTTTTTTTTCTTCCTCACTTCATTATACATTATATTTACATCTTTCTCGAGACTCTTTCACTTTCAACGAAAAGAAAAATGAAGCAAACAGCTTGCCTATAGAATAAGTTAATCTAATTAAACACAAGATGGAAATTTATTCGTAAAAAAAAAAAAAATGAAAAAAATCAACTATGATAACGGACAAGAAAACCACGCTACGATGTTGCAACTCGATTTGAACATTGAATTACTAATGAGCTCTTCAGAAACAAATGGCTAAAGTGTGCCAGCTTTTTCCTCTTTCGTTTTATACAAATAGAAAGATTTATGAAAAAATTTTATACCGGGATTCTTTGAATATAAAATTATTACTTGTAGGAATTTCAATTCCTCTGCTGTGCTTGAGAATACTGGACAGCTTATAAGTGGATGACAAATTGTTGAAAATTTTTACTCTATTGGGAAGTTTTAGCAGAGTTCAAAGTTGGAAGAATCTATAAACTCAAAAGTTGATTGACAAGCAAGAAGTTTCAAATGAAAGTCCCATTATTATGAAAAGGTTGGGTCGTTCCAGAAAATATCAAATGATATCGATCATATCGGCTCGAAATCGTTAATATTTGACTGAAATTTATTTATTTATTTACTTTTATTTGACACTTCAGGGGGAAAAAATTGTACGGAATTCGTATAAATCGTCTCTTTTGTCAAAAATATCAACCTGATTTTTTTTTATTATGAAGTTTCATTTTTGGTTATCATTAGAGAAATGTCAACTACTCACATTTTAATCTCTAAATTTCAAATTACTCGTATTTTCAACTTTTGTAATCATATCAACCTGAAAAATTACTTATTTTGCGACCAACACTAGTATTCAGTCTTCGCGTTTTCATCGAAAAAATTTTAATTTTTTAAAAATGAATTTTAATATTGAAATGTCATTCCTTAACCTTCTTGACAATCATCAAACTATCATAATTTTCCATTTTGATATCAATACACTCATTTTCAATTCATCTTACTTACTAAAAAATTGATTTTTCGCTCTAATTGTTTTTTTTTTGAAAAAGCGTCAGTTTAAATTGAAAAGGACCAATTTTGATGCTGAAACATCAACTTTTGACTTTTCAATGAAAAATGTGAAGTTCGGACTTTTCGGTCATAAACGTTAAAATTTTGCTTTTTGATAAGAAAACGTCCAACGTCCATCTTTTCAACTTTTTGATCAAAAAATGTCAGGTTGTCTAATTATTATTGTAAAACGACAATTTTTAACGTTTCGGACGTAAAATGTCATAATTTTCACCAGGGACTAGGAGTCAGCCAAAAAGTTGACTACCGACTCCGGCTTGACTCCCGGAGTCAAGGAGAAAGTTGCCTGCTGACTACGGCTTGACTCCATGATCAAGGGAGAAAGTTGACTCTTGACTCCGCCTTGACTCCGGAGTAGAACTCACACCTTGACTCCTGACTCCATTTTGACTCCGAAGTCAATCTATGACCTTGAATCTTGACTCCGCTTGAGTCCGGAGTCAATCTATGGCCTTGACTCCTGACTCCGACTTGACTCCGGAGTCAAGCCGGAGTCGGAGTCAATTTGGAGTCAGTTTGAGTCCGATTGTGGACTAGGGAATAGAAATTAGCCGAAAAGCTGACTTCTGACTCCACTTGACTCTCAGAGTCAAGGGGGAAAGTTGACTCCTGACTCCACCTTGACTCCGGAGTCACTTTCAGACCTCGACTCCTGACTCCGGAGTCAAACTCACACCTGACGTCCTGACTTCACCTTGACTCCGGAGTCAATTTCAAACCTTGACTCCTGCTTGACTCCTGACTCCGCTTGACTCCGGATTCAGCCTATGACCTTGATTCCCTGACTCCGGCTCGACTCCGGAGTCAAACCGGAGTTGGAGCCAATTTGGAGTCAGTTCGACTCCGACTCCGGAGTCGACTCCTATTCCCTGATTTTCACCTTTAACTTTGTGATCAAAAAATATCAGTTCATCGAATTCTGATTATATAATGACAATTTTTGAATTTTTGGTCGTAGAAAAACATACGAATATGACAGAAAATGAACATGAAAGCACCCGAAGTCACAATCTGAAGTTGTGTACCGAAGCGCTCGTCTTAGAAGAGAAGCATCCCCTTCCGTTACCGGGCCCTGGGGGTTGGTGTATAAGGGCAAATAGGTATCGTTCGATAAATTTAGGCTCCTGAATTCACATCCTAAGTCGATTTTACCATTACTTGAAATTGCGCCCTAGGCCGAGGGGGGGGGGTGTCAAGGGGAAAACTATTTGAAACATTCCAACACCACAACATTGCCAAAATATGGAAATAGGTAGGAGGGGTCGGTTGAAAAGGTGATAGATATGTCTAGGAGGAATTTTGCATTTTTCAAAACACGTGTCAAATGATACCTCAAAACCTCACCCAAAAATTTCAAAAATTAGCCCCTTTGCATCCCTCTTCCCCATGGTACAATTTTCAAGTAAGAATAAAATTTACTTCAGATGTGAATGTAGAAGCCCAAAATACGTATCAAACGATATCGCGCTCTATTATGTCAAAAATCTGCCCTTCTGAACCACCTCTCCGGAAGCTCAATTTTCAATTTATGGAGGGTCAAATTGACATCAAAACGGTTTCAGCGCTTAAAAACGATTCCCTAGCATTTTCCTGAATACGTAAATCCCGAATCCCGTTTTCCCGAATCCAGAAACCCGAATACCAATTTCTCGAAAACCTAATTTTCCCGAATACCTAAAGACAGCTTGTATTGAAAACGAGGAGGAATGTTAGCCAAAGTTTTAAATTTTAGGGACAGGGGTTAAAATCGACTTCTTGAAAATTTTTGTAATTTTGTTTTGTAGCATTGACTGCAGAGTTCAGGGACGGAACTTGGGCGGAAATCTCGGGAAGATGGGGAGAAGAGGGGAGGGAAAACCCAAAATTCAGTCGACTCATATTTTTAAAGAGAGAAATTTTCCAACCAGTCGTACTGAAATCAAAAAACAAGTAATCGTGATTTTTTCGCTACTTTTTTAAATCCCCCCAAAAAACTATACTCCTTAATGACTCCTTCTCTTCTAAAAAATGGGAAAATTTTTGAAAATTTCATTCAAGATCACCATAATTTGAATATTTCAAAACTTTTTTCATCCCCTGACTTGTATACAGCGTTTAGTACGACCTAAATTCGAAAAACGGTTCTGCTTTATGTAAATGGTAAAAGTTAATAAAAAATTAAAAATTTAGGAATAAAAGCATTCGGGAAAATGGGATTCGAAATTTACGTATTCGGGAAAACGGCCATTCGGGAAAATGGTAGGGAACGCTTCAAAACAAATTCACCAAGTACTTTTCAAAAAATAAACTGTTTTACAGCTTTCCTAAATACAGCCATACGAATCTTAAAAATGAAATTGGGAGGGATACGAAGGCGAGCAGTTATTGGGATCCCATGAAACCTCATATCCCAAAATATCAAATGCCTATTAGCTCTTTTTTGGCATGTTTTGCCATGGATTAGTCAATTCCATAATATTATGTTAAAAAATAAAAAAATGTGATTTGTGACGGCGCGCCGTCACATATGCGCCGCGGTGCATAGTAAAAGGGACCTTAGGGTAGGAAGGTCAAAAATTTTTTTTTTTGATTCTGATAGGAAATTTCCTTAAAATTCGAATGGAAGTGGTCCCAGACCTCAAAAGTGATTTTTAAGCGAGTTATGCCAATTTTTCTTGAGTAAAGTCAAAAAAAAAATTGGAAATAAAAGGGACCTTAGGGTTTTTTGGTAAAAATTTCGCAATTTTATTTATATTCTGGAAAAAAATTATCAAAATTATTTCAAAAATGGTCAAATTAACAGTCTTCAGCAATTTGTACCTCGAAAAATTTCAAAAGTTCAAGTTCATTTTGATAAAAGGGACCTTACGGTTGTTTGCTGAAAATTTCGCAATTTTATTTCCGTTCTGGAAAAAAAATTACAACAAAACTTTAAACGCGTTTTTCTCGAAAAGTGGTTTTTGGACGTAAGGTCCCTTTTACTGTGCGCCGTCACATTTACTTTTCAGAAAAATCTATGACATTTATTGAATAAAAAACAAAAAATAAACACACCACTAAATATAGGAAGAAAAGAGCTTAAAAATGAACTTCGATTTTTTGATTTTCGTATACCGAAAATTCCATTCTATTCCACTATGTGGCAGTACCCAAATTTGAATCGTTTGTTTTCAAAATATGCTCTGCTCAAAAAGCTAGATCCAAGAAAAGGACCTAAGATCCAATTTTAAAACCGTGTTTTTCAATGATTATCAAACAATATATTAAAGTTTAATTACATCGAGAAACACGGTTTTGAAAACTGGACCTTAGGTCCCTTTCTCGAGTCCAACTATCTGAGCAAAACACGTTTATTAGACACCAAACATTCCATTTCTTAGGGCGACGCAACCTCAAATTTTTAACTACCGACACATTCAACACACCCACCAAAAATCGCCAATTCGCCGAATTCCCCAAACGGGCATTTTCCGCGTACTTTTCCACATCACTTCCATACAGCATCCAATCGATACCAAAATAAGCACACAAATGGAAAATCTTCACACTCGCACTATCGTATCACACAGACGAGCACAATTTCCACCGGGTTTCAACTCAACGTACAAATTCGGCAACCAACGAAAAAATAATTGTTTGGGAGAAGCGAGGAAAACAGAACCAGGGGTACTGGACGGGCAATACAAATTTCTTCAATATCCGTCGTCGGTGGGTTAGCAGCGCTTTGTTTTGCGAAATTATTGAAACGTCATGCGGCGAAAATGTCATTTCGTCGAACGGACATTATCGGCGAACAAGAAAATGAATCTCTTTGTGTAACGATAATTGAAGCGCACTGAGATACGAGTTACATTCGAATCGCTTTAAATAAAACCGGAAACCTTTTCAAGTCTATGGTATTCGCGATCGTGGTGTATTTCAGGTTCGTATACGTATGAAATGGACAAATAGGCAGAATTTTGACAAGATTTGCTGAAAAGCGTTCGCGATTCTGCGAAAACATTCAGAATTAAAGTACCGTTAATAATTACGGTCGGCTGTTTTGAATATGGTATATAATTTTCAATATGTTTACGACTACGTATTATATGGCTCGACAGAGAGCACGTATATTTTACTATCACCCATAGGCGGAGATAGAACATAACTTTTGGGAGGGCTTGTGCCCCAGGTAAAAAGGAATGAAAAACACGAAACAAAAATGTTCATTTTCGATGACACCCCCCCCCCCCTCCAAAAAACCTTCCTCTATTTTTAAGCAATTTTTTGCTGAATTCTTTTTTGAAGACGTTTATCAAGCCCGAGCGAAGCGAGGGCGAAAATTTTTGGAAAAAAAATCCAAAACTGAAATATTTTTATTTTTTAAATCAATATTTTAGTATACTTATTGAAGAGGAAGTGAAATCTTCAACCTCCATTTTTTATTAAATATTTTAGACTTAATATGCCCGAGCGAAGCGAGGGCGAAGATTTGAAAAATTGTCAATTTTTAGAAAGAAAACAATTTCATTTTTAATGGTTTGTTGAGTGAATAAACCCATACTTAGGAGTAAAAATTTCGTCCTTTCCGAAGTTTTTAAACGAAATTTCGTGCTTTTTTGTAGTTTTGAACAAGAATAAAAATTTTTATTTTTTTTTATTTCTTACATTTTCGTGCTAGTTTGCAATTCAATTTGCTGATTGCTCATAGCACCTAATTATTTTCGTTAGATATTAAAAAGACCATTTTCGTAGCTTGAAAAAAACAGGAAATTCGTCACATTGATAATTTATCCCTTGAAAAGTAAAGGTTTCACATGCCCGAGCGAAGCGAGGGCTAAGATTTGAAAATTTTCCGATTCTCAGAAAGAAAATAATTCTATTTTTAAAGGTTTGTTGAATGAAAAATTCCATTTCTTTGGAGTAAAAATTGCATCCTTTTCAAAGTTTTTCAACGAAATTTCATGCTCATTTGATACACACGAAAATGATTTGGGGGGGCTAATTCAACATTTGGGGGGGCTTCAGCCCCCCCATGCCCCCACTTATCTCCGCCTATGCTATCACCGACGAGATCATACCAAAGTACGCACCCACACCAGAGATACCGCGGTGTAAATTTATCGCCAAGGGTTTTATTGCGAAAGGCCTAAAGTACATACGAGATTTTCCCAGTACACGAGGGTGTAATTTCTCCTCGGATTATTTCTTTCGGCCAAGATTGTTTTTGTTAGCACCAGCATCTGTTCGATACAGGCGATGAAAGTTTCGGCCTTTTGGACATTGTTTTTCTATGATTTCTCAACTTATTCGAAGCCACTGTCGACATTAAAGATCGTCCAAATGTTGGTCACGCGTCGGACTTTCAAGGTTTCCATAGAAGATCCAAGGACAGCCGAGCAAAGATACCCCAGCTTGGCGAAAATTAAGTAATTAAAGAGGCAGCAGACTTCGCCAACGTGGGCTGCTTTTGTAAGCCCTGTTTTTTCTTCTTTTTTCGTACAACCGAATAGAAAACGCGTAAATTAAGCAAATGAACGCGAACCGAAAGATTTTATGCGTTTGTATAGAATATTTCGAAGATTAGTCCAACCATAAGAATAATTTTCCCCCATTTTCTTTACATACAGCTACTGTTTTTCAAAGCGGTTTCAAAAGAAAAAGGGCTATTTTAATTTTCGGATTAATTTTTGAACTCGCTTTTTATACAATCCGCTCGTTTTCTTTCGCTAGCCACTCTCGCTTCGCTTTTTTCGCCCGTGTTCTTTTGCACTACCGACGCTTCATGAAAAGCGAACGTCTAATTAAAATAAAGAATAAATCGAGAGTCGTCCAGTTTTCCAAAAACTTCAAAATACTTCTAGCTCTTCGTTATATTTCAAGAGTATATTTAAACTACACGTTCGCCGCTCTCTTTCGTTTCATCTTATTAACTAGGTATAGGAGCTTCTACTGTTTCATCTCGTTGTTAATAAAGCATCCGGCGAAAAATATACCAATTCGGAGTTGTAAAATTTGCCATCTAAGCTCTTGTCCACAAGTGGTACTCATTTCGACGAGTTTATGGTGCTTCATCAGGATAACGTCGTATGGTATTCTAACCCTAATGCGACCACATTGACGTATTTCGCTTTTTTTTCCACACTACATCGGCGTTTCAAACATTTCAAAACAATGTGTCGACTTCAATAAGCGAGATAGGCGAAATTTGTACACGATATGTTTTCAAGTTTTCGTCAAAATCTACCAAATTGATTATGCACGATTTTTGTCCATATCTCAAATTCAAGGAGATATTAGTTTTCCAAGATTTAAAATGCTGTAACGCCTTCAATATGCCAGAAAAATTCCAACAGTGAAACAATTTCGGAATAAAATTACGAGCCAATTTTTGCCTATGTCAAATAATTTAAGGCTCTAAAAAGTTTTGACATTTTAAAATTAAAGTGTTTAAGAAAAGAACATAAATTTTTACGCGGAAAAATTTAATCACGTGTCTGAATTGAGAAACATTTACCAGCAAAACTTTTCGATTGAAAATAATAGCACGTACGAAAAAATCATTCATATGCATAAGTTCTGACTATAGATTAGTTCATCATTGACTTTTTTCCACCTAAAAATTTCGGACCCCATTCTCGAACCCTCATCACTCAAATAAAGTTCAATATTTTGAAATTTTGAAAAAATTAAATTTTTTATGAATGTTTGACCCGTTTTTCAGTGATTCTTGAATTGTCGTGAAATAACATCATACAGGGTGTTCCATAAATCGTCTGTCAGACGTATTTTTTGAATATAACCGGGCACCGCTAAAAAAAACTTGAAATGAACATGTTGTCTATTTTAAAAATTGAAGGGGCAAATGCTGCTTCTAAAAAAATCACGTCAAAAAATTTTTTCAACCGTGGGAATGAATAGTACTTTGAAAACTGAGTAAATTTTCATTTTATGACTTTTTGACTATCTTTAAAATTGAAGGTGCTACAAAAAAAATTGTTCAAGAAAAATTCTCAAAAAAATAACTGATCAAGGGAATGGATAGTACATTGAAAATTGAAAAAATTTTGTTCTGTAGACTTTTTGCCTAACATCGAAAATGAAGGGGCTAAGGGTCATTAAAAATTGGGAAAATTTGAAAAATTTTTAGAGCTCATTTAATTTGAGTGACCCGTAGTCCCTTCATTTTCGATGTTAGGCAAAAAGTCTACAGAACAAAATTTCTTCAGTTTTCAACCTACTATCCATTCCCTTGATCAGTTAATTTTTTGAGAATTTTTGTTGAACAATTTTACGTTTTTTCGACCTCAGGTAACAACTTTTTATCGATCCTTTCCAGCAACTGTTGAAAAACGACCAATGACGGCCCACCCTAGTTTTGATTTTTGATTTAAATGTAAATTTTTCTTCAATATTTTATGACTTTTTGATGAAAAATTCGATTATGAGACTTCATACAACATTTACAGCTAGTTTTTCAACTTTTCATAGAAACGTCAAATTGTGACATTTTTTCATATTTTAAAAGATATTTTTACTCTCAGTCGAAATAAGATTTTTTTCATCACTCTTGGACATTTTGAGACCTTTTCTACTGAAATATCAAATTTGAAGATATTTTTAAAAATTTTGATTTACCTACATTATTTTTGCAATAATTAGACTAATTTATATTGGATTAAGACAGAAACGATCGAAATCGGCAGTATTGGAGGAAAATTACGGAAATTTCTAACTCTAAAGAATAAGTTGGCATATTTGAATCGAAAATATCAAAAAATTGGCTACTTAGTTGGGAAAACAACAGCTTGAGCCAACAAAATTGTAATTTCAGGAAAAAATATGCAATCTTGATCGGTCAAAATATGAACGTAGGTAACCAAGGAAAGGCTCTAAGAGCTAACCTGTCCAACAGAGATATGCACCAAATTTTCAAAGGACACCCCCCCCCCCCAGAATCTTTCATCCAGAAACCTAGACCTCTTTATTTTTTATTTTTTTTTCGCGTTTCCTCAATTTTCTCATTTTAATTAGGCCACTGAGTTACAATGTTTTCAACTCTAAATACAATTTCATAATTGAAATTATTCGAGTCAGAAATTGAATTTTTAGTGGGAAAACTACAACTTGAGTCGATAAAATTGTAATTTCAATCGGAAGTCTGAAGTTTCGCTCAATCACGATTCTTTCAACTTGAAGTTTAACTTTTTTTCAAACAAATATTATTTGAGTTGGAAAATTTTGTAATTTAACGACTCAAATTTCAATTTATTTCAACCGTTAACTTTTTTTATTACTCTTTATCATGCTCAATCTCAACACCTTTTACCCCTTCAACGTTTCAATAAAAATTAATAATAAATAAAAGAATGAATTTAGACACCTTACTACACACCAGATCGATTTTTTATAGATCTTGACTCGATTCAAAAAAAAATCTCAGATCTGATTCGAAGAGGGATGGGGTGAGGCAAACCAGACTAATTATTTGTTCAGAAATACGACAAAATTTCGTAATATTTTTCAATCTTTGACGAAACAGTCCACACGTTGATTTTTTATACCCATCAAAAAGTTTTAAAATAAGCACAGTAGACGTTCCTAAAATATACATTTTCCCTCTTTTGGTCAATTCTCCCAATCACTTGTGAACTCCAGGGAGGTGAGGTTTGGAGAAAGGTTACCTATGTAGTAGGATATAAGAAAAATAAAATTCCCCCACCAATTGGAATGGAGGCCCCCCCCAAAAAAGTGTGAATTTAAGAATGAAAATACACATCTACAATACTCCTTAGCCTCAGGAGTCCATTTTCGTTGCAATTTCAATTTGAATAAAGTTCCACAAAAATTTAGTAAAACTCAAAATTTTAGATATCATGTAAAAAAATCCACGAAAATTTTACAGAACGTTTCTTCGGTCTTTTTTTTCAAAATTACATATTTTTGACATTTATTTACAAATCCATTATTCATCTTTTTGGGAGTTCAAATGCAGAATCTTCAATAAATATGCCAAAAAACGTGAAAGCTTTAGATTTATTCTTGTGGAGATGGACTAGAACAAAATTATCATTTTTTGTGTGTGTGTGGGGGGGGGGGGGGGTGGGAGAATTCCCAACAAAAAATCGTAATTCATTCAGAAAAGGTGCTTGCATTTTTACAACTCGAAATGTAAATTATCTTTTTTTCTCCTAAAAAAACATTTTTCAAAAATTATCTCTTTCGAACCCAATTTTCGCAACTCAAAATTGCACCAGCCAATGGAGTAGGAGAGGAGGGATATTGTACTTCATTCTTATTCAGTTGGTCAGTCTTCATGAATGTATTTTTTTAGATTCAAAGTTGGCGGCATGACGGCTACTTGGTATAGAATTAAAATGTTCTTTAGTAAAATATGAGCAATTTTATCGTCACTATAGAAATAAGGCAAGCGTTTCCAAAAATTCGCAAAATTATTATACAAATTTAGAAAGACACAGAGGAAGGAAAAAATTGGAAAAATCATCATCATCTTTTCATGGAAGACAAAAAATAAAAAACTAATGATTCCGATTACCGTATCACTTTCCCTTTCCCCATTTCTAATCCCTCAAATTCCAACACACTTCACGTGAGTGAAACTGCTCTTTTCTCAAGAAAACTCCCTTCCCTCAAACCACAGAAAAAAGTCTTAAATTCATCGATAAAAAACTACTCAAGCCTCCTCAACACCTGGAAAAATAAAACAGATACAAGTCACAAATTCCAATACACATAAAAAAAACGACAATAGCAACACGTAACACCTCCGGTCGAAATCGTCATCGTTCCATAAATACCATAACCATCGGGGGAGAAAAAAAATTAGCTAGAATTCAAAGTTAACCCCATTTTTGACATCGTTTGTACTAGTCTAATACACCATCGTACAAGTCGACGATAAAACACGCTATCTAATAAAAAGCTCCCCTATATTTGTGCCTGGAAAACAAGCACTATACGGGACGAGAATTACACCAGGCCAGACCCTGTTAGTTTCAGATATGAAACCGAGTATCCGAGCTGGGTAATTTATAAGCTGACCTGACATTTGATCACCTTTCAAAGCCGCATCATCGCCTTTGCCTTTATTGTTTCCAGCGTAAATTCTTTAAATCGCACGTTGACCTTTATAGACCTGCTCAAGCACAAGACGACGTTCGAAAATGGTGACATTTTCAGCCAGCACGAAAACCGACACCTTATTATACCAAAATCTCGTACCAATCAAAGTTCACAAAAAATTGATATTTTTCCCCCCACCTTCTCAAAAATATAGAAATTATTCGTAAAAATCTCCAAATTGAAAATATCTAGGGCATCATCCTGCCTGGAAAAAAAATCAGGCTAAAGTTAACGCACGTAGGAGTATGGCTGCCTCTATTCGTGTACTTTTTACTAGCTCGATCTCTCAGATTTATAACGGGCTCTTAGCAAATGGAGCCGGGGAAAAGCTGTACAGCACATTCGACCAAATACACACCGCGCTGTCACGAAAAGTAGAGTACCACTTGAAAATCCGTTAACGCAAGAATATCATCCTAATGGCACCACATACACGTAGCATAGGTGCGCTGCGTGTCGCGTACGCGACGCCACCACCGCACCGCCGAGGTATTTCATAATGGTAATTTTCACACACCCTTCTTATTCGCTTGTCGTATACGCGAAATTCAAATTAACGTCCAGGTGACGCAGCCCCACAGTAAAACAAATTGCTTGTTTTAGCCCGTTACGCTCATACGTACGTGTATAATGAAATAACCAGTAAAATGACCGAGCTGACCCCCTAAACAAGTACGAATTTCGTACGTTCGCCAAAAGCACGGCGATCTGGAATAAAGACTAATACAAGAATGATAATCTGTACGTATGTGTACGGTTTCGTGGCTGTGATTAAATCAAATAAATCAGATAAGCGTTGCAAAATATGCATACCCGAGTATTGAATTTTATCAATGCGGATAGAGTGTAATTTACGAGTACCATTGACGACGTTAATAGTATTGTATATTTATTCGCCGTAAATACTACGTACTGTTCACCGACCAAGCGTTGGTTAATGCTATCTTCAATGCAGATTTTACTCGGATTCGCGTCGCGATGAAATTCATAACGGCGAAGAATAGGTACAGATATTACAGAAATAGAACGCAATCGTAGGTAATCTGGACCCTTGTATGAATGTACCGAGTAAAATGTGCATAGATATTTGTGTGATATTAAATGGTAAAATAATATTAATATAGACTTTGGGCTTTTAAATTTGGGTATCAATTTGGAGGTTTAACAATTGGTTACTTTGATCGACAGAGATCAATTCGAAAAGTCGACTAAAAGCCCATGAGAGACATAATAGGTACTCAAAGAACAAGATAAAAAACCTCAAATCCGACTTCACCCTCAAGCCTTTTCCTTTCCATTAAAGTTCCAAAAACTAAATATATATTTTTTTAAATTTCAGAAATAATCAAAATGTTGAAGTCAAAATTCAAAAACAAAAATTTCCACATTTTCATTCTTAGTGTAGGTAAATTAGACAAAAAACATTTCTGGCCAGCAAAGCTCTTATTGCGGAAAACTGTCGAGAGAGGTCCCCTGAGTAACCCCTAAAAGTTACCACCTCCCAGACCCCTTGCTAATTTTTTTATGGGGATTCCCCCACCCCCAAACGGGAGGTTGCTTCTACCTCCTTTGGATTTGATTTTGTGGTAAAAATAGTTCAGTACTTTTTTGTTCTACAGTCAATTTCCAACATTTCTTGCGGGGGAAATTTTTCTGTACAACGATGCACAGAGGAGGTAGAGAGCCCTGAGGGAAAGGGATTATGTGAAAAAAATACTAAAAATGTGTTAATAGGTATAAAATCGAACTAAACTGTATGTTTCGGCCATGAAAATAGTAGTATTAATTCTTAATTCCCATTTTAACCTCCCCCCCCCGCTCCTTCCTATGCGCCCACCACAACATACCCATTTGTTTTTATTTAGCAGTGGCCCAGTGGCAATATGCTTGGAGGGGTGAGGTAGGATGGACTCGTAGGAAGGGGGAGGGTCAAGATACCTTTTTGAACCTATACAAGTCGGTTTGAAAGCTGAACTTTGAACTTTCGAATGAAATATCTCGAAAGCATAGCTTTCTAGAAAAAAAAAACTAATTGCACTTCACAGAGAGAAAATTTTACGCTCTACAATTTATGTTCTATTCATTTTTTCCGTGAAACCCTTCCTTTACTCAGAAAATTGACTTCAATTTTTTGTTGAAATTTTTTTGCATATTTTAAAAATTTGTCACTTAATGTCAATTTTTTGAGCAAAGGAAGGGTTCTACGGAAAAAATGAATGGAACATAAATTATAGAGCGTAAAATTTCCTTTCTGTAGAGTGTAATAGTTACCTGCCAAAATTTGATTATTTCAATGGGGAAAAAATTGGTGGTCTGTTCACTTAAAGAAGAGGTCCTCTTAAAACTTGAATTTTTTTCTAGCCAATTGAATTTATTTTTAGTAAATTTTTTTTTCTAAACTAAAGGTACATTGAGGATCCAAAACAAATAGACTACAAAGGTTACAATTCTTCCATTTAGTCTTCAGAAAAAATTTTCAATCGTGCATTCTGTAATATTTTAATATTACCTATCAGGTTTGATGAAACAACAAAAAAAAATTTCTGACATTTTCATGAATTTTTAATGTTTATTTTTCGATTCGATAAAGCTAAAAAAACCACGTAATTTTCAACATTTTGGCGATCAAATTGTTTACACCATTGACAAGATGACATTATATGCTAGAACTTGAAAAAAAACTCAGATGAAAAATTTGACTCAATGATGGAATTAAATTTTTGACAGCTTTGACGTAATGACATTTTTTTAGACATTAAAAAACTTGATAATGACATTTTTTAAAATTAGAGCAAAAAAGTTGAGTATCTAACATTTTAAATAAGAGTAATTTTCCATCAAATTTTTGTTTTTTCAAGTCTGTTATTATTAATTTAAATCGGCAATCGATTTTGAAAAATGGAAAAAAAATTCCTGATATTTTATCAAAACGTCATCTTCATACAACACCATATCTATAATTTGAAAGCTTTTGCTCTGTAGCAAAACTTGGACAATTTTTTTCAATACGCTGCACCATATGGCCCAAGAAGCTCCAAAAACGTTCGTTTTGCTCAAAAGCTCGAAAGATCGTTCAAAAAATGGTTACCTTATGTTTTTGGGGTCGTAGATTTCAAATTTTGAGAATAAAATTTTTTCGAGCGAAGGGTGGTGCAGGGGGGGGTCAAAATTGAAATTTCACAATAATATCGTGCAATATGTCCGAATATACGTTTTCGGGGTCGTAAATTACGAATTTCGCACTCAAAAAAATTTTGGAGTGGAAGGAGAGGCAAGAGGGAGGGGTCAAAATTGAAATTTCACAATAATATCGCGTAATATGTCCAAATATATGTTTTCGAGGTCGTGGGTTACAAATTTCGTACTCAAAATTTTTTTGGAGTGTGGGAAAGGCAGGAGGAAGGGGTTAAAATTGAAATTTTATAATTCAACATTTTTATGACTTTTCAATATTTTTTTCAGATTTTCCAAAACTTGATCGAATGTACTTACATATTTCCCAACATTTCTGACCTTTTAACGTTTTTCCAAACTCGACAGCTCCAATTTTTGACGATTCTGTGTCTTGGATAGGTGCTCTGTCAGATTTGACAAAATACATTTTCTGACGGTTTTATGATTTTATCACCAAAATGACGCAAATTCAAATTACAAACCCGATTTTTGAGACTTCTGTAATTTCAAAACTTCGTCCGTCTGATCGAAATTCACCAAGTGTATTTTTTGACATTTTATGACTATACATAGCTTTATTATTTAATTTTATTGGACTTGACGAAATTCGAAAAATTCAGTTCTTGAGATTTTCGCGACTCATTAACAGTTTGTTAGACTTGGAAAAATTTGACAAAATATACAAAATAATTCAAAATTCGACCAAGTCTATTTTTTGACATTTCTATTCAATATTTCGTCAGACGTTAGACATGATGAAACCTCAAAACATTTATTTCCTGGCATTTTTGAGATTTCTAGATACCAAAAATATGACTTGAATGGATATTAAAATCTACCGAGTTTATTTTCTGACATTTTTGGTGACCTTTACCAAGTCATTTTTGACAACATCAATAAATATTTAATTTCCAGCATTTCTAAGAATTCCTTAAAACCCATAAAGATCTATTTCCTGCCATTTCTATGACTACAAAAATCACTAAAAAATTCAATTTTTAACATTTCTGTGAATTTCAATCTTCTGCAATTTTCGTAACTTTTTAATATCACATCTGACTTGCCAAAACACAAAAAAAAATTCTCACAAATTGTCATTAAAATTACTCCGAAGTTTACTCCAGAAAAATCATTTTTCCACCTAGCAAAGTGACAATACTTCAAATGCACTATCAACCACTTCAAATGAAAATTTTTCTTTACTTACACGTAAAATATTTCCTCTCTTGCATCAAAGAGATGAGACAAAAAATAATACGTACGCTGCCACGGTACAAAACTTGATTTAGGAAATTAATTTACGAAGGAAAAAAATTCGAGTCGAGTTGGCTCGTAAAAAGCAACATTTTTTAGTCGAAAGTTTATTAAAAATTGACACTACTCGTAAAATATACCAAATGGAAAAAAACATAAACCCAGGATGAATACTCGTTTATCCAACATACCACGTCTCATCTTGGACACAAAATTGCGAAATTACATCAAATTTTGCCAACTTTAACGCGATAAAATAATTAGTAAATTTATTCGGCTCAAGTAGACATACGTAGAGACCCACGTACGAAAATTTTCATTACCCAGATCGAGTCAAAAATTCAGCAAAAAATTGACAAGCTGGATACACGTTGATATAATTATCGTAAAAATCCCCATGTTTTATTATCCATGTAGACTGCACCAATTCCACAATGAGAACGTAATTCTCGTAATAAAAGATACGAAAAAAAATGAAAAAAAAAGGCAGCCAAATCAGAATGATGGTAAGTTCACCTCCGGTGAAATTTTTTACCCCCATAATACAATACACACGTGTATGGATATTCGCGCACCAACGAAATATGGAATTTCGTATAGGTACAATTACGTACGCCCCTTATCAAAAAAACGCATTGCTCTGACAATATGGCTCTATTCTATTATCATCACGAGGCTGAAATCGATGCCAAGCGTAATATCCATTATATGGAAAAAAACCAAACTGAAAAATGACTTGTTATATGAAAGTTGAAAAAACACCAGATATCGATAAACGAACCCACCGAGAAGGGATCGTATTAAAATGCGAAACATCGTACAGCGAAGTACAATTGTTCTATACCATTATGGGGGTGCCTCTTATCCAGCACGTGATTTTCCCCCACAGAGTCCGGCCAAAGCTTAGCAGAAAAAAAAACACGTTTCACGACTGGCGAAATTTGTATACAAATAATTTTTATTTTAATTTACGACGAGATTTATTTATAACGTTTATTCAGTTAGGTCGACGTAACGCCACGCAAAAAAAACGATTTCACGTTTCGTTATCTTTTTACTACGTGCACAATATATCAAAGTAATTGCTTCCCAGTTTGAGTATACGAATGGCCCTCCCTCCCTTGCACACTCGTATTCCGAAATTTTGGGTTATATTCGAATACTTTCGTCATCAGTGTGTCGAGAAGTGGTATATTAATTTACCCAGCTACGAAAAAAAAGGGCAATCAAAACTCTCATTTTTTAGCAAACAAATTTTTCGTGCAGGTTTTTCGAATTCGAAAATCACGCCATTTTTTCTCCACTCGTGCTGTAAATACAGTTAGGAAAAATGTGAAGAATAAAAATGAACGAAATGGTTTTTTCTTTTTTTATACGACGGGAATTTGTTCCGGTGCTCGACTATCTTTGCAATTCTATTCGAATGAAAAAATTTGCGCAGATATTGTTTGCACGGTGTAAAAAAAATTTCGGAGATGTTTCTTACAGCGCTTATTTTTCCGGTGTTGCAAAAACCGCATGCTGATAAGCGAATGGTTTTTTTCGCCTTTTACGCGCGATAATTTAGACCATCGTTGGTTCTGAAAAGATGGCTTTTTATTTTCGTCTTACCCGAGGTAATTGGTTAACACGAATTAGAATATTTTTTCTGGCTTATCTTTTACGCCGGAATGGTGTGATTTTAGGTGAAGAATACTGCCGGAGATTTTTACCCTTCGAGGCGGTCGTAAAATGTAAGGAGTGGATTTGATCAAGATTAGTTCAGGTTTTTGATTGATACTAGAAGTAAGAACACCCTGAGGCGCTGAAATTCAGTAGGTAGGTCAAGGTATTTCTTTCAAGACAGTGTAATTTTTTTTCGAATTTTGGAGATCTTACCCCCTGAGTTAGTTCATTTCCCTCCAAAAAGGAAATTCTGAAAATTGTTGCCCTTTAAATTAGGAGCCAAGCTCTGTATCCTCCTTTTTTTGATGAGATTTAACATAAGATAACATGCTGAAAAGAAAAAAGTTTTTTTTTGAAGGAAACTTGAAAATATGCTACAATTTTGACTTTTAGAAATGAATTTTAGACCCGAGGAACATTCTGGGGAGAGTTCTGGGGCCTCAAAGAGTACATTTTAGTCATTTTTACCCTATTTGAAGGCTCCCTGAGCCCTCAAGGAAGATTCCTCGGGTTCAAAGTTCAGCTCTAAAAATTAAAATTAAGGCATATTTCAAGATTTTAAAATAATACTTATTCGAAAATTTTGTATTATCCCTCTCCCCTTACTTAAAGGAGGACCCAGCCCATAACCCTTCATTGACGTAGAGGGCTAAAATTTTAGGAATCTTATTTTAAGAGGAAAGTGAACAATCTCTGAGGATGAGAACTCCAAAATTCGATATATGACACACCCTCTGTTCCACCTGCTTGTCTCCTGACAAAATTAAGGACCAACTACATCTTGCAGATGCCAACTTGAGATCATTTTTTCCCCTTCCACCACCTAAAATTTGTCTTAGAAATCAATAAATTCCATTCAAACCATCGCTAATAATTTTTCAACTTCTCCCACTCAACAGGAATAAAGAGATAGCCAATTTATTAAGCTTGAATGAAGCGATCCTACAGTGAAAATTTCTGCAAAGAAAGACAGTCAATCAAAAGCTGAAATTCTACACTCTTCCAAAATTATAGTCATCAGAGGATGTAATTTGTAATTTCTGATAGAATTAATCTAAATAGAAAAAAAAAAATGAATTAAACTAAGAAAACAAAATTAATAAATGTCAAACTCATTCCCAAAATTTGACCAAAATTCATATTTTTTTTGTACTGTGGGACATTCGCACTCGCTCAAAAAAAATCGTAGGTACCCGTTTCGAATTTTTGAACTTTTCGGACCCAGCAGACAGAGACACTTTGCAAATCTTTAAGAGCAGTAGTTCATTTTGAGTTGGAAACGCTTTTTGAAAATTTTAGTTCCCCAGACAAAAAGGGAGTGGAGCTAGTGGTCCTCAAAATATATCCATTTTCGAAAAAATCATTTTTTTTACGAAAGGCCCTAATTAAAACGGGTTAGGAAAAATAAGGTAGCTTAGAAGATATAATTTGAGTTTCTACATTCAAAAAAATAAAAAATAAATTTTATTAAACGTAATAATAAAAAGGCACCATTCACAAAACTAGTAAAATTTATTCAAAAAATAATAATATTTATCGCAAAATTGATGAAACTTTATTTTCTATGCAATAAACTTTACCAAATTTCGTGATAAATTTTATTATTTTTTTTGATAAAAATTGCTAATTTTGCGAATGGTGCCCCGTTATTATTATTTTTGGATAAACTTTATTTTTTTTTGATAAAATTTATTATTTTTGGATAAAATTTATTTATTTTTGGATAAAATTTATTTTTTTTGAATAAAATTTATAATTTTTTGCAACACTTTCTATTCATTTTTCATTCTCCATTTTTCTCAGTGTACACCTTTACAAAGGGTATAGCAGGATAAGTATGGTGTTGTGGCACAAGAAATGGATTTTGATGAAACCTACCCCAAAAGTTGAGTCATTATGAGAAAAAATTCTGACAAAAATTTTGGACCTCTAGAGCAAGTATTTTCGGGGGGAGGTGCCAAAATGTGTTTTTTAAACTTTATTTTTTCGTTTTTTGCCAAATGTAGATAAAAATTTCGAATTTTTTAAAATTAAATCTAGAAGGCCGGGTGGTCAGTTTTGATTTTTTTTGACAATGTGCACCAACTCAAACTCTATGAAACTTACCATGTGTGGTATAATCAACACTAAATAACACATTTTCTAAAAAAAAATGGCGACTGTACCTCTGAAACTTCTTTCCAAAATGGCCGCTCAAAGTTTTTAAAACGACATAACTCGACGAAAAATGGGTCAGAAATTTTGAATTTTTTTTAGGGTTCCTCCAGCCTTCTAGATTTAACTTTAAAAAACACGAAATTTGTATCTTACACTTGGCGAAAAACGAAAAAATAAAGTTGAAAAAACACATTTTGGCCCCTCCCCCCAAAAAATACTTCCTCTGGGGTCTAAAATTTTTGTCTGAATTTTTTCTCATCATGACTCAACTTTTGGATTGAAATT
This sequence comes from Pseudococcus viburni, assembly GCA_033439095.1. Taxonomy (NCBI): domain Eukaryota; kingdom Metazoa; phylum Arthropoda; class Insecta; order Hemiptera; family Pseudococcidae; genus Pseudococcus; species Pseudococcus viburni. Next base: position 249,915 of record JAVBJF010000189.1, on the reverse strand, counting down.
TTTAATGGTCGCTCAAAATTCAGTTCTGAAGTGTGTGTGACATCCTCTTTCAGTGAACCAAATTTCGCCCGATATTCATTTTAATCACCCTTTTTTCAGTATTTTAGAATGAACTGAAGATCAGCTCTTCTTAGATGAAGATGAATTCAAATTGTCTAGAATTTGGTCCCTTATGAAGTGGCTTTTTGATCAGAAATAAAACCTACCTTTAAAAATTAGAATCACCATAAAATATGATAATTGTCTTTCTAAAAAATGTATTTATTCTGAGGAAATTTTATGTGAGTGGTATATTCGTCGTTGTATTAAGAAAACATCCCACTCCTACATCCAAAATCACTTGAGCAAGGGAGCTTTGACAAAAAATAAAATTGAAAATAGATTTTTAAACATTAAAAAAATGACTTGAACGGAGGTGAAATGATAGAAAATTTCCAGTGATGATTTTCATTATTTCGAAAAAAAAACATGACAAATTTTTTTCATTTTTTGCTGAACATCTAAAAAAACACGAAAAAGCGATTTCTTTCAAGGTCTTCTGAAAAACAGATATCAATATTTTTTGAGGTGGGAGGGGAGGGGGGATTAACTGGATTAAATAATTTTAGTGGCGAAAGCCAATGATGATTTAGCGAGGGAGCAGGGAGAAATTTTAAACAGGTTGTTTTAAGGTTTAGATACAACTTCGATTTTTTATTCTAAAAAGTGGTAAAAATAATATTCAAATCCATTGCTTTATCAATTACAGAAATTTTTTTCAAAAATGTTGCATTTTCATTGAGCAGCAAATAAGTTAAATTTCAAAATGTTCAAAAATTTACCAAAATTCAAAAAAAAATTCCAAGCAGCTGAAATTTTGATTGCGAAGGTGTTTGCGTGTTTTTTCCAAAAGTCCCACTCTCGTTCAAATCGGAGATAGACACTTGGGAGATCCCCTTATGAGTAAGAATGGATCTGCATCAACTCCCAATTTTGTATCATTGAAAATTACTCAAACTAATGCTCAGTGAGGAAAAACCTGCTAAAAAAAATGCAAAAAAACTGAAAATATTTCAAAAAGAAGTCTACCTATTCTTTTCGAAATTCCAAACCATCAAACGACAAATTCACCGCCACCCTAATAAACATCATTTCCATCTCTTTAGGCCAAATCAATCAACTCCAATTCAGCGAAACATAAACACGGAAGAAAGCATCGTCGAAACACTAAACCATTCATAATTACGCCGAGCACACTCGAAACCCTACAGACGAAGACAATACCGCTGAAAAATGCCGCAGGAAAGCGTTAATAAACTTAAATTATATCATAGTGCTTATATCCGCTTTAGGAAACACGTTGTTTCCTATTTCATGGCTTTTATTATGCCCAAGTTTTTTCATTTGCACAAGATCGTAATCAATGTAAAAATTTCCTCATAATCTGTATCCACCACGTCGCCTTCGGTAAGTAAAACTTTCAAATTAAAAAACTTTCCAAAAACAAAAAAAAACACCGCCGAACCACGCCATCTAAACCTTAAAACAATAAAACCATCGCCGACATGTACGATAGGAGAGATCGTAACGCAAAAAAATCCACACATTGAAGAGCACCGACTCTCTTGTTATAACTTTATTGAATTATTTTTTATCGTCGGCTTTCGATAATTACATTTTCACTCCGGAGATGATACTTATTGAAGTCACTTTTTTTTTCCTATATCGAAGCTCAAATTAAATAGACTTATTGCGAGGTTCTACGTTGGCAAAAAATGCCACCATTTACCATCGAAAACTTGCCAGACAAACGAGCGCGAATACTTGAAAATCACACAATGCTCTATTTAGCGCGAAATTGGCAAATAAACCGGCGAAATTCAAACTCGACTGGAAACTTTACAATTAACAAAACAAAATAATTATCCGCAGCCAAAGTTCTCACATCTTTGCGAGGCAATTCCGACGATTATTTCTTTTGTTGCACCCTTCCTAATGCCAAACTCGACAATTACGAAAATTTCGCTTTCTTTCGTACGTCCGAATAAAAAGCACTACAGGAAAGATTCATACCAGCGAAGCTGCGAATTTCATTACCATCCGCGATTTCAAATTACTTCGAAATAAATACTTCCATGGCTCAATCATTTCCACGTGCACTCAAAAAAATAAAAAATAAATTTTATTAAACGTAATAATAAAAAGGCACCATTCACAAAACCAGTAAAATTTATTCAAAAAATAATAATATTTATCGAAAAATTGACAAACTTTATTTTCTATGCAATAAACTTTACCAAATTTCGTGATAAATTTTATTATTTTTTTAAATAAAAATTGCTAATTTTGCGAATGGTGCCCCGTTATTATTTTTTTTTGATAAACTTTATTATTTTTGGATAAAATTTATTTATTTTTGGATAAAATTTATTTTTTTTAATAAAATTTATTTTTTTGAATAAAATTTATAATTTTTTGCAACACTTTCTATTCATTTTTCATTCTCCATTTTTCTCAGTGTGCGTGATAATTACACGACGACGAAGCTTATCACATCTAGGGCAATTTTCGACGAAAAATTTACCAATTCTGCGTCGAAACGTCGTACTCGATGTATTTTCATCTCGAGCCTCTTTCGTATTGTAAAATTTCGCATTATAATTTACAAACACGACTCCGCGGAGCGTTGCTCCGTATTCAAATTCGAAATCCTCTATTACCGTCGTTGACATCACTTCATACATCGTTCAAAATCTGATATGGGAACGCCAAACGAGCCTATACGTTTGCGGTTAAGTACACCTCGATAAACCTGATTACGAATACAAGTTATACATAGTAAAATGTAATCCTTACATGTCAGCGAAAAAACAACTTTTCTATATCGTCTGGAGTGGGCTTTTTTCCATTCTCGATACACGTACGCTCGTGCATTTTTCATCGCCACAATAGATAGGCAACCTTTAAGCTACGCCGTATCGAATAAGTAGGTACGAAGTTTTACTCCGCAGCAACGTATACAGATTTAGGCCACTCGATTTTTTTACGAGCCTGAAATTACCCCGATGTCCCAGCCGTAGAAATTTATTCGTAATCGAAATAGCTGCTCAAAAGAGACATTTGCGTTCGTCCTTTCATCCGTATACTCGTAGGTCAACTATATTCGAGAAAATTTCCAATAATGGCGTTTTAATTGGCGATACCGAGCTAACAACCTACTATCCGGATGTTTAATTGATAAAACGTTCGCTCGTCTCGGTGCTTCGACCGCACCAAGGGTGAAATTTGCGAAATCTCTCTAGTGTCAAAAATGATTGATGGATTTTTCTCTGCTCTCCTTCCTCCTCGCTCCTCCTACCGTACCAGCGCCAGCGTCGGAGGCAACGCGTCGTGCGGATTCGATTTACACTATCTTAATATACAGTGAGACGTGGCACGTTTTATAAACTTTTCTCGTCGATTTCTTCTTGTCGAATTGGCGCGAGTAAAATAAATAATAATTTAAGCAACGATGGAAAGCGGCAAGGAGTTGGTTTCTGGACGATCCGAATAGAGTTTCGAGTGGATACAGTAAAACAGAGGGTAACGAAATTTAGGAGTTTAATGGTTGATTGGGGAGTGGTATTGTTACGCCAATATCTAGATACGATTTTATTATGATGGTTAGGTTCACGTCACACTATACAATTGGGTACAATAAACGAGAAACTTAATTATCGACGTTTTCAAATCACAGATATTAGAATATTGAAAAGTAAATTAAATTAATTGGATAATTTGTTCACCCCTGTCTCACTTCTAAAAATCAATCGCAGCTCATAATTATTAATTTTTCAAAAATTAATACTATGATCTGAAAAGTGGAAATTGGCAAATAGAAATTTCAGCCTAAAGTTCTAATCTTCCTATAGTCATATTTCTTCAAGTTTTTAAACTCAACGTGCCATTTTTATAAATTTTTTCAAAAGTAAACGTCATTTTTGAGAAATTTTTCCAACGAAAGCAAAACATCTCCACCAAAATTGAAAAGTTGATAAAAAATTGTCAAATTTTCCAAAATGAGACGTTCCATATTAAAAGGGACAACTTGGTGAGATTTGAAAAAATCGAGTTATTCATACCACGCGATAGTAGATGAAATTCTGCACAAAATGAGACCAAAACGAAAAGTTTTCGTTCATATCCCTCCGAGCAGTGAATTATCAAAAATGAAAGTTGAAAAAAATACATTTCGAAAAACGAGCTTAAAGTTTTGACAACCTTTTTTTCTCTCTTTTTTTAAAGCGTGAAAACCGAAATAAAACCGAAATTGTGAGAAAAGGAAGCATCCTAGCGAAAAAATGAATAGAACCAAAATTGTAGAGCTTAAAATTTCCTTTCCGTACATGGTATTCATTTTCATCAAAAATGCTTCGTTTGCATGTTATTGTTAAAAAAACTGCAATTCATCAAATTTTGAAAATTTCACGTTTTTCAACATAAAACTCAATTTTGCGAGAAAAGAAAGCATCCTAGCGAAAAAATGAATAGAATCAAAATTGTAGAGCATGAAATTTGCTTTCTGCTTAGAGCGAGTAGTTTTTTTCTAGGAAGCCAACTACAAAAGTTATTCAGCTTTGAAAAAATTGTGTTGTAATTTTTTCCAGATAAAAAATTATAAAATCGCGTTTTTCTGCTACTTGCGACCTCCCTAGAAACTTTCTGAATATACCACGAGAAAGAGGATGAAATTCTCTATCCGAATCGACCAAAAATTGAAAAATTATATATTTGACCCGAACATCTTAAAACGCGATTATCTCGAAATCACATTTCTAACGAAGTTGTCCCTTTTAATATGGAACGTCTCAAATTGGCAAATTTTCCAAAAATTAAACGTCCCTTGAGATTTAGTGTTTCCTCATCAATATTTTTTCTATACATAATTCGAGAATAAAGATATATTGTTAATTTTTGATGATCGCTTTTTTAAAAGAGAATGTAATATGCCAAACTGCCAATGCCACCTATCAAGACTTGGAGCACCTCTTTTTGAGCAAAAGTTCCAAATTTTTAAAATACGAATCAAGAAACTCACCATTTGCCTTCATCACTATTTCTCAACTGATATTACCTTCATTCATTCCATTCAGCAAGAAAAATTCTGTACTCACCTGAAACAAAATAAAAACACATAAATTAAAAAATCAATACTCTTGTTTAAGTTTTTCTAAAATTGCAAACGATTATAAAATTTAAACAATGCAGACATCTAAACCAGCAGTAAAATTTTGGACCGAAACAAAAACCTCAAAATTTCAGGTTCTGAAGTGTTTTTTTTTCAAATTTTGGCCAATTTCTGAAATTTCAATATTGCTCCATCGCCGTGTAAAATATGAAAATTTGATCTAATCAACAAAAAAAAAAGTGAAATTTGGTATGCACCCTATTTTCAACCTGCCAAATCGATTGGAAGCGGTTTCGAGACGTTTTGGAGCCGCCAAATTTTTTTTTAAATTTTCAGCAATGAAGAAAAGCCCATAAAAATGGTCCAGGTGAACCTCAGAACCGAAAAATTCAGATTACTCATATTAGTAACCTATTTCATGGATTAAAGCAGAATTTTCCAAAATTTGTAACTGTCGAGTCAAATTCATATTTTTCTCCAGAAATTTTTTTTGGAAAAATTAAAAAAATACTCTTACAGTATACGCGTCGAAATAAAAGAAGCTGAAAATTGGTATATATCATTCTTATTTTGAACCTTCCCAATCTATTGGAATAAATTTTGAACGTTTTGGAGCTTCCAGAAAATTTTAGAAACTTCCAGGACGGAAGAAACACCCATAAAAATGGTGCATTAAACTTTTAGTACTTATAATCGCTGATTATTCATATTGGTAATCTAATCTCTCATTCTGAATCAGTGAAAAGTCACTGATAAATAGCCAAGAGTTGCAGGACAGGAAAAAATCAACAAAATTCACTGATTTTCTCCTGTGCTGCAATTCCGACTGTTTCTCAGTGATATTCGATCATTTTCACTGATCTATAAATAAGAGAGTATGTGCCTAATCGATTAAAACACAATTTTCCAACATTCCTAATTACTGAGTCAAATTTCAATTTTTCTCAAAAAACTTGCCAAAAAATTTTGATTTGTCTGGATAGTTCCAAAAATTGGAAAATTGTTCTTTGATTGATCAAATAGGTCACCAATCATAGATTCTGAAATTCATACGGACCATTTTTATAGGATTTTCTCCAGTGCTGGAAAATTCCAAAATTTCCTGAAGGCTCTGAAACGTCTCGAAACCGCTCCCAATCAATTCGGGAGGTCGAAAATAGAGTATTTATACCAAATTTCATTTTTTTCGTTGATAGATAAAATTTTAATATTTTGTAGGGCGACGGGGTAATTTTGAATAAAAAATTATATTAGCCAAAATTCGAGAAATGAACTTCAGCACCTGAAATTTTGGTTATAGTTATTTTTACGATACACTTTCAATTTATTTTTGCTTGACCCAAAATTTCATTTCCGGTCGAAAAATCTCTCCTTTGAGTAATCTAACACAAAAATTTGACCCATCAAAAAAAATAAAACAATAAGTAATGCAATTTTTCAAAAAATCAATCCCATATTCCTTTCTTTCCAAGCTTTGGAATTTCGCAGATTACTTCCATGGAACATTTCGTTCACTAAGGGAATAAAATCCGCATATTTGCAAAATTTCAACACGTTTTACTTTTTTCACCTACCATCGGGGGATTTTGAAAAACCAATGTCTTTAATAAGTAATAACATCTCTTGAATTCATCAAACGACACATCGAGTTACCTTACACGTCAACGAATCGAAACATACTCTCTCATCTGCCACTATAACTTATCGAATTAAAATTAATTTCCCAGTACCCCTCAGAGGAGCTCGCGAAGGAGTACAGATTGTGTGACGAGCAATATGTAAAACGTGACGCTGCAAACAAGACAGCAACGCCGACGAAGTACATACCTACTTACTCTATACATATATTTATGCAACACGATATCAAACGACTGGAATAAATTTCATTTTAAATCCCGCCACTGTAACAACGTAAGAACACGTTGAACGTACTGTACATAGCACATCTACATACGTTTTACGTACAAATAAATTCACTTAAATGTCTGCATAATTAACGAATTACAGGAGCGCGAACCTTTCGTCGTCCAAAACTTCCCCGCCTGCAAAGGCACAAGGGCGATGCGACGGACGTGTAACCCGAGTACGTGTAATTTAAGAGCTTGGGTGGACGTTGGCGTGATTTTATAAATGTATAAAATTTAAAGCGTACATCGCGCATGGTTATTAATTTAATGAGAATTTAATTCCGGGTTTATTTATGTCGCATGGGACAATATGCGCCGGGCATCGCGAGTTATAGGTATAGGGTGTCCTGTAAAATGTCTACTTTATTTTTCTGGAATTGCATTTTGAAATTTAGAAGGGCCAAAATCCCCCCGTCCCCTCTAAAAAATGTGGTGAAATTGCATTGATTCAAAATTACTGGGATATTTTCTCAAAAAAGTGCCAAGTTGTGATTTTTTTGCAGGCATAATTCTGTGCTGCGATACTCGCTGCGATAGCATAATTTTTTTGGTGTTTTTGACTCCCTGGTATCATAAAATTATGCCAGGAAGCCAAAAACGAAAAAAAATTTTTGCGTGATTTAGCATAATTTTGGCATAATTCTACCAGAATTGGCAACACTTGCCATTGGTAACTCTCAAGTTATAAAATCATAAAATATATTCGAATTTAGGAATAAAATTCTTTGGGTAGGTACAATATTTTGAACAGAATTTTTTCAAAAATTCTGGATCAAAGATTCATATTTTCTAGTTGAAAAAAATTATGAAAATTTGTAAAAATCATGGAAAATCCAAAAGGAATTTTTTCAACAAAATTTTCAGAAAACATCCTAATTGCTGAAAATTTTACACAAAAAAATTTTCCCGAGGCTGAAATTTTTATAATAATTTTTACATGAAAAAAATAATTGAAAGTTATTCAATCTATGAAAATTTTGTTGAAAAAATTCCTTTTGGATTTTCCATGATTTTTACAAATTTTCATAATTTTTTTCAACAGCAATTATTTAATTAGAAAATATGAATCTTTGATCCAGGATTTTTGAAAAAATTCTGTTCAAAATATTGTACCTTTCTGAAAATTTTGTTGAAAAAATTCCTTTTGGATTTTCCATGATTTTTACAAATTTTCATAATTTTTTTCAACAGCAGATTATTTAATTAGAAAATATGAATCTTTGATCCAGAATTTTTGAAAAAATTCTGTTCAAAATATTGTACCTACCTAAAGAATTTTATTCCTAAATTCGAATATTTTTTAGATACCTATAACCTGGTACTACTGATAAAAAACTTGAAATGAACATGTTGCCTGTCTTTAAAATTGAAGGGACAAACGGTGCTCTTAAAAAAAACTCGCATTAAATTTTTTTCAATCATGGGGATGGATAGTACTTTGAAAACTGAACAAATTTTCACTTCAAGACTTTCTGCCTAACTTTAAAATTGAAGGGCTACAAAAAAATTGTTCAAAGTACATTGAAAACTGAAGAAAATTTGGTCTGAAGACTTTTTGCCTAACATCAAAAAATAAGGGGCTAAGGGTCATTCGAAATTAAGAAAATTGGAACATGTTTTAAAGTCCATTTATTTTGAGTAATCCGCAGTAGATACCTTCATTTTCGATGTTGGGCAAAGAGTCTTCAGAACGAAATTTCATCAGTTTCCAACTTGCAATCCACTCCCTTGATTGGTTTATTTTTTTAGGATTTTTTTGGAACAATTTTTTTCTGTAGCTGTTTCAATTTTAAAGATAGGCAAAAAGTCATAAAGAGAAAATTTGTTCAGTTTTCAAAGTACTATCTATTCTCTTGATTAGGTTATTTTTTCGAATTCTTTTTGAACAATTTTTTTGTAGTCCCTTCAATTTTAAAGTTGGGCAAAAAGTCACAAAGTGAAATTTTGTTCAAAGTATGTGATTTTTTTAGGAGCAGCTGCCCCTTCAAATTATACAATCATTAAATAGATTCGAATTTAGAAATGAAACTCGTCAAATACAATACTTATTTTGAACAAAAGTTTCAAAACAAAATCCTAGATCAAAAATTAATATTTCCTAGTTAAATAATGAAAGAAAAAAATTATGAAAATTTTACAAAAATCATCAAAAATACAGAGTTTTGTAAAAAATTCTGAAAATTTTTCAACAAAATTTTCCGAAAACATCTCGATTGCTGAAAAATCTATCTAAAAAAATTCAAAAAGAAAAATTTTCTGTGGTCTGAAATTTATGAAATCATACAAAAATGAAAAAAAAAAATGATCGAAGATTATTTAATTTACATCTACGAATGTTCATAAGGATCAGTTCAAGCATCAGTATTTATCAATGTACCAAATACGAATACTTAAGTTGGTTGGTCTTGGAAACACTATATCACCGTAATTGTTTTGCTTGATCGGCGAATGTCGAAGTAATTTTAAACTTGTCGAAAAGTTTACCGACATAATTTGTTATCGAACGTGAAACAGCGCAATGGCTTCAACCATTTTAGAAGTAACATAGCTTAGCTACTTTTTTCCCTCTCTTTTTTTACTCGGGACGTAGGATATAAGGAAAAGGTACCAGTAATCGTCGATTGACAAATTCGCACCGTGTATTTGTACAGACGAATAATTCGGAAATGTATAATGGGTTATTATTAGTCGAGGTGTTTTTCCATTCGAAAAGGCATTGTTTCCAAGTATTAATTGGCTGGGTTACAAATTGTTTCGTCGAGTTGGCAAATTCGTGCAGGGTTTGCGGTCTTGGGATCGTTTGTTTTAAAGGATTAGGAGCGTTTCGATTTCTATAAGTAATTGATGAATAATTATAGGGGTTTTTGGGATATAAGTACTTATTGCAGAAAGGTAGGCTAAATTTTTTTATTGCTTGATATATGAATTCCGCTTTTTGAATTGTTATACATAATCGACTTCTATCTATTTTCAATTTTTTTGGAGAAAATTTAAACGACACGGGGAGGCTGAAAAATCACCCCAAGCTAGTCTTACCAATTGAGCTCGTTATACCATAAAAAATCTCGTCTCTATTGACCTATTTAATTTTAATATTCAAATCCTTTACACCAACCCCATTTACCTATAAGCTTAAGCAAATTCTCGATAATTTTTTACCAGCGAATAAAATCCCACCTCGGCCCTAATTTTTGTACCTTGATTATGCAGAAAACGAAGAGCAAGGGAACTCACTCAGGTGTCTAATTGAGGCAGTTCGTATGGCTCGATGATTGATTAAATAAATCGACGTGAAACGTGCACGAACAACAAGTTCTCCATTCGACCGTTTATAAATCCTTCGGTAGGTAAATCCCACTCCGTCTGATTCTTCCGCAATATAAGTTCGAGTAAAACTTACTCCACTCTAAATTTATTCACCGTGATGGGTATTTCAACAAAAAAAATATTGTTTCCGAAACACACTCAAATGGAGCACGAAAATCAAAGCTTCGTATGCTTATAATCTGTTAAAAATTTCCGTCTCTATTCAACTACACAGTAAAATATAGTTTTGCAACTTTTTAGACATTTTTTCCTTTTTTTCTACATACAATACCTGAATAAAGAAATTTTTACGTACTTTATTCGCACCATTCGAAGTATCGTATTGGTTGCGACAAAGAGAGGCGAACAAGGAAGAAAAAAACGTAAGAAAGATCTTTGTAACCGGCGATAAAATTGAAAGCCTCATACGTTGTCTTTCAGGTTAGATTTCATTTAAAAGCAATGTCGTGTTCGTTATTTTATCACTTTTGTATCGCATAAAAATCATCTCTTTTTGCAATAAAGTCGTAGGAAAAAACCCCGCAACATTCATTCTCTATCCGGTGTTTCGTTCTCGATGTGTACCCTGTACCTATATTGTACTATTTATACTCGTACTGTGAAAAAAAGAGCCATCGAGATATATATATTGCGAAAAAAAGTATCTAATTTGAGGAAATATTTCATGAAAAAGCGAGTAATAAATTGGATTTTTCGCGATATCTCGATTTGACACTGAGCTGACGAATTTTTCGACGTTTAATTGGTGATTAGTTTTCAATTTTTGGGTCGATCGAACTCGTAAATTTTCGATTGAAGGAAGACAACTCAAACAAGATGGCCTCATAAAAAGTCTTATTGCATTTTAAATTTTAATTTAACCAAGTCTTCACGATGGAAATTTTAAATTAAGTACATAATTTGCTGCCTTTGGGATTAATAAAAATCGAAAAAATCTTGCATGATATCTCATTATTCAAGTATTGAAAATCTACCCCCTCTCCTCCTCAATCGATTTTTTGAATTGAGAAAATATTTTCCACATTTTTTTAGAATTCAAAAGTCGATGATAAGCGGTATTTAGGACCACTTTTCAACCTTATTTTTTTTCTAAATTTCAAAATAGAAGACATTTTTATTTTAAGTCAAGTGTTTGAAAAAAAAACTCGTAAAAATTGAATTTATCAAAAATTTTGAGATGATTTTAGATAACACACGGCGCGGCGACACAATTTTTGTGCCTGGGTTCCGATTGCCAAATTTTGGTTGCTTTTATGTAACTTATGAAGGGAAACATAATTTTTTTGACCGAAGTTTGCTTTTGTGGATGGGGGAGGGGGTCGAAAAATAAGGTTTTTCAAAAACAATAAATACGGGGTTGAGAGAAAAAAAATTTCAAAAATTTTTTTGGTTCAGTCTTATAAATTTATGGCGAATCGAATGGAACAGACCGCAGACCTCTATCTCATTTTTAAAAAATTAATTTTTTTACCCCCCCCCCCCCCCCCCCAAAAAAAACGGTTTTACCCCAATATCTCCCCAGAGTTTGATTTTTCTGTAAAAGTTGTTCAGTACTTTTTTGTTTTACCTACCAAAAAGTGACGGTTCTGAGCAAACTAAGCGTCCTACGACAAAAATGATGAGAATCAAAATTGTAGAGAATAAAATTTCCTATCTAGTAGAAGCGATTAGATTTTTCTGGGAGGCATAGTTTTCAAGATATTTCCGAGTAAAGTTGAACATTGGTGGAGGCGATTAAGAAAAAAATTAAATAAATCAATTTTTGGCTGCCAAAAGTTTTATAATAACTCTTCTCCTACAGGACTCACCTCCTTTTAAAGTGATCATACAAAAAAAAATTTCTGACAAAAATTGTAAAAAATCAAACGTAGAACAAAAAAGTACTGAACAACTTTTACAGTAAAATCAAACTCTGGGGAGATATTGGGGTAACCCCGTTTTTTGGGGGGAGAGGGGGGTAAAAAAATTAGCATGGGGTCTGTGGGGTGGTAACTCATAGAGGTTAATCAGGGGATCACCTTCGAAAAATTTTTCGCAATAAAACTTTTCAAGCCAAAAATTTATTTATTTATTTATTTTTCTCAAAATTGCCTTCCCTTACTAATTGTTCAACTTTACTCGAAAATATCTAAAAAACAATGCCTCCCCGAAAAATCTAACCGCTTCTACCTGATAGGAAATTTTATTCTCTACAATATTGATTCTCAACATTTTTGTCGTAGGACACTTAGTTTGCTCAGAAATGTCACTTTGTGGTGAGTAAGGTACAAAAAAATGAGTTTTTTTCACAAAATTTAGGAAATTTTAAGCTGTAACTTTTTTAAAAATGAGATAGAGGCCTGCCGTTTTGTTCTATTCGATTCGCCATAAATTTATAAGACTGGACCAAAAAATTTTTTTGAATTTTTTTCTTTCTCAAGCCCGTGTTTATTGTTTTTGAAAAACTTTATTTTTCGACCCCCCCCCCCCCCCAAGCAAATTATGAAAGCCACGAATGAATATGTTGGCGTATTTTGATGCCCAGAATCAGAATTTAGGCATTAGAACTGAAACAGAGCAAAAAAATGTTTTGTCGACTACTGGAATTTGTTCTTGAAAACACGAAATCATTCTGAAAATAGTTTTGTTGTTCAAATGAAAAATAATAAGCTAATAAGGTTTCAAGTTGACTCTTTCTAAAAAAAATTGAAAAATTGAAAAATACCTATTCAAAATTTTGAAACTGATTTCTCAGTATACTCTTCTTAACAGAAAATTACATCAAAAATCAAATTTCTTCACAAGGAATCTTTCCTAATCTTCCAAGTTCCATTTTAACGAAACTTTGATTTTTGGGGAGAGTATGCAACAAATCCTTAAAACTAATTCTTACAATCCAAAGTTGATTGGTAGTTTTCGATTTTTTTACCCCCCCCCCCCCTCTAATTAGTCATCTCCGGTTTATTTCTAAGCGAGAAATTTTCCATTTTAGATCCTCTCTCATGAATTTCAAGTTGGTTCTACCTTTGGGTCTACTCTCTTCCCCTCCCTAATTGTATGCAATGAAAAATTCAAAATGATTTTTTTTAAAAAACGAGACAAAGCAATACCTTTTAATTTTTCGGCACCACGAGAAATTCAAACGAATACCACATTGGAAATATTACGTAAATGACCATCGAAAATCTCAAAATTGATTTAAAATTATTGAATAATTGTTGTTGTTGAGCGAAAAAGTCAGCGGAAAAATGAACCACGATAAATAAAACGAATGATCGATACCCCAGCACACTATGCTTTTTCATCTAAGTAAATTTCACAATCAACGTATCTGGCGGATACGGCTTCATAAAAAAATTATTATTAAAAATCTAATGAAACGGAATGCGAAAGTATCCGGATGAGAATCCCATTCGATGGTATTTTCATACGTCGAGGTCGAATCTATAGAAATGAAAAAGGAAACCCCAGCAGGACGGAATGAGGAAGAAAGCACGACGGCTCTGGGCGGCGTTAATAAATCGGATAAAATTAAAAGAAATATTTATGCAATGAAATAAGTGAAACAAAGCGGATAGAATTATTATTACGAATCGATAATAATAAGTAGAAATGTAAATTCGGTATTTTTGGCTCCAATTTGTCGCCCGCTCGACGTTATTATTTCGACATTAAAATTCAAATTAATTTTAGACCGCTTGGAACATGGTGGACTGAACAAAAAGCATTATATTTACATAAAAGTTTTACATATTTAATATCATTTAAAATGATATTTATTTAGAGCGTTGCTGCAAATTCGTCCATCTAATTACGTACCGAACCTATATTTTCATCGAATATATTTCCAGTACGAAATACCACGAATGCTCGAAATTGGGAGGAATTTTTTTTTCAGCCGCGTGTTTTTCGACGTTACGTAATAAAAACGAGCCCTGAAATCGGCGCGGCGCAAACGTATTGCCAGATATTTCTTTATTCTTTTACGTATAAAAAAGAATCAAATTACCGAGTACTTTGCGAGACGAGTAGCAGCTGGTGAACTTGAAATGAAACGAAAGTAATCAGTTTATTCGTATTCCCGTAGGCATAAGCCTTCGTAACGCCGAAAGGCTCGAACCTTTGAGCAATTAGGAGTAAAACGTTTTTTATTGTACGTATGCAAAAATCTGCTCGGATTGGTGGCAGTTTTTACCAACTCTCAGAGGCTCTGAGGTACTTGTATGGTCAACTCGAGTGAAAAATTTCTGCTAAACGATAGAATAAACGTATTAAGCTAATCTAAGTAGTATTTTACATTCTTCTAATGGGAATATTATAAACTAGGACTACACCTCGTAAAATCCTCCAAAGAAGATACCCTAAGTACTAAGCTGACAAAGCGATTAAAACTTTTTTGCAACTTTGTAATGCTGCGAATGATAAAAAAAAAGTTATAAAGAACATAGTACCATCATCTCTACCTGAAATGTGGTAAATATGAGGAAAAAAACCTGCTTGATACTCGAAAAATTTCAACTATTACCAGCGGTGAAAAATATTCCTCCATAAAAGAGCGCAGCTCGGTCTTTTGCGAGTTTTTATTCCATATCGTGCTTAGGGTGTAGGTTTTTTTTTCTACAGTGTTGCGTACCGTAAACATACCTTATCACTTTGTCATACGCATGATTAATTCGTTAATGGCGGCGAAATTATTCGGCTAATTAAATTCGCCATTCATCATTTTGAAATTTCTTCGTTATTTTATTTTATTATCATTTTTTTTTCTTTCATTTTGGGTTTCATTTCATGGTGCAATTTTCGTCAGCGCCGAGCAGATTTCACGCTTCTTTAATTAAAACTGCGGAGCATCTGCGACTAAATTAAAAACCGTTTTAATCGGTTTTTGATTTGTGTAAAGTTTTCAGCCTCGAGTCGGGTAATGAAGAACCTATGAAGACAATTTTTTTTCCCTTCGTAATTAATGTAAATTTATGGTTCAAGTTTGCGCGAAAGAAGGAAGAGGGTTTTTTAGATGGGCATACCTTGAGTTCATGATTATGCTAATGAATGGTGGAGGTGTTTTGGCTGGGATCTTATTACACATTGATGGAGGCTGCGAGGATGGCAGGATGATATAATGGGTTATCTTAACGGGTGGCGATTGTGTTTTCGTGATGTTGATAACTTTTTTTCGTGTATTTTTACAGCATGGGAGAATATTTCAGGGTTAGGGATGAATCGAAAAAAATCGAAAATCGAATTTGGCAGATTAAAAATGATGAATGTCAGTTGAAAGTTTGATAAAAAGTAGCAACTAAATTTCCAACGTGTCTATACAGTATGCCACAGAAGTCTTGGTCACTTGAAACACTTCTCAATATCTCAGAACTGAAAAGAGATACCAAGACCGTTCAAACGACAATGTGTTCCTGGCGTCGAGGACATTGAAGATCGATTATTTAACTTTCAGCCCGACCTATAGGGTGTTCACAAATTGAGAAACCGGTTTGGGTCAAAAAATTGGGGTCCGTTTTTTTTAAAAATTGAAATAAAGCCTACACACGGACGCGATTAAAATGTGATATGTTTTTTTGAAACCGGTTCAGTAGTTTTGAACCAGCTGTCAATAATATCCAAAAAAAGTGGATATATGAAAAAAAAAAAATGAAACGAAAGTTGTAAAGAATTAAAAAACAAACATTTTTTATTCCATAACTTTTTTTCCATATTGCAATGGAAAGAAGTTGTCGTACAAAAGGTTTGAATATAATTTTTTGTTTTTCAAGCTATAACTCTTCTCCATTGCTAGATGAAAAAATATATATAGAACGTAAAATGTTCAGTTTTTAATTCTCTACAACTTTTATTTCACACTTTTTTTGATATCTCCACTTTTTGATAACCGGTTATCGACTGAAAAAAAATCAAAGAAACTACCGGTTTCAAAAAATTGGAGATATCAAAAAAGTGTGAAATAAAAGTTGTAGAGAATTATAAACTGAACATTTTACGTTCTGTATTTTTTTTTTTCATTCAGCAATGGGGAAGAGTTATGGCTTGAAAAACAAAAAATTATACTCAGACCTTCTGTACAACTCCTTTCCATTGCAAGGTGGAAAAAAAATTATGGAACAAAAAATGCTTATTTTTTAATTCTCTACAACTTTTGTTTCAAACTTTTTTTCATATCTCCACTTTTTCAGATATTACTGACAACTGGTTCGAAACTGCTGAACCGGTTTCAAAAAACATATCACATTTTAATCGCGTCATGTCAGTGAGGAGACTTTATTTCAATAAAAAAACTAGACCCCAATGTTTTGACCCAAACCGGTTTCCATGGGCGGAGATAGAACATAACTTTTTGGGGGGGCTTGTGCCCCAGTTAAAAAGGAATGAAAAACACGAAACAAAAATGTTCATTTTCGATGACACCCCCCCCCCCCCCCCCTCCAAAAAACCTTCCTCTATTTTTAAGCAATTTTTTGCTGAATTCTTTTCTGAAGACGTTTATCAAGCCCGAGCGAAGCGAGGGCGAAAATTTTTGAAAAAAAAATCCAAAACTGAAATATTTTTATTTTTTAAATAAATATTTTAGTACTTATTGAAGAGGAAGTGAAATCTTCAAACTCCATTTCTTATTAAATATTTTAGACTTAATATGCCCGAGCGAAGCGAAGGCGAAGATTTGAAAAATAATGTCAATTTTTAGAAAGAAAACAATTTCATTTTTAATGGTTTGTTGAGTGAATAAATCCATACTTAGGAGTAAAAATTTCGTCCTTTTCGAAGTTTTTAAACGAAATTTCGTACTTTTTTTGTAGTTTTGAACAAGAACAAAAATTTGTATTTTTTTTATTTCTTACATTTTCGTGGTAGTTTGCAATTCAATTTGCTGATTGCTCATAGCACCTAATTATTTTCGTTAGATATTAAAAAGACCATTTTCGTAGCTTGAAAAAAACAGGAAATTCGTCAAATTGATAATTTATCCCTTGAAAAGTAAAGGTTCCACATGCCCGAGCGAAGCGAGGGCCAAGATTTGGAAAATTTCCGATTTCCAGAAAGAAAATAATTCCATTTTTAAAGGTCTGTTGAATGAAAAATTCCATTACTTTGGAGTAAAAATTGCATCCTTTTCAAAGTTTTTCAACGAAATTTCGTGCTCATTTGATACACACGAAAATGATTTGGGGGGCTAATTCAACATTTGGGGGGGCTTCAGCCCCCCCATGCCCCCCGCCTATCTCCGCCTATGCCGGTTTCTCAATTTGTGAACGCCCTATAGGTCGAGCTGAAAATTTGATTATCGATCTTCAATGTCCTCGACTGCCGTTTGAACCGTCTTGGTATCTCTTTTCAGTTCTGAGATATTGAGAAGTGTTTCAAGCGACCAAAACTGATTTGTCATCATGTACTCTCTCATTCCGAATCAGTGAAAAGTCACTGATAAACAGTCAGTATTGCATCACAGGAAAAGCAATTTTTCGCTGATTATTGAAAGAATTTTACAGATTTTTCAATAAATTTCATAAATATCACCGAGTTTTCAGTGAATTTTCATTGATTTCCAGTGATTTTCTTTCACTGACTTGCTTTTAGTGAAAAAATTTTCATTGATTTATTACTGTGCTGCAATTCTGACTGTTTTTCAGTGATTTTTGATAAATTTCACCGATTCAGAAATGAGAGAGTACACTTCTTAGCAAGAAAAAAAAGAAAAACCAGAAATTAGCAAGAATTTTACCTTTGCGATGAGAAAACCAGAAAATAGAAAGAATTTTGAAAATTTCACTGCAAGGAGCAAGAATTTCCAACTTTTTTCTCTTCCTTGCATTTTTTAATTGAAGGGTATAAAAAAGAGTGTGCTTTTGGGCAAATTCGCAGCAGGAAAACAGGTATCCAGAAAACGTCAAAAATTTCAATTTTTAAGATTCTGCAGACACCCTAAATTTTCTAAAAATATCATTTCAAAGAATAATGAGTCAAATAATCATCAAGTTATATTTTCAGTCGTAAGATCAGTTCTTTTGACAGTCTGGTGTTTATGAATTCGTAGAAAATAAACTTATTTCTGTTGAAATAACAAAAAATGATTGGAGCCCTAAAACATTTGTGTAATGATGAGATTCTTCCTTGCAGAGAATACTTACTATGTAATTTTTCATAAATGTGACTGAAAAATGAAAATGTTGATGTTTTTGACTGAAAGTGGGGGGGGGGGGGGGTTGACTGGTAACTTTCATAATTACAACAAAAAGTAGGCCAGTTTTGATATTTTTTGGGAATACTTTTGTATGTTTTTTTTTAAATTTAAGCAAACTTGAACTCTATGACTTCTTATCTTATCTTTGCCAATTTTCCGACTCTGATTTCCACGTGATTTCGGTTTTTGGAAAGAGTTTGTAGACATATATCTCTTCGCCAAATTTTTAGTTCCTTAAATTAATTTTTTGAAAATTGAACATACGTTATATGGCGATTAAGTACAAATAATTTTATCACTTTCCATTCTCATCACAGACTTTCCATAAACATTCCCACAGATAAATTATGATTCTTCACTTTTTGATTTTTCCAGCTCGAGCGAAATCACACGATTTTCTCATTTTTGGAAATATATTTTTGTTTTTCATTTTTTTTTGGTGGTGGTGGAGGAGGGGGGACGGATAAGATAACAACGTATAAATTTAAACGATTTCAAATTCCAAATAAAAAACCAAACTGAAGGGGAAAATCAAACTCCATCTCACCAAACCACGCTATCTCTGCGGCATTTGCAGCCCAGGTAAGTAAACTTTTTGAAAAATACTCGAGAAATTCTGAAAAGCGTTATTTGAACAGTATTGAATTTGACATTTGGCTTTTAGTTTGTACATACTTAAGCGCTAGAAACGGTTAAATCGTG
This sequence comes from Pseudococcus viburni, assembly GCA_033439095.1. Lineage (NCBI taxonomy): Eukaryota > Metazoa > Arthropoda > Insecta > Hemiptera > Pseudococcidae > Pseudococcus > Pseudococcus viburni. The sequence continues at coordinate 230,666 of JAVBJF010000189.1, read as the reverse complement.
TAGAGTTTACGAATAGATTGCTGGGGTTCCGGGTCCGGGTACCTACGCACGGTCGAGTGGATATGAAGTGTTGGCAAAAGGTATACCTGGCCCCGAAACCATGGTAAATTCGCCACGCGCGCTGGTGCGGCGAACACGCCAACTCGAGTGTTTTAATATTTCGAGTTTTATTTGATTAATGAGAGAAGAGTACTCTGTATTTAAAGAGAGCTTCAAAGCGTTTAAAAGTTTCAATTGAATGGCGATGTATTTTGAAAAAGAAATATACGTATACTTCGTCAATATACAGATCTGCTATGTTTACAGCGAGGTTTTCAAAAGAGCAGCCATTATAAGCAAAAACACCCCGATAAAAGCGACGGATTAATTTGAAATTCGATTGTTGAACGCGGAGATGTTATTTATAGCGGGGAGAGGTCGAAGGATGGGGGCAGGGGGGTTACAGGACACGGAGGAAGATTAGCGATGCGAAATGCCCAAAAACCAGAGAAATTCCGCATCGCCAAAATGTTATCTCGGTTTAAAATTATCATCTATCACGAATTTGACGGTTGCGTAATTATCATCGCGGTTTGTTCAGTCCATATATTTTCTCGCTTTTAATATTTTACACATCGGATTGGACATTGCACCGGAATATCGGAAAGTATATTTATTTTTCAGCCAATTTGGATACACTGATAACTCTGTATGACGCAACGTAATTAAAAAAATTTCAAACCGAGATTAAAACTGGAATATTACCTTTTATTTCGCGATACGTTTACAATAAAGGTAACTTATGAATGGATTGGATTTATAAGTGCATGAGGAAGAATACACGATGGATTCGGAATTCAGACAGGGGGAGTACGAGACGATCAGAGTACAGTAGAACCCGGATTATCCGACCTCGAATTATCCGACATCTCGATTATCCGATCAAAAAATATTAACCGACACTACTGCATTATCCGACACCCAAATGTCGGTTAATAATTTATTATCCGACATGTCCTAAATTTAGCTCCAAATATATAGGAAAATGTGTTGTAAACGTTGTGCAGTATTGAGAATTGACACAAATGAGATAACTCAGTCAGAGGTACGTAGTGGTTAGTACTCTCTCATTTCGAACCAGTGAAAAATCACTGATAAACAGTCAGAATTGCAGCACAGGAAAAATCAGTGAAATTCACTGATTTTCAGTGATTTTTCACTGATTATTCAAAGAATTTCACAGATTTTTCAGTGAATTTCATAAATATCACTGAATTTTCAGTGAATTTTCACTGATTTCCAGTGATTTTCTTTCACTGATTTGTCTTCAGTGAAAAAATTTTCACTGATTTTCTCCTGTGCTGCAATTCTGACTGTTTCTCAGTGATTTTCGGTAATTTTCACTGATTTATAATTGAGAGAGTACATAGTTCTACCTAAAAGTATGTTTTATTTGCAAATTTCGACGTGATCACTTTTGTTTGCTTTGAACTTGTTAATTTTAGTTTTATACTAATATACATATGGGTATCGAATTCTTTTTTTTGATATCAAAAACTCATTTATCCTGTGTTTTGATCGGAAAAACTCTACTTTTCGATTATCCGACATTTCAGGTTATCCGACACCTCCTCCGCCCCGATTATGTCGGATAATCCGGGTTCTACTGTATAACGAATAATGAATTTGAAACGTTACGAAGAGAGGAATTTACGTAACGTACTGTTCGACATCGTATCGAATGTCAGTAAGATTGATGAATCTTCGGGTCGTTTATTTAAATAATAATTTTTATTCGAGTTTTTGTTTTTGTTTTCATAACGTATCCAATGAAGCGGGCACACGCTTTTACTTACGAGATGTTTCGCTCTCTCCATCTCGAGGTTTTTTCCTCCCCTGGTATCTTCTCCCACCTTGCAGTACGTATCTTGGATGAATTAATGATTACCGTGTATACTTCGGATGGGAAATTTAAATTGATGAATAATAATGGAGCGATTGAAATTCTGAGATATGCGGTTTCCCAGCAGAACGTCGAACGTTAATGTATATTAGGGAGATGGGGATCGTAGTATTTGTAGACTACGTAATCATAATCAAACGTGTACCTAGGTTGCGAATTTATAACCGACGATTGTCGAACAATGTAGACCAAGTTGCATTGTCGTTCGCGTAATGACGAGTGTCCTGTCTTGAAAATATACCGTTCGTATGGTTGCATACCGCAGACCAGAGTAGGGGTTGTTTTATTATGGTATGTGCGGTTAGTGGTGGGTCTGTGGCCAGTGGTCAGGCGAAGGATTTCCAGTGAATAATTTATTTCGACAAAAGCATCGAGCACGGGTGACATTTAATGAAAATTTTTGACAAGAAAGAAATTATATTAAAAATTCCTGAACGTATTTAACAAAAATTCAACTTCATAACTTAATTGGATTTGGTAGCGATTCAGAAAAAATTTGAGTGATAATTTTTAGTACTTGAAAAACTTGCAAGAAACGCACAAAAAATTCATTAATCAAGTTTTGAAATTTTATAGAAATTAAAATACCCATCTAACTACCTATTTCTCCCACCAGTTTCAAAAAAAAAGTTAATAATTATACTAAAAATTCCTAAATCTGAATGGTTTTTAGATTTTTTAAAATTTGGTCAAATTGGAGATGGAAGTGAGTAGTCTAGAAATTTGCGTGTAATAAAGCAGATCTGAAAACGAATTCGTAAAAATACCTTCCCCTTAATTCAACGCTCAGTTCCTTTGATTGTGTTCGTGTCAATTTTCAAAAATTTGAAAAACGTTGAATTTTTTGAAAATTATTGTTGAAAATAATTTCAGTCAATATAGATTTTATTTACACCTGTAGATATAAATTATCATTAATATTTTTTGTGAACGATTAGTATGGAAATTTATTCAAGGCTCCTACGTCCAAAAAATTTTTCCTATGAAAAATCACTTCTTAATTTTATAAAAAGAAGGTGTCAGAATAGTTGAAAGATTACGATTGACAATCTTTTCAAATGAAAATGTTGGAAATAAAATCAAATAAATAAATTTTTTTCTAGAAAGCCTTTTCATTTTTCGTACAAAACAAATTTTAAAAAACACGAAAAAATTAAACATTCTAAAGCAGATGATTAATATTCCTGAAAAAAAAAGGAGCAGATGTGAGAAATCGTGATTAATAATCTTTAGATTTACTTAGGTAAGTACCTGATTAGTAAGGTTACATTATTTGGAATAATTTCTATAAGTATTGAAAAAAATAAAAAATTCAACCTATTTCCTCGAATGATCTGTGGTACAAAATATTATCTCATAAAAACTGCTGCAATATCAATGCTGAACCTTTTGAAAATCTTTTTGAAAAAAAAAATGAAAACTCAATATTTTTAAAAATTCTGTTTAAATGAACTTTTCCATCTCTGAACGAGACCGAACGAAGAAAAAGAGAACAATCCGCTCTCTCGTTCCTAAGAAAAGTACATTATTGACAAGAAAAATTACATAGTCGTAAATTTTGCAAAAGTAATGATCTTTTTTGAGAAAATTTGGAATATTTTGCATTTCAAGTCTAAAAATGGAGGAAAATCACATTTGAATAAGGAAAATTCTAAAAATCCATAAGCCTAAAAATCTAACCCTGATTTTCATTTTTGTAACAAAAATGTAGAATTTTGTGATGAAAACTGTGATTTGATAAATCAGGTCTGATAAGTCATCGAAAGCAAAAAAATTTGTTATTGGTTTTGGTTTTTAGAAGGTAGTGGTTCTGATTTTGGTTTTATTTTTTTTTTGTTCTGATTTTGGTTTTATTTCTTTTTCTGGCCCTGTTTTACGGATCTACCGTGGGTGGTGAGCGGTTTTTTTTTCAAAATACGCTTGATTTTGCACAATAAATTTTTAAGGTCTAAATTTTTTTCCTGTAACTTCAATTTTTCAAGATTAAAATTTTTTCTCAAAATTTCTCAAACTTCAAATGTTTACAACGTCAATTTTTCAAATCTATAATTTTCTCAAATTTTTTTCAACGTCAATTTTTCAAGACAAAAATTTTTCTCTAAAAATTTCTCAAACTTCAAATTTTTTCAACCTCATTTTTTCAAGACAAAAATTTTTCTCTCAAAATTTCTCAAACTTCAAATTTTTTTAATGTAAATTTTTCAAGACTATCCCAAACGTCAAATTTTTTTCTCACAATTTCCCACACTTCAAATTTTTTTAACGTCAATTTTTAAATTCTGTAATTTTTTCTCAAAATTTCTCAAACTTCAAATTTTTTCAACGTTAATTTTTCATTTCTATAATTTTTTTCTCAAAATTTCTCAAATAGTCTGGGAGGGATATGTAAAAAAATGTGGTTTATTCCAACTAACTCCTATAAGAAATTTTTTTGCGGGATTCTGTAGTGAAAGAGGTCCTTATCAACATACTAAAGAGTCTACCTCCAAATCACGCTTGCGTTGCGCGTGCGGGCGTGAAATATGTACCGCCGAGGCGTTTTTTGCTATTATCTCACGAAATTTTGTGTTTTTCGACAAAGTAGTTATAACAAAAAATATTCCTCATCAAATTTACAATCGAAATGGTCATCATGATTTTTTTCATAAAACTCGTTTTTACCCCATGAAACTATGATTTTTGTGGGGTAATATTTCACGCGCCGCCACAATCGATCATTTAGGCTGCTGCAACTGTATCGTACAGTCGGGGAGCCAAATCTACCGGAAATGGGCCGAAATAATTGAAAAAGCTGAGACCTCTCCCAACAGTTGTTGTATGAACCCCTATTTCGAAAACTACCAGTCTGCCGATCCGCAGCTGCTGCTTTTAAGCACAGCAAAAACTCAAAAGTTCACAATTTTTATTAGTCCAGGCATTTTAGGAGTTGACCCCCCAAAAATTAAAGCCTGATTTTTTTTTCGCGTTTTACGTTCATAATGGTCCACTACACAACATACTGAAATGGACACCCCCACAACCCTCCGCTACCCCCAAGGGAGGGGTAAACGTCCGCTGAAAACCGGTTTTTCGTGAATATCTCCTCAAATAAGCCTCAAAATTGAAAAGTAGTTATGAACAATCTTGTTCTACGCGTAATTTCCTATCGGAAGGGTTTTTTTCTTTTTCAAAAACACTCACTTCCTTCACCAAAAATTAAGGGTAAAAAACACATATTTTTCAACAATTTACAGCATTTTTGGAAAAAATCGAAACTTTTGAGAATATCTTCTCAAAAAAGCCTCAAAATGGAAAAATGGTTATGAACAATCATGTTCTACGTGTAATTTCCTATCAGACAGGTTCGTTTTTTTTTTTCGAAAACACCCTTGTTTGCCCAAAAATTAAGGGTGAAAAACGCCTATTTTTCCAATATTCACAGTATTTTTGGAAATGATGGAAATACGAAGCTGAAAATATCCTTTTTGAATCTTTACGACGCAAAGAAATGTTTCGTATCACCAATAATCAGCAATAACATCGCGTTTATAGTACTTTTTCTTTCCACAACTTCGATTTTTTAAATGCAGTATTCAATTTCAATAACCTCCCTTATAATTAACGGTAGGGGTTGAAATTTTTGCGGTGACTTTTTTGGAATACCCTGCCAGCATGTATAAAAAAAATACTCGTTTTGGGTACATTTAGCTTCGTATTTCCATAATTTCCAAAAATACTGTGAATATTGGAAAAATAGGTGTTTTTCACCCTTAATTTTTGGGCAAAGAAGCGAGTGTTTTCGAAAAAAAACGAACCTGTCTGATAGGAAATTACGCGTAGAACATGATTGTTCATAACCATTTTTCCATTTTGAGGCTTTTTTGAGGAGATATTCTCAAAAGTTTCAATTTTTTCCAAAGATGCTGTAAATTGTTGAAAAATAGGTGTTTTTTACCCTTAATTTTTGGTCAAGAAAGTGAGTGTTTTTGAAAAAGAAAAAAACCTTTTCGATAGGAAATTACGCGTAAAACAAGATTGTTAATAACTACTTTTCAATTTTGAGGCTTATTTGAGGAGATATTCACGAAAAACCGGTTTTCAGCGAACGTTTACCCCTCCCCTGAGGGTAGCGGAGGGTTGTGGGGGTGTCCATTTTAGTATGTTGTGTAGTGGATCATTACGAACGTAAAACGCGAAAAAAAAATCAGGCTTTAATTTTTGGGGGGTTTGGTACATTTTTTCTCTTATTTGCCTGGACTATATGTACTTTGGCTGAAAACATTTATGATCGAAATAGGTGTCAAATTACAATATAACAATTCCCAATTTTATTGGCTACACTGATTGAGGAAATTTATTCCAAAAAAAAAGTGAAATTATCCGGCGCAAGAATAAAGAATTCAAAGCCAGCAAAAATTTCGCAATATTGAAATTTCGCGATCTACAACTTTTCGACCCCCTGGTAGCAGTCTGAGTCTGAGTTTTGATCCGAGAAGGATGGCAATGGTTCAGGGAGATGTAGAAACTCAAATCGCACCTTTTCAGTGCTGTTCCATAATTCTCAAGCCACTTTAAGTAGCTAAAAAACACAAAAAACCAAGTTTTTTTCAAAAGGAGGTGCCCTCTGGGAACCACCAGCTCCCCTCCACCACCACCTAGGAGGCTCAAATTTTTTTTGGGTAGTCTCCGATGGTGATTCAACAACTCTACCGAGTTTGGTCAAAATCTGAGATATGTTTTTTTTTTTTCGCGCTCCACCCTAATGAACATGTGATATGGATGCATCATCAAAATATACGTTTTCTGGTATGTAGAACTCGATTCTGACAAATACATCAGGGATAGAATCACAAATCCTCATTTAAGAAATCAAAATTTCGCGAAAAAATATTGTCATAATCGAGTTCTACGGCCCAAAAAACGTATATTTTTATTTTGACGATGCACCCATATCACATGTTTATATGCATGAGTTTGTTGATACTCCTCTACTCCTCGCCCCTCTAAAATACAAAAATTTTGTGAAATTTTGAAGTTGAAAAGTCATCCTTATTTTTGAGTAATGCTTAGAACAATTTATGAACCCCTTTCAAACCAAGTATACGACTTTTATTCCAATTTTACCAAAAATCGGTGAATTTTTCCAGTTTTCTCCCCTTTTAACTCAGTCTGAAAACCCTTTGGCAGCACTTAGGAGTCGGCAGACCTACATATTCGGATTCAGAGCAAAATATCCTGTAATTTGACACCTATTTCGATCATAAATGTTTTCAGCCAAAGTACATGAAAATTGTGAACTTTCGAGTTTTTGCTGTGCTTAAAAGCAGCAGCTGCGGATCGGCAGACTGGTAGTTTTCGAAATAGGGGTTCATACAACAACTGTTGGGAGAGGTCTCAGCTTTTTCAATTATTTCGGCCCATTTCCGGTAGATTTGGCTCCCCGACTGTACGATACAGTTGCAGCAGCCTAAATGATCGATTGTGGCGGCGCGTGAAATATTACCCCACAAAAATCATAGTTTCATGGGGTAAAAACGAGTTTTATGAAAAAAATCATGATGACCATTTCGATTGTAAATTTGATGAGGAATATTTTTTGTTATAACTACTTTGTCGAAAAACACAAAATTTCGTGAGATAATAGCAAAAAACGCCTCGGCGGTACATATTTCACGCCCGCACGCGCAACGCAAGCGTGATTTGGAGGTAGACTCTTTAGTATGTTGATAAGGACCTCTTTCACTACAGAATCCCGCAAAAAAATTTCTTATAGGAGTTAGTTGGAATAAAAAACATATCCCTCCCAGGCTAAAACTAGATTTGAAGTTTAAGAAATTTTGAGAAAAAAACGTTAGTCTTGAAAAATTAAAGTTACAGGAAAAAAATTTAGACCTTGATTTATTGTGCAAAATCAAGCGTACTTTGAAAAAAAACGCTCACCATCCACAGTAAATCCATAAAAACAGGGCCAGGTGCCAAAACCAAAATCAACTTCGATTTGATTATGGTTTTGGTTTTCCAAAGGTATTGGTTTTGGTTTTTCAAACATTTAGGTTTTGGTTTTTGGTGTTTCCGTTTTTTATTTTGGTTTTATTTTTCAGTTTCGGGTTTCCTTCCAATGACTGGGCCTGATTCTCAGATTTTTGATTCAACTGCGGGATAATCAGGTCCGTCAATTCTGATTTTTTTTCAATGGGAAAAAGTTCGTACAAGAAGGCTTGCAAATGGCAGCGGTTGGGCTTCCTTCGCTTTTTCTGTAATTTTCTTCTCGTTACGATGTTGCATGCCTATACTCCTTCAAATTTTAGAGTAGGCAGCCTAGGTCCCTGCATAAGGGTAGCTTCCACTGCGGCGTAAATTTTAGAAGGACGAATTGCAAGCACCAAAATACTCAGTATAAATAAACGATTGCTACAAATAAATACTCGATCCGGTAACTGTACCCACAATAAAATAATTAATGGAAAAACGCCTACACCGTATCAAATAAAAATAGAACAACAAATGATGAATAAAACGGTAAATAATTGTTTTAAAGTACCTATATAAAAACAAGGCAACTCGGTCCGGGTATTGTTTCGCGAAACTAGAAACAATGACGACAGATAAAACGTACGATAAAAAATTGACGAAAAAACCTTTCATGCTTTTTACTCTTTAACGCTCCAATAAAGAGGGCAAGAAATACATATAGAACGACGATACGGCGGATAGGTAGCCTACGTACGTACATAAGACGAAAAAAAAATCAAGCAGCAGTGTACAATACAAATACAAACACGATGAGCCTGTCTGCTTGGTCTGGAGGGTCGTATAATAAATACAGCAGTATATTTCGCACATAATCTTTAACTTTCTTCTTAACACGGTATCGTTTTTCTCGGCCTTATAATAAAGTGAAAAGAAAATACTAGATGGTCGTATAATAATGGAATGGTATATTTTCTTTGTTTAACGTATCGTCTAAGAATACGCTGGTGTGTGGGCGAGACTCTAAATGATTTTGTATTCGGCCAAATGATGGCAGCTATTTAAAAGTTATCGCCCGAAAGAGTTATCGGATTTTTCTAGCATACAGATCACGTTGGTAATTCATTTGAGAAAAGGCCACGTCGTCGGGGCGCTATAGAAAAAGGAAACAGACCGAACAAAGGTGATATAAATTTGATGACATTTTATATCTTTTACTCTTTTATCGATGGTGTATTAGCGCAAATGCGATACCGGATACATTCCGAAGATAATACGAAACGATGATACTTGTATTTTCGCCATTGTCACTTAATGTGTTGTAATTTTTACATCCTCCGGTGGCTGGTTGTTTTGCCCCGCGTTTTGATTAATAATTCGCTGTGTAATGGCGAAGAAAGGGATGCGATGGTAAATTTCCAACCATCGAATCAATATGAAAGTAATATCAATTCCGGATTTATATAAAAATTGACTATGTAGGTATATACGAGACACTAAAGCGATATATGTTTTCTTTATTTGTTTGTCGTTTCGCGGATGTGGGAGTACATATTTGAGCAAGTAAAAATAGAGATACGTGAAAAACAATAACCCGTGTATGGCGTTAATGTCGCACTTGTTACCTTGGAATTTTTATGAGGATTCGAGTGCATGTATTTGCGGTAAAAATTATGTGCGAAAATGGGAGTTGAAACGAGTATGGAGAATTTACGTATAAAAGGCTCGGTTTTAGTGTACTTTTGGATGTCATGTAAGAAAAATTTAAGCGTTTTCCCCATCTGGTATCGCCGAGGTAAGCTCTAAGCACATAAAAGGAATATAAAGTTGATAAGTTTTGTGAAATTGTTTTTTGTATTATCGTACTTTCGCGTCGGTGGTATTATTTTTAGGCTTATTTTCAAGAATAGTAATTTTGGGAATTTTATCGGCGATTTTTGGGAAGAATGAATGTTTATGGGGGGATATGAAAGAATAAAATTACTAGAGTGTTTGGTATAGATAATTTTCTCCCATAATTAAGCTGACATTAGCTAACACTAGTTTGAACAAGACATGTTCAAAGCAATGTATTTTCCAAAAAAAAACCGCATTTAAAAATACCATATTATTGGAATGTTTGCATTTTTGGTTTAAATTTCCAATTACCTACATGCACTGAGAAAAACGGAGAATGAAAAATGAATAGAAAGTGTTGCAAAAAATTATAAATTTTATTCAAAAAAAATAAATTTTATCCAAAAATGAATAAATTTTATCCAAAAATAATAAATTTTATCAAAAAAAAATAAAGTTTATCCAAAAAAAATAATAACGGGGCACCATTCGCAAAATTAGCAATTTTTATCAAAAAAAATAATAAAATTTATCACAAAATTTGGTAAAGTTTATTGCATAAAAAATAAAGTTTGTCAATTTTGCGATAAATATTATTATTGTTCTACGACGTTACGCGGGAGTTCGAATGTGACCGGCTCGTTCGAATTCCTGCGTAACATCGTGGAACAAGTTTCAGCATTCGGGCGCTTCTAAGGAAGGAAATGGCGAACCAGCATACCCAATGAAATAATAGTAGAACTGGAACTGACTATCTGATGCTTGAATCAAAAATTGGAGAACAAAATCTGACAGTCTAATAACAACTCTAAGAATTGGAGAATCAGATCTGGCTGTCTGATGCTTGAATCAAGAATTTGGAAAAACAGATAACCATTTGTGACCCAACGCGAGAAAACCAGCCAATCCGTCCAAAAATCAGTTTTCACTTCTTTGATTTGTTGGATTCTAGGACATCTCCTCTTTCCAATGAGTCTACCCTCCTACTCTATAGATTTATGTTATGTATCTCATACGGTTCTGTTTCTGTGAGTGTATACGCGGTTATATGGTAACAAGTAACTTCAATCACATATTTCTCGGAAATCACTTTTCGACGCATTAGTCAGTTTTCTCATGTTGGGTCACATTTTAAAAATTAGAGAAACTGATCTGACTATCTGACAACAGATGTAAGAATTGTAGAATCGGATCTGATTGTCTCAAGTTTGAATTAAGAATCTGAAAATCGGATCTGACTATCTAATAACATAATTATTCAAGAATTAGAAAACCTGATTTAACTATCAGCAGCTGATACAAGAATAGTAGAATCAGATATGACTATCTGATGCTTGAATAAAAAATTAGAGAATTAAATCTGACTGTCCAAGAACAAATCTAAGAATTGTGGAATCAGATCTGACTATCCAATGCTTGAATCAAGAATTCAAAAAATTGGATTTGATTATCTTTAGGAGTTGGAGAATTGGGTCTAGAGAAATTGGATCACATCATCTTATGGTTGAATTAATAATCTGAGAATCGGATCTGACTATTGGTAATTAATGTAAGAATAGTAAAATCTGATCTGACTATCTGATGCTTGAATCAACAATTGGAGAATTGAATCTGATTGTCCAACAACAAATCTAAGAATTATACAAGGGTTGTCCCCAAAGTAATGCACAAAATGCCCTCACACAAAGAGAAATCGTTGAAGTTTTGGCTACAATTGGCAATTGACATCAAAAAAGTTACCAAATGGTGACGAGGTATCAATTAATGAAATGAGGAGGAAATTCGTATTGGCTACTGCCATCTAGGGAACTATAAGAGGGGGTATGCTGGACCGCCATCTTGTGGTGGACACTGAAACTTGCTCCACAATGTTAAGCCTACACTGGAGTTTGAACAAATTGAGAACGAAGCGATCACATTTGTACTCCTGTGTAAGGAGTTTCAGCGTTCTGATGTTTTCTTTGCCACAAGATGGCAGTCCAGCATACCCCCTCTTATAGTTCCCTACTGCCATCCAAACTGAAAAGATGGTGAAATTCACAGAATTCACGTTATACATGATGAATTTCATCCCCTTTTCACAGTGTTGGCAGCACCATCTACTGGGACTGTCAGTTGCCAATTTGGTATATCAATGATTCTGATCTAGTGATAGGTTTTTTGCAGAGATGTAAGGTATTTTATTCACGTATCATACAGCTGTATAATAAGCGTATAATACCGTATTATACAAAAATAAAATACCGTATTATAACGTATAATACATATTTGATTAAATTTTGATCAAAATTAAACATTTTATGTAAGTTTGAGACATTTTTAATGATAATTTTGTAATTTTCGGTATTTTACCCCATTATTATGTGCTCATTTCCTCTGTGCATGCGCATAGTGGAAAAATAGGGTTGGAGTGGGAGTTTGAGTTAGAATAAATTACCATTAAAATACCGTATTATACGTATAATACCGCCGTATAATACCGAAAAAATAAAATACCATTTTTTACATCTCTGGTTTTTTGTTAACAGCAACTCAAAACTTCAAAATTGACTGTACAGATGTCAAACATAGTAAGGCACTATAACTACAGGTATGCTGGTCCACTATTTTCTTGCGTTGAATCGCCCGAGCGCTAAAACTCGTTCCATGACGTTACGTGGGAGTTTGGACAAGCCGATCACTTTCGAACTCCCGCGTAACGTCGTGGAACGAGGTTTAGCGTTCGGGTGATTCAACACAAGAAAATGGCGGACCAGCATACCTGTAGTTATAGTGCCTTAAAACATAGGTATCTCAGAAGACAAGTCCCCCGTCGATTTGACCAGCAATAAAATGTGTAATTTGTTCACACAAACATGTAATTTTATTACAGTAACAGGTCAAGTGTATACCAGGGATCCGGAACGGAACGGAAATTGGAACGGTAGCCAGTAAAAACTGGTAAATTTTAAGCTTTGTGACTAGAACTGGAATGGGAATGGTAATCATGTGACCGGAACACGACCGGAACGGTTGACAAAGGAAATTGACATTCCAATTTACCATTACAAACTTCAAGAAATTAGATAAACTTAAGCAGAAATGCAAAACAGAATGGTATTTGGAACGGTAAACGGCAAAAAATGGTAATTCATGACAGGAAAGGGAACTTTGCCACTTAAATTTTCAAAACCATGACTGGAACGATAACTGGAACCATACAAGAATAAAATTTGTAACTGGAATGAGAACGGTAAAAAAAATTCCATTTCAGATCCCTGGTGTACACGAGCCTCTTACAAAAGTTTTTGCAGTGAAAACTCCAAATTTTGTCTTGAACTTACTACAAGAGTATAATCATTCTACACAACAATGTCTGGCCACATGTCATGATGTCACTAAATCTGTTTGCTTGTTACTGGGTGGGAAACCATGGAACACCCAACCAACTGCTTTGGCCTAAGTCTGTGTGACTATGACTTGCTCCCAAAATTAAAAAAAAATTGAGGACAACTTTTGCAAGCTTAAATCAAATGAATAATTGAGTGACTCGAAGACTTTTTCTTAACCTCTTTGAATCACTATTAGTAAAGTAAAAAACTAGTCTCCAAATCAGAATCATCAATATACCAAATTGTAGTCAAGATTGCTGTAGCTACATTTCTCTTTGTGGGAAGGTATTTTGTGCATTACTATTACTTCGCGGACAACCCTCGTAGAAACAGAACTGACTATCCAATGCTTGAATCAAGAATTGGTGAATTAAATCTGACTACCTATTTAACAACATATGTAAAAATCAGAGAATTGGATCTGATTATCTCATGCCTGAATCAAGAATCTGAGAACCTAATCTATTTGACAACAGTTGTAAGAATCAGTGAATTGGATTTCCTTGTCTTATGCTTAAATCAAGATTGATTTTGAGAATTGGATCCGACTATCTGATAACAAATTTAAGAATTGGAGAATCTAATGTTCTGATGCTTGAATCAAAAATTGGAGAATCAAATCTAATTAGCTAGCAACAAATCTGAGAATTGTAGAATCAGATCTGACTATCTAACATTTGAATCAAGAATCAGTGAATTAGGAACGAATGACATCTGACCATTTGACAACAGATGTAAGAATCAGAGAATTGAAGCTGATTATCTTATATGCTTGAATCAAGAATCTAAGAATCGGATCTGACTGTCTGACAACAGATGAAAGAAAGAAATAATCTCAGATCCAACTTTCCGAGTATTCGACACCTAAATAGAGCATTGGAAATCAGGGAATCAGATCTGACTATCCAACGCTTAAATACAAAATTGGAAAACTGGACTCGACTATCTAACAGTGGAGTTGAGAATCCCGAATTGGAATTTGTGAAATCGGCGCTGATTCTATAAAAATTGAACTATTGGAAATCAAGGAATAAGAAATTCATATCTACTTTTTTTTGAACTTCTCTGGATGACCTTGTTCTCTACCCTGGAAATTTTATTAAAAACCATTTTTTTGTTTTGTTTTTCAAGCTTCCATATTTTTTTTTCAAATTTTCTATACTTTTCAAACAGTTTTAAACTCGGTTAAAAATATGTGGTAGGTGGTAGAGGGTGGATCATTGTCAAAAACATTTGAATTTTCAGTGAAGTGAATAAATCTTTGAAAGTTTTCTGTTTTAAAACATTTACCAAGATTTTTGAAATAATTCCAATTCCTGTAAAAATGTTTCAAACAAGGAAAAAAGTTTTGACATTGACAATACTACAAAGGATGTCTATGAATAAAATCCGTTTCGCTTAGTTAGGAGTAAAACTTCAGAAATTTTATCCTCCGCTGAAAATTTCATTTTGCAGTCGAAAAATGTAAAAAAAAATTACATTCAAAATAAAAAAATTTCCAGGTTTGCCAAGTCGAATATTTCTGCTATTCAGCCTCTCTCATTTCAGTTACCAAGGGAAGTAGGCACACCAAAAATTCACCCATTCTCGGCGAGATAAACGTTTTAACAAATTTTCCTTAAATTTGAAAATTACATTTAGTCGAATTCCTTTCGAGTTAAATTTTTTCGACTCGGCCAATTTTCGCGAAACGTAATATTCCCCAAACCACGTTTACATCTCTCATATAGCCATTTCACCGTTGTACGCCGCCGTAAATTTCATTGACTCGGTCTAAAACGAAGTCGCGTTTCAGCTTTGACTCTGCTACGAGCAAATAAAGCTTTTTCATTTAACTAGGTATATGGTCCCGTAATTAATACGCTTCATCTGACGTAGACGTTTTGAAACCATAAAAGTACCAACGTAAAAGGGGATAAATGGGTATAAATTTGACCAATTGACCTTTTTCGGCAGAAACGATAAAATTTCATCTCTTTGAAATAATATAACATCGCGTTGCCTCTACGTTCAGATAAAACAGGCGCAAGCGAAACAGTCCGGATAATACTTGGGTGCTTTCGAAAAGCTACGCAATTTAACGAAAATCGCTGTGCCTTTTTTTACTCGTGTAAGGAAAAAAATAACTCGTAGTGTACAAAGCGGCGAACAGAATTGATCGGCGAGTCGACGGTGGCGATATTAAACAAAACGTTTTGTCAAAGGTGGTGAAAAAGTAGACCGGAGCGATACTTTGTTAACATGGGCAGTTCACAAGGATAAACTTATTGTAGGTATGGGTACTGGATAGGTATTAGATAAGGTATATAGAGTATATGAGGTGAAATACGAATGACATCACGTTTCTTACTGATAGGTTCACGTAGTTATCGAATTAAGTGACGTTTTATCAGTATACAAGGCAGAAGATCGAGGTGGCAAAAAATTATTTCAACTGAGTAGCTTTCCGAATGAAGGATACAATATCGATGTTATCAATTGCCTCGAGAGCTGGGGTGAAACTGTAACACGGTTCGAATAAATTGGCCAGTTAGGGACGGGCGGACGTGCAAGAGGCGCGAGAATATAAATATACTTGTTCGTGGTATACAGACAATGGCACAGAAGAGCGATAGGTTATAGGTTCTCGGTACTTCTTACTCTGGCGAAATTATTCGCTCGTCTGGCAAACGGTAAAAGTTTTATTGAAAGGATCAAAAGGTTGTAAAAACGGTCGAAAGCAATATTTTAAAGTAACGCGAACTCGTAAAATGCGGTAATGTATGTACAGTCCATATAAAGTAATGCTCATGTAACCTGTTAAATGATCCATGCAGCCGTTTTCTTTACCAACAACTCGCAGCTCGGCGTTCGCGTATCGATAAATAAATAAAAGCATCCCTCGCAACGAAAATTTACGATATTGTAGAAATAAGATTATTGTTTCGAACTCAATCTTTTTAAGTCGCACGAGCAGCCGGAGAGTGCTCGACTGCATACGATGGTATTTAAACATCAGACTAGACAAGGGTCTGTGTTTACGAAACACCCAGCCACACCAGAGAAACGCCGAAGAAAATGCTGCTTTCGTAGTATATCTCGAGTTTATGAAATGTTTGCTTCCCTTTCTGCCTCTCCGCATTTGCGAAAATTTCGCAGTTCAAAATCGCGCCCGATTATGGCGTTGTAAAATCATTCTCGAATGCGAGAAATTCGCTGCTTCTTTAGGTTTGTCGTCGGCTGGCAATTCAGCCTTCGCGCATCGGCCCTGGTTAAAAGCTTATTGGTTAAGGGTCGCGAAGCGATGAAAAGTTTGAAAATATGACATAAACACTAAACACGTTTCACAAACAAAAATCAACCGAGCGTTTAATCGTCTCGAGCTTTTCTCCCGAGCCTATTCCAAATACTATATTTGTGACGTTTGAATGTTTATTTCGAGAGAAACGACGGTACGTGGAATTATCTCTTTCTCTGTCTCTAGCGATTTCACGTGGCTTTTTGCTCTAAATGCATAAATATATGAGAATGGGCCGATTTTTAATGTGACAATTATCACGAGCGTTGGTTGAGTAACGTTCGAGTTAATGGAACCGTTACCATATTCACGAAATTCGATAGAAATAATTTTCGCGCATAATTTTTAAGAATTATGATCAGAATTGCAAGTGTTTTAAAAAAAAATGAAAAAAGAAAGGCCTCGACTTTAATCAGAATTTCATGAAGGGTAGAACCGAATTTTCATTCGAGGGGGAGGGGAGGAGAGCAAAAATTGAACATCTACCATTAAGATGATTTTAAAACTCTAAATAATTAACAGTCGATACAAATTTTTCAAAAAATAATTAGGTACTTTTGAAAATTTATTTTTGATTTCAACCTACTTTTTTCATCTAAAACTGTAATTTTGTCATTGTTGAGAAGAAAAACGCTACTTTTGCTCCTCTCTTCGTTGAGTCAGAATGGCTTGACTTATTGCAAAAATCATTGAAACTGTTGTAAAAAGTTATCGAAAATGCTTATGAAATTACTTTAAAATGTTGAAAAAATTATTGAAATGTTGAGGAAGATATTCAAAATAATAAATCAATGGATAAAATTTTCATACTATTCAACTTCTTCTATTAACTTTCAACAATGAAAGACTTTTTAGGGAGGAGGGGAGGGGAGGGGATCAGACTACTAGATCTATCAGCTGAAATGGCTTTGGCTCAAACCATAAAATTGCCTAAATTTCTATTAAAAATATTTGAAAAATCATTTCATATTGATTTCGCGATAGTGTAAACTTTTGTGAAAATTGATAAAAATTGTTCAAAACGTTGAAAAAAATTCTTAAAATATTTTGAAAAAATTTACTTACCTATCCAAGTTTCATTAAAATATAAAAATTGTCAAAAAAAACTCAAAAATTGATGAAACATTAATCACCTATCTAAATGGATGAATATAATAATTGCTTCAAAAATATCAACGATTTTTGGAAGTGAGATAAAAATTTTCAAAATGTGAGGAAAATCGTTGAATTTTAATATAAATTGTGAGAAAATAACGTAAAAATTGATGTAAATTACTCGAAAATTCATAAACTTTCGTAAAAATTACCCAAAGTATTGTGAATTGGTTAAAATTGAAGTAATACCTACCTAAAAGATACGTATAATTTTTTCAAAACTTCAACTAATTAAGTAAAATTTTTTTCAAAACATTTTCAATATATTTTTAAACTGCTACAATTTTTCGACATTTTTTGCGCAATTTTTATGAACATTCGAACGATTTTTCATACCTAACATCTTTAACATGTAACAATTTTTCGAATTTTTTTTCACTGATTTGAACCATTATTTTTGGATTTTGTAGAATTTAAATCTGATTTTATTTAAGTAGGTAATTTTAAAATATTTTAAATATAGGTAGGACGAACTGAAATGACATAAGACAATTTCCGATCAAGATCAATTTTTTTCATGATTTTTCCAATTTAAGATAGGTACAATTTTTCTTATTTTATCTGTATTTCTTTGAAAAAATTGCGTTTGAAAACTTTCCAACTTCAACTCAATTTTGTCACCTGCAAGGTAGAGGCAAGTTTACCCTCTCCCCTTCCCATTGATTACGTCCCTGTGAAATACATTTTTATGGATCTATCTATTTTTTACCATTTTTTTTTCAGAGACAAAATAATGAGAGAGGAGTGGAGGGGGTACACTCCCACTCAAGTCCGAACATTTCGATGTAAATAAGACATTTTTTTTCTATAAATCGGCAATTTTTTTCAAAAAGCTGACAAATTTTTCTCGAATGAAGATTGATCACATCAAAAAAATTAGAAGCATCATCAAGAACTTCATAAAATTTCATTTAAAAAAACAATTGAGCGAAAATTGTGCAAATTTTCAACAAAAAAAAAACACTAAGACAAAAATTTACGAAGTTAGAAAAAATTTATCATTTTCAAATTGTTTTCATTAATTTTTCGGATGTTTTTTTTATCGTAATTCATTTCGAAATCGTGAATATACAAAATTGCAAAACAACACTAAAATCTTTTAAATTTTGCAAAAAATTAAAAATTTCTATAAAATTAAAAATTCCGAAGAGAGATTTATGTGAAATGAAAGACTACGTACTCGTTCGAAAAGAAAATTACAAAAATCGTACAAAAAATTGCAGAAAATTTTCAATGCATTTTGAACACTTTTTAAAGAAATCTCATCAGTTTTTATCAAGATTTGAACCATATTTTCACAAACTTTTTTCATTGAATGTATCACCAAACCTATCAATTTTTGTTCTCAAATGAATCCCCCCCCCCATAAAAAAGCAATAAGAAATCAAAATCCAATTGTCTAAAAATTTCCAGCACACCTATTATTTTTGAAATCTCTAAAAAAGATCATCTACTGTTGACAATATGACCATGTCTGATGGAGGGAAATAAATAGGAAAGAAAAGGAAACCGTATCAAGTTTAGAATTACATTTCACAGTATCGAAAACACAAAATCGAATTTACAACAATGAACAAACACACGAGTTATGAACCATATTCGAGTGTAACAGATACGACGTACAAGTAGAAATTGAATCCGCAACAAAATGTAAGCTATCTTGGTGCATTATATGTTTGTTATGTACCAAACAATCTACTACGGCGACATTTTCTTTGGAAAAGATATATCGATATAAATTAATGTTGCAGTTACATACGACATACGAGCAATACTCAATTTCCTATATGTAAGTAGTAAGTACCCAACATACAATATCTCACTATTTTTGAAACATTTTTTTGTCATTATTGCAAATAAAAATAAGGAAAAAATTAGAAAATTTCTCAATATCGCAAATACATCTGAAGTAAGCACCTATAACGAAAATTGGATAAAATGAACGAACGACATCGTTTCGAAATGAAGCCCTATCAGGGACAAAAAATTAACACCAATTAAATGGCCGAAAAACGTAACGCAGGCTGATCAAAGGTGTAGTGTTGAAAAAAGCTGCGAGGTATCGAATGAATTTAAATCCGTTAAAACAAAAGCACCTCTGGCGTAAGAACACTGCTCATCGACAAAAACAATAGCGGATAGCTAAAAAGCACAAAACCACCGCAACATACGAAATACGATGCTTTTCCGCGGCGCGGCGTTTAGAATATTCACACTTATGGTACCATACCATACACCAATCAACGGGTAAATTAACGTAACTGATATTGTTTTTTGACCTAACAAATTAATTAAAACGGGTTCCCCAATTTTACCAGGCGAGGTGCCTTTTTCATTAGGTACATGACCTGTACCACGTCGTTGTTTTTTCGCGTATATTTCGAACCGTACCAGACGAGAGTACGCGGCGGAATGAAAAACCTTACGCGTAAATTAACAATTTGCCTCGCGTAGGTACCATGTTTACATAATCGTACCGCTACCACGTTGTAGCACGTGGTACCTTCGGAATCTTGGTCGTAGATTAGAACCTCTTTCTCGTCGTCGAGTCGTGTTTGTCGTATATGAGGGCCTAACAATCACAAGGACTTTAATTTAATTGCGATTCGCAGCATAATTCTGGCCTAGTGAAATATTCCGTGACGAGTTCTCCTTCCGCAATGTTTTTCTTTTTTGAAAAAATCTAAATTTTGGAGAACGTTCCTGGTAAGTTTTTGGGCGAGTGATGGAGGCAGGGTGTTGTGCAAGACGAATTCATTTACCTAATTTCATTGGTTTCAATAATTGTGGCGATTATCGAGAGTAATTTTTTTCAATTTATTTTTACTTACCTTTTTATGGTGGGAGGGGGGGGGGGGGTGCGATTCAGATTTTCTTAAAATTGTTTCCAAATGAAAAATTTCTCTAGATTTTTTCAAATTCAAATTTTCTCATAATTTTGCCCACGTTTTAATTTTTCAATTTTTTTTGTGGATTCTTTTCGAAATCTTTTCAACTCTGAATACAAAATTTTTTCAAGTGTGAATTTTTTCTAAAATTGTTTCAACTTGAACAGATCAACTCAAAGTTCAAAATTTATTCAAAGTTCGAATTTTCTCAAAATTTATTTACTTAACCAAACAAACTGTCAAACTATCATTCCAATTTGAAAAGCCAGAAAAAAAGAGTTGAAAAAATTGAAGTTGCAACAAATCTTGAGAAAATCAGAAGTTTTTAACTGGGTAAAATTTAAAAATACAGGTAGAAATTGATGAAAATTGGAAAAAAATGAATTGATTTTGGAAAAAATTCGAACTTGAAATGGAAAATTTTTTGAGAAGAAGAAACTTGAAAAAATTCTAGACGTTGGTACCTGAAGTTGAAAAAACTTCAAAAAAATTGAAATTACCAAAAATTTCGAGAAAAATTGGCGATGTGTCCACTAAATCTAAAAAATTAAAATTCTGGTTATCTTCAGGATTTTTCTTGCCATTTTCATACCATTTTCTTGCTTTAAAATTGACTGAAAAAAGAGCAAAATGTTGAAAATTCTTGCTTTTCAGAGAAAAATTATTGCCAATTTTTGGTTTTCCTCGTTTTTCTTGCTGAGTAATAACTAATTATTGCTATTATTTGAATTCTTCTTGCCATTTTTATGCTAATACTCTTGCTTCAAATTTGCCCAAAAAGAACCCCATCAATTTTATCCTTTGAATACAAGCAGGGCTGGTAAGCCAATCAATAAAACTTAAACTTAAGCTTAAAACTTAAAATGAATTTTTAAAAATAAAACTTAAACTTTGGCTAAAAGCCAAATTTTTTAAAACTTAAACTTAAAGTTGAACGGTCAAAAATCATTGGCTTACAGCATTAAAGCTTAAATCCATTTTTATAATTTTTCTTGTGCACATGAGGGGGGGGGGGGGTAGGTGGTGAGGGAAGTTCGAAACGAGATCAATTTTTCACCTTTTTTGTGATTAAAAAATTGATTGCGTTTGAATTAAAAACGAAGAAAAAAAAAGAAATTCGAGCTTTTTTCTCTAAATTTTTTCAAGCTGCTAATTTTTTTTCTCGAAATGTTTTCAAACCAAATTTTTCCCCTAAAATATTTTTAAACCAAAAACTGCTTCTGAATTCTGAAACTTTTTCAAACTCGATTTCTTATCTTGAAATTTTTTCAACCCAAAATTTCAAAAGTTTTAAACTTCTTTTCAACATTTTTTCAACCCAATTTTTGTATCAAATCCTAATATTTTTTCATACTTTGAATTCTGGAATTCAAAAGTATTATGTAAAACAATGTCTCCTGTTGCACAACTACCCTAGTCACATCATGAAATTGTTCTCATTCATTGAAATTTTTTTGAAAATGAAAAAATGATAAGTATGTGAAAAAATCAAGATTTATAAAAAATGTCAACAAATTGTAAACTGGAAAAATTTTTTAGTTGAAAAGTGATTGGAAAACAAGTTGATAAAATATGTAAATTTCAGATTGAAAAAATTTCAAGAATGCAGAAAAATGTTACAAGAAAAATTTCAGAGCTGAAAATAATTTGAGTTCGAAAAAAAATTATTTCAAGTTCAAAAAAAAATGGGGGAAATTCTAAAATTTGAAATAATTATAAGTTGGAAAGAAATTGAGAAAAAATTTTTAAGAACAATTGATGAATAATTTTAATTTGAAAAAATTTCAAGGTTAGAAAGAAATGAAAAAAGTTGATAGTTCAAAAAAATTGAAAAAATTGAATGAAAATGGAAAGATGGAGCAAAATATTTCAAGTTTTAAGCTCAAAAAAATTAAAACTTAAACTTAAAACTTACAATTTTAAAAATAAAGCTTAGGCTCATTTCTGAAAATTAAAGCTTAAGGCTGACTTACCAGCCCTGATTACAAGAACAACATGTTGAAAATTCTCACTTTTCAAAGGAAAATCATAAAAGTTCTAGCCATTTTCTCATTTTTCTGGATTTTTAGACATCAGACACATTGTTTAAGCTTTGAAAAAATCAAGAAAAATTTTACTCAACGCAAAAACAATTTTGAAAAAATTTGAATCTGAAAAATTTTTGAATACGGACTCATGGAGCTGAATTTTTTTTTTTTTAGAATTATACACACCAGAAAAAAATGTTGAAATGCGAAGTTGAATGCATTTTGAGAAAGTTTGAAGTTTTGAATTAGAAACAAATTTTAGACGTGTATCAGTTGTAAACATGAATAATTTAAAGCTGAAATAGGAAAAAAATTTGAACTTGAAGTTGAAATTTTTTGAAAGAATAAGTACGAACTTGAAAACATTTTTAAACGAGGAGTTGAAAAAAATTGAGAGAAAACTTGAACTTGAAAATGTTTTGGGAAATTATAAAAATTTGGACTTGGATTGAAACATCATGTAAGTTTATACGAGTAAAATTGAATCGGGCGTTCACTGAACGAAAAAAAAAGTGGTTCCACCGGAACGAGCAACATCTAAGGGGTCTTGCACATGGATTCTTTCGAAACAAAATAATGGGCATCTGGGTCATTCCATACCATAAATTAACTCAATCAATTTTCAATTTCGGAACTTTCGATTTTGTTCAATTTTTTTCTATAAGCTAGGTCATCCCACAGCTTGGAAAACCATCATCACTTCCTCCTTTGCCGCTGCTGTCAAGATAATCATCGTTTTATGAGTTAAATAAAGAAAAATACAAGCCTTCCAATTACAATTCATGATAAAAGTTCAAAAT
This sequence comes from Pseudococcus viburni, assembly GCA_033439095.1. NCBI lineage: Eukaryota > Metazoa > Arthropoda > Insecta > Hemiptera > Pseudococcidae > Pseudococcus > Pseudococcus viburni. The sequence continues at coordinate 207,421 of JAVBJF010000189.1, read as the reverse complement.
TCAAAACCTCGAACAGTTGAGAAAAAATTACAGGAACATCGAACACCGACAAACGAATATTTTAAATTTTAAAGGCATTTTCGGCTTAACTTTTCGCTTCGCGTTTATATTCGGCTCGTTTCACGTTCGAATCTCAATAAGGAGTAAAACTTGGCCGCGATAGATTAAAAAGAACTTTATCATATTTGAAACCTTCGAATTGCGATCGTTTCACGCCTTAGCTATCTTTTAATTTACGAACAAACGTTGCAAATCGCAACCTCGCCGAATTGGGTAATAACTCGTCTGGAAATGAATAGAAAATCTCATCGGGAGCAGAATTTCTGCTCCGTTCGTAATTTAACGCCGCCGGGGTAATTATTTAAGATTAATTTTGTGATTCGCGAGCAAATCATCGATGTTCTCCATTCAAGCTCGGCTCAACGCAACGTTAACGAAAACACGTACACGTCTGATTAAAAGTTTGCGGTTGTGGGTTTTTGAGATGTTTAAAACGAGCGCGCAGCGGTAATAAAGGAAATAAATTTAGGCTTAGAAATGTTTTTTTTTTTCTTCCGTTTGTAATTAGGTAGGTATACTTATATAGGGTAGTACTCCTAACGTTTTGGGGGAAATGTTTTTTTCTTTTTATTTTTTCAAATTGAGAAGTACACTACGTTGGTATACGTGGGTAGCGTGTTCGTATTTTATGGGCGAACCTTTTAGGTTTAAAAATAAAATTAATGAATAAAATAAACATTTGTAGGAAAAGCGTTGAAATAAATCACAATTATATGGCTGGAAATTGCTTATAGTTCTGTGTATAAACTGTGTACAGTGCCTATTCCAGTCTCGAGTGTGTAGTTTTTGCCTGGATTATTCCCTCTCCTTGCCCCTTTCCTCCTGCCTTCGTCAAGGTTTTTTTTTATCCTTCTTCGCGATTAAAAGATATTTCGGCTTAGATGCGATATACTTTTGATTACCGTCACATTTGTAATGAGATAACGCGCTTAATGGACACCGTTTTATTTTGGAATACATTTTGGCGAATAATGGAACAAGTGTTTGGGGTTTCCTTATGAAGCATAATATTTTGCTACGAAAAAACAAAACAAAAAAAAGAAAACGGATATGCTGATGGAAATTTTCTGATAAAAATTTTACATACATTACACTCAGCACCTTTAAAAATAAGAAATATTCAAAAATCACAAATTTTTTCCACGCTTTTTGACCGGCGAGTCCAATAATAAAATTTCAATTTTAAAAAATATATATTTTCATTTTTTTTAAATTTCTGGTTCGATCTATTTCCCCATTCCTATTTTTTCGTTTTGAAAAAACTCAAATGTCAAAGGTTTAATTTATTTGAAAATTTTATTCAGAAAATCAATTACTGAAAAGTGAAAATTTCTGCATAGTGAGACTTTTTCATGAAAAAAATCGTGCAAAAATGAAAAATGGAGTCAATGGTATTTTTTGAAATGATTGATGAGCAGTAAGGGTTGAGTCAGGGAGAGGTGAATAAAATGTTTACCAGATCTTTTTCAAGTCCAAACACAACTTCCTAGTTATTCCTTTCTCAATTCTCGAAAGAAAAAAAATTTAAAATGATCCAACCTAATAAACAGTACTTATAGTGGCCCTGCAATGCCCCCCTCCCCACGACCTCAAAAAATGTAATGATTAATGAAAACCCCGTTGATTATTTTCTTCGTTATTTTTATAAGAAATTCAACGAAAAATTTTAAAAAGTTGATTCGACAGTCATAGCACGTCTCCAAGTGCCATAAAAAAGGCTCTATACAAAAAAAAAATTTAATGAAAAATTCGTTCATTGTTTTCTTACTGGCTTTAACAAAAAATTTAACGAGGAATATGAAAAAAATTGGTTTGAAAGTTGTATCTTACCCCTTAGTGCTCCAAAAATATGTGGTTCTTGATAGAAAAAACGAAATATTTTCTCAGTCAATTTTTTTCAATTTTACAACTTTTCGATTCTAAACATTTTAGAATTTGGGAAACAGTTCAGAGTAAAAAAAACATGAATATGAGAACAACTACGAAATACTTTACCGAGTGGAAATTTTTTTTTGAAAACAAACTGAAGTTTTGAGAAAAAATTTCAGAACTTGAATAAAAAACTCATGGGATGATTTGTGCAACAGATTTTCATCTCAAAGTTCATCATATGGCGAGAAAAATCAGGGGATGATTAGTGAACGTGATTTTCACTCCAAAAATCATTTTACCCTCGAAATAAGCATGGGGTGAATTCTAGAAAATGATTTTCATCTCTAAGGTCGTCTTGCGCCCAGAAAAACCATGGGATGATTTACGAACATAACTTTCTTCCCATAAATCATCCCACGATTTTCCGAATTTTTGAGGCTGGGATGATTTTTGGGATGAATTTTCATCTCAAACATCATTCCACGATTTTTCAGGTTTTTGAGGCTGGGATGATTTTTGGGATGAATTTTCATCCCAAAAATCATGCCGCAATTTTCCGAGCTATTCTCAAATTCATCCCAGGTTTCTCTCGAGTTTTAGGACGTGGGATGACTTTTTCAATGAAAATAATTTTTACAAAACATCCCAACTTTTTTTTTGTGATTTGGATAGCGGCCATGAACGACCAATTTGCTAAATTTTTATTATTTAAAATTGATCCGTTTTCGTCGTTTTGAAGAAACGACCAAAAACGATCAGAAACGACCGGTTTTCAATACTGAAAAATGGCAGTTTTTTTATCGGTTTTCAAGAAACAACCAGAAACGACCAAACCACTAAATTTTTGATATTCAAAACATATCGTTTTTCGTCGTGTTTCAAAGCAACGACCAGAAACGACCATTTTGTAGGATTGAAATTTCATTTTTTTAAACTTCGGGGTCTTTTTTGGGGCACCTAGAAGTGCAATATCGGCCTCAAACCAACTTTTTTGAATTCTTCGTAAAATAAAATCGATTTTTTGAAAATTAAATATAGGTTTCTTGAAATCATGCCATGGATTTCCAATTCTTCCAGCATATCAAACAAAATTTTATTCGACAATTTCAGTCGAAAATTTCTCTTGGGAATTCAGTTGGAATGTCAAATTTAAGAATATTTTCAGAAAACAAAAACTTTGTTATCTTACATCGAACCGAAATTTAATATTTTTTCCCCTCATTCATTTAGAAGACTATTTTGCAATTTTACAGGGTATCTAACAAAATTTGTTGAGCAAAAAGCTTGACTTATCTTGACCTTTTGGAATGACTTTTTGCATGACTTTTCCGAGCAACCCTTCCAAAGTTATGAGTCTGTACGCCAGTACCCCCCCCCCCACCTCAAATCGATAAATTTGTGCGCTTTTAGCTATTTATAGAATATTAAAATTTTAACAAACACATTAAATTGAAAAAAAACGTAATTTTTAATAGGTAGCTATATTTTTGAAAAAAGCTTGACCTTTTGAGTAAATCAGGGTAAATTGGTCAAAAGCTTGACTTTTCAGGACCGCATGACCTTTTTAAAAAAAATTTCAACTTATCAGGACAGCTTGACCTACTAGACATCCTGTTTTAGAAAAGTTCGATCCAAGAACTTCTCAATTCCAGCCTCCTCCTCCCTCCCATGCTTCGAATTAAAATAATTTGTAAAAAAATTAATAAAATACATAAATAGGTACATTCCAAGATACTCGAGTTTGCAATAAATTCCCATCTCTTTACCAATAAAGGCAAAAACACCCTTAACAAATCGGAATTCGCAAGTGCTACTCGGTAATTCAACGGTTTTCCGGCCAAAAAAACCCGTACGTACGTTGAAAAAGAAAACTCGCCAATAAGTAATACGCGAAACCCGATATTCAAAATTTATCACATTAAATTATCGCCCCAGTAAGCCTACCAGTATCCAGTTGCGCCCATTCGGACATTTCAAATAGCCCATGTAGCAGAAAATTTATACTACACTCCGTTTTTCCCTCCAAAGTACCATAATCCCGAATAAATTAAACGCGAACGTGATTTTCAACCATCGCCTATATTCTGCAACATCTTAACCACCCTCCAAGCAAAAAATCTATAAAAAATCCAAATAAACTTAATAATTTCTTACCTTCGTTATCAATGGAGAAATACCCCAATCCGTCGCCTTCTCTGATGGTATACCCAACCCTGGAATCATCTCCTTTAGGATCAGCATCCGTAGCGTTGACTTTTATCACAAACGTACCAGCCGGCTGATTCTCCGAAACCGAACACGACACGACGAAATCATCGAACACGGGCGGGAATAAATTCTCGTTCACGTCGATCACCTCGACAATCAAAGTGGTCGGCGACTCTAGGGGCGGATTCCCCATATCTCGAGCCATCACAATCAACGTATGGACCTGACGTTCTTCGAAATTCAACGGCTCGTGCAGACGTACAGTACCAGTCGTACTATCAATGGCAAACACGTTCTCTGCACCAGCTTCTGCTTTAATGAAATACTTCACTCTGCCACCCATATCAAGATCAGGATCAGTCGCGGTCAAAATAGCGATCACTGTACCGACGGGGATATCTTCTCGAGCCCTGACCGTATACCGAGGTAATGAAAAATTAGGCGAATTATCGTTCACATCGTCAATGGTAATCCTGACCAGGGCATCGGAATGCAACGACATCAAATCACTGGCTCCATCGGTAGCCCTAACCATAAGCTCGTAATAACTTTGCTTTTCTCGATCCAGCGGAGATGCCACGTACAAAACTCCAGTTTCAGGATCGATGGCGAATTCTCGAGCATCGTAGACGATCGAATAAGATACTTTGGCATTATCACCTTCGTCGATATCGGTGGCGTTGAATCTATGGATAATGGTACCGTTCGAGATATCCTCCTGGACTCGAATATTGACTAGATTTTTTTCGAATTTTGGAGCATTATCGTTTACATCGAGAACGACGATGGAGAATTTACGCGATACCGATTTCTGAGGCTTGCCTAGATCGTAAACTGTAATATTTAGATCGTATTTTTTCCTCCTTTCTCGATCCAGATACCCTATCAGTTTCAATTCACCATTATCCGGATCGATCCTAAATGCGGAGTCGTCATCACCGGAAGATATTCCATAAATTAGTTTCCCATTATACCCTAAATCTCGATCACGTCCTTTAATCACAGTCAAAATATACCCCAATGGTAAAGACTCGTTTACACGAATTTCGCCAGGAAAATTGATAAATTCTGGGGTATGGATGTTTTCGCCATATCTACTCGGCATCATGGCAAATTCCTCTTTAAACGACACCGGCATATTGTTCTTTTCCGACAGAGCAGTCAGCTCTGTAAACCTCTTCGTGACCCCAGTATCTCTGCAATCGAATCCAGCCCGATCATCTGTCGATTTCCCATCGCCAAATTTCTTCGAATTGACCAAATTAATACGAATACGAGCAATATCGCTGAAATGGCTGCCATCTGTGGCTGTCACGTTCAGTTCTCTTTCGTTGACAGAGATATCGGTCAAATCACAGGTCACCGAAATCGTACCGATGTTATTATCCAATGAAAAACACCCATCTTCGTTGCCGGATACGATTCGATAGCTGATATAATTGGCTTGATCGAAATCGATTGCCGAAAGTGTCAAGATATCTTTACCAATTTGGATATTTCTGGGCACGTGCCCAACACAGTCGACTTTTTCGAACTGGGGTCGATTGTCGTTCACATCTTTTAGATTAATTCTCAGCTGCATTTCAGTCTGTCTGCGGTAGGGTTGACCCCAATCGGAAGCTCGGATTTTTAACGTGTATTTTCGACGCATCGATTCGAAATCTAGCACCTGGGTTGTCTTAATCACACCCCCGAAGTGATCGATTTCAAACGGAACCGGATTCAGATTGGCGATCGAATAAGATATATAGGAATTCTCACCGGAATCTTTATCCTTGGCTAGGACTTTGGTAACCACCGTTCCAGCAGGTTCGTTTTCATTGACAGTGACCTCGTCTTCGGTTTTATCAAACAAAGGATCGTTATCGTTGGTATCGACCACATTGATCTTGATCTTGGCAGCAGTCTGCTTTCGAGTCCCGACATTCCCCTGATCGAGGGCATTCACCGTCAACGTATAATAAGGTCTGACCTCAGCATCGAGTAGCACAGCCGTATACAACATTCCGGTATCCGAATTGATCCTGAACTGCCTTCCTTCATTTCCTCCGACAATTTCCAGCCTCACTTCGGCATTTTTGCCTTCGTCAGCGTCGGTCACTTTGACTCTGACGACGGGAGAATTGATCGGAGCAGTTTCCGGAATATTTACTTCGTATTCTTCTCTATCGAATACCGGAGCATTATCGTTCAGATCGGTCAACTGGACACTAATTGACTTGAAAGTTTCACGTTGCGGGATACCCTTGTCGGTAGCTCGTAACGTGAGATTGTACCCTTGTGGAGCCATTTCTCGATCTAGCAGTCTCAATACCTCGATGTTGTACTCGTTTTTCTTCACCGTTCCGTCTCTGACGCTAGGCCTGATCCTAAAATGGCCTTCTGGGTCGCCATCGACAATCTCCAGCTTATCGATTTCACCGTGGATCCCAGAATCTCGATCGTGTAGCCTGACGATGGCGTAAATATCGGCGTTCGACTGTTCGATGATGCCTGGCAAATGTTGCACGTAGATTTCAGGCCCGTACAGATTGACTTGTTTGACGTGTATCTTCACCTTGGCCGAATTCGGTACACCTGTTCCCTTCATCACGACCCCTCTGTCTCTGGCAATGACCGCCAACTCGTGCAGCGATTTATCCGTATATTTCAGCGGTTTAGTCAGACTGATCACTCCGGTCGTCGGATGAATAGAAAATTGTTTATTGGCGACTGAAAAATTGTAGTAAATTTCGCCGTTAATCCCCAAATCAGCATCTTCGGCGGTTACTCTGAGAATACTGCTGTACAACGGCGTATCCTCGGTGACCGTCGCGTTGTATTCGAATTGTAAAAACAGAGGGCTCAGGTCGTTCGTATCCAGCACAGCAACATGAACTATGGCTTTGGTCTCGGCCGCGTACGTCTTATTCTTGGCATAGGTGATTGTCGCCCTGATGGTCAACGTATATTGATCTTTTCGTTCGCGATTCAGCACATCATTATTACCCGTTCTCGTTCGTATCAGCAGGAACCAAAAATCGCCAACCAGACGTTCGTCGGCCTTGAAGAATCCGTCCTTGTTGCCGTGCTCTATCTTATATCGTATTTCCAGCTCCGGGTCTGCGCAAAAAATACCCATCTTTTCTTCCACCCGTACGAACGTCTTGCTGACCGAGTTTTCCGCAATCGAGACATTGTAGGCGCGTCTAGTGAATCGTAACGTGTTCGGTGGTGTTTTACTACCGCCCGGGCCATTATTGTTGCTGGCGTATCCGTACAACAGCGGAAGCGAAACGATCATCCACATTAACTGCCATTTATTCGCCGCCCAAAACCATCGTATTTCCATATTTTTTTTCAAGCTCGCCGACCCACTAGCCCAGCTCGCTTTATCACCTCATTCCACCGGTATCAGCCGTGGCGCGCTATTCGACCCTGTAACATAAATTAAACGAAAGCCTGTTAGAGATAAAAAAAAAACCTTATGGAGTATTTTTTTCAATTTCAATAGCGTAGTGGAGAAAATACAGCCTTTGGCGTTTAGGTACCGGTGTAATACGTTTGTACGACCGGAGCAGAAACAAAACAAGTGTAAAGGACAATTTCAATTAATAGACTAGAACAATCGTTGAATAAAAATTCAACTGATTTAATTGAGCTGAAAAATAGGTTAATGGAGATTGGTGATACTGCTATACGGACGTACATGCATACACATACATTGATATTCAAACTACCATAGGCAATAACTCTCGAATAAAACAAATACTTAAATGTTTTAATGATTAACCATCAAAATAATGAGAGAAAAAAAACATGTAAAATTCTTGGGGTATCGTTTTCGATTAGCAAGCATTCGGGAAAATTCTGAAATTTGTTTCGTAATTGGTCAATTAACAGAGAGAAAAAAATCAAAAAATGATTTGCATTTCAAAATATTGACTATTTCCAGTTCTCTCAAAAATTGCTATCTCACCATTCAAAGTCTTTCGTTCTCAAAAGAAAATATTTTTCAACATTGCTGCTTATAATGGGACTCCAAATTTTTAAAAACAATAACAGGGTGTCCACTATATTTCAGAAATGATTTGTCCTGACTTTTCCAGGTTTTCCAGACCTTTTAAATAAGACATTCGTAAACCAACGTAGGGGGGGGGGGGGGTTGCGTGAAGTAATTAAATCCTGAAATTTTGCATAAGAATGATATAAAATGCATGGGGTCCAACAATTTTTTTTTTTCAAAATCACTATAGGTACTTTTTACAAAATAAAAATTTGAAAATTTGAATTTATTGCAGAAAAAATTTCAAATAAAAAGGAAAAATTAAGCATTCAAAGCAAAATTATAAAGTTTTGAAAAATGAAACAAATTATGCCAGGGTGTCTAAATTCGAATTTTTCCGGGCTGAAAATTCAAAAAATTCTTCACATTTTATTGCCTATCCCCTTCCCCCTCCCAAAAAAGAAAAACCATGCATCAAATTTATAAATCTACCTACAAACGTGTTGAGCTCGAGCGAAGATGGTACGAAATTTTTTGCGAAAAAGATCTTCAAAAGATGAAAATTCACCACTTTTCCCTCATTCGGGTCTTCCAAAACATGGCCAACAATTTCGAATTCTGTTCCATTCCCTTCATTTTCTTATCAACATCGTGGTCAAGCGCATGAAAAATTTGCAATTTTCTTGAAAATGGGATTTTGACATCTTTGCATGTCTTCTTATTGTAGAGGGAGGGGAAGAGGGGAGAACTAAAAATTTTCCATAGCCCTTTTCCAATGAAAACTTCACCAAAAAATAATTACAAACTTTTTTTTGGACTTTTTGATATTGAAATTTTCCAATTTATGTGAAAGAGCCGTACTGAGTCGCCAGGCGAAATTGAATACATCTTCGATTTCCTCTCTCCATCCATCAGGTCTCTTTATGAAATAAAAAATCGAGAAAATTTTAGCTTTCCCCACTTAATAATAAATTCCTCAAAAAATCTGGAACTTTTTTTAGTTTTCAGTAACAAAAAATCGCAATTTTTTGGCAAACTTGAATTTATAAATTACTGAGCTCCTGTATACTGTTTGAGGGGGGGGGGGGTGTATCCAGATATTTTCGATTTTTCATCACGTATTTTTAAGGTCATTTCACACTCATACTTGATTATTTGTGTATATCTAATTATCTATAGGTATAATTCTACGTAAAACTACGAATTTTATAGTTATTTCTCCAAAATGATCACTCTTTGCTTTTATGGCACTTTTTGCGTTTGAAAATCCCAAGTGAAAAAAAAACTTGAAGAAGTGAACCAAAATTGGAAAACAATTTTATGTTCTTCATTTTATCTACTGAAATTTAAAATATTTCGAAATAATATCATGACAGAATCAAAAGGGGTAGTCAAAAATTTCTCGATTTTTTTTCAAGGGACATCATCATTTAGGGGTTTTAGCAAGAAAGTCGAAACTAAGACCAATTTTTCCGACTAATAATCCAACTAAACCACTGGGAGCAATCTGAATTTTGAGAACACAAATTTTCAACGCTGTACTTCCTGTCAAAGAGAAATAAAAATAAAATTTTGCTGTTTGCATGGTTCTTTTTAGAATAAGAAGGGCTTTTCCGAGGTTTTGAGGCTGGGATGATTGTTGGAATGAAAATCATTTTCACAAATCATAAATCAAGTTTTCCAAGTTTTTGAGGCTAGGATGATTTTTGCGATGGAATTAAATCTCACAAATCATCTCACGATTTTTCTGAGTTTTTGAGGATGGGATGATTTTTGAGATGAAAATTAATCTCACAAATCATCTCACGATTCTTTCGAAGCTTGGAAGGCTGAAAATCATATAACAAATCATCTCACAACTTTTCCGAGCTTTTAAGGCTAGGATGATTTTTGGAATGAAAATAAACCTCAGAACCAAATCATTCCACGCTTTTTCCAAGTTTTGAGGCTGGGAAGATTTTTGAGATGAATTTTCATCCCAGAAATCATCTGAAGACTTTTCCGAGGTTCCTAGGCTGGGATGATTTTGGATGAAATCAACCTCAGAATCAAATCATCCCACGATTTTTCCGAGCTTTGAAGCTGGGATGATTTTTTGGATAAATCCTACGACTTTTCTGAGGGTTTCAGGCTTTGATGATTTTTGGGATGAAAATCTATCTCACAAATCATCCCACGATTTTTTCAATCAGAATTTAGTCAAGAGTAATTTTCTTTTCTTCCAATCCTGGGGAAAATTTTTCAGATAGATACCGAAATTTTTTCAACATTTTCCAGCAAAATTCCATAGAATGTCCTTACTGATGACCAAATGAAGTTCTTAAATTCGATTTTTCTTACTAATTCCTGAAATATTGGCAATAATAAGTAAATGTCACAATCATAATGAGCATGTGAAAGACTTCTCAGAAAGCTGCATAAAAAATTGATGTAGATCCATTTTTCTGCATGATATGATGAATCAACAAGATTTCTTTTCTCTCCTCCCTACCAACGAGAAATTGCAAAAGTAATGCGGGGTCTAAAAATATAAACTCTATTCTCTCCTTTTGTCGAACCCTACCCCTTCATTTCCATTTCCATTTGCATCATCAGCACTGCACTTTGCAATACCAAACAAACCCTATATAAAAAATAATTTTCAATTATTTGGCTCCATTCTGAACCACAACAAAAACACACCAAAATACAAAAAGATAATCATCCTTTCATTCCATTCGATTCGACAAATCCTCCGGCAAATAATTAAAAACAAACTTCAAAAAACTCGCGCGATACGATCAGCTCCGAGTAAATAAACCTTATCACATGCACCACCCGCAATACCTTAATCACGCCCGCACACAAAAATCCAGCGCCTAACTCGCTAAAACAATAAAAAAATCAATTTACTCCATTAAAAAACACAAAAACACCACCGCCAAGTCGCAGTCGTTCCCAACACGGTTCGTTTTGAATTTTCAACTAATTCGTAAATCGTTTCTCTTCCACTTCGCAGTTGATTACATTAACGCATAAATTAATTTACACGTGGCGAAGACACCTCAGAACCTAATTTCCTTTTTCATCGAACCACTTTGGCGCGTGTTCTTGTCTTTTTCGAGTTCGAATTAAACGAGACCCTTCCCCTCTCTCGCCCCTTATCTCAAACCTCGTAATAATTTTTTCATAAACTCTCCGCGACGCTATGCCATCTTACGAAATTCTACTTCGATTCGTATACGCGGCAAGGGCAACTTTTTCCTCCAGAAATTTCACGCGTACTTCTAAATATTTTATCATTCTGATAAAAATGTATCCCTTTTCAAAAAACTTCGCTATCTTTCTCGCAATTTACCTGTATTCGTTCTGAAAAAAACCTAAAATTACAAAACTTTATCGCGAACGTATCGATTTTCGTAGGTATTTCGCATCGTCGCGTCGCATCCAAATACACACAGGAGGCGAAAACCTCGACGATTTTTCCAACTCGTACGAAACCGCATAACGTATCAATTTAATTTCCAGTCGCGAAGTCGAAGAAAAAAACCTCGGAGACAAATTTTTAATATACAAACGTTGCATTGACTCGCGATGGGGTAAAATTGAGACAGGCAAGGGGTATGAAGTAGAATATGGTAAAATACGAATGTTAACGTGTTTCCGGTTGTATATACGATCGCGTGTCGTCGACGAATAATTTCTGCGCAATTTTAACCGCCTGTATAAATCTTCATAGTAGGTATCGATTTATGTGTACAAAAATCTCGTGCGTCTTTGTCGTCGCAACCGACGACGAGATTTTGCCTACGTTATCATTGTTGTTTAATAACGTCGTTATTTATTACCTACATTTATGGCGGAGTATTTCTCTGTACGCGCAGCTAACTCAGTACCTTGGCTCTTTTTCCTACCAGCGCCGCCAAATTAACTGTACCATACGCCCGACCCGAGCGAACCCCAAAAACCACCGACGAATTGCGAAAAGCCAGTAGAATTAAATAGCACACATTTTCCACTCTTCTGCATTCGCCATCGTATACGGTTGAAAACTGTCGTAATCAGAATTCATTGCTCTAATGTAATAAGATACCGCAGACACATTCGACGAGCTGCTAATTCGCTATATATGCGACAATCTCACATTATTCTCGACTTTTATCATCGATCGCGTTAAAAATTAACTCACTCGAGTGCGAAAAATAGCCTAGTCCCTTCGACAAACCAATTACGAGAAGTTAATTGTGCCTCTGCTCAGAAAAGAAATGGAGAAAGAAACCTACTTATTCGACGTGACTTAATATTTATAGCTTTTCTCCACTCCACACGACATCGTTCATTTATTAATTTATTTTACAAATTTATTACTTCTCGGACCTTGAATCGAATTATTAAACTATTACCGACGATTTAACCAATTTAAACGATCCGATGAGAAACCATCGCGAAGAGATGGAAAAAACAATTCCATATTCATAAATCATTCCAACATGTAAAATTTTTTAATTACCTACTGTTGACGATATTTTCTATATTTATAGGTAACATTCATCATGGATACGTCAATCAAGCCGCCAGGTACACCAACCTTATACAATTCTCGATAAATTATACTCGCGTGTATTCAAACGAATAGAGAAACCACATAGAAAGACCTGATTTCGAGTACTCTTACTATTCAATCTGTTTTACCACTTAATTCCACTAAAGAAAAAGAAAAAGCCATTCAATTATATCATTAGTTCCTAATTATTTTTGCCACCAATGGGATTTCGACGATCTACGCTTAAATTTATTCTGATTCCAAGTTCAAATTTTTTCAACTCTAAATTTTTTTCGAAATTGTATCCAATTTTAAACTTTTTCCTGCAGTAAATTTTTTTTCAACTTTAATTTTCTCAAATGTTTCAATTTTATGTTTTTCAAAATTTTCTTCCAATTATTGCTTCAAAAGAAATTTTTTAAAAACTGATTGAAATTTTTTTTTAATTAAAAATTGAAAAAGTAAGAAAAGTTTTTAAATTACTGGAAACAATTTTTAAAAATATGAAGGCGAAAAATTTTTAAAAAAAATTAGATAGAAAATTTTTGAGAAAATTAAAATTAAAAAATGTTGCAGTTAAAAAAAATTTAGTAGATTTAAAAAAAATTTTCAATGATTTCTTCAAATTTTTTTCAACTTCATATTCTTAAAATTTTCTTTATCCAACTCAAAAATAGTTTCCAATGATTTAAAAATTTGTCTTCAATTTTTTCAACAGGGTGTCCACTATATTTCAGAAATGATTTTCCCTGACTTTTCCAGGTTTCCCGGACCAATTTTTCGAATGTTTCCAGACCTTATAAATATGATATTTTTAAACCAGGGAGGAGGGGGGGGGGGGAGGTAATTTTTTCGAGTGATGTACTTACATCTCCAAATTTTGTATAAAAATGATATAAAATGCATGAGGTCAACGATTTTTTTTTCAAAATCACTAGATACTTTTTACGAGATCTTTAGATGTCCCTCTTCGGGCCAAAAAAATATTCAAATTCAATTCTGAAAATTTTTCCGCCCATCCAACTCCCCCTCGCCACAAAAATTTGAAAATTTGAATTTATTACAAACAGAAAAAAATTTAAATAAAAAAGAAAAATCAAGTATTCCAACGCAAAATCAAGTTTTGAAAAGTGAAAAAAATTATGCCAGGGTGTCTACCAAATTGAGCGAATAAAAATTCGGATTTTTTCGGACTAAAAATTCAAAATTTTCTTCACATTTCATTCCCCCCTCCCCCTCCAAAATGAAAAACACTTGTCTCAACTTCATAAATTCACGCAATCCCTTACAATTTTTTCGTTTGTACCAATAAATAAAAAAGTGAATGAGAAGGTAAAATATAAATCATTTTATGAAAATATATAAATATGTTGAGCACGAGCGAAGCGAGGGCGAAAATTTTTGCGAAAAAATATCTTCAAAAGATGAAAATTCACCACTTTTTCCTCATTCATGTTTTCCAAAACATGGCCAATAATTTCGATTTCTGTTCCATTCCCTCCTTTTTTTTCAGCATCGTGGTCCAGGGCATCATGACGTTTCTTTCTCATCACAGCTCATTAAAAAGTAAGTTTCCAAAAAACTTGGGATTAAAAATAAATTCTGTAGAAATAAAGAGTGTAAATTACCCCGAGCGTAGCGAGGGAAATATTTTTTTGGATAATTCATAATTCAATGGACAAAGACATGCATTTTGAATATCAATTTTATTGTACATTACGACCGACAAAAATGACGAATAAAACAATAATTGGATAAAAGATGTAATAATTTGGCCCTAGCGGAGCGAGGGCGAAATATTTTGAAAAATTTATAATAAAATAAGCAAAAAAACATTTTTCTAAATGATTACATTTTTTTGGATTTCCAAAAAATTCCAGAGAAAATTCCAAAATTCCCTGACTTTTTCAGACCACCAAAATTCCTTGACTTTTCCCGGTTTTCCCGGGTTTCCAGAGAATGGACACCATGTAATTATAAATGTTTTTAATTAAAAAAATTTTTTGAACGTTTTCAACTAGGGATTTTTTCAAAAAAAAATTATTTAATCCACAATTTTTTCAACTTAATTGGTAATTAAAATTTTTTTAAAAAGTAATAAAAACATAAAATTAAAAAAAATAAAAAATCAAAGCTGGAAAAATTTTGAAAAAATTTTACTGATGGAAAAATTTTGAAATTTGGGCACAGCTTTGAAAAAATTCAGAATTGAAGAAATTGAAAAAATATGGGCTTGAATCGTCAAAATCTCATTCGCGACAAAAATAATTAGGGGCTAGTAATTATATTTAATTACAGTCAAAACGACCGAAAAAAAATATCAATGCAGTACTTAAAGAATTATCTCATCCATAGCAACTTCATAATAATAAAAAAAATGAAACGCTCCGAGCCATTTGCCAACTATACCTTCTTCTATGTATTTTCGATATCCAGATCCACTTATGCGAGTTAGAAGTCTCTATTGTTGGTAATATTTTATACATCTATATCAATTTCTCGTGATATTGTCTTCGGTGTATGAACCTATCTTTCTATATGAATCCACGAAACGAAAGATGTTCGTGAAATTTCATCGTCGCGTTCAAAAGAAATACGTACACATATCGTTTACCGTGTACTACACAACTACTTTTTTATTGAAGTGGTATATCCGAATCCGAATAGATTTCCTGAATAGGTGTACCTTAAACCTTTATTACAACGAATGAATATCAAAAAATACACCTTTTCGTGTTTTATAAAATATCGTTGTGTATACTGTCGCCGTCGATATCGAATCGCAGAAACATATCCTTATATTTTTCGGTTTGTGTCCTTTTTTTAGACGAATTTTCTAGAAAGCGGTATAACGATGCCGGAAATATGATTCGAAGGGATTATTGTCCAGCATGAATAAGTATAAGTAGCTATCTTTCTACTTCACGAAAAAATATTCGTATTTTAAAAGCTGCGGAAGTGGAAAACCGAAAAGGTTAAATTCGCTGTATCATCAAAATTTATTTTTTGAAAAGTGTGGTAAAAATCTGAAGTTTCAATAAAATTGTTTTTGAGGTAATCTAAAAACTTCCAAATTTTATAAAATACTTTTAAATAATTACATTGGAAGAACAATTTTTAAAAAGTCATCGTGAACTGTTGAAAATTTAAAAGAGCATAAAAATTGAAAAATTTAGTTTTAAGAACTCTCAAAATAATTTCAACAATTTAAAAAATATAATTTTAAAAATAAAAAATTGAAGAAAATCTTTTAAAAATAATTGAAAACCAATGATAATCGTAAAAATTAAAAAACCTCAAATTAATTCAAAAAAATTAATAAATTTGGAAAGAAAACTCAAAAATTTGGTAGAACATTTGTTCCTACAAAAAAGTCGAATAATTTTTTTGAAATCTTTCTGGAAAGCAAAAAAAAAACAGATGTGTCCTGATATGACAGTACTGCCTATGCAAAGTTGTAATTGAAGGAAAATCACACTTGTCCTGTATTTTTGCAGGTACCATTTTATTGTGACTCAAGAGGAATTACAAAATTTAGGTCAATCAAAAATCAGGGAAAATTATTTTCAAAAATTTGGCAGAAAAATTTTAAAAGCTAAAAATATTAGTTATTCAAGGTAGGTATGGTATGAGAATTTTCGAAATTTCAGAACATCGAAGCTGAAAAAATGTCAGTACTGAAAAAATGTTCAAGAAATATGTAGATATTTTGTAGCATTTTCAATTCCTCTAATAAGTAACTAATAACAACAACTAAAATTTTTTAAAATCTATTTCTGGTTGAGAAGAACAATCTTGAAAAATAAGAGTAATGAAGTTGAAAATTTATCAATTTTTAACGAAATATTGGCTGATTAAAACCCGTTCTAATTGAGGTAATTAAAACATTTTCAGAAGCATTTTTTATTAAAATAGAAAATTGCACTATTTTTATTTTGAAAAATGAGACCCACCAATCTCTGACAGTAGGTGAGGAGGGAATTCGAAATTATTTTTAAAAAAACGATCGATTTTGAGACCTGACAGTTTAGACACCCTCCCCTCCCTTTATAAATTTCCAAAATGTTGACTGAAATTTGTTTCTCAAGTGATTTCCAATGTTATAATCGAGTCTCATTCCTTCGCTTATGGTTACCTAATGATGAAAATCATTAGGGTAAATATAGATAATTTGAAATTTAAAACGAAATTTCCATTTTTTTTTTCTCTCCTAATTTCATTGATTATTCGACGTGAAATGTAGAATCATTTTTTATTATACACATTTTACCAGAGAAAAATTCATACACCATGCAAATCAAAATAATACCTCGTTTTTGCGTTCTGATTGACTATACATCATCAACATCACATTTCTGTATACAGGCAATTTACGTGCCATAACAGGACCGAGCATTATTAGCGACTAGTACATCGTGCTCGCTACTCCACCATCGAATGAATTTTACAATTGGCGAAATTTTTCGTTCCGCGAACGTGGTACGCGAATCAATGAAGGGATAGCATTATGTGTTAAGGATGAAAAATACGCCAAGTTATATTTAAACGTTTGTAATGATATTCATAACAGTTATTCGCATTGGTAATTGAGATAAGGCAAAAGCACGTTACCATCTCCTTTAACTTTTACCAGCATCGGTACAATTACTGGCAGGCATTTTAAAATGTGAATCACGCGCGTCGTTTTACGTTTCGTGAATATTTTAGCTTAATCAGCATCGTTAGGAAATTTCAATTTTTGGCCTTTTACTCGACTGTATACGTTTATTGTATACATACGTATTACACGATGCCATCTACCTGTATCTGTAAAATTGCTGGCGTATTGCTATTGCACGTATTGCAGAAAAACAGACAGCAGGAGAAAAGAATGCTTGAAAAAAACTTGGGTATCGCAATATTGTAGGTGGTAATTTTTTCGTGGAAGGAAATTCGTAATTGAGCGAAGGAGTAGACAAGGGCAGATCAGGGTGAGCCGGATCCATTTTGAAAAAAAAACTAGGCCCAAAACAGTTATTTTCAAACAATTTTCGTTTTTTTTTTAATTTGAAAAAAGAAGGAAATTTGCCTTTTTTTTGTCCGGATGAGTCAAATTTTGATTCTTGTTGAATCTTTAATTCGTAATATGGAAGATTACAGGAAAAGTGACAACTTTTTTAATGAACTGTATAACGAAGCTATTAACATGTGTACCGAAAATGATATAGAAATTGAAAAATCTGAAAAACTTGTTGAAAATATTTCGGAAAAATTTGAAGATTTTGTAGGAGAACATCGTTTAGAATCTGATCTACAGGGTGTTCCATGAATCGCCTGCTAAAAATATTTTTTAGGATATAACCGGGTACCACTAAAAAAAACTTGAGATGAACATGTTGCCTATTTTGAAAATCGAAGGGACAAATACTGGTTCTAAAAAAATCACGTCAAAAAATTTTTTCAACCATGGGAATAGATAGTACTTTGAAAACTGAGAAAATCTTCACTTCATGACGTTTTGCCTATCTTTAAAATTGAAAGGGCTACAACAGAAATTGTTCAAAAAAAATTCTTAAAAAATTAACTGATCAAGGGGATGGATAGTATGTTGAAAACTAAAGAAATTTTGTTCTGTAGACTTTTTGCCTAACATCGAAAATGAAAGGGCTAAGGGTCATTAAAAATGAGAAAATTTGAACAATTTTTTGAAGCGCATTTATTTTGAGTGAACCGTTGCCCCTTCATTTTCGATGTTAGGCAAAAAGTCTATAGAACAAAATTTCTTTAGTTTTCAACGTACTATCCATTTCCTTGATCAGTTAATTTTTCGAGAATTTGTTTCGAACAATTTCTTTTGTAGCCCCTTCAATTTTAAGATAGGCAAAAAGTCATGAAGTGAAAATTTGCTCAATTTGCAAAGTGCTATCCATTCCCATGGTTGAATGATTTTTTCAGAAGCAGCATTTGTCCCTTCAATTTTCAAAAAAGGCAACATGTTCATCTCAAGGTTTTTTTTAGTGGTACCGGGGAGATCTGAAAAAATATGTTTGGCAGACGATTCATGGAACACCCTGTATTGGAGTAAAAAAAAAAAGATTTTGAAGTGAAACTTTTATATTCTGCTTTAAATTTATTCAAAGTTCAAAATTTTCAATTTCTTCAATTCTATTTCTTTCATTGCAGTGACCCGATTTTAAAAATTTTTCTAACAATAATTTTTTTAATTCAGATTTAAAAAAAAATTTTTAACTTTAATTTTCATGATTTTTCCTTCGATTTTATACGTATTTTTATTACTTTTCATTACACTTATTGCGTGGGTGGTAAGAAATTGAAAAACACGAAGTTGAAATTTTTTTAAAAAATACAAAGCTGAAAAAAGTTTTAAGAAATTTTCAATTGGAAAAATTTTATGTGAAAAAATTTGGAGACAATATTTTTATTGAAAACAATTTTCGAGTTGGAAGAAATGATTTTAAAAATTTTTTCATCTTTGATTTTTTTAATTTCTTTGAACATATTTTTTTAAATTTCTTTCAACTCGAAACTTTTTTAATAATTAAAAATTTTTCTCCAATTTTTATCAACTTTAGATTTAAAAAAAAATTAATTTCATGTTTTTGAAAATTTCTTCCAACTCAATAATTGGAAGAAATTTTACAAAATATTAAATAGAACAAAGTCTGAATAAATCAGAATTGGAAAAATTTTGAGAAAATTGAAGTAAGAAAAATTATATCGTTGAAAGCATTTAAAAATTGCATACAATTTCAAAAAATTTAAAATTAAAGAAATTCAAAAAATTTGGAGATGAAAATATTTGAAGCTAGAAATATTAGAATAAATGGACCAAGATCGTCGAAATACCAGTTGTGGCAAAAACAGTTCCAAGCTGATAAGTACCTAATACCTAAAATTAAAGGTGGAAAAATTTTTAATACTAAAATTTTCTGAAATTGTGAACATTTTTTTAATTTACATTTTCTTGAAATTTTTTCAACTTCGATTATCCACTCCAAATTTTTTCAAATTTCTTCCAACTTGAAAATTTTTTCCAATAATTTTAAATTTTTCCTCGATTTTTTTTCATTTTTTCATTTTAGAAAATTTGTTGTGTTTTTCCAAGATTTATGAAAAATTATTTAAGAAATTCAATGCCTAATGAACGTTTAATCGATTAGTTTGGTCAGAAGGTTGAATTAGGATCAAGCAGTTGAAGAGTTTGCTGTTAAGTACTGTGTGTGTTTACTTAAAATATTATCTGAGACTCAATTTTCCACCCTCCCCCTTCACAGATGCATTCAAAAAAATTTTTCTCCTTGGTAAATCGATCCCTCCCCTATATGCTTGGCCCTTCTGTGCCCTTTCAAAAAAATTGGGTAGATTCCTACTACAATTGTAATGCTGTTCGAGGTTTTGGGTGATTTGAGCTAAACACAAAATGACTTCTCAAATAAAGACTAATATTACTCGTACAGACGTAGATGCTCGTTAATTTAGTCTATACGCATCGAAAAATGAAAAATTTCAAGATGGAGAAAAAAAGAGAAAGGAAAAGGCTCGTATTATAGGTAAAAATGAAGATATAGTATACTCGCAAGTCGAGCTGAAGGTTCCGAAGAGGGTATTTTTTCAGTACACTCGAATGTAAGCATTTTGAAATGTTATATTGCCTTATCTGTATGCAAAACAACTTATTTAAAAAGCTTCGCGCTGGCACTTGTCTTATTTAATTTGACGAGATGTGAAAAAAATATGCGGCTGGCGAATATACCTACTAAGCCAAGATGACGCGAGATAAAAAGGTTTCACTATATTTTTTCAGGCCGAGAATAAGAAATAAGGAGGAGAAAAAATAGCAGGAAACGAACGTACGTACCTCTGTCTACGATCGATGAACGAAAATTAAAAATTTAGCGAGTATGAAATTTTAGCTTCTTTTTTTTTCGCCGCCCCAACACTACACGACATCGCGAAATGTTTAAATTTTAAAACCGGCGTCTTTGAGATTTGGCTCGGTATATTTCTAGGCTATTTGTATAAATTATACGAAGGCACGGGAGCGGAAAAAAAACCTACCCCCGGAAGGTGCTTAGGCGAGTTTTCGCGAAACGTACAATTGAATACGCGACTTATTGTAGTGGCGTAATTTCGACACGAAAAATTCTTTATCGTTATAGCCTCCAAGAAGATATTTAGCCGCGATTTCGAGAAAATTGCTGATTTTAATTTGCACCAGTGACTCAGCGCGGTGGCGTTACCAAGTATGGACTTGGGGTTTCGCACGGCTGCCAGATTCGAGGGGGAGAAACGTTGAAATGAACAGTCGCGGATAATCTCGGATGTGCTTTAAATTTTTATATTTTTTTTTCATAAACTTGGGATTGTGTATTCGTATCCCGAAGCCGGAGTTTTCTTCGCGTCAATTATAAGTTGAATAAGTTTGGGGAAAAAAACTTGCTCGCGAGGCCTGGGGATTCTGTATACTATATTTTTTTTACGCCGCATGATGCTGAAATATGAATTATAATTTGATGTTATAAATATATGCAAGGTTCTTTTTTCTTCTTCTTTTTCAGCAAGACTGAAAAAGTAATATGTTGTTACGAATCGAGAAACAACTGTTTCGTAAGTGCCTATGAAAAAAAGCAAGCGTGAAATATTGATATTTTATTCTTTCGTTTATATCATTCGCTTCGGTTGAACCGTCGTAGTTGCTTTGTTGGGTATTTTCCCAACGAAAGGTAGATGAAATTGGTGAATTTATCAGAGGTACGTCTGTTATGAGTGGGCAGGGTTTTGAAAACTCAGCTAAAAAAAATCGTTATTGTTAAAAATTTTGAAAAAAAAAATTAGAAAACTCAAAATATCTTAAAAATATTCAGATATTTGATGATTTGTAATTTATTGAAATTTTTTATTCGATATTTTTCTAGATTCTTAGTCAATTTCCGTAAAAATGGACGCAGATCTGTTGGACGGACTCAGCCAACTTGAACAGCTGTGCCAACTTTTTTTTTCAAAGGCGGAGTAGTTTGGAATAATTTTTTAAAAATAAGACGATTTTTCCAAAAATTATAACGATTTTCCGAAAATTGAGTAGTTTTTTAAAAATTTGGCAATTTCCTTAACTTGGACAATTTTCTAAAAATTTAAAGATTTTTCCAAAATTTGAGACGATTTTTCATGGTCGGAAGATTTTTTCAAATCTAGATAATTCTCGAGAAATTGAATAAGCAGTTTCCAAAAATCAGTTTATTTATCAAAAATTTGAAAACTTTTCTTAAAATTAGGCAATTTTCTCAACAATGAAAAACGTTGTTATTCAACACAGTACCGGTAAACTGGGGTAACTTTGATTTGCACGGGGTAACTTTGATCACCACTTTTTTCAACACGTTTAGTGCTCCTGGCGGTCGAGATGTGAACCAATCGCCGTGATTCCAACGGCATTCGATAGCCAGGCCTTGAGGCTATGTGACACATGTGGTTTGGTTTTTTTTATCAGTTGTTTTGTACCTTAAAAAATTACGTTTTTAAAAAAGTGAGTTTTTTGAAAAAAAGTTACAAGTGGAAAACCTCCGGACAAAAAGGTATGTACACTCATTGTAACGTATAGAGGCCCATACATACTTCTCTAGCAACTCATTGGCACCAAGAATCAGTTTTTGAAAAAAAAATTTCTCCATCCCTCTGCTCACCATGAGGCATTTACAAAAGTGGGGGAACTTTGATCGCTAAAATATACAATTTTTTTACTTTTATAAATGCCGCAAAATCTGCGTAGGACGCCGGATACTCGAAAATATGTCCGTCACACCGAATATACATTGAATGAGGTCATCCTGGAAGTTGCTGAAGATCGACTGTCGATCAGAGCTGCGGCCAAGAAATTCAAAATTTTGAATGAGACAATGAATAATAAGTACCATGGAATTCATCACACCAGAATGAAATTTCTAAAAAAAGTGCTTGAAATTCCCTACAAAACGAGTATACGAAGGGGGGGGGGGAGGGTGATGTGCCGAAAAAGTGCTTAAAATTTCCTTTAAAACGAGTATACGCGAGGGGGTCTTTTTGGGCAAATCTAAAGCAAGAAAAATTGTATTGAAATGGCAAGAAATCCCAGAAAACAGCAAAAATTTTCATTTTTCACATCCATGTATTGCGTAGGAAGGTTGACAGCCACTTGAACACAACTTTGCTTGAACTTTGAGCTTTTTTTCTCCTTTTGAAAACGTATGTTTTTTCTTCAATGATGTAATTTTATTTTTTAACGATATCTCTGTGATTTCGAGATGAAATTTTCGATTTTTTTTGAATAAATTTTATATGTAATATGTTCTATTACATTAGTACCTAGTTTATCAGACGTAATTTTGGGGTTTCCCCACTGAAATCCACGTTTTTTTGGGGGCGATCAAAGTTACCCCATTTTTAGCGGACTTCCCGCTCTAGCGGGAATCCGCTATTGCGTTCATAAGGGTTTTTTAGCGGACTTCCCGCTCTAGCGGGAATCCGCTATTGCGTTCATAAGGGTTTTTTTATTTATTTATTTGTTTGTTTGTTTGTTTGTTTGTTTGTTGAAGCCTTTTTTTTCTGACGCGATTTCTCTCGCTAAACTGAACAGATCGGGCTGAAATTTTTACAGTAGGTGTAGTTCATGCTGGAGAAGAGCTGATTAGATTTTGGTGCAATTCTGTGCACAAAAAGCTGAGCTTTTCAACTTTAAAGCTCATTTTTGGGACATTTCTTTCTGACGCGATAACTCACGTTAGAGTTGACCAATCGACTTGAAATTTCTACAGTGGTTAGAACGTGTACAGGAGAAGAGCTGATTAAATTTTGAAGTCGATCTGTACATTGAAAGTCGAGCTTTTGAAGCTCAAAGTTTATTCAGTTTTTCAAAAATATCTCGAAAATGGTGCATCGTAGAGAAAAACGGCGGTCAAAAGGATAGTCAGGAATTTCAAGCTCTACA
Organism: Pseudococcus viburni; assembly: GCA_033439095.1. Taxonomy (NCBI): domain Eukaryota; kingdom Metazoa; phylum Arthropoda; class Insecta; order Hemiptera; family Pseudococcidae; genus Pseudococcus; species Pseudococcus viburni. Next base: position 183,814 of record JAVBJF010000189.1, on the reverse strand, counting down.
ACTTTGGTTCTCATGAATTTTTCTTAAAAGCTCACTGTTTTCGAGAAAATTGAGCTCAAAGTTGGAAAGCTCGTGATTGGTCAACTTTTCTGATGCGATTTAATCATTTATCAACAAGGGTTCGACAGATAAAATATCTTCTTTGAACCCTTGCAATACCACCTGCTGCGTCGGCATTTTTAGACCAACACAAAGACTGGTTTTATGGTCCCTTTGAGGCTGTGGTCGGCAGATAAGATCCTTATCAAAAATTCCTTACAAGGCAGACGACGGTCGGCTTTGTATTCGGATCCCCATTGTTACATTTCTTTATTCAACCTTTGTTGATTTTATTGTCCTACTTGACTTGAATTTTTGATATGAAGGTCTTTTCAATTTTTGACAGTTTTATTGCCCTACGTGATCTAAATTTTTGATAAAATTTAAAATGAATTTTTCAGGTACTTTATTTTTTTTTTTTGTTTTTCTTTGTGATGGGAAGCTTTGGCTTTGTATTTTTCGGATTCTTTTTGTTATATTTATTTCTTCAACCTTTGTTAATTTTATTGCCCTACGTGACCAGAATTTTCAATGAAATTTAAATTCTTTGATATACCGCCTGCTGTGTCGGCATTTTTGGACCAGCGTGTTCGGGTTCCCTTTGTTATTTATGTTTATTGTTCAACCTTTGTTCACTTTATTACCCTACAATTTAGAATGGAATTTTGATTGTGTTTATTTTTCTTTGTGATATAAAGCCGACAGATGCGACGTGATTTAGAATGGAATTTTCATTCTGTTCTTTTTTTTCTTTCTTTAAGATGGGCCAGCTACTGTGTCGGCATTTTTAGACCAAGATAAAAGAATGGTTATATGGCCTCTTTGAGGCATCAAATTTCTCAGCAGGGGGTCGAAAGATGAAAAATTTTCATTCTAAATTTCATTAAAAATTTTGGTTTGAAATTTTTACAGTATGCGTAGATCGTGCAGGAGAAGAGAATTTTGAGCAAGGAAAGCTGAGCTTTGAAGTTTTAAAGTTCTTTTTTGTGACACCATAACTCAAGTCAGAGTTGATCGATCGACTTGAAATTTCCGTAGTAATTAGAATGTGTATAGAGGAAGAGATGATTAAATTTCCAAGTTGATACGTGCATTGAAAGTTGAGCTTCACAAGTTCAATTCTAGTTTGTATATAATAGGAAGTCCGCTATTTTGACACAGTGTGTCTAGTTTATTTATTTATTTATTTGTTTGTTGAAGCCTTTTTTTCTGACGCGATTTCTCTCGCTAAACTGAACAGATCGGGCTGAAATTTTTACAGTAGGTGTAGTTCATGCAGGAGAAGAGCTGATTAGATTTTGGTGCAATTCTGTGCACAGAAAGCTGAGCTTTCAACTTTAAAGCTCATTTTTGGGACATTTCTTTCTGACGCGATAACTCACGTTAGAGTTGACCAATCGACTTGAAATTTTTACAGTGGTTAGAACGTGTACACGAGAAGAGCTGATTAAATTTTGAAGTCGATCTGTGCTTTGAAAGTCGAGCTTTTGAAGCTCAAAGTTTATCCAGTTTTTCGAAAATATCTCGCGAACGGCACATCGTAGAGGAAAACGGAGGCCAAAAGGATAGTCAGGAATTTCACCCTCTACAACTTTGGTTCTGAGGACTTTTTCTTGAAAGCTCACCATTTACGAGAAAATTGAGCTCAAAGTTTGGAGGCTTGTGATTGGTCAACTTTTCTGATGCGATTTAATCATATTTCTCAACAATGGGTCGGCAGATAAAATATTTTCTTTGAACCCTTGCAATACCACCTGCTGAGTCGGAATTTTTAGACCAACACAAAGACTAATTTTATGGCCCCTTTGAGGCAGTGGTCGGCAGATAAAATCTTCATCAAAAATTCCTTATAAGGCTTGAGCTCAAAGTTGGAAGGCCTGTGATTGGTCAATTTTTCCACCTCAATTTCTCTCGTTTAACTGAACCAATCGTTTCGAAATTTCTGTAGTAGGTGTAGATCGTGCAAGAGAGAAAATGATCATTTTGTGGTTCAATTCAGTGCATATAAAGCTGAGCTTGGAACTTTCAAGTTCATTTTTGTGATCCTATAATTCAAGTTAGAGTAGACCAATCGACTTGAAATTTTTACAGTGGTTAAACTTTGTACAGGGGGAAAAAATGATTAAATTTTAAGTCAAACCGTGCAACAAAAAAGGGTCATTTTTAAAAACTCAAAGTTTTTTTATTTTTTTCAAAAAATTGGGAAAAGGGGGCTCGTAGAAAACCCCCCCCCCGGTGCCCAAAAAGGGAGGGGTTGGGTTTTTAAAGCTCTAACAATTTTGTTTTCTCTTAAAATTTTTTTAAAAGCCACCATTTTCGGAAATTTGGGAAAGGGGGTTTGAATTGGTCAATATTTCTGAAAACTTCTCCTTTTTAAATGAACCCACCTTTTGAAATTTTTTAATTTAAGTTTAAAAATCTTTTACAGGAAAAACCGTTTATTTTTTTGGTGAAACTTTTGTGCATAGAAAGCGGACTTTGAAACCCAAAAGCCATTTTTCTGAAACCTCCCTCTGACAAGATAAATAAAATCGACCGATCGATTTGAAATTTTTATGGTGATAAGAATGTGTTTAGGAGAAAATCTGATTGAATTTGGAAGGCGATCTGTGCATAGAAAGCTGAGCTTTCGAAGTTCAAATTTATTCAGTTATTCAAAAATATCTCGGAAACGATGCATTGTAGAGAAAAATGGAAGTCAAAAAAATGGTTAGGAATTTCAAGCTCTCTTTCTCATAAATTTTTCTTAAAATCACACGTTTTCGAGAAAAATGAGCTCAAAGTTCAAAAGCTTGTAATAGGTCAATTTTCCCGACTTTATTTCTCTCGTTTAACTGAACCGATCGTTTTGAAATTTTTACAGTACGTGTAGATCGTGCAGGAGAAGACCTAATTTTTTAGGTTAAATTTTGAGCAAAGAAAGCTGAGCTTTGAAGTTTTAAAGTTATTTTTTGTGACACCATAACTCAAGTCAGAGTTGATCGACCGACTTGAAATTTCCGTGGTAATTAGAATGTGTATAGAGGAAGAGATGATTAAATTTCGAAGTTGATACGTGCATTGAAAGTTGACCTTCACAAGTTGAATTCTAGTTTGTATAGAATAGGAAGTCCGCTCTTTTGACACAGTGTGTCTAGTTTTTTTTTGGAGGACCTGTTTTTGGAATTTTCTGTAGTGGCAACACTGCATCCGATCGAGACGCGGTTTGCGCCATTCGATTCAGAATCCACTCAAGTTTACTTAGAATTTTTTTTTCCCCGCCAGCCCCCCTCCCCTCCCCTCCCCTCCACAGCAAAAAAACTAAAAAAAACAGCCATTTTTTGATCAATGTTACCCCAGTTTACCGGTATCAACGTGTTTTTTTTTTTGAAAAATCATCACGTTTTTACTATCCTTTTCACCATATTTTTACCGAATTTTTAGAAACCTTTCAACTCGACTCCCCCTCCCCCCTTCCCAAAAAATCAACTCACAGAAAACATAAATCGGAAAAAAATCTGTATTAAAAAAATATATAAATAGGTGAACCTAGACTTGGAAGTCCGATTAGGAATGAGGAAAAGACTCTTCTTATTTAAAAGTTTTCTCATCGTCGATGAGATGTTCTTCTTGAAAAACGCCTTGCAATAAAACTTTTAAATAAGGAGAGAGTCTTTTTTCATTCCTGTATTTTAAATTATAAAACTAGACACACTGTGTCAAAAGAGCGGACTTCCTATTATATACAAACTAGAATTGAACTTTTGAAGCTCAACTTTCAATGCACGTATCAACTTCGAAATTTACTTAATCACCTCTTCCTCTACACATTCTAATTACTACGGAAATTTCAAGTCGATCGATCAACTCTGACTTGAGTTATGGTGTCACAAAAAAGAACTTTAAAACTTCAAAGCTCAGCTTTCCTTGCTCAAAATTTAACCTAAAAAATTAGGTCTTCTCCTGCACGATCTACACGTACTGTAAAAATTTCAAAACGAGAGAAATCAAGTCGGAAAAATTGACCTATTACAAGCTTTTGAACTTTGAGCTCATTTTTCTCTAAAACGTGAGATTTTAAGAAAAATTCATGAGAAATAGAGCTTGAAATTCCTAACCATGTTTTTGACCTCCATTTTTCTCTACAATGCAGTTTCCGAGATATTTTTGAATAACTGAATAAATTTGAGCTTCAAAAGCTCAGCTTTCTATGCTAGATCGCCTTCCAAATTCAATCAGATTTTCTCCTAAACACATTATTATCGCCATAAAAATTGCAAATCGATCGGTCGATTTTATTTATCTTGTCAGAGGGAGGTTTCAGAAAAATGAGCTTTGGAGTTTAAAAGCTCAGCTTTCTATGCACAGAGTTACACCAAAACATAATCAGTTTTTCTCCTGTACGATGTAAACTTACTGTAAAAATTTCAAAACGATTGGTTCAGTTGAACGAGAGAAATTGAGTCAGAAATATTGACCAATCACAACCCTTCCAACTTTCTCGAAAATGATGAGCTTTTAAGAAAAATTCATGAGAATCAAAGTTGTAGAGATTAAAATTCCTAACCATCCGTTTGGTCACCGTTTTTCTCTACGATGCACCATTTTCGAGATATTTTCGAAAACTAAATAAACTTTGAGCTTTAAAAGCTCGACTTTCATCGCACGGATCGACTTCAAAATTTAATCAGCTTTTCTCCTGTACACGTTCTAACCACTGTAAAAATTTCAAGTCGATTGGTCAACTCTAACGTGAATTATAGGATCACAAAAATAAACTTGAAAGCTCCAAGCTCAGCTTTCTATGCACCGAATTGAACCAAAAAATGATAATTCTCTCTCTTGCACGATCTACACCTACTACAGAAATTTCGAAACGATTGGTTCAGTTAAACGAGAGAAATTGAGGTGAGAAATTTGACCAATCACAGGCCTTCCAACTTTGAGCTCAAGCCTTATAAGGAATTTTTGATGAAGATTTTATCTGCCGACCACTGCCTCAAAGGGGCCATAAAATCAGTCTTTGTGTTGGTCTAAAAATGCCGACCCAGCAGGTGGTATTGCAAGGGTTCAAAGAAAATATTTTATCTGCCGACCCATTGTTGAGAAATATGATTAAATCGCATCAGAAAAGTTGACCAATCACAAGCCTCCAAACTTTGAGCTCAATTTTCTCGTAAATGGTGAGCTTTCAAGAAAAAGTCCTCAGAACCAAAGTTGTAGAGCGTAAAATTCCTGACTATCCTTTTGGCCTCCGTTTTCCTCTACGATGTGCCGTTCGCGAGATATTTTTGAAAAACTGGATAAACTTTGAACTCGAAAAGCTCAACTTTCAAAGCACGGATCGACTTCAAAATTTAATCAGCTCTTCTCCTATGTACGTTCTAACAACTGTAAAAATTTCAAGTCGATTGGTCAACTTTAACGTGAGTTATCGCGTCAGAAAGAAATGTCCCAAAAATGAGCTTTAAAGTTGAAAAGCTCAGCTTTCTGTGCACAGAATTGCACCAAAAACTAATCAGCTCTTCTCCTGCATGAACTGCACCTACTGTAAAAATTTCAGCCCGATCTGTTCAGTTTAGCGAGAGAAATCGCGTCAGAAAAAAAAGGCTTCAACAAACAAACAAACAAACAAACAAATAAAACTAGACACACTGTGTCATAATAGCGGACTTCCTTTTTATTTCGTGTATTGTCAAACTGGAAAATTTGACCAATCACAAGGGTTCTTACTTTTAATATTAACTTTATGATACTTCAAAAGTTCAATAAAACCTGTCTTTATCCCGGCCATAAAAATTCCGACACAATAGTTGGCCCATCACAAAGAAAAAGAAACAAAAGAAATTCCATTAAAAATTCTGTCGAATTTCATTGTTTCATTTTCTTTGTGGCGGGTCATCTGCTGCGTCGGCATTTTTTGATCAGGACAAAGAATTTTATTTCTTCATTATTTGTTAGTCTTATTGCCCTGAGTGACCAAAATTTTGAATGAAATTTAGAATGGAAATTTTTCATCTGCCGACCCCCTGCTGAGAAATTTGATGCCTCAAAGGGGCCATAAAACCATTCTTTTATCTTGGTCTAAAAATGCCGACACAGTAGCTGGTCCATCTTTAAAAAAAAAAAACAATAAAATTTCCATTCTAAATCACGTCGCATCTGTCGGCTTTATACCACAAAGAAAAATAAACAAAATCAAAATTCCATTCTAAATTGTAGGGTAATAAAGTGTACAAAGGTTGAAGTAATAAACATAAATAACAAAGGGAACCCGAATACGCTTGTCCAAAAATGCCGACACAGCAGGCGGTATATCAAAGAATTTAAATTTCATTGAAAATTCTGGTCACGTAGGGCAATAAAACTAACAAAGGTTGAAGAAATAAATATAACAAAAGGAATCCGAAAAATACAAAGCCAAAGCTTCCCATCACAAAGAAAAACAAAAAAAAAATGAAGTAAAAATTTCATTTTAAATTTTATCAAAAATTTAGATCATGTAGGGCAATAAAACTGTCAAAAATTGAAAAGACCTTCATATCAAAAATTTAAGTCAAGTAGGACAATAAAATTAACAAAGGTTGAATAAATAAATGTAACAATGGGGATCCGAATACAAAGACGACGTCTGCCTTGTAAGGAATTTTTGATAAAGATCTTATCTGCAGACCACTGCCTCATAGGGGCCATAAAACCAGTCTTTGTGTTAGTCTAAAAATGCCGACCCAGCAGGTGGTATTGCAAGGGTTCAAAGAAAAATATTTTATCTGCCGACCCATTGTTGAGAAATATGATTAAATCGCATCAGAAAAGTTGACCAATCACAGGCCTTCCAACTTTGAGCTCAATTTTCTCGAAAACGGTGAGCTTTTAAGAAAAATTCATAAGAACCAAAGTTGTAGAGATTGAAATTCCTGACTATCCTTTTGGCCTCCGTTTTCCTCTACGATGTGCCGTTCGCGAGATATTTTCGAAAAACTGGATAAACTTTGAGCTTCAAAAGCTCGACTTTCAAAGCACGGATCGACTTCAAAATTTAATCAGCTCTTCTCGTGTACACGTTCTAACCACTGTAAAAATTTCAAGTCGATTGGTCAACTCTAACGTGAGTTATCGCGTCAGAAAGAAATGTCCCAAAAATGAGCTTTAAAGTTGAAAAGCTCAGCTTTCTGTGCACAGAATTGCTCCAAAAACTAATCAGCTCTTCTCCTGCATGAACTACACCTACTGTAAAAATTTCAGCCCGATCTATTCAGTTTAGCGAGAGAAATCGCGTCAGAACCAAAAAGGCTTCAACAAATAAATAAAACAAACAAAAAAAAAAAAAAAAACCCTTATGATCGCAATAGCGGATTCCCGCTAGAGCGGGAAGTCCGCTAAAAATTGACTCATTATACACTTATGAAAAAAAAGAATCAAACGATAGATTAATTACTGAAAAAATGAACGAATAATTTCATGCTTGTGTATAATATGAAAAAAATCAGCTTTTTAAATTTTTTCACTATTTTTCCTTAAAATTTTGACTAAATTCACTACTTTTTCACTGTTTCTAATACCAATTTTTAAAATCACTTACTTTTCACTACTTTCACTACCTGTTACATGCCTTGTTCAAGAATTGAATAATTGTTTAAAAATTGAAAGTTTTCCCAACAGTTGACATTTTTTTTAAACTTTCGAAATTTTTGAAAATTTTTGAATAATTGGACAGCTTTTTTAAAACTGAGAAATTTTTCAATACTTAAATATTGAACATCGATTGCTGGAAAGGAAATTATAAAGAGAAAATATTGTTCGTCGTTGTCGTCATATCCGTTTCGCTGCAATTAAACGATTTCTTGGGGGGGGGGGGGGGTGTAAAATAAACCATTTTTTTGAGATCATTTCGAAACAAAATTTCTTACAATCCCCTTATAAACAATTCAAAAATAATTTAAAAAAAAAAAACGATTTTTCAAATGCCCCTGGAAAATGAGTAGAAGATAAAAAATGAATGTCAATGGTAGGTATTTTCAATTAAAAACATCCAGTCCAAACACTAAAGACATTTTTGAAACCTTTTTGAAAAATTTTCCCAGATTTTTTGAGTATAAACAATAATTATTAATGGCAATTGGAGCACTTGATAAATGAAAATTGAGATAAGGAATGACATTTTTACCAGGTTTTTGTGAAATCTATACATACATTTTTTTACTGTAGCGTTCATCCTTCTCATACAATTTTTCAAAAAAAAGAAATATAATACACAATACGTTGATACCTTCCAGAAAAAATTGGCTTTAAACATATTTTCAATCATCTTTCTGAGGATTTTTATTTTATCCAAGTCTGAAATTTTATGTGCCCCAATTTAAAAATATTGAAAAAAATTATTTAGAAAAATTTTAACATTCACTTGCTTGACTTTTTATAAAATTACGTTTTTACCCCCTCCCCCGCGTAAAAAATGTATACCATTTAAAAATCGATTTCCTGCCCTTTTCTCGATCATTTTTTTCAACTTCATTTTGACTTCTTGAAAATTTACTTGACTTCCAATCCTCTGAGACCTCCCCCCTCCCCCCTCCCACCAAAAAACACGACAAAATAATGCAAATTTCAGAAAAAAATCTCAACTTTTTTATATTTTCTGAACCATCAGAATATTCAAATTTATTGAGAAGAAGAAAGACGACCACACAATTGTTTAAAAATTTTGTTTCAATTTTTTTGTATCTCTTTGGTAATTTTTACGATTTTATCATCAATTTTTATAATTTTTTATTAAAATTTCAAAATTTTCTCAACATGACGATTCAATTTTTGAATAATTTTATAAAATTTCGAGTATCTTCGTCGAGTATAGGTATACGTTGGAAAAAATATGCAAAGCTGAGACCTTTCGTCAATCTATCAACGCGAACATGTTTTGAAGTAGGATTTCACTCTTCTAATTCTAACACACTCGATGTCCATCTGTGACAAAATACTAATTTAGATACTTCAGAAGGATGTAAAAAAACGAGAGAAGAAAACTACGTTGAATGGAAGTTTACTTATACGAGGCAAACAGCAGAAGCAAAAAAATCACCATCGTTGGGTATTTGATTCACGTATATCGAGTAAAACTGTCGCTTCGGCGTACACCTGTGTGGTAATGTTGTAAAGCAAACTGCTACTAATACGTCGAGGGAGTTCGGGATTACGTTCGGAGCGATGCGGCCGTATTAAATGAGGTTTTCTTATTATAAAACACCTCGTCGAGTCGGTGAGATATTTGCCTCGGCTATTTAAAAAAATACCATCGAATACCCAGTACGTAAATATAATTGAATTTAAAGTATAAAAGTAAGAGAAGATACGAGGTCTCGCGATGAGAGTCCAAGTGCTACAAGGGTTTTTTTCCTTTCGCACTTTTGGTGTTTCTTACGTAGTCGGATACGGATTATAAAGCGCTGAGCGGACTATGGAAAATAAAAACTTACTACACCGAAGGGATCTTTAATTAGAGGCAGATTTATTTGTTTATTATCGTTTGGGAATTATAAACGTACTCGCCGAACGGTCTTTTGCGCTACTTAATAATTTTTTATATATCTGCGAATTAGCAGCGTGAGCGTAGTTTTCGCGTCTTCTTACGAGTATAATAATATAGCGGCGGGCGTTTGTCGTAAATACGTATACTCTTTGTAATGAAGTTCGGAAAAAGTTTGTACGACCTGGATTCTCTCTCTTTGGTGTCGTCTCGCTTTAAATTAATTATATCTCTAGAGACTTCAGCTTTTCAAACCAATACTTCGCGATATTTGAAAAAATTGCTGTAATTAAGTCGATCGTCGCCGAAGGCCTGGCACCGCCGAGCCTAATTACGAAAATCGATTTCACGTTCAGCTGCAATGTTCGACCGATGCAAAGACAAAAGTTTAATGTACTTTCGAATACGTGTATGGCGGGATTGTGACCACAGCATTTATTATCGTATCTACGTGTGATATGCATATAGATTTATTTTTTTGTTGGTTTTTTGCCCTTTTTGTGGAGAAAAAACACGTGTATTGAAAAAAAATATCCGAGCGAGTTGAAAGAGCTATTTTAATTCAAAGTTGAATGATTCATTTCGATTCATCTCGCGAATTAAATTTTTTGTAATTTTGTGGCTGAAATTATACTTATCATAAAAGTTGATTAAAATTTCGAAAGCATCGATTTTATGATTAGTTTAAAGATTTTTGAGCTTCTCAATTTGATTATATCTGTTCATAACACATATTGAAGTATTTCAATGAAAACTTTGAAAATTGAAAATTTTCCCAGCTTTTTTCGAAAAGTTTCCAGTGATTCAAGTTTCCCTGAAACAAGTTATCATTGTGAAAAAAATGAGAAAAATGGAAAATGTGATTTTCAGCTCACAAAAGTACATAGAATTGGAGTAAAAATTCTTATAATATAAGAATTTTCACTCCAATTCTAAAATTCTGAAAAAGAGGGGAGAATAATTTAAAAATTTCACAATTTGAAAGAGAAAAAAAATAAAAAACAGGTTATTTTGAATTTTTGATAAAAAAAAAAAAAAAAACAGAAACAAAGAAGAATATCAGGGAGCAAAAGCAAAAAGGAGGAAAACAACAAGACTTGCAAGACTGTTAGACACCTTGTATGAAAAATCAAGAGAAATATTCTAATTTGTACGATCAAAAGAGATAAATTTTAATTTCGATGCAATTTGAGTAAAAATACTCAGGCTGAAAAAATTGTGTATTTTTGTAAATGGTAGTTGATGATAATTTTTAATCAAAAATGATAATGGTATTTTTTCACCACAAAATGATTTTTTCGAATTTTGGTACCTACTTTTGAAAAATGGTAGTTTTAGGGCATTGGTAAAAAGTCTAGAAAATTCGTCAGAGTGCGGATTTTCGTACTTTAAAAACCGGTTATTTTAGGAGAACAGCGGTCAAAACATCCAGAACACAAAAATCTTCACCAAAAATGATAATTTTCACCTACCTAAGTACTCAAAATTATAATTTTATTCGAAAAATTTAATTTTTTTTAGAAATGATATTTGAAAATGAAAATTTTTAAATCAAAAATCGACTTAAGATCAGGAAAACAAACCAGACCAAATTTTATCAAATGAAGTGATCAGTTATTGGGTTGAAGAAGGAACCTTACTAATAAGAAACTTGACGATTAAAAAAAATTGAAAAACAATTTACTGAATTTTTTGCAAATAGAAATGCATACGGGTACTACAATTTATGGGCAAAGTCGCCCAGGGAAAATTTTCAGATCTCAAAATGAACTTCCTTTGACGTATTTTACAATTATTTATTATGCTTTAAAGCTAATATTTTACCCACCTTTACTTGGAAAATTCGACCTCTCACCCCTCCCCCCCCACTTCTCACAGTTCTGTAAAAAATGACTATGGGCGTCCGGAATTAAAAAACGATAACTTTGTGTTATTACATCAGATCGATTTTGTTTTCTCTCGATTTTTGTTCATGCTGACTTTTAAATGAAAATTTTACATTATTGAAAGCTAACATTTACTTTAGGTATGTAGGTCTAGGTACATACATACACTAAAATTTTGAAAATTTACAAAAAAAAGTACACAATGCCAAATTTTTGAAAACTCTTAGGTAGCTATAACATTTTTTCAGACTCACGAGACATCGACGCGACGGGACGATGACAATTTTTAATTTTAAATGTTACAACACAAAATCGATCAATTTATCTCAAGACAGGAGAAATTTTCGGGAGTTCGTGAGTTCATTCCCTGAATTCAGAAATGTGCGATGATTGCCAATTTTTTTGAGGTATGAACGAATTGACTCCCATTTTTTGGGGGGTACGTACGAGTTGATTTCGAACCTCTTTCAACCTATTAGCGTTACCCAGAAGATACCACGAGACGGTTGGAGTTTTTTTTTTTGTTAGACTGAAAATATTGTACAAACGGGTCTTTTATAAGTCCTACAATTGAGAGAAGGGCATTTTTTGCCGAAAAAATTGAGTTAAAGAAAGAGAATAAAATCCCACCCGAGTCGAAAATTTTCAATTTTTGGTCCCTTCATTACAATAATTTTAACCATTTTTTTTCTGCTTGTAACTTTTTTTTTTTTAAATGAATGTTTATTGGAATAACGGGGATACAATTCTCCAATACTCACACCATCCCCTTACATACCGAGGGCTTATAAAGGGGAGAGGTGGAGCATTGGATTGTGAGGAGACAGTTTTATATAGGTATGCCTACACTCAAATTTTGCTCCAAAAGTGGAATCAACTCGTATATTCTCCCCTCCCCCCCAAAAAAGGGAACCAACTTGTACATACCATGGAAAAAAGGGAATATATTCGCCTATCTTTCCACATGAATATTTTGTTGGGAATGAACTCGCCTACAGCCAAATTCTCCCCACTGAAAAATTTCATTCCACGTGGAATTTCGAGTACATTTATGAAAAAAATTACACATTCATACGATCGACATTTCTACTTGGAATTTACGATAGCTTTTTATAGATATGATTTTATCTCATACGATTTTAACTAGCTCTTCGTCTATTTTTTTAACACCTTTTTTAGGCGACTTTCACTCAAATAAATACAAAATTAAAAACTAAAGTAACAGCTTTTTGTATACTGATGCATTAAAAGTTCACTTCATCGTTGAAAAAAAAAGGAAAATTTTAAACCAGTCCAATCCACTGACGGTATTCTTATAACGCGAAAGTACAAAAAAAAAGGAAAGGAAAGAGAGGAAGAAAAAAACACCATAAGCTACTCCGATTTCATTTTATTTTCGAACCCATAAAGAAAAAAAAACATTATTTTTCGTTCACTGTCGTATCGTATCAGATCAAGTTAAAAATCGCAACAGCCGTCTTGGTAATAATATCGTTAAAGGGCGAAGAAAAGTAAATTATTACGCTCATCTTGTTCGCCAGTCGACGTTATACGACCGTCGAACGATCTGCATATGGGGAAATTTAATCGAGATATGCATTTGAAAGGTGCGACGTTCCACGACCTAGCAGAAAGACACCATCGTTGTCGTTTTTTTTTTATATGAACAATTTTCAAAGGGTATATGCCACGTCAGTTGGCGAATTTATGGCTAAAAAAGTTGGTAAAATTTTGTCTTGAGAAAACAACGAACGCAACTTCTCGTCCACTCCTCACCGTGCTACATGCTTTTGGCAAATCGTTATTTCGTAAGTTTTAAAGTGTTTGAAAAGCAGCCAGGAATTAAAGTTGTGTTTTATGCGTTCAATATGCATAAAAGTTACGGGTCGGGGTATCTTTTCGGTGAATTTTTTCTTATTAGTCGTGTCACTTTCAGAAATACTGCTGCGGTGTGCAAGTGCTGGTAAAAAAATTGAATCTTATTTTTTCTTCTTCTGATCTTCGATTCAGAAGTAACGATTAGGTATAGATTCGGGAAAGAATATTACGTGGGGAAAAGAAACGCCGAACAAATCATTATCTGGCAGCATGAGATGTCACGGTGTCTACTGGATCTAAGAAATGCTATTTTTTCAATTTTTCTCGCCACTTTCAGGTAATTTTTTGGCTTCAAATTTGCCGAAAAAGAACCCCCTTTTCATCCTCATTAAAAAATTCAAGAAAAGAGGAAACCATTGGAAATTCTTGTTTTTTGCAGGAAAATCATTTAATTCTAACTATTTTCTGGGTTTTTTGCTACTAAGGTAAAATTCTTGCTATATTTTCTGAGTTTTCTTGTTTTTCTTTCCAGACCATAAATAGCTGAACGAATTAGAGGGAAAATAATGCAAAGGCGGTTTGTACAAGGGGTTTGAAAAATTATTCGTGGGTACCAGATGTAGATACCCACAGTCATTTATGAAAAAATTGTGACCCATGTTGCGAGGGGGTGAGGAGGAACTTTTAAAATCCCCCATAATTTTTGAATCAAAATCTTCATAATTTTTAAATCAAAATCTTCATAATTTTTGAATCAAAATCTTCATAATTTTTGAATCAAAATCTTAATAATTTCTGAATAAAAATCTTCATAATTTTTGAATCAAAATCTTCATAATTTTTGAATCAAAGAAAACCTTCATAATTTAAAAAAATCCTCATTGGCAAATAATTTCCTACCTTAAAATTTTACGAGAAATTCGATTGAAGTATTATTTTTGACCATTGAAAATGAGCAAAACGATTTTGAAGCGTTTTATTCTTTCAATTCATAACGAAACTGGCTAATTTTCATAGAAAATTATCTTCTTTCACCAAGAATACCACTTGTATCTGAAAAAGGATGGCTCAAATACCTGATAATTTTCATTTTTATTTGATATCATTTACATATTTTCGGTTTTATTGCTCTCCTCTCAAATTTTATTTCTTACTCTTATAAAGGCTTCATATTTTCTTTCAAGTGACCTCCCCCCTCTCGAACGACTAAAAATCATCAAAAATTAAAAATTGTGCTGAAACTAGAAATTTAAAAATGATTTATTCTCATTTCCATTATTCTATGTTGACAGAAAATGATTGTGAAAAAGCGTTGAGATTCTTTGAAATTCGTAAATAATTAATAACAGGCATCATAGTGAAATTTTTGAAGAAAAAAGTCAAGTTTCAGTAACTTCTTTTGAGCAAAAAGTGACCAAAAAGTGAACAAAAGTAACCAAAAACTCAATTTTTTTGGCCGGTGGGGGGGGGGGCAATTTTTTCAGTTTTCTGGGGAGGGGCAATTTTTTGTAGTTTTTTGCAAACATTTCAAAGATAAATCAACTGAAAAGACGTGAATAATTTCATTCATTAAATTCCTTCGTCAAAACAACAAACAAACTAGCAAAAATCTATTTTTTAATTTTTTTATTGAATAATTTTGAAAAATAGCAATTTCTACGTGAAAATTGAATTTTTGCCTAGAAGTGCGAAGAAAAAGTGACTTGAGGGAAAAAAGTAACCAAAGTGACCTTTTAACTGAAAAGTAACCAAAAGTGACTGAATTCGAAAAAAGTGACCCGCTATGATGCCTGTAATAAGGACTCAAAATACTTTGAAAATAATAAAATTGAAATTTTTTTGTCTTTATTTCAAATACGTAATTTTTTCAAATTCTTTGGACAGAATAAAAATACATTTTTCGTCGGGGGATGCTATTTTTAAAATTTCAAAAGTAAAGCAACCAAAAACACACGTTGAAACATTAAATTAAAAAAAAATGTACCTACCTATTCCATCGTATGGACGTGAATAGGTAAAGCTTTGAAAACTGAAAATGTTTATTTTGCTTTTTCCCCGATATCAACATTGTGAGGGGTCAAAAAGTCATTTCATGCAAAATCGACCAAAAATTGCATGATAAGTCGCCATTTTTTCCTCAAATTTAGCATCCGAGATGAAATCACCAGATTTGAACTTTTTCCTCATTTTGTTTACATTCAAAAAGAAATTGACCTACGATGATAAAATCAATGTTATCACCTTTTTCAATATAAAAATTGCTTGAAAGATTTAAAATAAAAAAAAAATATGATTTCCATCAGTAAAAATTTTTGAAAAAATTATCTCTTTTCATGTGGAATAACATATCAAAAAATTACAACGTTGTTCTTCGATATGTATTTTCGAAAAAAGAATTGTTGAATAATGTGAAACATTTTTTCCTTCGAAATTTGAAAATTAACTGACGAAAACGCATTAGAATATTAAAGAACTTTTTCTTAAAAAAAAAATGCAAAATTAAAACTGAAGTAAAAATAGGATAATTTTAGGTTCATTTCTGTACTTAGTTTTCTCAGAAACTCGCCGATATGCAAATTTTTATTGTAAATTTCTTTTCAATTTGGAAGGAGGCAAATTTTTTTCATATTTGTTGACATCATTAGCATAATTAGGTACTTTAATTCTGAACAATTCTCAAGATCTATTTTCGTTTTGATTTCAATCTTTCACAAAAAAAGTCGAGTATTTTTTCCATTCTTCCATTTCTGTTCTTCCATTTTTTCCCCTAAAATTATAAAACCGAAAACTTATTTTGAACACTCGAATCATTTATCCACCCACCACTACCACTCCCTCAATAAGACAAATATATATCTTTTACACGTTTCCAAATTTCGTATACCTCTTTTTTTTCATCTCAGTACTTAGACCTACGCTTTTCACTTTCTCCGCCAATAAAATACATCCACTCCTACGATAGCAATTATGAAACTCTATAAGCCTTTCTGAAAGAAAAATGACATCCTATTTTTATTTTTGTATTTTTACTTACTCGAAACTAAAGCACAATTACTCACCACTCCACTTCACCGAACTCTGCTTGTTTCAAAAACCTGTTACTTGATCGTTTCGTTGACACACAATTTTGAAATTTTCGCAATTCCGCAACAAAAACAATTTTCTACCAGACTTGAAAAATGATATCTATAATAAGCTTTCCCATTTTTTCTCAGTATCAACAAATACCCAAAAAAACACTCGTAATCATCCCACACACCGAATTGAAGATTTTCCAATACCGCAAACGTATTCATCCAAGGAAATCAAACAACGTACAATTCAACTCCCCTCTCCCATCTCTCTCCATCAAATTACGACAAAAACAGCACGAATTCTCCACTCGACATATTTCTTATGGCATAAACGCGCAATCAATGCCACAAAATCGTATTCCGCTCCAATCCGGCGAAACAGAAAATCTGCATTTTCCTAAAATAAACATGAGACGAAAAGGAGAAAAAAAAGGCTCGAAAACAATTCAGAAAAAAATTATATTAAGCTGTTCTATTCTCGGAAAGTATCAGGAGACGCTTTTATGCTAATCTAATTACAGAGTACTTTTTACAGCGCGACGTTTTTCTACCTTAATGTAATTTCCTTCCAAAGGCTATAGCATTTTTTCCTTTTTTTAATTCTTACCCTTTTTTATTTTCAGGGTTGCATTTAATTTTCAAATAAACAGCATGTATTTTAGATTTAAATCGCGTTACCGTAATTTTTCCATTTTTTTCTGCGTCGAAGGAGAAAAAAAGTTGTTTATGTAAAAATTACTACTCGACGAAAGCGTTCGTTTTTTGAGTACTCTTTGTTTAGGTGAAATGTAATTAGATAAGCATTTATGCGTCGTTCTTCCTTGAAATCTTTCCTCTCTCGGTCTCTCGGTTTTCTCGATGCAAGAAAAGAGCATTCTGAAAGCATTCGCCCCCTTCATCCCCCGCCCTCGTTCAACTTTCGTTCATCCGGTGTTACACATTGACGATGAATTTTCTCTTATTTTTTTTTTGTTCTCGTATCTGCAACGTACGAATGGAATATTTCAAGCGTAGTTTGACGATTTGCTATTCACAAGTGTGTATAGGTTTAGGTATATCTTTTGTATACGAGTAAAATTTCTGTTCAACGTCATCTCGCTTACTCTCGCTGTATGCATCTTTATACTATGTATTTTCTCTTATCTATTTCCTGTTGATTTATCGAATAAGCACGTCACGGCGCGGCGATGGGTTTAATATACTCGTTCTTTTCATAAAAATACAAAAAATACGCGTACGTAACGCACTGCAGATCGCAGCGTTTTCAATTGAAAAATCCCGCAGAAAATCGTATTGAAAGTTGCAGCACTTAAAAAACCCTACGTAAAGGTCCGTAATACGAAAAAGGCTCGGCGAGGCGTAATTGGTTGTAGAATTTTTATACGAGTCTCGGTGCGAACTTCGAGCTCCAACGTCTTGTTCCACTTGAAATATTAATTCCGCGAGTACCAGCGGCGCGATACGATACACCATTAAACGCAGATCCCCGACATATTTTACACTCTTGAGAATTATTTGGTAGGTCATACGAGACCAGCTCGCCCCACTCAGGGTGGAAAAATTTTCCACGTCGCGGGTACCAGCTCAGGTAGGTAACAAGGCGAGAAGCCAAAATGGTACGGGGAACGAAACCCATCTCGACTGTCTTAAACGACTTCATAAATCAGCTCTAGATTATTACGAAAATTCCGCTTTATTAAATTCAATCAACAAAAAAAATACCCTCCTCTTCTCGGTTTCGCGGTTCGTTGGCGAAACAGAAAAAAATAAAAATCTCCACCGAATTCCCCACCAACATTATAACCATGTTTTAGACCCCCTTTCTACGTGATCCCAGTTTAACCTCGAAACCTCCAGCTACCGGTTAAAATGCCAAAAACATTATTTCCCCTGAACTCGTCACCAGCACCCGGGTAATTTCCTGGTTTTGATGTAACCAACGCACATTACCCGACGTTAAAAATTTGTCGGCGGTGAGGTGCGTTCTTTGATGTGCCTACATCTCTCAGACCCACGTATACCCTCGCCTGTGAGCTACACCAAAGTAAAATAATTGGCTTACTACGTCGACGTGAAAAAAATTTTTCCTCCGGCAAATCACCTCGTATTTTTATGCCGCTGTGTATGTACTTGGCGAAAATATTTTCACTCGAGCAGCAATTCAACACAATGAGATACGTATGGTCGAGCCTCGTAGCGAAATTTGAATAATGATCGACTACCAGATAGGCGAGCAACGAGCAAATATCGTCAGTGCCGCACTGGCTACTGGATACCGCCAATTACTCACCCGCATGTCCACGTCCTACATAGTCACGTCGAGTAGGTGGTCTTGTAAAACAATGACAACGACATGATCGTTAACACGAATGATAAATTACCTTACGTTTATCGTAAATTTCGCGCCCCTTAATGCGAACATTTTCTAATACGTGATGCTCGACCACTGACCGGTGACCATATGTACCCGTTTTTGGAAATATATTTTCGCGTATGAATTGTATTCTGTGGGCTGATCGTCGTAGGGAAAACCGAAATGACCAAAAGGGTCTTCCAGAGTCGGAATAAACACTCGTGAGACAAACGAGAAAACAAAAAATTGTGAAAATGTTGTGATTTCTATAATAGCACCTGTTTTAAAGGCTCTGGTGCAATATGGGGGTCATTTGGCCTCAAGTGGAACTTTGTAAAAATTCTTATGCCATTCGATTTGGATTGGTAAAAGATGATTTTAGAGCGCATGAGCGAATTTTTATCTCACCCCTGGGGGGCTGGGGGCCCAAAATACGCGATTTTCAAGCTAAAACCTTTTAAAAATTCTCTCTCCGCGAGTTTTCAACCGATTTTTTTCAAACTTGGCACATAGATAGAGGTACTAGAGGGGAGTGCTCTGAAATTTTTTCAGATTTTTCCGACCACCTTAATGACCTTGAATTTGACTTTGAAAATTTCAAATCGCCCTGGGGAGCACAGCCTTGGTGCTGTCTCAAAAATTTTTTCAAATTAAAATTTCCTAATGTATTTTACACTCCTGAGAATTTTTTCAGATTTTTTCAAGTGGTGGAAATTGGTCAAACATTCAAAAAACGGGTGTAATTCATCATTTTTGTTGCTTAAAATCATTGTTTTCCATCAATTTTTCATTTTTTATAGTTTCCTGCTAAAAATATTATAATTTACTCGCCTTGCCCCATTTCGACCCTTATTCATTAATTTCTTACAACTATGATGTTTTGAGCGAATTTAATGCTTACACCATTGCAGTAGTTCAATGTAGTCCCTGCGGTTAGTTCAGGCATACTGCACTTTTTGAACTCGAGTTGAAACGTGGTTTTTATATTAGTGTGTGACCCATAAGAAAATTTTAAAGAAGTAAAGTCATTAAAAATTTCTCTTATGGGATGAGCGTGGGGGAGTTTTAGGAGAGGGTTAACCCCGATTTTTCCACAAACAAGGGTCGGGGTAAGCTTGGTGTCATTTTCATATAATTCGACCCTCTTGAACTTTAATCTGCGATTAGTTTTCCGATCAAAAGCGTAGAACTCGCCTAATCGTACAATTTGTGTCGCGAAAAGTGGCCGATTTTCAGAAAAAAGAGGTAAAATTTCGATTGTTTTCATTAGAATTTGAAACCAGTTTGTAATAGAACCTAAACCTTCTGAATTCGAATATGTTATTGGTTTCCAAATAGAAAGTGAAATACCTTCTTGATTGTCGATTTTTGGTGGCGAAAAACAGTAGATTTTCGCTAAAATCGACTCGAATTCGCAATTTCTCATTTTCTCAACAAAATATGTACCTGGAACTGATCCTTTTTTCAAAACCAACACAAAATTGTCATTTTCAGTTTTTAAGTAGGGAGTTTTTCAAGAAAAAATTAACTCAACTCCCTGGCGCAGCATGTGACTAAAAATTTTTTCAGAGCATTTTCAACTTTTCAATTACTACATTCTTGAGTTTAAACGAGATTGGAGCATTTTTTTGGTATATAGTCACTAGTCAGGTCTCAATCGTACATCCGCGTGCTACTCCTGTTAAAATTGATTTTATGATTGATTCTTGTTCTGGACACTAAAACAAAGAAAATAAGCCCGTATGCCCTTTTTATCCCCTCCTCCTTTTCCTAGGGTCCACCCCCTCCCAAACATTTCAAATTCAAACGCGCGTATCGTTTTATCTATGGGTCGTAATGAAAAAATTTTCAAACAGAAGTTATTCCTCAGCACCTAATGTACATTTTCATTTCTCATCAAAGTTCATTTTGGAGCAACTCCTGCCTCCCAAATTTGGAAACAAAACATACGTTTTTGAGGAAAACCTCAAAATCACGTTTTCTTCATTTTAAACGAATAGTTTCGAAGATATGACAAAATTTGTAATCATAAAAAGTATTCAGAATTGAATTTCCTTTTCAATGAGCTCTATCACGACCATTTTCACCAACTTTTTCCGACAAAGTAGACCTCTCCGCCTTCCTCGTTTTCACAAAAGTTGGACCCATAAACAATAGTTGCTCCAAAATTAATTCAGATAATAAATGAAATTATGCATTAGATATCGAAGAACAAAAATCGTTCAATTTTTTTTCGTGGGTCAAACTTTTGAGAAAAGGGGGAGGGGGAGAGAATCGGGGCTAATCCTCTCCTAAAACTCCCCCACGCTCATCCCATAAGATAAATTTTTAATGACTTTACTTCTTTAAAATTTTCTTATGGGTCACACACTAATATAAAAACCACGTTTCAACTCGAGTTCAAAAAGTGCAGTATGCCTGAACTAACCGCAGGGACTACATTGAACTACTGCAATGGTGTAAGCATTAAATTCGCTCAAAACATCATAGTTGTAAGAAATTAATGAATAAGGGTCGAAATGGGGCAAGGCGAGTAAATTATAATATTTTTAGCAGGAAACTATAAAAAATGAAAAATTGATGGAAAACAATGATTTTAAGCAACAAAAATGATGAATTACACCCGTTTTTTGAATGTTTGACCAATTTCCACCACTTGAAAAAATCTGAAAAAATTCTCAGGAGTGTAAAATACATTAGGAAATTTTAATTTGAAAAAATTTTTGAGACAGCACCAAGGCTGTGCTCCCCAGGGCGATTTGAAATTTTCAAAGTCAAATTCAAGGTCATTAAGGTGGTCGGAAAAATCTGAAAAAATTTCAGAGCACTCCCCTCTAGTACCTCTATCTATGTGCCAAGTTTGAAAAAAATCGGTTGAAAACTCGCGGAGAGAGAATTTTTAAAAGGTTTTAGCTTGAAAATCGCATATTTTGGGCCCCCAGCCCCCCAGGGGTGAGATAAAAATTCGCTCATGCGCTCTAAAATCATCTTTTACCAATCCAAATCGAATGGCATAAGAATTTTTACAAAGTTCCACTTGAGGCCAAATGACCCCCATATTGCACCAGAGCCTTTCCTATTGAAGTAAGTAATACGGGGAAAAGAGTAAGAAAAAATTAATTTAGGGTCATAAGGAAATTCATTTATATCAATTTTTATTAATTTTTGTGCACTTTTTATGACAATATGTGAGCCTAGAAATAGAAACCCACCCTTAGGGTTAAAAATGGATTTTCGAATTGACACTGATTTTGGGCCTTTCAGAAGGAGTAGAATCAAGGGAGAACCTCAACTCAAAAACCAATTTTTGACCTTCTGTGGTTTCTATAGGCTCACATATGTATTAAACGAATAAAAATTTGAAAAATAAATTTTACTGGAAAAATAAATTGAAGTCAGAAAAAGGCAGCAATTTAGTTCTGGTTTAAATTTCTGATAAAAGATGGGTGATTCTACGCAAAACACACATTTTGACATACATGCAAAAATTTCGTGTACAGTACATTAATGAAATGTTTGAATATAGTTGGGTCAATCATAGTGACCCCCTCTACCAATTTCATAAATTGTGACGTGTCCACCCCCTCCCCCTTCTGATGTAGAGCCCCCTTGTAGGCAAAATTTCCATCACCGTGGCTGTAGCACACCTCGTTTTTCAACGTTATTTTTACGACCAGCAAAGAGTGATGGAAGTTCCGTTCTCGCGACTTGGTTTCTTCTATTCCTCACACCTGTACACAGATCAAGGTCTAAACAAAATTCATTTTAACGACAATCTCAAGCTCTGAGGTGGCCTTAAACCTCTGTAGCACGAGTTTTGTTCCTTCACCGTGGTCAATTTTCATTGCTCATGTATGGCTTACTGTAAATATTTTTCGCGGATGTATGAGTACACATTTTTTTGGAGCTGGTCCAAAATCTCTTCCACTGATAAAAAATCAAATCTGAGTTACCCTGTCCCTTATATCAAGATGAATCAATAAAAAATGCCGAAATTACTTTTTTTCGTTCCATCATCGGTGGGTCATCAACTGAAGGAGATATGAGCTGATGAGATCAAAAAAATATTAAAAAAATATCGTTTGGCAAGTATTAGTTCTAATTATGTTGAAAATTTTTTTTTAAAAGTATGTTGAGTGATTATTAAAACCATTTATTCAACTTTTTTCCATCACCGTGGCTAAAAATTTCGTTTTCTTCACCGTAGTTGCTTAACATGGCTTTTACATAAGGCCTTTTTTTATGTGAATATGAATTTGACCCAACATTATTATTGAGATCTTGGGTTCATATCCAAACGATTCCTCCTAAAAAAAAATTTAAAAAAATACTTCTTTTTTAAAGAAAAAATCATTTTGAAAAAGTGTGTTTTGGTAGAATTACCCAGATACGAAACTACGAGAGGTCAAAATAATTTCAAAAAATATAAAACATACAACTGAAGGAGGAAGAGAAAAAATGGATAATTTTCGTTCCTCAACATTCCATTTGAAAAAAAAACAGGATTTATTCCTGCATAAACTTTTTCCAGAATAATTTTCTCTATGACTTTTCCCATGTTTTTTAGACTTCTTTTTTCGAACTTTTTAGACTTTCTGCCAAAAATGTGTCCAAGAAATCTTGAAATCAAAAAGTAGGATTTTAGTAATGAATTTCACAGGTACATTCTCCCTAATTTTTTTCAAACATTACACGGGGGGGGAGGAGGAAGAGGAGATTGCTTTTTCCTAAAAACAGGATATCCAGCATTCACTTTTTCCAGAATAATTTGCTCTATGACTTTTCCCATGTTTTTTAGACTTCTTTTTTCGAACTTTTTAGACTTTCTGCCCAAAATGTGTCCAAGAAATCTTAAAATCGAAAAATGGGATTCTAGAAGGATTTTTGTAAGGTGTTTCACAGGAACATTTTCCGTAAATTTTTTCAAACATTACACAGGGGGAAAGGGGAACATTAATTTCCCCTACGAAAAAATTACAAAAAATTTATTTCAATTCCAAGCAGTTTTTTTTGGCGAGAAAAAAAAATAACCTTCACCAAATTTTGAAAAACGTTCTTTATTTTGTAAGAGAAATAAATTTTCACCTGTTCCTCTTCCTCATTTAATCCACTGTTTCAGGACTCCTCGATTTTCACCACTTTTCTGTTTTGTTTTTGTTTTTTTTTCAAAAGAAGGAAAGGAGGAAGCTACAAACACTCAAATCTGCAATAATTTCAATTTCTTTTTTTTTGTAAAAATTAGTTTCAATTTTTTTCAAAATTACTCTTCACAGGAACAAACCGGAATTGGGTTTTGAGGGAGCGAAAAATGAAAATTTCTGACAAAAACGGAATTTTAAAAAAAGTTTTAGATTCAAAGAACGATTTTTATCCTTTTTTCTCAAATTAAAATGAATATTTTCTAAAAAAAAGATCAGCACTGAAAAAATTTCTGAACAAAAATGAAATTTTGTCAAGGAGCAAGCTGCTATCCAGCCCTCTGTTTAATCAGGCACTGATTTCTTACCAGTTCACTTTCAATTCAAGTTTTCATTGATAATTCTGATCGGACTATGATAAATAAATTTCTCGTATTAGAATCTCAATAGGTTTACTTATGTGCTTTGAAACTTCAAGTTTTAATATAGGTAATGCTAATGCCATCAGAATTTCAATTTTTTTCTCGTGTAAAAAAAATAATAGAAAAATTAATGATTTTTCATATTAATCTTTGATCCGATTTTGATATTAACATGGATAAGTGCAGGGAGGGTGGTGAGGGGGGAGGGGTCAATCTATAAGATAAGTGATTAAATTTCAACGATCAAATTAAGATCATTGACATGATGACATTTTGTTGGACTTGAAAAAACGAAAAATTTTGGTGAATTGAAATAATGACTTTTTGTTAGGCTTTTGAAAACTTGGAAAAAATTTATTAAAATTGCTCAGAATTTTTAAAATTACATAAGAAAATAGGAAAAAATTATTAAAAAATTTACCGACATTTTTATAAAAAAATTTTCTTTAAATCATATCCATGATTGAAAGCTTTTGCGGTAAGGCGAAGCTGCCCATTTTTTTCTCAGTATTTCAAATTCTTCCATTTTCTGACATTTTGGCGAAATAATTTTTTTATACGCTTTAGTTCTAGAATTAGTCCTTTCTTACCTTCTACTGATTTAAATTCGAGTTTTTATTTATTTTTTCTTAATTTTTAACAATTTTTTCTTTGGATCAACTTACGTACCTGTAACAGAAAAAAATACCAATATAATTAATTATTTGATAAGTGATAGCACAATTAGGTACCCATAGTTCATCAGAAGTTGGGAGCTATATCTACATCATAACAGGACAATTCAATTATCAATTTACATCACGATAGGAGGAGGAGGGTTCAAGGTCTCGATTCCGACTGAAATGTTACAAACAATTACGTAATTTCAGCTATTAAATATTTTATTTCGAAAAAGTCCACCCTCGCTTCATTCGAACTCAATAATTTTATTCATTTTAAGAAAATAATGGAAATTGTTCTAAAATTTCATATAAACACATTTTTTTCAGAGAAGACTTCTCATCCTTGAATACCTGTTTGGCTATGCCATTGTTTCAACGCATCAATAAACAAATACAATTTCCGAATAAATTTTACAAATAACTTTGAAAGTAGGTAAATTCTCATTCATATAAAGCATATTCATAACTCCAAATTTATTCCCAATTGGGAAAAATTCTTCGCGTGTCTTCGATCGTTCTCTTCGCCTACTTCAATTCTATCCAACAAATCAGCGAAGAAAATTCTAAAGAACTATTTTTGAATTAAATTTATACGACAAAACCTTTCAAATTTCACCATCGCAAATTTACGATTACAATAAAGTAACTTTTACGAGACACTGACATGCAATACCATACTCGATTTGTTTTTTTTTTCAACTTTACGACCATTTTAAAGATCATCTTTGCACTAATACTAATATACCCATCATACCACAAGATTGATTATCTCTCTCATACACGTATACGTTCCCAATTCCTATCTTCTCTTTATACAATACATCCTATACGGAAACCCCTATTAAAAAAAAGGAAATTTTTACACACCACCGCAAATTACTCGAAAAATTCATAAAATCTTTAGGAAGAAAGAAACGCCCGATAGCGAGAGGGATACAGGAAAGAAGAGGAAAAACCTTCTCGCAGCGTTTTCGTAATTACTATACGGCCGCTCGACGAAGCTTTACAGCGTCGTTATCTATTCACTGCGAAGCGATAAAATCGCCCTTACAATATTACTTTACAATCTCGACCTTTCGCCGTCGTCGTTTTCGCCGCGCCGCGTCGTGAAAAATTTAAAACCGAACGTATTGTCATTAAACAAGCACACGCTTAGTGCCGCCAAAAGCGATACTGCGATGCAGGAAATCGAGCGAGGGGCAAAACGAAAGTATCACTGTGGTTGGAAAAAGATACGTTTCTTTTTGAGCCGAATTTCCAGACAGTATAAAATTGATTTAAAAATAAAATGGAATACATTATTCGAGGACAGGGAAGAGGAGAAATTGAGAAATCTAATCAAGAACTTCAAACATTACATCGAACGTAGAATTCATCTGAATTTGAATATCAAAAAAAACGCCTTCAATGGCAATTTTGTTATAAAAAGGAAAAATTACCAAGGATGGAAGGGAGAGGAGGGAGTTAAGGAGGGGAGAGGGTATAGTGAAACTGGTCAATTAAAAATCATTTGAGACGCAGCCAGGGATACCCGACCATATGTCGGAAAAGTAAATTTCGAGAAAAACGCAAATTAAGAAAAAATGGCCAAAAATATGGAAATTTTTTTTTTCATCAATTTGTATACTATGAACCCTCTACTTTCATATGAGAATAGGTTCAGGTCCCAAAAGTGTCATCTTCTTGGTTAAAAAACGAATTTTGCTGAAGGCCTCTGAGAAATTGAAACCATACCATATGTCGGAATTTTATAAAAATAAGTTAAAATTTACAACTTTCATTATTATTGAAACGTAGTAGTGTTCAACAAATATCCGGATATCCAAATACCAAATACTACATATTTGGATTATCCGGATATCACACGGAAATTGCCGAACAGCTCCGAAAACATTCCGAAAACGGTTGAACTTTTCCGAGAGTTCCCGAATTCTTTCACGAACCCTCACAAAATTTAAAAATCGATTATCGAAATCGAAAAATCAAAATTGAAAAATCGATTATCGAAATCGAAAAATCGAAATTGAAGAATCGATTATCGAAATCGAAAAATCGATTATCGAAATCGAAAATTTTCACCGTTTGGTTTGTAAAGTTGTTTGACTTGCACTATGATTTCATTTCTCAATGCACGTAATTTCAGGTCGTTCAGGTTCGTTTTAATGAACTACAGTGGTGTACGATTATTAAAAAAACAAATTTTGTACCAAAAATGTCATTACTTCTTGAAAAAAGATGATTCCCGACATATGGTATGGTTTCGATTTTCGATGCCGGCAACTTCTGGAAGGGGTCAATGACCTAAAGTGATGTAAAAGGACGTAAATAAACCATTTCTGATGAGAAAAGTCGTTTACAGAACATAATTTTTTTTTATTCATTGAAAACAGTTCCAAATTTTGTTTTGCGTTTTTCTCAAAACTTTGATTTTTGAAAATCATTTTTTGACAAACTTTGAAAAATCATAGAAAATTCATTTCTCAACCTTTTTTAATGCGGTTTGCGCTATTCGAAAGGTACAAGTCTGTACTACTTAAAGAGCCAAAAAAACGAAAAAAAAATTTTCCGACATATGGTCGGGTATCCCTGGCTCCGTCTCATTTATAGAAATAGTTTTTTTTTTTGTATTTTGTCGTACGTCATATTTCTTATCGTTACACTTGGATTTTTTGATATACACCCCCCCCCCCCCCCGAAAAGAAATCAACGATATCAAATTTATTACAAAAAACATATTTTCAAATTGGAAGAAAATCTGTATTTTAAATCAAAATTATAAAAAAAGGAATGCATTTTATACCTTTTATCAAAAAAAAACAATTTTTCGTCTTTTTCATTAAAAATTTCGCCTTCCCCGGCAAAAAAATTGAGAACTAGAATTCATTACAGAAAAAATTAAAATCTCGGTTTTAAAGTAAAATTACAAAGTTTCAAAAAATGTAATCTTTTCGACTTGCCCTCGTAAATAAAAAACTGATGAGGGGTAAAATATCAATCGTTCGGTTGAGATACAGTAAATTTGTTGACACCGAGCGAACATTTTTTGCGAAAAAAATCTATTAAAAGTTGAAAATTCATCACTTATCCCTCATTCCGATTTTCTAAAACGCGACCAACGATTTCGAATTTTCTTCCATTCTCTTCCTTTTTTTTCAACATCATGGCATTCCTTTCTCTTCTCAATTTATCAAAAAGTACGTTTCTAAAAAAAAAGAGATTTTATTTTAAATATACATTGCGTAGAAAGAAAGAATTTTTTTTTTTAAAAGATTTGTAAGCTAATGGACAAAGACATGCATTTAAATATCAATTTTTTTGTACACCACGGTCAACAAAAAATGATGAATAAAAAAATCAGTGAAGAGAGGTAAACATTTGATCCGAGTGGAGCAGGGAACATTTTTTTGGTAAGGTAACAATATTTATAATCAAAGAGCAACAGGTTGATTTTTTTTCGTCTTTGGGGAAAAAAGTGACAAAAAGTCACTTGATGCAGAAAAGTGACCAAAAGTCACTTGATGCAGAAAAGTGACCAAAAGTCACTTGATGAAGAAAAGTGACCAAAAGTCACTTGATGAAGAAAAGTGACCAAAAGTCACTTGATGCAGAAAAGTGACCAAAAGTCAATTGATGCAAAAAAGCGACAAAAATCACTTGAAGGAAAAACCGACAAAAAGGTAACTTGATGAAAAAGTGACAAACAGCCCTAAAAAGTCACTTGATGGAAAAAGTGGCAAAAAGGCACTTGATGCAAAAAGTGACAAAAATCGCTTGAAGGAAAAACTGACAAAAAGGTAACTCGATGAAAAAGTGACAAACAGCTCTAAAAAGTCACTTGATGGAAAAAGTGACAAAAAGGCACTTGGCGGAAAAAGTGACAAAAAGTCACTTGATGCAAAGTGACAAAAAATCACTTGATGCAAAAAAGTGCCCAAAAGTCACTTGATGCAAAAAAGCGACAAAAATCGCTTGAAGGAAAAAATGACAAAAAAGTAACTTATTGATGAAAAAGTGACAAACAGCCCCAAAAAGTCACTTGATGGAAAAAGTGACAAAAAGACACTTGATGGAAAAAGTGACAAAAATCCCCTGATTAAAAAAGCGACAAAAAGTTATTTGATGAAATAAGTTAAAAAGTCGCATGGCAAAAAGTCACTCGATGAAAGTGACAAAAAGTGACTTGATGAAAGTGACAAAAAGTCACTCGATGAAAGTGACAAAAAGTCACTTAAAGAAAGTGACAAAAAGTCACTCGATGAAAGTGACAAAAAGTCACTTAATGAAAGTGACAAAAAGTCACTCGATGAAAGTGCCAAAATGTCACTTGATGAAAAAAATTGACCAGTTGAGATGCCTGCTCAAATCACTTCCTCTTCAAAACATTCCCAAAATCACCATAAGAATCCCCGGGGCTCATTTCTCTCACATCTCAACACATAATAGCCTCATTCCTCCATATGAAATCCGACCAAACCGGGGGAAAACGCCGACACAACGAACGCCGGCCAAATCCGCGCTTCGACTCGCTCCATCATCGATGCATGTAAAATCACAACTCGCAGGCGGACAAAGTACCCGGCTAGACCTTCGAGCACGCTCACGAGTAAAATTATTCGTCAGGATTTTCACCGACAACGCTGATAAAGTGCTTTTTCAAACTTTCGCAGTCGGCTAAACGAAGAGATCATAAGGGGTAAAAGTATATAGCAAAAGTGAATTCAAGGCGGCGTACATAATAAGCCTCGGTAAAACATACGTAATAAACTCGACGCATTTGCCATACACCTTATGTATACATATAGCCAGGTAGTAGGTATACATATAAAACTTCATCGTACGTATATTTCAACACTATACGCCGCATCCCCGCCGTCGTATCCTTTTTAAAAAGAAACCAAGTTTTGTTTTCAACTGCGTATAATCTGTATAGAGAAATTTCCGTTCGTTTTTGGATTAACGACCTACCTAGGTACCTACCTACCTATGTACATTTCGAAGATATACCAAAACCGAGTACATACGTATAACCTTTTAAACCATCAGGTATTTTATATACGTTTAATGAAAATGTTAAGACTTCGCCGAGGATTATACACATACAACGTGCTAGTTACACATTTCCCTTCACCTTCGTCGAATATCTACAAAGGTACATTCCATTTGGCGAATATTATTTAAAACATTTAAAATAATTCCCTTGCGCGAGCTACCGTTCTACTCAAAAACAGCCTCGAACCATTTAAACGATTTTTTTACGCCGCACACACGCCCGAAAAAAATTAAATATAAAAACTCCTACCGCACCGTAGTACTCGTATTTTAATCGCGATTAAACCAACAACGACCCAGTACAGCGGTATTTAGCGATGCAAGATATCCTACAATTTTTATACCAGGATTAAAGTCTTTTTAAAATACCTACAAAAAATACACGTACCTGCCCTACGTTCACTATACACCGAGAGTAAATGTAAATAAGGATTTCCCTCCTAGGTACCCAGCATATTCTACATAATAAACGTATAGCAGCTCCCTTATAGTAGTCGGCCTCCAACTACACGTATCTACACTTCGAATATATACCTAACAATTATTTAAGACCCGTAATGCACAACGTAATTACAAACCACCTTTCTTCCTCCAACCCTGCCATTTCAAAGTATGCTGCAATCGTCTAAGTAATTAACAGAACAGTTATATCCGTGCGTAATATCTAGATTTACCCTTAGAGGGGCTATTGACCCGGCAACGAGCCTAAATAGCACCAATGATAACTATTTCTAATGATAATTCTAGATCAAATTTTAAAATCGTCTCACAATTAACGCGATATCGCCCAAGTTCGCTGTAATTGCCACTTAAATTCGTCGTATCTGCGAGCGAAAAACTTTTTCGGACTGGAATTTATGAAGTTTATCTATTTTCGTTTATGAATTAGAATCGTATCTTTTATATAGATTGATAAAATCGAAGTAGGAATGCATAAGATGGAGAAAATTGACAAATGTTTGTGGTTTTTCGAGTGATTGTGTTTTCAAGTATTGAAATTCCAAGTCCATCTGCCCTAACAAATGGTGAAATTCTCCGTGTCTGCTAAAATTCAGAAATTTAATTTTTTGACTTTTTGTTAACCTGCAATATTTATTCTTCGTGCTGACTACCTCCTTCCTCCCAAAAATTGGAAACAAGTGATTTTGAGAGCTTTTTTATTAGAAATTTTGAAAATTGATTCAATATATTAAACCAATATTTTCGAACCAAGCGAAGTCCGGAAATTGAAAAATTGTGATTTTCAAAAACAAAATATCAGGTACTTACATGTATTCAATTGTCAACGCTTAAAATCAATTCCAGATTAACTTTTTCCTGAAGTAAGTAGGCTAATTTATCGAGCTCGAGCAAAGTAAAGGCCAGAATATTTTCCAATTTTCTTCTGCTTTGAATTTTAAAAGAAACGTGTCTGTTTTCAAAATTTGTTATCCTATTTCGATTTTTCGTTGTTTTTTTGTTTTTGTATTATTTTTGTTCCCATGAATTTCTTGACTTTTATAGCAAATTTTCGGGACGAAATCACCAATTTTTATTAGATACTTCTCGGTCTATAACCTAGTCTCATTTTGACTTTCCCTATCTGGTTAACACCATGAAATTGTAAATTTTTAAAAAGAAAAATAATTTTTTTTCTAGCCTCAAATCAAAGGTAAGTAGTTTTAAATTCCTACTAAAAGTTTAAAAATCGTTTAAAACAATTTTTTAGAATCTTAAATTGTCTAATAAAAGTACATAATTTCAATCCCTCAATAAAATCGTTTTTGGTAAAATTTCTTGGCTCTACCCCCCCCCCCAATCAAAAAATTTAAAAATTCCAAAATATTCCAAAATAATCAACTAAGACAGCCACTTCCAATGGTAGCGTGAAAACATTTAAACTTTAATAAGAGATTTAAAAGTGACCAAAATTTCATAATTTTTTCAAGTGGAAATTTTTTCATTTCTTACGAGGAGGTGGGGGGGGGGAGTGGTGGGAGCTAGAATTTTCCAGAGGGAATTTTCATTGAAATCGATTACACTGAAAATGTTATGAAAAGAAATCTCAAAATTTTGCCAATTTGCAATCTTTAACAAATTCTAGGAAGACATTTTTTTAAGAATTTCAACTCGACAACGATGTATTGTAAACTTTACGAAATTTCTTCTTAGTAATAAAACTCGACAAATATCTTCAATTTTGTATTCCAATTTCATGCACTCACTTAAAAAAAAAATTGAGTCAACCTGAATTTTCTCGTAACTTTCATCGAGGAGAAGAAGATGGAAATTTTTAAAAAAATTATCAGTCAATAATTACTACATTGAAGTGCTGGCATTTTTTTTTCATCAAATACGTTTCATTTAAAATTTCCTTAAAATTTTTCCAGTTTTTAAAATTAATTTGAGTAAGTAACCATCTAAATTCAAACTAAAAAATAAATTACCTATAGGTGATAAAAAATTTGAATTTTTAAAATTATAGGCAGATTGTACATACCTATGAGTAAATAAATATCGGATGAGGAATATGCTCTGAAATAAGCTTACAAGAAATAATCACCCCCTTCCCCTCGCTTTTAAATATTAGAATATACAATGGAGATAGAGTTGTTGAAAATTCTTAGAGGACAACTCAAATAGTTCGACCAACTTTCAATTTGGTCACTGGAAATTTGAATGGCGATTTTTTAAAAAAACACTTGAAGTTAGCACCTGGAAATCACGAAAATTATAATTTTCTTGATGAACTACTCGAAAGGAAGCAAGAAGGAGTTGTTGACATGAAATTTTTAGCCTTCTGAAGGAATTTGAAAATACTTTTTGAAAAAATCAAAATATTGCTGGACGTCTCGAAAAGTCAAAAAATGATGAAATTCGGGATAGGAGTAAGAGGAGGTCAGTATTTAATTAAAATACAACTGTCTTTTTCGTTCTGATAGACAACTAGTCAATTTGACAGTTTTCAAAATTTTCACTTTTTCTTTTGAAATTTGGAGTTCGCCAAAAATTATATTTTGAACTGTTCACTTCAAAATCACAAAAAATTACAATTTTCTAGCTCAACAAATCGAAAGAACGTAAGAAGCCAATTTTCAGTTGCTCGCATTAATTTCTAAACCCTGTGAAGAAAAAAAAAGTGAAAATTTCAGAAAAAAATTTGCTGAGGAGCTTCAAAATTGCTGTAAATAGTATAATTCAGTTTAGGCAGGTCGAAATTGGCTATAGAGAGATATTTTTTATCAATTAGCAAAATATACTATTTTCAAAAAGATCACAATTTCGTAGAAAAATTAAAAATTTTGAATTGACAAAAAATCGTCAGAAATTTAAAAATTGACTTGGGGAGCTGAAAATTTTAGTTTCCAGTGTTTTGAAACATGCTTTTTTTAAAAATCTTACTCCAGTGCAAATCGAAGCCAGGCACCTTAAGTAGTTCCATTATCAGGTCTTTTCAGACAGGAATGAATCAAAATTGTCATCAAGAAAAAACTGAAAAAATTTGACTAAGATCTTTTTTTTTCGATTTTTCCGCTTAGAATTCAATTTCTCCCATTTATTCGACTCCATACCAAAATTTTCCCAAAAAAGGTCTTCATTTTTTACAAATTTTCGAACTACACAAAACTGAATTTCCAAATTAAAAAAAACATCAATTTTTCCATCATTTGAGATAAGGGAAGAAAGAAAATCTACCTCTCTTTGACCCAACCTGGATTCAAAGACAAAACTCGGTCCTACGCTCATCACCCTGGTGCAATTTCCCACGAAAATCATCTCGAGCCAAGGTCGCTTCAACATTCGCCAACGCTTCAAATACAATTCACAAGTTTTATTGAGCAAAATACCCGCCTACGCCTGAAGCTGATACAACCTCGTATGTGCGAGCTAATACAACGCAACGTAATAACCCAACTTGAGAACCCAGTTCGAAACAAAGTTTCTTTTGCGGACGCGAGACGCGAGTATGGCAAAACTTTGACAAAATCCGCGCTAAACTGATAAATGTTATAAATTTCAGGGCATTCGAGTCATTCGTTATAGTACAAGTTATGGTTTTCTTTAATCGTAAATTTGCTTCAGACGAATACCGCGACAAAACGACAAAGCTTAGGAGTGAGATATCCAGCTAGATTACCTTTTTAAGCTTTATTGTATACACAGAGTCACACATATATTTCTGCACCATCATCGCACCCATTTTTGATGCGGGTAACCGGCAACGTACTGCGCAAATATTTCATTATTTTTCGGCTTATCGGATAATTTATCGTACAGTTTGTGACGACTGGGACGTTGAATAATTACCGAATGATTTGTTTTCGAAGAAGAGTCGTCGCACGTCATTCGAAACAGGCAAAGGATACATGTACAAAACAAACCCTCCGATATTTCGTTTTTATATCAATTATAAAAGTTCGAATGCGAATTGTCATCGAGCTCAATGGTGACTACAAAACTGCAGACACAGGCGGTGGCTTAATTTTTCATAAAACGCCGAGCTTTAATTAATAACAAAGGTACATCGTCTGCGCGATAGAAACCCAAGGAAACAAGAAAATGCTGCATAAGCTCGGCAACGGCGCAACATCCGTAGTCAAAACAGCCGTTGACAATTTGTTGTTTAATATATCTGATGTTAACAAGTTCTCATCGTTTGACATTCCGGATAAACGTTTGGCGCAGACGAGATGTTCGCCTTGTTCCTCGAATGTCTCCGCCAAAAGTGTTTATTTTAGAGGAAAATTTAATTTATTTTTTGCCTCGGTGTGTTCTTTTGCATCTTTGAACCGGAGCAAACTCTGATGTTATTTAGATTTTTTTTCAAGACAGAAAAAAACGTTAATTACTTTTGCCAACGTCTGCGGTAAGCTTTTTCTATGCAGCAGACGTTCTATACACGTGGATTAGGTACACAACCACCGCCCAACTATTTACCTATACTTTTTTCCCCCATTCTGTGTAAAGAAATATATTTACGAGACGAGTGCATACGGATGAGAATACGATCGTGAAAAAAGAAGGAAATGTAACCGATATCTTTTCAAATGATAAATCTGCGGTAAAAAAGTGTTAAATGCGATTTGCAGCGATGCAATTGCACGCTTGATACGAGAAATAAACTTTGATCGTATCTTGTACCAACGCAGCGCAGCAGTCAATTTTACGAACGTAGATATTTGTACTGAAAGTAAGAAAAAATTTATTGAAGAATCCGGTTAACAAGACGCAGATACGAGGATTATTACGAATAAAATATACGACTGAGATTTAGTCATTTGTGAAATCGTATAGTACGTGCACGGTGCAGTTTTTGTCGAAGATTTTCCTCGAATGTTTATCGTTATTACTGTTATAGTTTTGTTTTGGGGATTTGGTTGCAATTTTATTCGGAAATTTTGCAAGTTTCGTGGAGGATATGTAATTTTGATGTTTCATATTCGAAAATGTTCGGAAGTATAATTTTAAGATATGAAATACGTACCTATCTGTTTTCAAAAAAATTGATTGGCAAGTATTCATAAAATTATTACAAATTTTTTCACATTTTTGTAAGGTTTTGTCTTCTTTTTAGATAGAAATTTCTATTTTTTTCTGAAAATTTGCAAATTCATAAGATTGAAATTCTAATCGAAGTTCACTCCCCTCCCCCGAAATGTAAGATACCATATTTATGGATCCCAAATTTCAAATTCCAATTTTTTTTTACTGTATTACAAGAAAACTTTGATTGTTGTTACGAAAATGATTTGTTACAAAGTACATACATATTTCAGATTGGAAATTTTTTTCTGGGCATATTTGAATTTTTCACTAATAGGTACCTACATCAAGTTTAGAATGTAGTATACAAAATTTGGAAAAATAAAATTCACAAGCCACGACTTTTTTTTCATTAACTTGAATTTTTCGCGAAGAAAAAAGATCCTACAGACATCCCTGCCAAAATTTGAAAAAAAAGTAACTTTAGGAACGTCTGACAGTCGGAAAAGTAACCAAAAAAGTCCAAAAAAGTAACCTTTTTTAAAATTTTAATTCATTTCACTTGGAAAATGTAAAAAAGTCATTTGAATTTTTACTTGTATTTCAACAAAATCACAATAGTTAAGTTTCAAGTAAGTAATGCCACGGTATACTTTTTTCAAATCAGTTTTTTTTTAATTTTTGATTTTTTTTAAAGCAACATTTTTTTAAACCAAAAAAATTGATTTTTTGCTCAAATTTTTGAAAAAAGTAACTTTTTGAATGAAAAGTAACCAATAGTAACTTTTGAGTACAAAAATTAACTAATAGTGACTTTTCTTGAAAAAAGTAACAACGTTACTTTAAAAGTAACCAACTGGGATGCCTAGATCCTATGAAATTTTCGAAAAATTGTCGGTCATTTTGCCGGAAAATACAAACTTTTTAAACTCAAGTGAAGTGAGAGCAAAATTTTTTGAGAAAAATCAGTCCAATTGAAAAGCCTATTCAATTATTGGACAGAGTAATTCACAATTTTCAATGATTTTTCGACTATTTCGTGACATTTGATTTTTGCAACCCAAATTTAAAATTCTGACTTTTAAGACATGATCGACATCTTGAAGTTCTGAAACTAGAGCCAGCAACTGGAATTTTGTTCACCTGGAGCTCGATTTTCTCCAAAACGAGTGACGAGGAATGAATAATTTCGTAATTCTAGATGGATAATGAGAGGGGACGACGGGGGCAGATGAAAAACGATTCGAATGTCAAATTAAGACTGTTGAAAGTGATAACTAACAAACCATTTTTTTCATATAAAATGTCCTCTTTTTTTTTGAAAATGGCTAGATTTTTCTTATGCTTTGTTTCGTAAATACCCGGCGTGCAAAAGAAGCAAAAAATTCTGCTCCTTTCTGCTCCTTTTTGATGAAACTCGATTTGTCGGCTACTTTCAGCTCTTTTCTGTTCCTTTCTGACCCCCCGTTGCGCGTTGCGTATCGAACAATGCGAAACGCGCAACAGAAGATCAGAAAGGAGCAGACATGTGAGATTTTCAGCCCCTTTCTGCCGATTTTTCTGTTGTTTTTTTTTGCATGCCGGGTAGTTTTTCGAATCTTCACGAATTGTCTTTTTTTTAGAAACGGTTTGGTTTTCAATTCCCCCCCCCCCCCCCACACAAAGAGTATAAGAACAACTGAACCCTTTGAGATTTGAGTATCAGAAGTACAATGCACCATGCCAATTTTTGATTTCTTTTTTATTCTACATATTGAAATTGATGATCGATTTTTTTTTTTCTAACAATTTTTCCAATTTTGTAAAATAATTTTTAGAAGAAAAATTACAAATCAAAGAATCGAACTTTTAAAAAATCTAAAAATGCCATGATCTCTTAAAGAGTCTTCCAAAATACAAAACTATTTTATGAAAATTAAGATACACGATTTTAAAGGGGGCTTTTTTTTAAAATCATAATTGAAAAACGAAAAATGAACACTTGACATCTCGTGTAGCTCTATAATTCGTAAAAATGTAGAGGAAAGGATCAAATGAGATATTTTTTCAAGGCATAAAAATATTTTGAACAGCTGCTGATTGAAACATTTTCCAGCAGTGAACTTGATAGATTTCGAGGAAAAAGAATTTCAAGAAGAGAAAATAAGCCTTCAGAAAAAGAGGGATTTGGTTCCCCAGCGTGCAAAAAGCAGACAAATTCTGCTACTTTCTGCTGAGAATTTTTGCTCTTTTCTGCTCTTTTGTCTGCTCCTCACTGCTCCTTTCTGTTCCTTTCTGTTTCTTTCTGACCTACCGATGCGCAACGGGATCCAAAGGAGCAGACAGTGAGAATTTCTGCTTTTTTTTTGTCCATTTGTCTGTTTTTTTTTGCACATCGGGTCCTTCACCTCATTTTAATATATTTTTTTGTCTTTATCTCAGGAGTCTTCGACGTGATATTCGTAAAACAATTTTCAAAATCTCATATACGAGTACAGCTGTAAAACAAGTTCATAAATTTTTTGCCCTCATTATTTACAGAATTTCACTTTACTTACCCCAAAATAATTTAAAAAGATCGTTTTGAGCATTTTCCTCAAATTCCGACTGAGCATAGGCTTATTCTCAAAATCACAAATAAAATTGTTCTTTGCAATATCAACTTTCTTTTCATATAAAAATTCTCAAAATTGCACGACCAATTCACTCTCAGATACTAAAAAGAAAAATAATTTCACAGATAAATTTTCGGCACATCTAACTCGTTCAGATGCAGAGGAGGTGATTCTAACATCACGACTTTGAAAATTGAAGGAAAATACAGCAGCTAATATTCGTGAGAAAAAAACCTTTACAAAGTCAACGTACCACGAAGAATAAAGAAATAAACAAAGCTTTTTTCGAGTACAAAAATTCGATCATTTAAAGATGGAATCGTTCCGTTCATTAACTTTCAAATACAATTTCGACTGAAACGATCCGTATACAACGAGAAAAAGAAAAAGGGCAACTTGAGCATTTGTCTGGTGCTAAGAAAACACCATATTATACGTCTACAAATTACTTCTTATTCTTTGCTAAGCTAGTTATACTCGTATTCGGCTAACACGCTGGCTAATTTTTTATCGAGTATTTTTCAACGAGTCGCCGATACTTTGCTCATATAATGGTAATTTAATCACTCAGCACGCAAATTTCTTTTATTCATTTTGGCTATAACAGAATGTTATAACTATAAACCCAAACCTCGAGCAAATAGATAATTCTTTTTTGAGAAGATATACCCATATTACCAGCTTCATGAAAAAATGTAGGTATTCTCAATATCCATCTATAGCAAGAGCTTTGGAGCCTTCTCTCTTTTAAATTTCGTCATCTTTTCAAAGTATATTTAAATTTTAAATGTCGTTTGTAGAATTACCGAAATATAAACCGGACTAATCCTTTATCCAAAACTTCATCTGGGATATTTCTATAATACAAAACGGGTTGAAAGGTAAGTCCCCCCTCCAATAGCCTAATCTATCCAAGACGTACCGCAAGCTAGCTGAATCTCATCTCTACTTTTCCCTCAAATTAAAACACCGCTAATTAAAAAATACAAAAATATTAAAAATAAAACCATTTCGCGAATTTCGATGCTTTTAATTAAAGAGGTTTTTACATAAAAATTTATCAATTCTTCGTAACGCTGCCTATCGTAGCTCTAAAAAAAAGTTGAAAAATAAAGAAACATAATTAAAATTAGGGATTTATAAGTATACGAGCCGAGAGGGCTCTTCAATATAAAGTTTTTTTTTTAATACTTCAAAGTAATTATGAAAAGAATCCTCTTTTTTCACTAGTTTGATGGATGGACGAGCACCGCGAAGAATTATAACTTTTATGTATCGAATTATTTTAAGGTGTTTTTTGATATTTATTTAGAAAAAATTACGTCCAAAATGTATCGATGAAGTCATCCAGTTTTACTTTCCTTTCACAATATTTCCAATCGAGGGGTTAAAATCCCCTAACGGTCGAGGAACATTATTAAAACAAGTGTTTACATAATTTTTCATCAAAGGTTTTTTTTTTTTCGTACACAACACTTTTCAATTTTTCCCCAGCTTTTTTTTCGAACATCAAAGATGAGAAATTATAATTTGAAGAATCTAATACTTCCCCCTGTCTCCGAATTCTCGATGTTGTTGACACACGAACTTCAAATGTGTGGAATATTTCAGTTTCGAAGAATTCCAATTTAAGGGTTTGAAGTGAGGTGAATCAAAATTATCAGAGGAAAACGACCGAGATTGAAGGAATGGAACATTCCAGTTTCTAAACTTTAAAAGGTGTACTTCTATTGATCAATATGGCAAAGCATTGGGAAATCGTCAACCTATCCAAGAAATACCTACATAAAAAAACATTTACTTACCTACAATTAACACACTAGAATTAATATTAATCAAAATTCGACAACGTGACTTGTTAAAAAAAGATTTAATATTTCTAAAATAATTTAAAATGCTATGAACATGTATTTTTTTAAAATTCTGATACAAAAAGACAATCAATCAATGCATTTCCAGCACCTACATAATTTATTCAACACTGAAATTATTTCTTCCAACATTTCCTCATTCCAAGAAAAAGAGCACCCTTCGTGTTTTCAATAAACAAAACAATGATTAGTAATCTAGAAAATAAATAAAGAGACAATAGCGACCATATTTACGTAATTATTATCAAACTTGCTGTAATCAGAATCATATCACGACGTTTTGTCATTTCGGCGGTACTATGCGAATTTTCGTATTCCTACGCGTTATTCCTTGAGGGAGAAAATTTCATCCACAATTTTTTATACGTATTTACTATGTACACGAGTGTACGAATCGTCGTCGACAGACGAAGCTAAAAGAGAACTCTCGTTCTATTATTATTTTTCGTTTCGTTTTCATTGTATACGACGATTCTAAATAGAATACTTTAATGTGAATTACGTTGATAGTGCTCGTGTCGTCGGTAAATTTCGTTTCGTTTTTAATTAAAATCGACGATAGAAAAATTACATTTTTTGTACTTTATTTTTCAATTTAAAAGCGAAGAAACGAAATGACATTTTTGGACCAGATAAATGTTCGATATTAAAAACGATTCGTCGAATTTGCAATGGGTAATAATACGAAGAAATGTTTAAATTGGGTAAAGAAAGTGTTGGACAGGGTGGGTCAAATTTTGGGATTTTTTTCACAAATGATGGAATAAAGCTGAAAGTTACGAAAATTGATTTCGTGTTTTAATCTTCATTAGACGAAATGAGGTAAATTTCAATTTTCTTTTTTTTTCTAAAAATTTTCAAGTCGGAGAAAGCTTAAAAATTGAGCTGACTTTGATTTCGTTGCTAAATCGTCCAATTTCAATTTCCCTTTATTCCAACTTCAAATTTTATTCAAGGTGTCCCGCAATTTACCATTTTTTTAATAATCATTTTCAATCTCCTACTCCATAAAAAAAAATTTAGGAGTAAAAAAAAACGTGTTTTCCAATTTAAACGTTTCAATATACAATATTCAGTTTTTGAAACTATATTTTTAAAAAAGTGTATGACTTGTCCAATCTTTTCCATGATATATTTCACATCCCTCTTTCAATTTTTCATTCATATCAGTTTTGAAAACAAATCCAAAGGTTAAAGAATCGATTTTTATATGTTTCAATCGAATAGTTTTCAGTTTTGGAAATTTTTAGACCAAATTTACCTAGGTATTGCTTTATTGCCAGTTTTATGACAAGTACGCAGTTATAAGTGAATTTTTTAATCCAACTGCTCAGAATGAGGCGGAAACTCAATTTCTAAGCGGGAATCTGCCACCCACTATTTGTAGCAAAAATACGACGCCAAAATATGCAACTTTGCTTTTTCCAACTCCCAAAAATTCAGATTTTCACACAAATTTTAACATTTTTTCAAAAAATTTTCCATATAGTTGATTTTTTTTAATTTCCCGAAGTTTTGTTTCAACTCCAAAATTATTTCAACTTAGTAAACTTGTTCCTACTTAAGAATACGACGAAAAATTGATAATTTATCCAATTTTCTTTGAGGTTTTCCAAGTTGGAACTAACAGTGATCATTCATTTGAAAAAATAATTTAAAAAACGCGGAAAAAGCAAAATTTTAGAAAAAATTGAACTTGGAAAAATGTTGAGAAAATTCTAACTTAAAAACATGTTATAGTTGAAAAATTGAGAAAATTTAATTCGAAAAAAATTGAGATTTCAATTATAAAAAAAATTCTGAGAAATTCTCGACTTGAACTTTATTTGAGATAATTCCA
The DNA here is from genome assembly GCA_033439095.1 of Pseudococcus viburni. Taxonomy (NCBI): domain Eukaryota; kingdom Metazoa; phylum Arthropoda; class Insecta; order Hemiptera; family Pseudococcidae; genus Pseudococcus; species Pseudococcus viburni. The sequence continues at coordinate 142,103 of JAVBJF010000189.1, read as the reverse complement.
AAACACGTAAACTAGTGTGATTTTCAATGTTCAACTGGAGAATTCAAAAAATTTATTAATTATAAAATTCCGTTTCGAGGAGTTAATTCAAAACAGGAGAGAAGGTAAACGTTCCAAAAAATCAAAAAAATCAGAGATTTTTTTAGTCTTCAATAGTAAATGGATAATGCAACAAAATAACTATCAGCAACATGACGAAAAATTCGATTTTTTAAAAATGGTATTTTTAAGAAGTGGTGGGAGGGGAGGGGGAAACCCCGGTCACATTGACAGGCTTCATAGAGAAATTTTTGAAGAAAAAGGTAACTTTCAGTAACTTTTTTTGAGCAAAAAGTGACCAAAAAGTGACCAAACAGTAACCCAAAGTAACCCAAAGTAACCAAAAATTCAATTTTTTTCGGGGAGCAAATTTTTTTACAGTTTTCTGGGGGGAGAATTTTTTTTTAGTTTTTTTACAAACATTTCAAAGATAAATCAACTGAAAAGACGTGAATAATTTCATTTATTAAATTCCTTTGTCAAAACAAAACAAACAAACTAGCAAAGATCAATTCATTAATTTTTTTACTGAAGAATTTGAAAAATACCAATTTCTACGTGAAAATTTGAATTTTTGCTCGGAAGCGCGAAGAAAAAGTAATTTTTGAGGGGAAAAAAATAAACCACAGTGACGTTTCAGACGTGAAAAATAACCTAAAGTGACTGAAGTCGAAAAAATTGACAAACACCCTAAAAAAGCGACCCGTTATGATGCCTGCATTGACCAGAAAATCTTGAATTTTTACGATTTTTCCAAGCTTTTTCACAAAAAAATTTAAGCAAAATTCAGCAAAATTCGAAAAAAATGAAAAATACTGTAAATAGACATAGGTATTCTATTGACCTTTGACATGCATAATTATAAAGTTTTTTTTTTGAATTTCGCTGAATTTTTCCGATTTTTATTTTCTCATACAAAGCCGAATTTTGAACTGAAAATCTAAAAATTGACAAAATTCAACACAAGTGAATAACTGAGAGTAAAAAAATTTGATAATTAGTCGAATCTCGATACACAAAATTCATGTTACCAAAAAATTATCATTTTCGAAAATAAAATTCGACTAAAAATAAGGAAGTATACATTTTTCGATCTATTATTCACTTCAACCCGACTTCCTAATTCATTCAACTACGCACCAAAAATCCAAACACAGCCTCCTCACCATCAACCAGACACCTTCCAACGACCTCATCGCGATCCCCGACTAACGAGCCGATACCATTTAAACTTCATCGCTTCGAACTCCATTCACATTCATTCATAAACCTATCGCTCGTTTGTTTACATTACCTCGATACAATAAAGTTAAAATAAACTCAAAACCAGGCCTTTTCTTCCCCTTTGAAATTTTTATTTCTCTTACCCATCTAGTGCGCTTCTTTTGAAAGTCATCTCGAATGAAAAAGAACTATAGACGTCTAAGGCATACACCAGACATTCAGACAGGAACTAGCCGAAAGGAAGCAAAGAGCTAAATTTTACGACCATCATTAATAAAAATTTATAAATAAAAAAAGATAAAAACCAACATTACTGCTACGCGAAGAAACCGTGAACACACACAAGCAACACCAGGTAGGTAAAATTCACCCAACACAGACTACCTATTACCTATATAAAAATACACCCAAGCCAGCAGCGAGCGGTAACTTCACAAGGAAAAAACTCCGTTCAGCACAAACGATTTCCGTTCGATATACGAAAGAAATTCTGTACTCTCTTTTTCTGGTATCAATAGTTCAATATTTCTACGTGAATTCTTTCTACTTCAGTCAGTTTACCAAATTACCAGCAGCAATATTGCACCAAGTTTATTCTCCTCTACTTTTTTTAATCCATTAATTCCGAATTTAAGTTCATTTTTCAACAAAAAATAGAAAATATCTTCGGCGAACAAAACTTATTACATCTGCATAACTTTTCATTCATTATGTAATTTCCGAATTCGAAAGGGAAAAAATGACATTTCATCGTTTCTACGTCGATTCCAACGTTGGGAGTTACACTCGTATATTTCTAGCAAGAGCTCTTAGAATTAAAAATATTAAAACCAACGCTGCTGTATAATCTCCATCTTCATTACTTTAATTTCCGGTTTATTTTGGAAAATAAGCCCTTACGCGAAGGCAACCTATTTACCCTAAAATTATCCGTCTTTGTTTCCAAAAACGTCGAAAAACTTCATCTTTATGGAAGTATCTACTTTACTCTCGGTACACACTTTGTATTTTCGTGCCCCAGCTACTCGGCATATCTACCTAGCTATACGTAGGTATAATAATAAAGCAAACCTCGCAACAACGTTGCCCTTTTTAAAAATGCAACGCGACGTAAAAATACGCCGTATTCTTCAAATAAAACGTATTCATCTTAGTTTTACAAACATGTACACTGCCAACGGTTTCTATTTGTTTGAAAAATACGTATTATACGTACACACGTACATATTTCAGAGTATATTGTACCATCGGCGGCAACGACAACCCGACAAAAAAAGCAACGTAGCTCCAAAAAAAAAAACCATACACAGGCACACGTAGGAGAATAGAAAATCGTGTCATCGGGCTCCTTTGCCATATATCACGACAATTTGTGACGTTGTTGCAGCGCTCAAAATGTAATGTTTTACCCGCAAAATATAACCCATTAACGACAGCCGGATTAAAAAAAATTCTTCCTTCTGCCGCAGCTATATATCATTCCAGATTAGGTTCAACCGTACCCCGACGTCGTCGCTATCGTCACCAATACGTACAACTTCTAAATACCACGCAACAATCGAATATACGAGTATGTGGTAAAAGGCCAAAACCACTCGAAGCGGCTTTTTTTCACCCTTTCCACTCCATTGACGCGGGTGTGCGACCGTTTATCATTATGTTTCCAAAAATTGCTATAAATTTTAAAACAATAGGTGATCCGCTACGATGCGTTCTCAATATCAATATTATAAAACGTTTCGAATACTAAAGCTCAGAGGAGGGAGGGGCGAATCGAACGAAACTTTACACATCGAAGAATCCGCAGAATTTTTGTCAGTCTATAAATCATCTCGATATGATTGCGGATGCATATTCGTGAAAAAAGTTTTCTGAATTTGGCCTATAGATAAGCAGAAGAATGGACATGTATTGAAATCATTTGGAGATAGGATTTGGGAACGCGGATAAGTTTCGTGGACAATTGAACATGGGGAAACTTCCCCTCAACCACGATAAAGGTTCAAAATTTTCACAGAGGTATTTCTGAAATCTGAAGGTCGAAAGTCCAGCTGTCCAACTATGTACTCTCTTAATTTGAATCAGTCAAAAATGCCAAAATTGACTGATGAAATAGAGAAAATCAAGTCACGGATAAATCAGTCAAATTCCACTGATTCCCCTGTTAATCAGTGATATTTTACTGACAATCAGTGAAAAATTATCGATTCAAATAGTAAATTTTGATTATTGAATCAGCAAAAATTAATTGACTGAGTTTAATCAGTCAAAATTTACTGATTTCAATCAGTGAATTTTTTCACTGATTCCTACAGTGACTCAATTTTGTCGATTTGAATCAGTCAATTTTGACTGATTCAAATTAAGAGAGTAAGTGAAATAACCGTCAAGGTATTCAACTACTCTCTCAATTATAACTCAGTGAAAATTATCGAAAATTGCTGATAAACAGTCAGAATTGCAGCACAAGAGAAAATCAGTGAAAATTTTTTTACTGAAAACAAATCAGTAAGAAAAATTGGTGAAAATTTACTGAAAAATCAGTAAAAATTCACTAAAGTCAGTAAAATTTATGAAATTCGCTGAAAAATCAGCAAAAACTCGTTAGAAATCAGCGAATTTTCGCTGATTTTTCAAAGATTTTCACTGGATTTTCAGCAATTTATAAATTTTACTGGCCTTTCAATGAATATTCACTGATTTTCTAGTGATTTTTCTCACTGATTTGTTTTCAGTAAAAAAAATTCACTGATATTCTCCTGTGCTGCAATTCTGTCTGTTCCTCAGTGATTTTCGATCATTTTCACTGATTTATAATTGAGAGAGTAAATTTCAACGCCCCAAATATTTCACAATGAGAGGAGGAGGGCAAATTTTCTTTTTTTAATGGATGAAAAAAATCAAGTCAAGAAAGGGTATAGACAGTTAAGTACTCTCTCAATTAGAAATCAGTGAAAATTATCGAAAATCACTAAGAAACAGTTAGAATTGCAGCACAGGAGAAAATCAGTGAATTTTTTTTTACTGAAAATAAATCAGTGAGAAAAATCACTGAAAAATCAGCGAAAATTCGCTGAAAATCAGTGAATTTTGCTGATTTTTCCTATGCTGCAATTCTGACTATTAGTCCGGCAGGGGACAATAGGATACTCTGCACCCCCTCGCCGATCCTCTGGGACCTGTTTTTCCTTGAAGGGGACATCCTAAGGAACATTTTAATGATGGGTTGCCAAAAAAAAAAGTTGGCCCTAGATACAAAATGGCGGCCATTTTGATCAACAGGTTTGCTCAAATTTCATATTTCGCTCTGTAACTCGAAAACTAAGGCACTTACGATAAAATTTATAATGACCAAAAATATTCAGCACAAAATTTAGTACATATTTTGTCTCTACGTCAATGCGTGAAACTGCCGCGTTCGCGAGGTACGCGCGCGTGAAGTTTCGCAAAGTCATCTTTAACAACTAATATTACTTAGTGTATAGGCAAATAAGGAAATAATGAAACATTTTTAGCTAGCAAAGCTTTTATTGCAAAAAAGTTTCGAGGGTAGTCCCCTGACTAACCTCTAAAAAGTTCGCACCTCCCAGACCTTGTGCTGGATTTCTATGGAGGCTCCACCCTCCCCCCCCCCTCCACTCAAAAATGATTTTTCCCAAATAACTTTTCAGGGTTTGATTTAAAGCAAAAATAGCTCAGTACTTTTTTATTCTAGACCTAATTTCCTACAACTTTTGTAGGCAAATTTTTTTCGTACGATGATGTGGCGAGCAGGTGGAGAGTCCCGAAGGAGAGTGGCCTTGAAAAATATGCTCCAACACTCAAGTATTACGCGTAAAATCATCGCAAACAGTGAATGAATAAGCCTATTTTGGGGTATTCATTTACAGTAACAGTGCTCTTGGTGACTTCCGTGTAGGTCCCACTCCCGATATAGTCGAGGAGTCAAACCATCCAAAAATAGGTCGAAATAATTGAAAGCTGGGACCTGTCCCAAAAGTTGTAATACCTATGAAGCCCTATTTTGGAAACCACAAGTCTGCCGATCCGCAGCTGCTGCTTTCAAGCACAAACGAAAGCTAGAAAGTTCAAACGATTTTCATGAACTTTCGACAGAAAACATAGATGATCGAAATTGGAGTCAAAATACAGTATATTTTTTGCGCTGAATCCGAATATATAAATCTGTCGACCCCTAAGTGCTGCCAAACGGTGGGAAGATAAGGTAAAAGCAGGAGGGTATTTGAAAAATTTATTAATTTTCGGTAAAATTCTTATAAAAGACGCTCAAATGAGCTAAAAGGGGCTTATAAATGGTTCTAAGAATTAATCGAGAATACAGGTGGCTTTACAACTTCAAAATTTCACAAAATTTTCATACAAACAAATGATATTTAAAAATAGCGTCATTTGAAAGAGGAGGTGGTGAACCTAAATACAAGTAATGAAGGCAAAGAGCACTGTTACTGTAAATGAATACCCCAAAATAGGCTTATTCATTCACTGTTTGCGATGATTTTACGCGTAATACTTGAGTGTTGGAGCATATTTTTCAAGGCCACTCTCCTTCGGGACTCTCCACCTGCTCGCCACATCATCGTACGAAAAAAATTTGCCTACAAAAGTTGTAGGAAATTAGGTCTAGAATAAAAAAGTACTGAGCTATTTTTGCTTTAAATCAAACCCTGAAAAGTTATTTGGGAAAAATCATTTTTGAGTGGGGGGGGGGGGGGGTGGAGCCTCCATAGAAATCCAGCACAAGGTCTGGGAGGTGCGAACTTTTTAGAGGTTAGTCAGGGGACTACCCTCGAAACTTTTTTGCAATAAAAGCTTTGCTAGCTAAAAATGTTTCATTATTTCCTTATTTGCCTATACACTAAGTAATATTAGTTGTTAAAGATGACTTTGCGAAACTTCACGCGCGCGTACCTCGCGAACGCGGCAGTTTCACGCATTGACGTAGAGACAAAATATGTACTAAATTTTGTGCTGAATATTTTTGGTCATTATAAATTTTATCGTAAGTGCCTTAGTTTTCGAGTTACAGAGCGAAATATGAAATTTGAGCAAACCTGTTGATCAAAATGGCCGCCATTTTGTATCTAGGGCCAACTTTTTTTTTGGCAACCCATCATTAAAATGTTCCTTAGGATGTCCCCTTCAAGGAAAAACAGGTCCCAGAGGATCGGCGAGGGGGTGCAGGGTATCCTATTGTCCCCTGCCGGACTATATTCATCAGCCAGATTAAGAATTAGAGAGTAGGGTGATTTGACCTTATTAGGAAACCGATTTCAACAGTTCTTACCCCAAAAGAGTCGCCTATTCTACTCTCTCATTTCTGAATCAGTGAAATTTATCAAAAATCACTGAAAAACAGTCAAAATTGCAGCACAGTAATAAATCAGTGAAAAATTCCTCACTGAAAGCAAGTCAGTGTAAGAAAATGGCTAGAAATCAGTGAAAATTCACTAAAAACTCAGTGATATTTATAAAATTCATTGAAAAATTTGTGAAATTCTTTGAATAATCAGTGAAAAATTGCTGTTCACTGATTTTTCCTGTGTTGCAATTCAGACTGTTCATCAGTGATTTTTCACTGATTCGTAATGAGAGAGTAGCAAATAATTTTGATAACAATTTTAGACCCCTATGTCGAGTATTTTGAGGGGAAGGAGGGGACAAAATGTGTGTTTTATTTCATTCTTTTCTTTCTCATTTTTCGCCAAATGCAGAAAAAAATTTCGCGTTTTTTCAGATAGATTTTAGAAAGTAAGAGATTAAAGGGAAAAAATTCCATTGCACCTTGGACCCTTCATTACAAAAACGAGGGTTCAAAATTTTCATAAGGGCGTAAGTTGGCGGAAAAGGGTTCAAAAATTTTGAACGAAATTTTTACCTGCATTTGGCGAAAAATGAGAAAATTATGAAAGAAATTACACGTTTTGACCCCTCCTTCCCCTCAAAATACTCGAGATAGGGGTTTAAAATTGTTGTCAAAATTATTTGCCAGAACAGGCGACCCTTTTAAGGGAAGAAAGGGTCGAAATCGGGTTCCAAGGCCAAATCAGCTTACTTATCTAGCTGTGTCCTTTCAAATGAATCAATTCCAAAATTCTAAAGTGAGAACGAGAAGAAGAATAAATTGAAAAAAAAAAGAAGAAAAAAGAAGGTATTTTGGACAAAAATTCGAGACAAAGGGAGGAAAGAGGTGCAAAACATTAGGACAAACAAGCAAAAAGCAGGACTTGCAGAACTGTTGAACATCTTGAAGACCCACAATAAAATCGTTCAAATCTGGTTCATGAAGTTTTTCAATCATTTAGCTTTTCCAAATATCCAGTCATTCAAATTCGACCATTCTTTTTTAGTATTCAATCGTCAAAGTGCCCAAAATCCAAATGTCCGTATGGATTTCACATGATTTTAAATTTTTTTTGTCTATCTGAGTGGCTCTTCTTCGGTATTGTAATTCATAAAGCAAAATTTAAATATTTTCAATCCACTCTACCAAGTGCCCAACTATCCGCAAATATTTAAATGCTCAAATGCTCATTCATCTGAATAACATATGATCTGATCTGATAGGTTCAAATCATCTCCAAGTTCCCGTTGTATAATTAATTTGGACATAGTCATTTGTTTTCTTCAGTTTCGTTCCAGAAATTATTTTTACTCGGCAATGACTGAGTAAACCTTCACTTAATTCACAAAACCTATCTCTCAGTGCATTTCAATCTTCAAGAATCGGGTTGATATTAGGGTTGATTTGAAAACAGGTTGAAGGAATCCTCCACCAACAATAAAAAAATTACATTTCTAGACAGCAAATAAGTGATGACTTGGGCTGATGACCTCCTTTTTTGGAAAATTTATTTTTTATGAGTTGGAAAAATTAAAGAAAATTTCAATAAAGTCAAAAAACTCCAGGAAAATTCCACGAGTCTGAAATTCTTTAATTTTATCCCATTTTTGGACTAATTTTTTGAAGTTCAAACCATTCAAAAAATTACAAAAAGTTTAGGTAATTTTTTGAAAAAAAAAGAAGGAAAGAAACAATGAGAGAAGTTACCTGGTCACCTCACACTATATCACCTCACCTCACACTATATCACCACCAAATTGTGAACCATTTTTTCAAAAAGTGTTTCAGCATACCTTGAAAAACTCTAATGATCATTTTTAGAAAATAGTAAAATGGGAAAATGTCTGTTTATTGGGATTCGTTTCAGTCTTCATGATCTCAGTTTTGGTTTTCCCTCGTCGAAGAATTACCTACATTCAGTAAATCAGGATATCAGAAAAAAACCGAAAAAAGGAATTTGAGCGAAAAAAATCGATATATCTCACATATATATTTTTTTTTTAATTCCAAAATGATGAAACATTATTTCATGTGACAATCCCAATACTTATAAAAAATTACTTACTCATTTTAACTTCTTATCTAACAAGGAAAATTCGTAACTCACCTGAAACAAAAAACAAAATAAATTTTTCATTAGTTGACAGGCATAGAGGAATTCAATATTGTTTTTATTAAAATAATGGAAACATTTCTCTTTTTGAAAAATCATGCCAGGAAAGCAAAAAACTGGCTATTTTTCAACACTTGGCAAGTCCTAAAACATGGAGAAGCTGTATCACCCCTCCTTCGTGTTGCCTTCTGGAGTTCTGAGTACGTGAACGATTTTTTTTTCTTTAAATTTCAAACAATCAATTGCTAAAAAATTTTTGGAAAATGAACAGGCGTGCCACAGCATAGCCGGAAAATATCCCACTTTTGAAACAAAAAATTAAAACCACTTCCGCATAAACTTGCAAAACACAAAAACACCTCAAAAACAAACTCCACACTTCCAAAAACCTCCGCCAAACTACGTACAACAAAACACACCCCGTTCACCCCACCCTTACGAAGACAACTCGGTACGAGCACAAATGTAATCAAGGTAATTCTGATTTTCAAAAGCAAGGCGCCAGGCCCAACCAACTTTCACCTAATCAACTGCTGAAAGGCACAATGACGCTTTTAACTACAACAAAGAAATCACCTTAACCGACGAATTCGAAATCAACGCCAGAAAATTACGTCGACAAATACAAATACACCTCCACTCGAATTATTCCGCATAAAAGCGCGTCTTCGTTCGTGAACGCCCGAACGACCTTATTTCCCCCATTACAAAAAGCACCGTAAAAAAAGCAACGCCGAGAAAAAGTGCAATTTATCGAACATGCATTTAATATTTGAAAGTTGTAAATTCTAGCGAGAATGAAACACCAGATATACTTTTCACCTTAGAGCTTTCCATATGTTGGTGCTGGGACGAGAGAAGAAAAAAAACTTAATAAAACACAACGATATTTTTTGATGATATTAAAAATGTCTACTTTACGACAGACGTTACACTTTCGAACCAAAAAAAATCTACCGTTTACAATAACGATAAGTTTTAAAATAGCGAACGTAATCTCGTCGTGTTAAGGGGGTTTCAAAATTTTCGCGTGAAAGTAGCTAAACACCTTTACGAATTTTCTCTCCCGAAAGTGGCGAATATTAAGTTTAGTTAAATCGATTCATTCAGATATTAAGTTCATTACTTCAAAGCTGCAAACATTTTTTAGGTACCAAAAAACTGTCTCAATTTGAGTCTTGAAAAATATGAATTATTGAATTTCAAATTTAGAAGCCAAATTTTGGCTACCCTTCAACGCTGACCTTAAATCTAGTTACCTTTGTTCTCTTTTCTTAACTTTTTTCAGAACAGACTAGTGAAAAGAAGCATTACATGTGATTCTGCTGGCTATTTTCGAAATCATCAACCTTTTAGTTAATCAGCTCTTCAACCTGTTGAAAATATTGCATAAGACGGACCAGCTAAATTCATTTTTCATATTCATAAAATTCCTGCCAACTTTTTTTTTTGGAAAATCCAGGGAAAAAATGTAAGATTTCACGTTGCATTATTTCTGAGGTTGAAAATTGAATTGTTGGCGAACTGAAATCAATGCTTTTTGAGTATTTTTATCGCATCGAACTAAGTCTTAATTAGCACTGCCAAAATTGGGATTCAGCATTATTCGGTAATTTCCCAACATTTTGGTTTGTTACGAATTTTTTTTTAATTTGAAAAAAATTTGGAGAAAATTTGAACCTGGAGATGAAAACATTATTGAAAGAATTGAAAAAATTAGAGAAAATGGGTAAAAATCAGAAAAGAGAACTTAAAAATATTTTGAAAAAATTGTGAAAAAATGGAAATTTGAAAACCTTGAAGAAATTCAAAAGTTGAAAAAAATTAAAGAAAAATCGAAATTGGAAAAATTTTGAGAAAATTCGAAATTGGAAAAAATCTTGAAAGATTTGAAAACCGAAATTGAAAAAATTCTGAAGAAATTGGACTCTGAAAAAAGTAACTGCATCACATTAAACAAACTCGTCTTTCTCAATATAGATTCGCGTAAAAAATCCCAATTTTGGTAGCGCTAATTAAGAAGATCCAATCATTAATCAGCATTATTAAAATTTTTTATTGATTCACAACGATTTCAAAAGCCTGTATCTCTCTTGCAGGCATCATAGTGAAATTTGGTGGGAAAAAAGTAACTTTAGTAACCCAATTTGGGAAAAAAAGTAACCAATGTATTACCAAAAAGTAACCAAAAACTCAATTTTTAATGGTAAAATTTGTAAAAAAAAAAAAAAAAAAAAAAAAAAACATGATGTATGTACTTAATGCAATTATTATAACTTACATATAAGCGCTCCCAGAAATTATGTAAGGGAGGGGATGAGAATTGGAGAAAATGGGGTGAGGGGGGGGGGTAAAAATTCGTAACAAACTTCAAAATCTATTTTTACATTAGTGCTCGAAAAGTCAGGTTATTTTCAGTGGACAGATGAAAAAATGTAATACAGATAAAAGCGAAGAAAAACTGAAAAATTGCAAGAATTCTCTAAATCTGAATCAGTGAGATGAATATAAATGAAAATCAGTGATTCGCATTGATCGTTTAGTCAAAATTACTGATTTTTTTCTGGTTTATTGAAAATCGACTAAGAAATCAACGACTTTTGACTGCAATATCAATGAAAATTATTTTATTGGTTCAAAAAGGCAGAGTTTTCATAAAACTTGATTGATGTAGATTTAGAAAGTTACATTCTAATGTAAGAAATAAGAAAAATTATTTTTGAAGAGTAATAAAATGCACTTCTCTGAACACTTTTGAGAAAAAATTTCATTTTTTTATTGAGCTTGGATTGAATCTGCTCGACTCCGGGACTTAATCAGACATTACGCAAGGGCGGGGAAGAATTTTAAAAAAATGAGGGTGTGTCAAAATTCAGTAAAAAAAAGTGAGTATCGAGTCTACCTACCCTGTAAATTTATATGAAAATCAGTGATTTTTCATTGAAATATTAATCAAAATTACTGATTTTTATTTGACAAATTGGAAATTGATTGGAGTTTTGACTGAAATATGGGTGAAAATCTCTAGTTTTTGATGAAAATTATTTCACTATACTTAACCAAGAGAATGAAAATACACCAATTTTGACTGATTCAAATTTAGGGAATGATAGTGTGTTCAAGAAACAGAGGCATCAATGCACTGCCCGAGCGGAGTGAGGGCGAAATTTTTTGAAACAAAAAAGTCTCCAAAACTAGACTAAACCGAAACTAATCAGACACTTTACGCTTAAAAAAATCAATTTTTAGAGAAAAATTGTGAAAAAAAGGTAAATTTTTTGAGAAATTTTGGAAAAAAGTAACTTTTAGAGATGAAAAGTAACCAAAGTAACTTTTGAAGTGGAAATAGTAACCAAAAGTAACTTGTCTCGAAAAAAGTAACCAAGTTACTAAAAAGTAACCACGCTATGATGCCTGCTCTTGGTATGCAAGATAGGAAAAATTTGATCATGACCAAATTTTTAGAGCTGAGTTTGCTCTACAAAACATGTCATGGACAATTTCTTCCTATCTTGCTTATTCAGAGAGTTGTCCCTCTTGAAAGATTTCAAAACGTCAACATCACTACAAAAACACCATTTTTTTCAAATTTAATAAAAAATACCTCTATTTACAAAAAGCATAAAATTATATTCTTCTCGGTTGCGAATTAATTAATTGATACAAAATGTCGTTTCCCCCTTGAACGGAATGTTTGCTTTGTACGTCCAACTTTTGTTCACTACATAAACCTGGAAACTTCAACAAAAAGTCGTGGATATACCAACCAACGAATTCATCTAACGGAAAAATAAACTGGTACAAAAAATTATACCGTTGATGGTTTTTTTGTTCAAATGCAAATTAGCTGAACTGAGTTGTTGCGTGAAAAATTTTAAAATATTCATTTCGTCGGAGAATTTTTATCCAGGTATTTCGCGGGGGCTGCTTTTCAAAGCATAACTTTCGTACGAAACAACCCGAAAATTTGCGCGAGTATACGCGAGGGAAATGAAATTTTTCACTTGACTGAAAGATGCAGGTATAAATGTATAGGGCGTAGGCGATTTTTTTCACTGTAAAAATAAATTCGTTTGCGAAGATAGAATAAGTGAGTATTTTTCAGTACCTTAGCTATCTTCGCGTAATGTACGCAGACTTATTTAAAATTGTACGATTGTTTGAAAGCACAGCCATAAAGACAGCGTCAATGTTGCGAAATTAACTAGCGTAAATTTTTCAACCGTTAATGGGTTTCATTTTACTCGAAACGATGTGATTTGAACTCTCGAGGTTTCGAAAATTTCCACCGAGTTGAAAAGAGATCGGTCGCAGAAACTTCTTTCTGTCTGAGTAAGGTACTCGTAGGTTGCAATGGGAAATACCATGTGGCCTTTTTAACCTGACTTCGATCCTTTGTAATGTTCCAATTTATACCAAGATGTATAAAAGTGACGTGCTTTCGGTCTTTCGACCAAGTTTCTCTAGTTTTTGTACAGTTGGCTGTGATGGATCGTGCTCCAGCACACATCGACCTTTTAAAATCTACGTATTTTGGTTTGTTTTCGAGTTGGTTATTTCAAAGGTGGCCTGAGACGTAACCTTCGTGTCGAACGATCCGGGGACACTTTGTTTCTTCGTTCGCCACCGCAAGTTTTCCCAAAAGTACAGTGCAGCAAGTTTCATCATTTTTCATGTCCCATGTGACAAGATTCGGCGTCGAGTAGAAATATAACTATATGTCATACTACCAAACTAAAAATTTTAAAGATTGCGAAATTGTCACTCTCTTCCTCTCCCCTCCCATAAAAAAAAGTCAACACCTCGATTCACTTCGCTGATTTAATTTTTTTCAATTTTGATGCCTGGGGCACGAAATATTTGATAACTTATGATGAAAATATTGATTTCAAACAGGGGTTAAAATTATATTTCACCCCATTTTTCGCCAATTTTTTCCAAAATCGATTCGACCTATAAGTAAATTGTGTTTATCGAGGGTGTTTTCTCGTAAATGTCTGATAATGACTGAGAACCGCCTTGTAATCGAGTCTGCGTCATTCGGTGGTAATTTGTCTACCCTCTTTATTTTTAAATAAACGATGATGCGTATTTTTGTACTACTTTATCAACGTTGCACTGCGTGCCGATGTAATAAATTGATTAAGCGCGGTGAAAAATGTATGGTCTGGTTTGAAACTGGGGTAGTTGTACTTCTGGATGTCGAAATGCTGGTAAAATTAGTTCAAATACATAGTAGATAACGAAAAATACTCTTAGATGGCTGAAAAGTGAAATAAAACGATATCGAAGAGTGGTTCATTTGCTCTGGGGCCACCCTCGTTAAGATTTGTGTCATTTTTTGCGATTTTTCCACTTCCACCGTCCCCCACATCGCAACCACGAATAGTGTTATTTCGTAAAGAAATAATTCTTATCAAGTTCTAGCTACCTATGTGAAGGGAAAAATATACCCCAAAAAATACAAATTTAATCGATAAAAAATTTTAAAATTCAAAACCTCTCAAACAAGGTGTCTATGGAACCTATGAAAAGAAACTTCTTGTTTTTAGGATTTTTATTACCATTTTTACACCATTTTTTTCTTCAAGCTTTCTCAAAACAATACCTCTTCTTTTTGTTCCACGATCAAAAAATTCAAATGTCGAAAATTCTTGCTTTCACAGAAAAGTTACTAAAATTCTAGCTATTTTTTTTGTTTTTTGTTTTTTTGTTTTGCTACTAAAGTAACATTCTTGCTAATTTTTGATTTTTCTCATTCGTAGATACCTGGTCGAAAAGTACGGAGTTCATCATCGCAGGGGAAAAAAGAATATCTCAATGGCTTACCATAAATTTTTTTCAAAAAAACTACTAAAAATTGAAAATTTTGAATTTTTTGAACGTAGATTTTTCATAACATCACCGAAGTATTCCATAACTGAATTATTGTGATTGGAAACGAAGGGGGAGGGGGAGATTTTTTCAAAACAATCAAATACGTAAGTTAACTTCTCCAGGTATAAGGGCCAGATTTTTTCAGTTTCGATCATTTTCATTGTTTACTCCCGAGGGGGATCTGCGCCAGGAGGCAGTTTTTTGTTCAATTAAAGATGACAATTTTTCGATTCAAAAACATTTTCACAGTTTCAGAAGAATAATTCAGAGTCGAAAGTAGAATACGAGTACAGATATGAAAAACACTCGGCAAAGTTGGATAATTATTCGAACTTAAACTTTTGAATTGAGAAAAAAATTTACTCGTTTTTAGAAGTGAAAGATTTTTGGGTTAAAAAAGAGTTTTTTTGGTGAATGAAATGTCACAAGATTTTCTGAAGCGATGAAATGGCTGTAAAATCTATCATGTAAAAAAGTGAAGCTAATAATAGAAAAATTGCTGGAAAAAGCTCACATTTGACTCAAATTAAAAATGCATATTTTTCAATAAAGGCATGTTTTCAGTCCGTGAAGGGGGGGGGGGGAAGAGAAGTGTATTTTCAAAATTTTAATGAATAATCAAATCCAGGTAGAAAAAAAGTTACTTATATTTTTTTTATTAAAATACTAGATTTCCAAATAATTTTCAAAATTTTCATTTCCGAGTAATTATAAGTAATGTCGTTTTTGTTGTTATTTGAAAAAACGAAAAGAAACGACGGATTTAGAATATTTGAAAATAGTTTTTTTTGTCGTTGTTGAAAGAAATTACAAAAAAATGAAAGATTTACACCATTTCAGGGTATCTAACAAAATGTTTTGAGCAAAAAGCTCGACTTGGATCGACTATTTTGCACGACTATTTTTTGTTTTTATGCACCCCCCCCCCCCCTCAAAAATACGAGAAACTTCAAAAAAATTACAATGAGCTCCTAAATTCAAATTTTTACGAACAAATTCAAAGAAATTGCAATGAGCCGTTTTTCAATTTAAAAAAAAACCTCAAGATTTTCAAGATCAAATTGATTTTTTTAATGCTAGACTGTCATACGATCATTTGAAGTACATAGAATGAAATTTAAGTTTTCAATTCAACTTTTCAATATTAAAGTATCTCAATTTTTTATCAAATTTCAACACCATTAAAAAATGTTTACTTTCACTTCTCTAAAATCATGAAAAAATACACGAACAAAAGTTGAGCACAATGATTTCAAAGATTTTCTCTCTGAGGGAAAATTTTACCAAAACCGTAAAAAAAATATTTCATGCGGAAAATTGCGAAGTTGCAAATTTTTAAATTTCTAACAATTTTCTTCTACATTTTTTTTAGAAATTCAAATCTATTCGAAGCTGCCTTATTTCCTACATTGTGAAAACTATAATGGTAAGTATACATAATTTTTTGGACAATCTGTTGAAAAAAATTACCCCCGGAAAAACATTCATTTTCAATTTTTTTGAAAGCCTTCTAGTACGACTTATCTTTGACTCAAGTGGTAAAAAAACACTGAAATTATTTTTTCACAAAAACGAACCAATCCAAGACATCGGATGATAATTTTTAAAATTTGAAAAAATTAAGGCCATCCTGTCCCATCCTCTTTCTAAACAAGTCCATTTTTACAATCGAAAAAAAGCCAAACGATATTGGCATCATAGGGCAATGAAATTGTAACTACGTAATCCGTTTTGGAATGAATTTAACCTCGATCGAACAACGTATTGCATATATTTGCAATTTATCCAACGACTTGGGGCAGTATACGATTGTGGAAAATTGTAAAGAAACAATTGCGTAATTTTGGTGCTTTGCCATGAATTTTTGCGGGAGAATACGAAGAACCGTTTAATTTTTTATTTGCGCCCCGTATCCGCAGCCAAAGCTTTAGGATCCTGACGCGGCAGAGGGCGTACTGACGATGAAAAATTTGAATAATTTACGTGTTAGCGGTTGTGCTAAGTGTAGATAGTAGATAGCAGATACCAATGAAACAAACGAACGAGTTAGTTGAATTATAATTCGGAATGCAGAACAATTAAACGTCCCTATTGACAATTTTTTAGCATTATGCTAGCATATGTTGGCATATAATTAGCATGGTAGCATTATACTAGCATCTCTCGAGCATATTGTCATCAGTAGCACCCAGAGGAGAATAAATAAAGCATTATGCTCGCATGATGCTAGCATGACTTTACTTAGATAAATTTTGAGTAGTACAAACCTAGCATTATAGTAGCAGGCAATGTGCTAGCACCTCAGTAATAGCATAATGCTAGCATTTTATAAGCACAGTTTTTTAACCCTAGCATTTGATTCGCATACAGTGTGCTAGCACTATTGAACTAGCATATTTATAGCATAATGCTAGCATACTACTACTTGGAAAATTTTTAGTGCTTAGCATAACCTTAGCATCATTTCAATGAATGTGCTAGCATCTTCATGATAGCATAATGCTAGCATTTTGTAAGCACAGGTTTTTAACCCTAGCCTTTGATTCGCATACAGTGTGCTAGCACTATTGAACTAGCATATTTATAGCATACTGCTAGCATACTACTACTTGGAAAATTTTTAGTGCTTAGCATAACCTCAGCATCATTTCAATGAATATGCTGGCATCTTCATGATAGCATAATGCTAGCATTTTGTAAGCACAGTTTTTTAACCCTAGCATTTGATTCGCATACAGTGTGCTAGCACTATTGAACTAGCATATTTATAGCATAATGCTAGCATACTACAACTTGGAAAATTTTTAGTGCTTAGCATAACCTCAGCATCATTTCAATGAATATGCTAGCATTTTTAACCCTAGCATTTGATTCGCATACAGTGTGCTAGCACTATTGAACTAGCATATTTATAGCATAATGCTAGCATACTACAACTTGGAAAATTTTTAGTGCTTAGCATAACCTCAGCATCATTTCAATGAATATGCTAGCATCTTCGTGATAGCATAATGCTAGCATTTTGTGAGAATTGTTCTTTAACCCTTGCATTTGATTCGCATACAGTGTGCTAGCACTATAATGCTAGCATACTACAACTTGGAAAATTTTTAGTGCTTAGCATAACCTCAGCATCATTTCAATGAATATGCTAGCATTTTTAACCCTAGCATTTGATTCGCATACAGTGTGCTAGCACTATTGAACTAGCATATTTATAGCATAATGCTAGCATACTACAACTTGGAAAATTTTTAGTGCTTAGCATAACCTCAGCATCATTTCAATGAATATGCTAGCATCTTCGTGATAGCATAATGCTAGCATTTTGTGAGAATTGTTCTTTAACCCTTGCATTTGATTCGCATACAGTGTGCTAGCACTATTGAACTAGCATATTTATAGCATAATGCTAGCATACTACTACATGGAATAATTTTAGTTAGTTAGCATGCTAGCTAGCATCCTCGTGATAGCATAATGCTAGCATTTTGTAAGAATTGTTCTTTAATCTTACATTTGATCAGCATATAGTGTGTTAGCACTCTTGACTAGCATATTTATAGCATAATGCTAGCATACTCCTACTTGGAATAATTTTAGTTAGTTAGCATAACCTCAGCATCATTTCAATGAATAAGCTAGCATCTTCGTGATAATGTAATGCTAGCATTTTGTAAGCACAGTTAAACAGTTTTTTAACCCTAGCATTTGATTCGCATACAGTTACTTGGAAAAATTTTAGTGTGTAGCATAACATCGGCATCATTTCAATGAATATGTTAGCATATTCGAGATAGCATAAAGCTAACATTTTATAGGCACAGTTTTTTAACCCTTCATTTTAGCATAATGCTAGCATTTTATATTTTAATCATACATTTGATTCGCCTACAGTGTGCTAACACTGCTAAACTAGTGTAGGTATTTATAGCATAGTTCTAGCATTTTATAAGCACAGTTTTTTAACCCCAGCATTTGATTCGCATACAGTGTGCTATCACTAATTCACTATTGATATAGCGTATTTATAGTATAATGCTAGCACACTGCTATTTGGAAAAATTTTAGTGTGTAGCATAACCTCAGCATCCTCTCAAGGAATGCGCTAGCATTTTGTAGGCATTGTTCTTTACCTTTCATTTGATTTGCCTGCGGTGTGCTAGCACTGTATCAAATGCTTGAGTTGAGAAATGTGCTAGCAAAATGCTAGTAATCAATATGCTAGCATCATGCTTGAAATATGCTAGTTTAATGACGCTAGCGCATTGCTTGCAAATCAAATGTAAGATTAAAGAACAATGCTTACAATATGCTAGCATTATGCTAGAAATATGCTAGTTCAATAATGTTAACGAACTGTATGCGAATCAAATGCTTGAGTTGAAAAATGTGCTTGGAAAATGCTAGCATTATGCTTATGCTATACACTAAAATTTTTCCAAGTATCAATATGCTAGCATTATGCTAGAAATATGCTAGTTCATGCTACGTACCTCAATTTTTCTAAATATCAAAAATTTTTCCAAGTATCAATATGCTAGCATTATGCTAGAAATATGCTAGTTCATGCTACGTACCTCAATTTTTCTAAATATGCTTGAGTTGAAAAATGTGCTTGGAAAATGCTAGCATTATGCTTATGCTATACACTAAAATTTTTCCAAGTATCAATATGCTAGCATTATGCTAGAAATATGCTAGTTCATTAAATTGTGAATTTTGAGGTTTTAGCCCCCAAGGGGTGAGTTATAAATTCGCTGAATGTGCCCTAAAATTTTATTATACTGTAGTATAGCCAAAAACCAAAAAAAATTCCCAATTCGATCAAAATTGAAGAAAAAAAATTTCCAGCATGAAATTTTTAATTCCATTTTCTTCTTAAATTGTGAATTTTGAGGTTTTAGCCCCCAAGGGGTGAGTTATAAATTCGCTAAATGTGCCCTAAAATTTTATTATACTGTAGTATAACCAAAAACCAAAAAATTTCCCCAATTCGATCAAAATTGAAGAAAAAAAATTTCCAGCATGAAATTTAAGTATTACTTTTAATATCTAATATTCCACCTGACATGGTGGCGTGCTCCTCTAAACCAAGATCAACAGAAAAGGTAAAGGTAAGTACTTAAGCATATATTGATAGACCATAGCGAAATTAGTGCTAGCGCTAGCATTATGCTTATGCTATACACTAAAATTTTTCCAAGTATCAATATGCTAGCATTATGCTAGAAATATGCTAGTTCATTAAATTGTGAATTTTGAGGTTTTAGCCCCCAAGGGGTGAGTTATAAATTCGCTGAATGTGCCCTAAAATTTTATTATACTGTAGTATAGCCAAAAACCAAAAAAAATTCCCAATTCGATCAAAATTGAAGAAAAAAAATTTCCAGCATGAAATTTTTAATTCCATTTTCTTCTTAAATTGTGAATTTTGAGGTTTTAGCCCCCAAGGGGTGAGTTATAAATTCGCTAAATGTGCCCTAAAATTTTATTATACTGTAGTATAACCAAAAACCAAAAAATTTCCCCAATTCGATCAAAATTGAAGAAAAAAAATTTCCAGCATGAAATTTAAGTATTACTTTTAATATCTAATATTCCACCTGACATGGTGGCGTGCTCCTCTAAACCAAGATCAACAGAAAAGGTAAAGGTAAGTACTTAAGCATATATTGATAGACCATAGCGAAATTAGTGCTAGCATAATCCTAGCACACCATGCCAGCTAAATGCTAGCTCTTCCATTGTGCTAGCATCATGATACCAAGTATAATGCTAGCATCATGCTAGGTGGCACCATGCTACATCATGCCAGCATCATGCTACCAAGTAAAATGCTAGCATCATGCTAGGTGGCACCATGCTACATCATGCCAGTGGCACAACGCCAAGTATGGTGCTAGCATCATGCTAGGTTCTGTGCTAGCATCATGCCAGGATGAAAGCATGCTAGCACGTCATGCTAGCATCGGCTTGCATGATTTTGGACCCCTGGGTGCTAGCATTATGCTAAAGAATGGTGCTAGCATCGTGCTAGGTTCTGTGCTAGCATCATGCCAGGACGAGAGCATGCTAGCACGTCATGCTAGCATCGCCTTGCATGATTTTGGACCCCTGGGTGCTAGCATTATGCTAAAGAATAGTGCTAGCATCGTGCTAGGTTCTGTGCTAGCATCATGCCAGGATGAAAGTATGCTAGCACGTCATGCTAGCATCGCCTTGCATGATTTTGGACCCCTGGGTGCTAGCATTATGCTAAAGAATAGTGCTAGCATCGTGCTAGGTTCTGTGCTAGCATCATGCCAGGATGAAAGTATGCTAGCACGTCATGCTAGCATCACCTTGCATGATTTTGAACCCCTTGGTGCTAGCATTATGCCAAAGGGCAGTGCTAGCATAATGCTTACAGTGCTAGCATCATGCTTGTATGATGCTAGCACTATCCTTTAGCATAATGCTAGCACCAAGGGGTCCAAAATCATGCAAGGCGATGCTAGCATGACGTGCTAGCATGCTTTTAGCATTTTTATATTTGAAATTGTCAATAGGGGTATAGGGCATTAGAATGAGGAAAAATTCGTTCAGTGTACAGTTTAAATTCCACGAGTGGGTTGGTTTTTCTATTTTCTATGATAATTTCACGTCGCTAAATAGTTCTATTTGTACGATGTGACGAGAGAAATTTCCTCTCGCCGTTAATTTTTTACTCAGTCGAGTATTCCAATAAAGGAAACATTCAAATTTGAGGATTAATTCGCCCCCCCACCTTCTCACACGATTTTAGCAAAATATCCGATCGAATTTCCACACACACAACACAAGCAGATAAACATTATTACCACTCACATCCGCACCGTGCATACCATCACGTAAGAAATTTCACGTACGAGGTTTCGCAACGTATTAAGAAAATTTACATGATTGAAAATTCGCCTATCGAATGCCTCAAGCGTGATCTCGACAAGATGGTTTTGTTATCCTCGCCCTAGATTTTTACGAGTAACTACGTGTACGTGTATTAGGGGAAGGGAACGTGGGAAATATATTTTTTTGTATTTTCTATCCAAGATTTTGGCCTTTTTGCTGCGTAAAGATGGAGGCCGAAGACGTGATTAGGAAAATGAATGCGAACGTTAGCGTCGTTCGGTATGTTTTATTAGGAGCGAAAGCTTATTGCGAGGAGAACCGAAAAACTATACGGTATTCGCGAAACGCCTTAGCTTTGGATTAAATTTGATTTGTGGACGAAATTAAGAAAGGTTACGGTTTGAAGCACATGTTTTCGCGGTCGTGGCGGAATCGACAGCGGGGCATGGTGGATCATCTTCCATTGTTAATGCGTATTTTGGAATCGGTTCAGGGTTCGCTGTGCTGTTGTTGGTAATTAGTCGTCGATTTTAATCGAATCATGGAATGATTTCAATTCCAAGTTTTTGTCTGTACGTAAAATGCAACGGTCAAAGTTCTATAAATCGAGCACGAGGTCTGTATAGTTGTTTGTATCGTGTACGTGAGCTTGAAATCGACGAGAGTCTCAGACTCGAGAAGGGATGATTAATATTTTAAAGTAGGGTGGCAAGGTAAGAAATACTTGGGGTGAATTGAGCGAAACTGAAGGCTTTTTTCCATCGAATTGAAAATCAGGTCACGAATTACGCAAATTATAAAGTTACTTATTGGCTGAAAAATCTTTGAAAAATGACTTGAGTAAAAATTTAAAGGAGAAAATTAGATTTAACCAGTAAATAAGAGCGAAACATGAAAATTCGATAAAAAATGTGAATACTGAATTAGATTTGGAATAAAAATCAACAAAAAAATGAAATGCAGAGAGAAAAATGGAATTATTTCTCAACAACTTACGAATGGATTAGAATTGGAAAGAAAGTAGTAAGAACTAAACCAAACGGGCAAACCTGACAAAGGTCAAAAAATTCGTATTCTTCGAAAAAAATAAAAATTCAAATTTAAACCCAAACAAATCGTGTTTGAGAAGAGTCAGCAAAAATTGAAACAATGCAAAATTTATCCAATAAATCACATTTTCTCATCGTTAAAATTTCGATGAATGAATTGAATTTCAAAAAAGGGCTAGAACTAAGCAAAATTCATAATATTTGGCCATAAAAATTTCTAAAAAAAAATATTTAGAACAGTAAATCGAACACAAAAACAAAAAAAAAGCAAATCAATACAATAAACCCGAACCAACTATAATCACATTTTTCAAAAAAAATAAAATAAAAAAAATGGAAATTCATAATATCTAAGTTTGAAGGTTGGATAGTTTTGGAAAAAAAGTGTTGAAAGTGGGAAAATGGACACATAGTTTTTCCAAAAAACATGAAATTTAACAATTCTGGAATCCTTTTATTATAGTTTTGTCAAATAACATAAAATTTAGCAAATTCTGGAATTTGTTTACACTTTTGAAAAAATAAGGGTTTAAAACACCAAAAAACATTTGCGGATCTAGGAAACGATTTTCGGGAGAAGGAAATCAAATTTTTTATGCTAAACATTTTTTGAGGTTATTTCAAAAAGAATCAAAATATTATATATAAACAGATAAAAACCAAGTTTGTGCGATTAAAAGTTCGAAAAATTAACGTTTTTCAAAAGAAAAATTGATAATGTACAAAAATATTAAGTCTGAGAGAAGCTAAGCCGGATTTTTTTTTTTTGAAAAATAATGTTTAAAAAACAAAAAGTAGTCATTTTTTAAATATGTTACAAAGCCATCTTTGATACTAATTAATGCAAAATTCTTTGACTCATGTTGCCTAAAAGTTGATTAATTTAAAATAATAATTTTTTTAGTTCACATTGGGTAAAAGATTTATGCTTAGAATGTACTTTTTTGTATTTGAAAATTCAATTACTCACCCCCCCCCTCCTTCCAAATGCGATAGTTGAAAGAAGTTTTCATAATATGAAATTCAACTTGGAAAAAGCCACAAAGGACAAACTTTGGGTGTTAACTCAAATTACTCAAAAAAATGACAAAATTTGGATTTTTTTCTCAATAGAAAAATTTTTAAAAAACGAAAATATTGAACTTATTCTTGGAAGAAAATTGAAATTTTGACCAAATATTAATAACACGAAATCACTTGGACCTGAAAAAAATTATAAATAAATTTATGTAAGTACCTAAATGGACAAAATTTGGCCAAAGGTAACAATTTTTATCAAAAATACCAAAAAAAAAAAAAATCAACAAAATTGAGACGATGATTGAATATTTTGCTGAAGCATTAAATTTTTTTTTCAAAATTGATCAATTATTCAAAAAACAGGCATCATAGCGAAATTTTTGCAGAAAAAAGTAACAGCAACTTTTTTTGAGCAAAAAGTGACCAAAAAATGACCAGAAAGTGACCAAAAGTAACCAAAAATTCAACTTTTTTCGGGCTCATTTTTTTTACAGTTTTCTGGGAGGAGGCAATTTTTTGCAGTATGTCACGCTCGACGGTATTGTTATTTTTATTTTGCCTTTCACACTGACAACCGACACTGAAGTTCAGCCTTATTGAAATCATGCCGCGCGCTAGTGGTTACCTATACTACATATTGAACTAATAACTAGCAAAATCAGCTTTATATTTTTTTCTTGAAAAATTTTGAAAAATAGCAATTTCTACGTGAAATTTTGAATTTTTCCCTGGAAGTGCGAAGAAAAAGTGACTTTTGAGGGGAAAAAAGTAACCAAAGTGACCTTTTAGACGTGAAAAGTAACAAAAAGTGACTGAAGTTAAAAAACATGACAAACACCCTAAAAAAGTGACCCGCTATGATGCCTGAAAAAATATTCAAAAAAAAAGTACAAATTTTAGAGAATTTTACTGACATTGAAAAAAGCGTTGAAATGAACAGAAAATACGAAAAAAAATCGCCCCAAATTTCACGATTTTTGAAAAAATAAGTTTTACTAAGATCAGTCTAGGATTCGAAAAAAGTCAACAAAAATTGATAAATTGTAAAGATTCAAATTCACCGTTTTTGTTGTCACTGATCGTTAATAACGTGTTATAACCCAATTTTTTGATCAGTTTTTCAAATTTTGTAGAATTTGAAGTGATAGCAGTGACTGTTTGAAAAAACGAAATGAATTTTTCAAAATTTTTCTCCTCCTCCAATTCAGAGTTCGTACCGAAACTGAAAATCAAGAATTCGTATTTTTTCGTATTTTTCTACATGAAAAAAATTCTCAATGACCAAGGATAATTATTTCCGTTGATATAATTTTAACCAAATTTCGTACCTTACGAGCTTTTTCTTCAAAAATTCATACTTTTTGAACTTTTTCCTTAAATATTCGAAATTTTTGTATTCGGTTCAAACTCTGAAAATTAATCGAAAAATTGATTATTTCGGCAACTAATTATCGTATTCGGAAAGAACAACAATTTTTCAGAGTTTCTGGTTCAAAAATTCAAATTTATGGGTAATTTTTTATACATCGGATACATAAGCGCACCCAGAAATTATTTAAGAGAGGGGCTCAGAATGCAGGAAAAAATATGGGAAGGGGGTGAATTTTCAATGAAAAAATTCAGTAACTTGTTATTTCAGTGGCGCTGGCGTAATCGGGGTATTTTCAGTAGGTTGATAATTCATAACGGATTTAACCCAAGTAAAATTGAAAAATTACGGAATTTCAGTTTTAATCATTGATTTTTTAGTCAAAATTATTGATTTTTTCTGACAAACTGGGAATTGATTGAGAAATCAGTGATTTTTGACCGAAAGATCAGTGAAAAATCATCAATTTTTAAAATAGAAGGATTAAAATACTGCCCGAGGGAAGCGAGGACGAAAATTTTTTCAAAAATCATGTTTCAAGAGCAAAAAAATTCACCTTTTTCACATTTTTGTAATTAAAAAATATCCTGTCCGAGCTTAAGAGGGGAGAGTGCTCGAGTCCTCTGAGCCCCCCTGGATGCACTTATGATAAAATAATATTCAGAACTCTAGAACGAGTTGAAAACAAATTTCGTACCTATTACGTAAAATGCAGGTTGGTGAAATAAAGTTTTTCAAACGTGTTAAGAAATATACGTACACATTACACAATACACATGCCCCACACAAATTACTAATATTCGATTCCCCCCCCCCTCCCTCCCCCAATCCATCCACCATCGAGTAAATAAAATTTCGAAATTCCGATTCCTAATTCAAACACATTATTTACATTCGATTTGTTTGCTCGTACTTCCGCATAATATTACGTACTAATCCTTAATTCGTTCGTTATTCGTTTTTATCATAATGTTAGGCCATTTCCGATAGATACCAAACAAACCACCAATAAAACAGTACTCACGAATTTACCACGTACCAAAATGACAAAATATATTGAAAATTATTAGTTTATTACCCACCACTTTTGATAAACCATATTGATCAAACTACGACCCTGTATTACCTCACCGATCGTATTAGCTGGCGTAATCTAAATACAGTTCAAAAATAAATTTACTCGCATAAATTACAGCTTACGTACGTCCGCGTACGTACCTATACAAAAATCTCTCAGTACAAAACGTACACGAGCATACCGAACGAATTACCGTTCGAAATTACCATTAATTTGATTTATTTACTTAAAATATTGTACATCGTTTGGGCTTAGCGATCACAAAAAGCCATTCTTTGATATCGCTATTCCCACGGGCTAGCTTTTTTTTGGTCAGCTCCGGGTAAACAAATTGCCATATAAATGCGGAGAAATCAAACAAATTTTCTCTTCTAATTCCGCAGCCGAACGTATAACGTCGTTGGCGCAGCAATGTATTAAAAAAACCTAACTAGACGATAAAACAAAAGCTTTTCTCAACTACCTTCATAGAAATATTTCCCGCATAAATTTCTCATTAAAATGCTAAACAGCGTATAAAAAGCATAAAAATAAAAATGGCTAACAAATACTTAAATTACGCTCGTAAACTACGTATAAAAAAATATACAAATTTAGGGTGAGGGTAAAGGAATAAAATATAGCCCAAATATTATATAGCTGGAACGAAGCATTTTTTTAAAAAGTCGTTCGCTTCTCCTGGATATACTCGCGAAAACTATCTCCGCAAATAACACAATGAACTTTTTATACCGAACGAAAGATTTTTTATAGGCGAAGAGATCGATGTAAAAATCCGGCAGAAAAAATAATTAAATTTTCGAAACGAAATTCGCGTAAATTTGGCGTATCTTTCATTCTAAAATTTAAACCGTACGAAGCATTTGGATAAAACATGGAAATTCCAAATAACGCGCCGCTAACCGACAATATTCGGTTTTGGCTATAATTATCGATTAACCATACATATATTTGGAATTATTCCAGTAACCATATTGGCTATGGGTTAATATACGATGGAAAAACCGCCGCTGAAATAGGTACAAAACACGCCTAATTTCCGACAAGCGTCCCAGCTGCGAAGGGAAGAAGGGAAAAAAATCAAACCGAATATAAAATCGCTTAGAGTATGCAGAATAGAAAATTTTTCCACTTTACTTTATATTTATAGGTAAATGTACTCGTAAGGAATGCCAAATCGGTTTCGTCAATTTTGTACACTTTCATGCCCCTGTATGGTAAAATTTCGCAGGTGAACTCGACGCATTTCGAGTGGAATGCCAGACGTACGAGTATACCAAAAGATAATCTCGATTTTAATGCTAACTTAAAGCCAAGTACCTGCTCGTATACGGAGTCTAGTCGTCATCATATTACCACTATCAGCAGGTATCCGAGCCGCAACTTGGCTGTAGAATTAAATACTTACATATATCGGTTTGGTATACGAGTAATCGTGACTGGCTTTATGGATACGGCGAGAAATTCCGTTAAATAAATAATAATAAAACGTGGTTAAATGCAGTTCTTTAAGCGGTATATTCTTCGTTTCTTTCTTTTTTTTTTGGTATTGAACGCGAATCTATATACGAATACTTGTACGTATAAGTAATAAATATTGAGAAAAACGCCTCGAACACATTGCCAACTTTTAGCCTTAAATATATATAAACTTTGACAACGAACTCCGAGAGATGTTTTGTTACTGGTACTTCGGAAAGTATTTTTTTCCAGTGTTATATGCTGTGCTTATACATAAAAAACATTTGTCGCAGTTCCTCGTCCGATAGATTCGTTTTATCACGTGTTTTATACGAATGAACTTGAAATCGACAAATTAGGGTCGAATTTATGGAAAATTAGGTTAAATAATTTCAAATTTTCGATAAATGACAACATATATGTAGAATAGGAGGAGGAGGGGGGTAAAATTTTGAAAAATTATCAACAGTATGTCCCTAATCTGAAATTTGAAGATTCGAAACGCTCATGATCATTAGAGCGGAACGAAAAAAAAATTCTGGATTTTGACGAAGGTGGTAAGTATAGTTTACATTAAGTGGGAGATCACTCAGAAAAATGTTGAGCCCCTATGCTCGAAGGGAGACGCAGCTAGGAGGCCTCAAAGTATAGTCGTTTTCGAAAAAAAACACGTACAATTGAGTAATGACACCAATCAGGAACCTCGGCCATCCCTGAAAAAGAGTAATTTGAGTTCCTATACCTCATTTTAACCATATTGACCTTGAAATTGAGTAACTCTTTTTGCCTTTTACAAGGGCGTTAAAAATTGCAGATTGCAAATATGTTCATTAAATTTAAGTTGGCAGCACTGCTACAAAAAATTTTCAAAAAATTAAATTCGGATATTTTTTAATGACCAAACAAATTTTGGCTTAGTTTTCAAGCAACTGAATGATCAACTTGAATTTTATGAAAATTGCATGAATCAAAGTGCAATTGGCAGCACTGTCATGATTTTTTTTGAAAAAGTTCATCAAAAATTATTCCAATTTCTATGTAACAAAAAAATTTCAGCCATTTCAGTCAAAAAGTGACCAATTTTATGAAAAAAAGTGACCAAGTTTTCAATTTTTCTCAACTATACCCCTCCCCACTCCATTATTTTTCATAACTGTGTTTCTCTCAAAAAAATGTTTTTTTTTTTTTTTCATTAATAAATCAAATCTTCACTTGAAATTAAGAGTTCTGGAATAAGTTTTAAGTAACTGAAAAAAAAAAAATTATTTTTTTGACCAATTATTCGGCAATTTATAGACCTTTTACGTAATGATAGTTATAAAGTATTTTCGAGTGATGTACTTACAACCCGAAATCGTGCAGATGAATTATTTGAAATGCATGGTGTTTAACCTAACGATTTTTTTTGAACAAATTATGACAGGTTGTTGATTAAATCATACGAATGAAAATTCGGCTAAAAATTTAAAAATTTAGTACAAGCCATTGCAAGTTTCAGCTTGCCCCTGTAAATAAAAAATCGATGAGGGAGTAAAATATAAATTATTTCGTTAAGATCTATCCGGACCGCGCGAATCATTTCAGTCGTTCAGCGTTCAACTCTTTTTTACGTCTTATCACCAACTGAAAGAGGGAAACTGGAGAGTGATGAAATAAACAATTTCGAATTTCGTTGTCGGTTGTATTCTAAACGGTCGAATTTGCACATGATTATGAATAATATTCAATAATTTGAGCAAATTCAACCGTGTAGAATACAACCGACAACAAAATTCGAAATTGTTTATTTCATCACTCTCCAGTTTCCCTCTTTCAGTTGGTGATAAGACGTAAAAAAGAGTTGAACGCTGAACGACTGAAATGATTCGCGCGGTCCGGATTAATCAATGTGTTGAGACCGAGCAAAGCGAGGACGAAAATTTCAGCAAAAAAATCCATTCAAAAATTGAAATTGAACACTTTTCCCTCATTGAAATTTTCCAAAATGTGACCAATAATTTCAGATTCTCTTTTATTCCTTCTTTCTTACTTTCAACATCGTGGTCAAAGACATCACAGTATTCCTTTCTCATCGCAGTTTAGGTATTAAAAAGTACGGTATCAAAAAAAAAAAAAAGGAAAAAAAAGGATTTTCAATGAATTCTGTAGAAAAAGAGTATAAATTAACCGTGAGTTTAACGCGGAAATTTTTCAGAAAAATTTATAATGTAATTTAATGAATAAAGTCAATGATTTAAATATCATTTTTTCTGTACTGTACTGTACTGTACATTACGATCAGCAAAAAATGATGAATGTAAAAAATTGTAAGATATATAATAATTATTTGGTCCGAGTGACGCAAAGCCGAAATTTTTTGAAAAATTTATGATAATAAAGAAGCAAAAAAACACTTTTCTGAATAGGTACTTACTTTTGGATTTTTGAAAAAAGTGACCAATAGTGAAATTTTAGCAAAAAAAGTGACTTTTAATGACCAACCTTGAAAATAGGGGACAAGTCGCTAAAAAAGGTGACTCTGTTTGATGCCTGCGATCTGCAACTTTTCAATCTTCCTTAATAGCCTAATAGGTCAAAAAGTGGTAGGTATCCAATTTCAGAATCAATGGTTCAGAAGGGGATAGAGACTCCGATAGTAACTTTTCAAGAGAAATCCAGGTTTTCGAAAATCGCCTCACTTAGAAATCTCTCTAGCTCCGTTCTTCTTTGAGCTGAGAGGCTTGAAATTTTTAGAGAAATTCTGCACTCAAACTACTTTACCAATTTACGTCAAAATCCTAGATACCTACTTATTTAATACCTCAAGTTTGTACTTCTGACCAGCTTTTTAAACCCTTATCCGTCCAGGAAAGATCTGACCGAAGAAATGTACATCAATTTCAGAGTAAAGAACAAAATTAGTTCCGTCCAAAAAATTGATATTCGAACAGGAATTAGGATTAACCATATCAAAAATACCAAAAGTTGACACTCTTAGCCTTTATAGTGGACAATCATTTTTAAAAAAAGTCCACTTATGAAGACACTTGCGTAAAAATGAGCTGGTTAAATTTCGATGTAAAAGTAACCCCTAAAACCGAAAAAAACAAATTGTCTTTTTTAGCCCCAATATCAAAATGGTCATTTTAAATTTTCCCCAGTTCAAGAGGTTACTTCTGTGCTAAGATTTAGTTTACTTATCTTCAGATAACCAGAAATACGTGATACATTTTTAGCTTGATTTGTCAACTTATAGTCAAGTTACAGCATTACAACTGATTTTACAATTATATTTTTTGGGGGCGATCATTGAGATTATTTATGAACATATCCACGTTATTTCATCTCGCCCCAATTCGCCATCTCCGAAAGTTTCCAACCGATTTTTTTTTTCAAAATTGGTACAGTATGAGTGTAAGTACGTATATTTCAAAACTGCAGCATATTCCCTCGAGTATTTACACTTCGTACAATTTTTTCAAATTTGTTACAGTTTTTCTCTCGTTTATGTAATTTATTTGATGACTAAAATCAACACAGATGAACCCATGCATTATGATTACGTCTGTTACACGAAAAAATTATATAATTGTAGTAAATTATTCGTTAATCGTTTAAAAATCCTTGGTTAACTTTCAAAATAACAAACATTTAGCTACACCTGTGAAAATATTTTCATATCTCGCATCGTTCAAATTCACAATTCGATTCGCCATAAAACCAACCAATCCAACAAGTAAAAATCAGGTTGTTTTTCGCCGAAAGTTGATTTTTGTTGGACTTTGCTATCTTCGTTGAGTTTGCGATGAATACTTTCGAAACCTTTTTATTTATCTTCGTCGTTGTAATGACGTTGATAACATCAATGACTGAAAGTTCAGGTGGTCCAGTCCCTTGTTCTTCACCAGCTAATTGTCCTTCTCCAGAGACATGTGAAGGTGGATGGTGTCTAAATTAAAATCAGGAATTGACAAATGGAGAATCTTGCCATCAAAAATCGTGAGTACCTTTTGTAATTTCGTAAAAAAATTCTGTTGTACCTAATTTTCATAATTTTTGTTGCCGTCAACTTTTTTTTTGTTTGAATTACAATTAAACTATTCGAGTTGTTTTCCATTCAACAATAAAATACCTTTTTTGAATGTTGTATCCAATAAAATACTCATATGTAATCTTTATCTATATTTTTTCATTTTTGGCCAGAATTCGTTGAGATTAGACTCATGTTTCTTCTTTATTTTTAAAGGGAGAAGGCTCTACCATAGATTAATACTACATATATGATTTAACTATAACGTTGAGATAATTAATTTTCATGGTGTTCACTAATATTTTTCAGAAATCATTCTCTCTGACTTTTTCTGGTTTTCCAGACTAATTGGGTCCTAGTTTTCAAAACTAATTTTCCCTAGTTTCCCAGAAGTTTTACATAGTAGATAGCATTCGTGAAGTATGCACCTCGGTCAAGTCTTAAAAAAGCCCGATTTGAGTTTCCATATCGCTCTGAACCACTGAACCTAAAATTTAATAGCTCTTTTTGCCTTCTACGAAGGAGTTGAAAATTGCAGATTGCGAATTTGAAGATTTTGATTTTTTCCAAATTCAAATTGTTCAATCAAACATGTACTGAGTCCAAAATTTTTCTGGTCACCCAGAATAATTTATGATGAGATTTAAAAAAAAATTCGTGGCAAAACTGCCAATTGCACTTTTATTCCCGCAATTTTATAAAATTTCTGTTGGCAGCCTTATTACTATCTAAAATTTCGAAAAAAATCAATTCGAATATTTTTTGATGTTCAAAAAACTTTTTGGGTTACTTTTCAAGCAACTGAATGGACAACTTGAATTTCATAAAAATTGCGTGAATCAAAATACAGTTGGCACTGACGTGAATTTTTTTGAAAAATTCCATCACTGATTTTTCTAATTTCTAGGTAACCGTAAAGATTTTACCTCGTTTGGTAGTAATTTAAGTGCTGGAGGGGGAGTGTATTGAGGAAATTCTTTACATTTTTTCGACCACTTCAATGACCTTGGAAACGTTTTTTTGACTCAAAACTGCTCCGTGGGATGTATATATTTTGAACGTGACAAATTAAAAAAAATTGCGGTATATTCTCTTGTGTATCTACATTTTGTATAATTTTTTCAAATTTATTACAGTTTATTTCTCTTATATGGAATTTATTTGATGACTTGAATGAACACAGATGAATTTATTCATGCATTACGATCACGTCTGTTCCACGAAAATAATCATGAAATAGCAGTAAATCATTCGTTAATCGCTTAAAAATCAAAATCCTCGGTCAACTTTCAAAATGACAAATATTTGGCTAAATTCGTAAAAAAAATTAATATCATACTCTCTCATTTCTGAATCAGTGAAATTGATCAAAAATCACTGAAAAACAGTCCGAATTGCAGCACAGTAATAAATCAGTGAAAATACTTGATACAGTTAATTTTTATGGTGTCCACTATTTTTCAAAAATGATTTTCCCTGACTTTTTCAGGTTTTCCAGAATAATTTTCCCCAGTTTTTTTTAGAAATTTTACATAATATTATTCATGAATCATGGCGGGCGGGGAGAAGGAGGGGTTTTCAGAAATGTATAGTCTGAGCTTGTACAGAAGAATGGTTCGAAGGAGTATAATATGGTATTTATTGGATTTTTTCTTCTGATAATCTGCACTTTTAACCACATTTGCAGAGACACATTTTCTCCAGCTCACAAAAATGAGTCAAATTCAATTCGGAACATTTCCCCACCCCTCCAACCCACACAAAAATTTGAGAATTCGAATTTATAACAGAAGAAAGTTCAAATCAAAAATTTCCATATTAAGACCACCTCTGAACCCCCCTAGAATGATTCCTTCGGTCCAAAATTCATCCCTATAAATTGCAAAAAAATGTACATTTTTTCTCTCTCTAAGAATAAAATAAATGAGAAAACCATACACGATATGGTATTTAAAAACCCCTGCAAAATTTTCCTTTTCCTGCTCAATATCGAAAACCCATTTCCAGAAAATATTCCATCGATAGCCGACGACTTTTCTCATCGAAAGGAAACCATTTATTTTTCCCTACCTTCAAACTGGCTAACTCGATCACACCATTAAGCACAGTTTACCGCTATAAATTTCAAATTAAAATAAACTTGATAATCACGGTTACAAAAGTTACATCGCGCAGCAATAAACCAAATCGATATCGGTCTCATAATAACGCCGGATTATAGCATAACTTCATGCAAACAAATCTTAAAGCTAAGTAGAAGTACTACTTTATAGGTATAGCATACCAAGTACTAACAATTCGGATAGAGAATTAGTTGCATCGGGTACTTAGCGCAAACACCGCGTAAATAATCATTCACCGAGAACGTAAATCTTGGTTGAAATAGAATCAGATAGCATACAAGAAGTAAGTATTTTTGTTTCGGTATATCCTGCTCCTGCTCGTCCCAGCACACCAGGTAAGTATAATCTTGGTTACACTCAAAGTTCATTATCGAGACGGCTACTTGTACGTCGTCGCAGGTGGAAAAAAAACCTCACGAAGAAAAAAAGCTACCGAGAGTATACCACTTTGCACTCGAGTATTCGGAATCGTAACGTATACCACGAAAAAAGGGAAGGAGAGTGCGCGTAAAAAAGTAGATTAACTGTCGAATAAGAAAAGACAGCTTTTCGACGTCATTTATATTCTAGCATGCTTTTTTTGTGAGAGAGGTTTTAACATAAATGCAAAAATCCCTTAAAACGAGTATCTCATTCCTTCATCTTCTTAATATTCTTCTTCCAACTTACGCGATAACCTTTTACCGAAATCCTCCTCGTTCGTATTTCCGCTATTAATTTTATCTGACCAAAAACGCATGGCAGATTTATTTAAACGATAAGCTCCCAGCTCTCAAAGTTACGACAGAAACAGTTTACTGCAGAATACAGTACCAACGAGCTACGATTGAAATAAATTTCGAAAATAAAAACCACGTTTCAGGTATACGCGAGGACAGGTCAGTCGTTCTATACTTTTTATTTTCGAAAATGAAAACGTAATAGTATTTGATGGTAGGTACACATTATGAACTCAAAGAAACATTGTGAAACTGTCAATCCTACCCCTCTTTCACAAATTTTGTTACATCCTTTGAAAGGGTTGAAATTTATAATTTTATTACAGTATTTTTCAATAAAATTTCAATCGACACCCCCTCCCCCGAAGAGGTCTGCTAATTTTGAAAATCTCCAGGTAGCAGAAAAAGGAGAACTTCCTTCTCAAAAAAAAGTGACACAATTTCATTAAAAAATGCATACCTTTACCTAGTTAAATTTTTGCCAAAGTTATTAAAATTGTCATAAGAATCAAAAACTCTAATAATTATTGATTTTTACAAAAATTGGCTAAAAATAACGCTAGAAGTGTCGTTTTCTCAAAATTTTATCCAATTTTTAATTAAAGCATGGCGGGCTTTACAAGGGGGGGGGACAGATTTAGAAAAATATTTCATTATATTTCAATTGATTTACATAAAATTTTGCAGAAATTACAAAGATTTTACAGAGATTTTTTATAGAATTTTACATTGTGATTACTTACAGTTTTGAGCAGGGTTGTTCTTTTACATGTAAAATAATTATTTTGCATAAAGTGTAAAATAATGTAAAATAACGATGTAAAAAAATGAAAATGTAAAATAACATGTAAAATAACAATTTCTTGTAAAATAATGTAAAATAACACTGATAAGAGTTGATATTAGGCTAAATGTATTTTATTTGAGCATTTTCAACGTGGTTTTGAAGTTTTGATGCAGTTGAGGTGATTTTGATTTACAATTTAATAAAATTAAAATGGCTCGCTCTAAAGGGTCGAGTACAGAAGTTGCCGGCTTCCAAAAATTCCAGGATGGTAATTGCCACCAAATTATGTTGTGATGATAACGAACTTAATTCCGATATTTCTGATACCAAATGAAATGTAAAACGTAAGGTATATTGATATTACTGATACTGAATTGATATTTGAACTGTGTTAAGTTAAAAGCGACCAAGCGCCATCAAAAATTTAATCAAAAAGAAAACAGACTTGAAAGTACGATAAGTAACTTTTAAACAGTTGAAGAAGGGATAAAAAGTATGAAAAATGTGAACTCTGGAAACATTAATCTATCAATAATTTACTTGCTCAGAAGCTTATTCTGTATTACCACTTACCAGTGAGAAATATGTTAAAATCTTAGCACTTTCAAATTTGTCGCTTGGTCTCTTTTGGCTTAACATGGTTCATTTGATATAAAAATTAATGTTCCTTTTTTTCTACTCGTCAGGGTATTGTTTTAATTACTTTATTTGTCTCTTTTCAGCATAATTTACTAAATTTCATTTCCAAACTGGTGAAAAAATAGAATTCGAGTTATTTTACGTGATAAGAGTTATTTTACATGATAAGAATTATTTTACATTATTTTACACATGTAAAATAATGTAAAATAACATTGTTATTTTACATCGGTTATTTTACATTATTTTACACATTATTTTACTGTAAAATAACTGGTGTAAATTTACAGCACAACCCTGGTTTTGAGTCACAATACGGGCCACTACTCCCAAAATTTCCAGGAGCATACCCTAACTAGAATTCCCGAAAACATGAACTTTTGGATGATCAATCGCTTGACCACCTCGATCGCTTGACCACCTCTTAAGGGAGTTGTTAGATTTAAGGGGGTCGTTAGGTTTGAGGGGGTCGTTAGGTTTAAGGGGGTCGTTGGTTAGGTTTAAGGGAGTTGTTAGGTTTAAGGGGGTCGTTAGGTTTGAGGGGGGTCGGTAGGTTTAAGGGGGGTCGTTAGGTTTAAGGGGGTCGTTGGGTAGGTTTAAGAGGGTCGTTAGGTTTGAGGGGGTCGTTGGTTAGGTTTAAGAGGGTCGTTAGTTAGGTTAAAGGAATCGTTAGGTTAAAGTAGGTCACGGTGGTTGGTTAGGTTTCAGGGGGTCGTTAGGTTAGGTTTAAGGGGGGTCGTTAGGTTTAAGGGGGTCAGTAGTTAGGTTTAAGGGGGTCAGTAGTTAGGTTTAAGGGGGTCGTTAGGTTTAAGGGGGTCGTTGGGTAGGTTTAAGAGGGTCGTTAGGTTAAAGGGGGTCGTTGGTTAGGTTTAAGAGGGTCGTTAGGTTTAAGGGATCGTTAGGTTAAAGGGGGTCGTTGGTTAGGTTTAAGAGGGTCGTTGGTTAGGTTTAACGATGTTCGTTGCAGGCTTTAACTTGGGCAGAGTCTCCTCTAATATTTCGTTTCGCTAAAACTTAATCTGCCATAAAACTCATTGAATCCAATTGCTAACCTACCGTATTAATTTTACACCTTAATAAACATATCGATATATATTTTGGTTCATTGACATTGTAACCCAAATTTTGTAACCCCTGCACAGCCCGCCATCCACGATGATGGTCAGATTTGGCCCACACGGACCCCACAGTTTTGATTTACTCGGTATAATCGACTAGAATATGTTGATCGCTTACCTCGGTGTTCATTATCGTGTTCGCTATTTTCTTTATTTCATTATTTTATTTAAATTCGACATCTTATATAAATTTGTACTCGGATATGTTAATCGTTTCGGATTGCGGTTTTATAAACTATATCATTAGTAGAAAGCGCGTAACTCGACTTCGGTGACATTGTATTCGAATATATTAAATCTGCCAATAAATTTGCCCCACCGGCAAGTCCGAATTGGGGAACCCTCAAAAAAAAAAAAAAAAAAAAAAAAAAGGTCGTTAGTTAGGTTTAAGGGGGTCGTTAGTTAGGTTTAAGGGGGTCCGTAGTTAGGTTTAAGAGGGCCGTTAGGTTTAAGGGGGTCGTTAGGTTTAAGGGATCGTTAGGTTTAAGGGGGTCGTTGGTTAGGTTTAAATGGGGCGTTAGGTTTAAGGGGGTCGTTGGTTAGGTTTAAGAGGGTCGTTAGTTAGGTTAAAGGGGGTCGTTGGTTAGGTTTAAATGGGGCGTTAGGTTTAAGGGGGTCGTTGGTTAGGTTAAATAGGGTCGTTAGTTAGGTAAAAGGGGGTCGCGGTCGTTGGTTAGGTTAAATAGGGTCGTTAGTTAGGTAAAAGGGGGTCGCGGTCGTTGGTTAGGTTTCAGGGGGTCGTTAGGTTTAAGGGGGTCGTTGGGTAGGTTTAAGAGGGTCGTTAGGTTTAAGAGGGTCGTTAGGTTTAAGGGATCGTTAGGTTTAAAGGGGTCGTTAGGTTTAAGGGGGTCAGTAGTTAGGTTTAAGGGGGTCGTTGGGTAGGTTTAAGAGGGTCGTTAGGTTTAAGAGGGTCGTTAGGTTTAAGGGATCGTTAGGTTTAAG
The DNA here is from genome assembly GCA_033439095.1 of Pseudococcus viburni. Taxonomy (NCBI): domain Eukaryota; kingdom Metazoa; phylum Arthropoda; class Insecta; order Hemiptera; family Pseudococcidae; genus Pseudococcus; species Pseudococcus viburni. The sequence continues at coordinate 104,304 of JAVBJF010000189.1, read as the reverse complement.
GGGGTCGTTGGTTAGGTTTAAAAGGCGCGTTAGGTTTAAGGGGGTCGTTGGTTAGGTTTAAGAGGGTCGTTAGGTTTAAGGGGGTCGTTAGTTAGGTTAAAGGGGGTCTTAAATTTGATTGAGATGCGATGAAAAACTAACTTAAATCTGAAATTCAAAAACTGGAAATGAAACTTGAACCGATGCAAAAACTGAAACTGGCACTAGAACTAAAAACTAGAAAACCTAAAGACTGAAGATTTTTTGTTTTCCATCACTGAGTCTTTCATTACAAAAATTCAGAAAAACTTTTTCATTTCGGTTCGGAAACTTTGCTAAATACACTGAGCTTACAAAATAAAATGAGAAATCGGAATTTCGATTTTTTTTTGAAGAGTGTCATCTCTTCAGTTTTGAGGACATACTTTTTTGTATAAAAATATGGGTCCAAACAGTGTTTTGAAATATGTCATTTAAACACTACAAAAATTTTTTATTTTTCTGAAAATTTTATAATTCAAAAATGAAAAATATATGTACATGGACATCACAATTTTTACAGCCCTTCAACTTATTTTCGAAGCTCTAAAAAATACCTCAATTATATTTTTTGATGAGGTCCATTTTTCTGGAACCTTGCATTTTCTTTAGAAAATGTTTATGGGGTCGGGCTCAGCTGTCAGCGACGAAACTAGGGCAAAATTCTCGAGGGGGTGATGTCGACTAATATTAGTAAAGAAGGAGAAATTTATCGACTAATAATAAAAAAATGGAATTTGTCTACTTATATTTTTAGAAAAAGAGAAATTTGCTGACCAACTGTACTGAAATCAAAAAACAGAATTTTCTCAAAAAATTAGCTAATTTCGTTGTAAATAATAGGTACATTTTTAAAAATTTGCTAATGTTTGAAAAAAAATTGAGTGGAAAGGTGGTTTCCACCCTCTCCCTCCATTTTTTCTTCCTCCCTTGGCATTAAAAAGTGGATCTTTTGAAAGAAATTTTTGGCATACATCAATTTTGAATTCTATTCTCTACAATACTCTTGGACTGTCCCTCTCCTCTTCCGTCCATCAACTATTCCAAATTTGCATTATTCATTTAAAAATATTAATACTTTAAGAGATGGAGCGTTAAAATATTTGCCAGGTTCATTCGAGCATTTTTGGCCACCACTAAAGGCTACTACGTTTCCATTCTGGAAAAAACTGAAAAACGACCGGGTATTACACCTTACACAAAGTCCTTTTACCTTCGTCGTGTGCCAAAAATTGTTCTTTTCTGTTACACCGTCACCTTAAAATACTTAAATCAGGCTCTACTTACATTATCGTTTCCAAATTTCTTCCTTGGGCCAATAATTCTGCAAAAGATAAAAATTTCTCAGTTATTAAACCATTTGAGATATTCAGGTACAAACGTACAAAGTACCTAGTTATTTTATTTGACTACTATCTCTCTAAAATAATACCCTGGGTCACATTGAACTCGCTTGTTCTTCAACAAAACACTGCTAATTTCTTCATCAAAACACCCCGCAGTTATGACACCGTCGTCGCATAATTTAAAAAATTGATCAATTTTTATCAATTTCCATTTCATCTGACAAACGGAAACTATTCAATATTTCACGTTAATTCGTTCGTTAAAGAAGCATCCATTAACGTTTGAATTATTAATCAACATCCGTCGAAAACTTCCACCTCTCGTACACCTACGAAAGGTGCTGAAGCCAACGAAGTAAAAATTTTCCATCGTTCGCTACCCTTTCGTCAAGTTTTCCCCACAGCTTGCTGCGAAACGTGCTCCAACGTCTTAGCAAAAAGCACCGACGTAAGTCGAGTCGCTAATACCATCTTATGGGTATTGCTACACTCCTTTTCGAACCATAAAAGTCGGACGTAGCTGAAGAGAAAGCGAAAGCGTAATAATCAAATCATAAAGTCGCGAAAATGATCGGTTATTTTCTCTCGTCGCGTCGACTCGGAACAACGCGAGGCATTTAACGCGAAAGCTCTCAGCCGGCTTTCTACCCGAGTATCCTATACTAAGAAGGGAAAAAAGTAATTTCATCACAATAGCTATGGCTTTTAAAACGATTTTTTAATCCCTTCACAGACGGTTAACGCTAATAATGAACTCATTAAGAGCAAACCGCCGAGTAAACGTACCACTCCGTTCTCTCGTCCACCTACGGTCTCTTGATTTCCTTTTAAATACGTTGATAAAATAAACGAATTAAGTATATTTTAAAAGCGTAACGCGTAAACTTGCCCTCGCCAAAAACTACTTTTCTAGACGCAATTAAATCTTCATTTCACGCCCTATGAAAGAAGACACACAGATCCACGAAAAAAAATAAAGAAAGAAACACCAAGCTCTAAAACTCGCTCATCATAGTCGTTCGAGAACCCTCCACTCTAACCCCCTGCCCCCAACTTAACACATACCTCGCGCCCAAGACAGTTCAGCACCGACGACCGGTAAGAAAAATAATTAATTTTTTCCTCCCCGCTGCTCCACTTCTCGAGAGTATTTCGCCGGCGAAACTTTTAAATAACCCGTTAACACTTTCAAAAGGTATTTTAACTTGTTAACGACTAGAATTTAAGATTGGAATTTTTTTTCGTCGCCCCGGTCCCGCGACGTTGACGACGCCACCGTTTATAAGCTTTCTCGGCATCACCGTTTTGTTAATTTTTTTCTCCTCGGTCGCTTTTCGAAAATATTTTCGTCTAACGACCGACAATTTTCCACTCTCTTGTCCGCATCGCGAAGCAGACACGCCGAGTTGCTTTTTCACAGATCAATGACACATCGCGTCGTTCAGCGTACCGCATTTCGTCAGAAAACAGCGTAGAAAAACCCGGCTGTACCTTTGAATGGGCACGTCAACTCGCAAACGAACGCATTTTCTCGCGTATCCTGCGCCCAGGACAATTAAAAACCTTCGTTTAGGAGATAATTACGTATTCTTTTACCGTGCAAACCGTGGTAAATGTACTTCTACGTTTCTAAGCGTCGTGTCGTCGACTCGTCCTCGGCGTCGTTTCTTCTTCGTCGATTATTAATTACAACGCCGGTGGTAGACCCCCTCGATCCCTCAGCCAGCCTTTATATCTTTCTTATTCTTTGAAATATTTGCACGAGTGGAAATTCTCCGGAAAGTATTCGATGATTCGAATCTTCGCCGTATAAAGGAAAAGGAATTCAGATAAGAGTGAATCTAAACAAAACACTTTCAATTATCTGTGCCAAATCATTCCATTCAAGAATCAACTCTAAATGATGATAATTTAGTTACCATTCAACTATTCGTTAAATAAATTCAAATTAAATGATCAGTTTTCATTCGGAGATTCCAAGGTGTGTAAGAATCATTCGTTTTGTTTCTAAGAATTATTTCATCGCGAAAACAAATTTCAAACTACTTTGTTTGAAAATGAAATAGTCATAATCGAGATAAATAAATGTAGGTATCACAAGGTGGCTAACAAAATTTCACAATGAAAAAATGGGACTTTAGCAGGACATTTTTCAAATATTTCAGGTTCTCTAAGAGCGGGGATTTCCTTTCTACACAATAAGGCGTCTACTGTAATCCAAAAAGCAAAATTCGTACAAAAGTAGGGCCAAGAAAGTCACACAGATATACGTACCCTTGCCTATTCCCTGTATCAGGATTTCTCCCAGTGGTCAGGGGGGAATATTTTTTCAACAGTTCTGGCAATTTATATATTTTTTGGGGGTAGACCTGAAATTATTGAAAGAAAAAAACTCATTTTTCAAAATATTATTAAAAATATGTACCAATCATTTTATGAAAATAAGGAAATTTCTTGGGTCCTACGAGCAAGCAAAGTGAGAACAAAATTTTAAAAAAAATGAAAATTTTAACCACCAAAATATTCATTTTTCTATTGTTTTTTCAAAAAAATATCTTTCAGGGCAAATATTGCATTTTTATGGACATAATTTATGGCCTAATGAGTACTAAAAATTTTCTCAAGGAAAACATCTTTTGAAAGTATAAAAGCTAAATTTTTTGAAAAATCATCATACTTTTACAAAAAAAAACTTATCTAAAAAAATTTTGAAAAAATTTGTATAAATGAATTTTATAAGACCTAAACGAAGCGAGATGAAAATTTTCACCAAAAATATGTAGTCAAACCATAAATAGAGAACCGAAAGTTTGATTGAAAAAAAAATATATAAATACGACGATCGCAGGACTTGCAGGAGTTACAGGACTGTTAGATCAAGATCGATAACACAATTTCATAACGAAAATGCAGGACTGCAGCCGGATATTTTCTAAACTTTTCAACAATTTTTTTAAAGGGGGGGGGGTGACTTCCTTTTTTGTGATTTTATTCGAAGTCAAAAAACGAAAATTCGTGCTTTTTACGTACTTTTCTGGCTTTCAGAAAATTTCGATATTGGTGATCCTTCTCCTCCAAAAAATTGAAAAATTTAGGTATTAAAATCTTATTTAAGGCTGCACATGTTTTCTCCAACTTTTTTTTAGATTTTTCAGGTCAATTTTCAAAGCTTACCAGACCTCTTTACGCGAAGTACTCTTGCAGAGACAGGACGGTGCAGAGAAAATCGGAGCCCAAGGGAAAAATGTAAGCGCAAGAAAAAATTTTCGAACGTTGATACAACGTGCTTCAGTCAAATTTTTTGTTTGAGGGCTCTCGTGGTGAAGCCAGAATTTTTTAGTCCTGGCAGGGTCTCCCCCCCCCCAAAAAAAAAGAACTTGTGGCCAGGAAAACCCCATTTTCCCTCCCCACACACTGCACAGGCATCAGCAGAGATGAAGATGTACTATTTTAAGTAATTTTTGATCGGGATTACACCCATGAAAAATGGAAAAGGGCGCATTTTTTCCTGCTTCAAAATATTCAAATTTTCTATAATAAAGAGGAAGAAGAGTTCATACAATTATTTGAATTGAATTTTTTGTCTCACATTTCTTGGATAAATAAGTAAATTCATTGAACCAGAGAGTAAGAGTGAAAATTTTTAAAGGAAAATATGTTCAAATAAAACAGATAAGGTTATTTCATCTTTTTTAAAAAACTTTAGTCCTGAAGGGAGTGCGAACTTCTGAAGAAATGAATAATTCGTTTTTCAATAATTACCTGAAAAAAATCCCTGATTTTGGGCTGAAAATCCGAAAGCAGACGGAATATTAATATTCATAAAGTATCTACTTTCGTTGCTCAATTTTTGTTAAAATTTCGCGATTTTAAATTTTTAAACGAAATTTTGGAGTTTTTTCGTTACTTTGTGCTTTTTGTGCCCGTGCAAATCCTGTTTTTACTTAGACAATTCCACACAAAAGCGTACCCAAGATTTTTTCATGGACGAGGAGGGCAAACCATGTACAGGGTGACCCAAAAGTTCCGGAACGCAACGTTTTTTTCGTAATTTAGAGAGGAATCGCTCCACATTGTTTTGCGTTGATCTGAACGAACGGTTGCCTACATGTAGGTCGGCAAGGGACAACGTCAACGCTGTACTCAAAATATCTGAAAAGGGTTGAGAGGGGGAGATAGTGTTACCAATTTCACGAAAAGTTGATTTTTTTGTAAATTTTTGCTCCTTCAAATTTTTGACTAGGCAAAATCTACATGCAATGATTTTTTTTTTATCCTTATCCAAAGATAACGGTACATTTACCCGAATCCGAGTGCCCGAATTGCCATTTCCCCGAATACTATTACCCCGAATGTTGAAATCCCGAATCTAATTCCCCGAATTTTAAAATCCCGAACATCGTTTCCCCGACAAATATTATCGCGAATATGGAATCTGAAATATCCAAATTTTTGCACTGGGATCGATATTTTAGCAGATATAGCTAAAAATCAGATTTTTGGAGAAAACCCCCTCTCTTCAAGCAACTATAGCTTCAGCCCCCTTGAATTTTTTAAAAGTCATCTGATAGGAAATTTGACGTAGAATAAGTAACTTTCATAGACCCCATTTTTGCTCTAGAACCCATATTTTAACAGATATGGGCAAAATACCTGATGGCACCTTAAATTCGTGTTTAGGACATGAAAATGGACCAGTATACCAATATTCAGCTTGCCAACTCAATTTTTGCATTATAGAATGTTAATTTTACTGGACTAATAAGTTTTCACTCCGCTTTTATCTTCTTTTGATTTAACATAATCCGTTGATGAATGGTTTTTTGTCTACGATTTTGGGCTCCATTTCTCCGGGTTTTAACTTCCGAGTACGACTTCGATTCGCATCGCATAAGCCCTCTTTATTCCAATTTTTCTCATTTCCATGACAATTTAAACTAATTCAAATTGCATAAATTCGGGTAAATCCATTCGGAATAATGGTATTCGGGGAAATGGCACTTCGGGTTAATAAATTCGGGATAATTTTTTTTGGGTAGAAGGTGTTCGGGATTTTAAAATTCGGGTAAACGGATTCCGGATTTTACCATTCGGGGTAATGGTATTCGGGGAAATGGCACTTCGGGTTAATAAATTCGGGATATTTTTTCGGGTAAAAGGCGTTCGGGATTTCAAAATTCGGGGAATTAGATTCGGGTAAATGTCCGGTAACCTTATCCAAAACTATATCATATGCAACTGCTAGTTTTTAAATATCTCAATTTTCAAAATTTTCGAAATTTTAGGATTTTTTTAAAGTACAAAAATCGAAAAAATTCCAAAATTTTTCAAAAATTCGTAATAAATGAGGGTTGAGTTCATATTTTTTAAAGGGAATGGAGCTACAGCTATGTCGTGAATGGGTTTTCAGTATTCGTTGGGGACGTTGGGCCTTTTTTTACGAAGCATTTTTGCGTTCTGAAAATTGTAAGTTACCCTGTATATATGACAACACGGGTTATTTGTAGGTATAAAAAAATCAAAAAAATGAGGTTTAAGTTGGAAAAATTGAAAAATGACACGATTTTTTACAAAAATTTTCAAAATGTAAAATTGCCCAACACAAACCGAAAAATCATGCTGAAAATGCAAAAAATTGTACCTAAAGTTATTGAACATTCAACAAAAATTTTTGACCTCATGATTTGCTCTTCTGGGTACGCTACTAATTTTACCAGATCATTTTGAGTTGAGCATCCAAGAATTTTGTTCACATTTTCGCCTATAATCTCAAGTATGTTAATCCAAAAAGGAGAAAATTTCCAATATTAACGCAGCCAAAATTCATTCCCAAAAATTTCCCTCCACTTCATTCTGTGATAAAAATGACTTCGAAAATTTATAAATTTTCGCTACCCTGTACCCATGGGATAAACCTCGTAAATTCTCGGCAAAGCTGGCAAAATCTAGATATTTCTTACGCTCTCGCTTACGCGGTAAAGTGTAAGTAAGTAAAATCAACAGAATTTACAACCTATTTACGTTTTGGAACATCTTTTTCGCTCGCATAAATGCATTATTTCTCATTGATATTCTAAATCCATAAACTTGTTGATTTTGTTTTTCTTTTTCTTTCACTTTAAATACCCCTCACCCCTCTGTTCTTCGTTATTCAACCGCACGTATACCTAAACCTACATACGTATCGAGAACGAACGCGTAAACAACACCAATAAATATATAAAAAAGAGGATCGTATCGTCGTCGTTCGCATATACTACACTTAAGGTAGGTACACAAGGAGATATATTTTCATATTATGTTTATATTAGATACTTCCCGAGTCTATTTCGCTCCATCTGCGAAACGCGAAAACACATCTTGAAAATTAAGGATAAAAAACAGCTTACGAAGCACCTCTATTTCATCTTTCACCCTCGAAATCCCCAACATTAAAACGTTTTCTTCACCTTGTACGCAATTAAGCGAATTTCAACCAAAAAGGAAAGGGATGGAAATACACATACATAAATCGAATATACGAGGACAAATTTATCTATAATACGTCGGACATCGCAGGTCGCAGCACGAAGTCGGATGAATAGTTGGAAATGCAGAAGGGAGTGACGTCAATAGGCCTATTTATCGTATAATTTCCGTTTAAAAGACTTCCAATTTCCCAAGGCGTTTTCCTATACTATATGAGGTCTCCTCGACATACTTCCAATGTAAGAATTATCCGAAGCTTCCCTGCATTGAACCAAACGAAACGACGAACGGAAAATTTCCACATATTGCGTATCCATGGTACGTACATTCTTCTTGGAAACTTTCCTCGGGATTACATACTTTTAATTAAGACGCCTACCTTGCCACGTTCGCGTGAATATTAGAAATTTAATCGAATAATCGCCCGCGGCTTTTGAAGATGTGTTTCGGATTAGGTGCTTCCAAGTTCCGAGTACCTATCAGCAGTTCGACAGAGTTCATAATTTGATCGATTTGACAAACATTTGGATGGTTCGGAGAGTATAATTTAGATTGGATGGAAAAAATACACTTTGAATTCGATAGAGGCGAAGGAATGACACTTCAAGACAAATGGGGGATGTTTGTAGGAGTTTTTAAAGTCAAGAAGGGCTTTGAAGTGCCTTTAGTATGAAATGACCTATTGAAAATTCGTTGAGGAAATTAAACCAAGGCCATCAGATTTGCAAAATGAAAAATCTCGCTATTTTTTACTGCTTTTTTATTGCGCATTTCATGTTTCAAATTTGATCAAACAATACTCATGTAAGTACCCCTCCCTCCAAGAAAATTTCATACAATTTTTGGCAGTTTCATAAATCAGGATTGCAGTGTCATAGGATCGAAACTTGAAAGGCAAATTGGCAGACAACTCTGAACGATTTCTTCAGAAATTTAAATTCTCGCTCATACATTGACTAACAGGGACCCTCGCCAACTGTCCGACACCTTATGCATATATTAGTTTTCAATTATTATTGAATACACAAATTTTCAATTTTCAATTTTAATAATTTTTCGATGTTGGCAACACTGTATCTTCCAAACCAGCTCCGTTTCAGATATTTCAAGCACAGTTTGTGCGTTGCCCCTTGAAAACCTATACATAGACAATCCCTCAGGTGGATTGGCGTCGCGTCGCGTCGGACAGTTGGTGAGGGTCCCTCGTAAGACTAGACGAATTACTTATCCATTTTTTTTTCAAAATCAGTGTCGGTGGCAAGAATTTTTCTAGGAGAACAATTTAGACTACTCTCAAAATGTTTTATACAATTTTTTTTTAATTTCCTCAAGAAGGGGGGGGGGGGGTTGAAGGCAGCAACAATGCCAAACTTGAAAACTAAAAAAAAAAACGAAGTTGGTACAATGAAAAATCAAAAAAGTTGACGTGTTTATCGAGAGAATGCCCCAAATCACAAAAGTACTTTTGGCCAAATTAAGGAAGACAAAGCAATGCTTGAGAAAAGGCGAGGGCAAAATTTTCTCAAAAAAATACATTTGAAATAAAGAAAATTGTCATTTTTTCCACACTTCACCAACCGGGAGATTCGACTTCAAATTTTTCCCTTAAAACCGGCACTGTTCAAAATAATGAACTTGAATTTTTTTACTGAAAACAAATCAGTGAGAAAAATAAATCAGTAAAAATTCACTAAATAGTCAGTGACATTCATTAAATTTGCTGAAAAATCAGCGAAAATTCGCTGAAAATCAGTGAATTTTGCTGATTTTCTCTATACTGCAATTCTGACTATTTATCAGTGACTTTTCACTGATTCAGAATGAGAGAGTACAACTGAAATATGAATTAAAATAATAAAGCATTTGTGATGGGATCACAAGTCGGAGAAGTAAATTGTGCAGGAAAGCCAAAAAACAAAGTTATGGGTCAAGAATTCCAAAAACTTTTTCTCAACAGAAATCATCGGTACAATTCTTTGAGTAGGTCTAGAAAAAATTGGGTGTCAATCCGACGACATTTCGTGCCTCCAGAACGCGGTTAGAAAAGGTACTCTCATTAATAAATCAGTGAATATTATCGAAAATCACTGGAAAACAGTCAGAATTACAGCACAGAAATAAATTAGTGGAAAAAATAAGCGAACAGTGAAAAACATTTCTGGAAAATCAGTGAAAATTCACTGGAAAATCAGTAAAATCTATAAAATTCGCTGAAAATGAAAATTCTTTGAAAAAATCAGCGAAAAGCCGCTAAAAATCAAAATCAAAGAATTTTGCTGATTTTCCCTGTGCTGCAATTCTGATTAGCTACTTTTTACTGATTCAAAATGTGAGAGCACAATAAGTTGAAAAATGGTCAGACAATAAGTTAGAAAATGGTCAGAAAATAACTTGGGTAAATAAAAACTGACCTCGAAATCTGATTTAGGATGAAAAATTACCACAAAAAAAATATGTCATAATGCGACAAAAAAACGTTTTTGAAAAAAAATCATCAAAAACTTCAAAGTTTACAATTCTCAAAACCATGTTTTTTACTATCAAAAGTTCAAAATGGAATATCTTAGTCAAATTTTAACGAATTCGGCTGTTTTCTGCCTAAACATTTCCGACTTATTGTGCATTTTCTCAGATCGCATCACATTTTGAATTTTTTATCAATGGAAAATATTTTATTTAAAGTAACCTACCTCTCTAAGCGTTAGGAATGAACCCAGATTGGCATAACTGAGAGGGGGGGGGGAGTAAAAACTGAAAATGTTCTGACTCATATCACTTACGACTTTTCAATTCAAAATTAAGATAATTTTCTGAAATTTTCTCCACTAAAAATCTAATTCTGTCATGGAGACGGAAATCTGACCTCTTTTCTCTGTACTCAACGGTTTTACTAACATTTCAACAAAATTTGATGACAAATTCCCAAAATAATGTATTTTTTAATGGAAATTTTATCTAATTCAAAGCATTTCTGATTCACTTTTTGTCAACAATAAAAAGATTGAGAATCAATTTGAATTTTTTTTCAAATTTTAATGATTTTTTAAGAATTTGAACCCAAATTATTATTTTTAATGAACCTAGGATGAACTTTGTTTTTTAGACACTAAATGTCCAAACTGTTTTTTTTTCAGACCTAATATCCAAATAAACAAACCTTCTTCGAAAAATAAATCAACAAGTTCTCTAAATTCGGCAATACCTATATTTCTCACTCTAAAATCTCAAAATTTCCCTACTCATCCTCCATCTGTCCTAATTCTCCGCCATGTAAAATCAATGAATTCGAACCCTCCGCGTCTCGTCGTTTCCTCAACACAGGTAAAAAGTACGAATTGATAAATAATGAACACGATGCCGTTGTTACCAGCACATAAGGCCATATTCGTCGTATACAAACGTCTGCTCTCAACACACACCACATTAATTTCGATAAACACTCGCAAAATACGACGCCAAATTTAAATTACACCGTAAACACGAAAATTCCACTTATAAAATGAAAATTCCCGGCTACATTTTGCGAATAGAAAATACTTCGTCGTTGTATACGACAACGAACGCGACACATACGCATCCCGTCTCTCCTCGACACGCTTATCCCCATACAGCTAAAAATTTTACACGACCAGAAGTGAAAATGATTTACGATTAAAACGAACGACGAGACCGCCAAAAATAAACCGACTCAAGCCAAATACACGTCTCTGCGCCTACATCATCGACATAATAAGGGGTAAGAAGCGAATTAAAAGAAAGTTCATGAAAGGGTACGCAGGTAGTTAACATCTTCCGCGAGCGAAAAGCTTCGTCGTTAATTTAGCAAAACGAATCCCAAACAAGTAAATTACAAAACGCGACGAAAACGCCGAAAATATTTTATAATATCGGCAAACTACAAAATACGAGTAGTATTCTACACGAGACTCTAGCACAACGTTGTACGCCCGAGGCTTCATCTGTTGTAAATTTTCATTTCGTCATCCCGAAATCGTAATTCAAATATGAGCCACTTTCTTTACCCCACTTCCAGTTCAGTTCAAAATGTGTATCAAAATATCTACCCCAATATTTATAATACATGGGTATCCAGGTATACCTTAGAAACTTACATAAATACAGCGTAACACATATTTACACGTCTCAGTATTTCCTTTCATACCCATCTAGCTTTAGGAACTTCCTTATAAAAGAATTCCTCTTCCCTTATGCTGAATTATTTCTACGTCTTATCATCACCGGGTCATTATTTTTTGGTACGTCTTTTGACACGAAAATTTCATTACGTCGATAAAATGAAGACCGACATCAATATTTCAAATGGACGACGCGACGCGCGGAGGCCAGAAAAAAAATCCACTTAGATTCCTCCTTTAGAGCGACTATACTCCGTGTCGGCAAATGAGAATTTCCTCTCCACGATGTCAATTTCTTATACTGATTCGTTAACTGTCAAATTAAATAAATTCAATTATCAATTTATCGACCGAGTCTAACATATTATAGCTGAACTCGCTCCATAACACTGAACTGCGTAGATACGCAGACGAATCGTTTCGCAAAAATCAAATTTTTCACCTTCGAATCGCAGATAATTTGATAATTTTTTTACCGATGGGGTTGTCGATTTCATCGAAATACTTACACCTTGCTTTCATCTCTTATAAATTTTCTTTTCGGGAAAACTGACGTCGATTTTGAAAAATTGCTTACATATTGTAAAATCAACGGAGGAAAGTTCGATTTTTTGACCTACATAAGGTCTCAAGCGATTTCTTTCAAGGTGAAGACGTAGTATGGAATTACTTGAGAACTCGGGAGAAAAGCAATTTGTACTTTCGTAATTACAACCAATTTTCTGACTTCTCAAGTTGCTTCTAGAATCCCTTAAGAAGCTGGAAAAAAGTAAGCGTTGGTTGGAGGCAATCGAATAGCTGGAAAATTGCAAAATAGATTCAGAAGGCACTACCGGCACTATATAGCGAAATTTTTGAAGAAAAAAGTAACTTTCAGTAACTTTTTGTAACCAAAAAGTGACCATAAAAATGACCAAAAAGCAACCAAAAGAAACCAAAAATTCAATTTTATCGGGGGGGGGAGGTAATTTCTTTACAGTTTTCTGGGGGAGAGAATTTTTTTTGTAGTTTTCTGCAAACATTTCAAAACAGCAATTTCCACGTGAAAATTTGAATTTTTGTCTGAAAGTGCGAAGAAAAAGTGACTTTTGAGGGGAAAAAGTAACCAAAGTGACCTTATAGACGTGAAAGTAACCAAAAGTGACTGAAGTCGAAAAAAGTGACCAACACCCTGAAAAAAGTGACCCGCTATGATGCCGCACCTATTAAGTTGACACCAACTTTTTAGCATTTTTACCTGAAAAATTGGAATTTTAAAAATTCATCAAAAATTGAAAAACTGAATTAGGGAGCTTCAAAGTTAGGAAAAAGTTTTTAAAAACAGTGGATATTTCGCAGTTCAGAGAGGAGGGCAATGGAGGGATCTCAATTCATTTTAATCGCATATTTGAAAGTTTAAGAACAGAAAAAAAATTCAAATTGGGGAAAAACTTAAATGCCAAAAATGGTACCAAGCCATACTTATAAAATATTGTAAAAGTGGTTAAAATCATTAAAAAGTTAAAAAACCGGAATAAATATTCAAAATGTCGAACAAATTACCGAAATGATATTAAAATTTATTGGAAAGGACCAAAAAATATAAAACTGGATGCCTAAATAAAAATCGTTCAGATGGAGATAGAAATTGTACAAAATTTCATCAAAACCCCGTTACAATTGCTTGAAAGTTAAAAGATTATCAAAACATCTCAAAAATTTTAAATTTTATGAAAAAAAAAACACTCAAAATATGGCACAATTAGTTAAAATATTGAAAAATTACATTTTTGCGTTCTTTTCATCAGTCAGATCTTCATAAATTTCAATTTTTCTTACATTTTCATGATTTTTTAAACAAAAAATAATGACTTTGCATATTTGATAAAAATTCATTTATTTTTACGATTCAACAATTTTTCTCCCATTTTTAACAACATTGCATCCTACTTTTAAAAACTTTTAAGATTTGAGCGATTAAATTTTTACAGGATACCTATTTTAAATAATTTTAGGGCTAATTGGAACAATTTTCTTATTCTTAATTTCATCGATTTTTATTTCATACAAACAAAGATAACTACTCAAAGAATTTTTTCTTGCGTTCTGAACAATTTTTATTCAATTTTCAAAAACATCTGCAATATTTCGAACAATATTATCGAGCTTGAGTAATTTTTGAAAATTTTAATATAAAAACATCGGCATTTCTTTTCACAATCCGAAATTTTTTTACGATTTTTAAGATGTTTTATGAACTGCTATTCCATCAAAATTTCAAAAAAATAAGTTAATTGAGAACTTTTCGCAAAAATATTGGAGAAAAAATTCTGAACTGAATTATTGTTGAGATTTTGGACAGAAAAAAACAGAAAATCAATGGGTAATTCGTCATCAAATTGATCACTAAATGCTCAGATTTTTTTTTGAAATGTTGGAAATGGAAAAAAGAATTGATTCTTCATATGGTTCATAAAAATTAATGATATTGCATTTGCATTTGCATATGATCTACTGCATAGAAAAGTGAAAAAACTTGAAGTTTCATTCAGTTTCCAATTTTTTTTAGGCTACGATTCCATTGATCAACGTTCCATTCAAATCGTTCGTTTCCCTCGTGTTTGCCTTTCAAGCCTTAATTTTTTCACAGACGAAGTAAAAAAATTCTAAAATTTTCGACGAAATTTTCTATTCAACTTTTGAACATACTTGAAAAAAATACGAGTTCCCTTCGGTATACACCTACTTTTTCAAAATTCTAAAATCTTCTTATCGTACGTAATGTATATTTTTTCAAATCCACCAAAGAAAACAGGTAAACGAGCTTCGGAAAATACACAAGGTAAAAAATTCCATTCTATTCTACAGTTTCACCACCATCACAACAAACACGTATAAGGTTTCATGACAAAAAAGAGCAAAGTAAAAAAAAATTGAACGAGCGAGGGTACAAGAGAGATGCATAGCGTAGGAAGCAAAGAACTGCAAAACTTGAAAAGCTTTCTTTTTAATTGTCAACCGAAAGTCGGACTTGGAAAATTCTTACTTCAATCACACTTTGAAAATTCCAAGCCCGCATTTTCAACCTCCATTTGAAAATTGAAAACGAAAACTTTTTTATTTGATTTGTCGGTAGCTTGACAAACCGAAGGAAAAAATTCTTTAGTGAGTCGGTCGCTCGGCATTTTTTTACGCCATGATTTTTCAACCGAGTCGAAATTCTCCCAGCCAAGGAAACAGATCCGTTTACTTAAGGCGATTAAAATAAAGCATCTTTTCAACATACATGAAAAAAAAATCATTCCAATCTTGCTATCAACAATTTTTACCACGAAGCACGAAATCAAAAGCATCTCACCTTATCCATCAATGTAATACTTATGTGTACAATCAACATCATCAACCAACCTGAAACAGAGAAAAAAAATCCAATTTCAAATTAAAATCGAGAAAAATACCGGTACCTTTACTTTTAAAAAGCTAATACGAGAATTTTTTCAAAAAAACTACATCAAAGGTTTTTTTTCCCCCTTCACAATATAAAAGTACAAACCTTCGTGAAAAACACGACGGTATTACAAATACATAGGGGCAAAAAAATCCACCAAAAACACCAGTCCGGTTAATAAGGTCGGTTAAAATCGATGTTCCCAATTTCCCATTACCGCAAAGAGATACAAAAAATACAAGGAATCAGATGTATCGATACGGGGAATTTTAAACTCTACTCCATTCCTCTCCAACTTTCCAATACCCTGAAAAGTTAATTACCTAGTTATTTATTTGGACGGATTAGCTATTCCCCTCAGATAACCACCCGAATCAAAGTAAACGAAAATTTATGTAGTTAAGCTAAAAGGATGATTCAGCCGTCATTTCCCCCATTCGCAGACTTTATTTCGTTAAATAATTGTAATTCCTTTAAATGTCGTTCATCCGTAATAGATTAGTTAAGACTCCATATACACCCGACCAACATCTCCCCAGCCAATAAACACCATCACCATTGCCTTACACAAGCATCTTTTGCGAATTCTACACCTACCAGACCCCTGTTCACCCACATCTCTGAAATAATTTGGACAACACGTACCCAGACCTACGTATATAATTTTCTTGAAATCATGTTAAGGTTTTCTTTCCTCGCTCGTACAACTTTTAAGTTACAGAACGATTCCAACATCGAAACACACATCATCGGTTTCTAACCGCTTTTCTTCACCTTACAATGACAAAATTTCTAACCGCAGTCGTCGTCGTCGTTTAATTTTCCACGTTTCACGGCGTTTTCCCTTCTCCGCAACTCATCTGCGTCTCGTTCTATCACAACTTTTCGTCACCGAGCCGAATTTCTGACGTCCTCTGTGGTCAATTTCGGGCTTTATTTCATTTATTCGCGTGGTAATCTACCGCTAACCTAGACCGTCCTGGATTCTCCTTCGTACGAGTATTAACTTTCTTAACTTATATTCATTCTTACATATCGGATATGGTACGTCTCGAATACCGAAGGGAGTTAAACTTCGTCTAATTGTACACCTCGTAAATTCGTTTTAACATCGCGTCGCTCACTGAAACCTTTTCGTAGCGACTTCAATACTATGCATTGTAAAAGAAACAATTTCAACTCTTTGGCTTTTTTTTTTACAGAAAATTATTACCCTAGTTTTCGAAAATTGAAGGAATTCTTACAAGTACGAGCATTTTTTTAAATGTTTTCATGTTTTGTTTGGTTTTTTTTTTTAGCTACGTACTTATTGGAAAAGTAAAATTAATTTTCGCAAGTTATTGAATAATGAGGTTAAATTGGCAATTTGGCATCGTATTTCTTCATCATGATCAGCCATTGTCGATGAAAAATATTGATGGGAGGGGGAGGGTAAAAAGTGCATTTTTCATAACAGTACCTAAATAAACAGGAAATTAAAATAATTTTTAAAAAAATGTTGTTTTCAAGTTTTAATAAAAAATTTACTGACAATTTTTAAAATTAAAAATGTTTCAAATATTAATTGGTTGACCCTGAAGATCAAAACTTGAATTTTTTCGAAGTCTTTGAACAATTTTTAAAAATATTAAAAACCCATCATGCTGAAAAAAAGTATGCCCACTCCAAAAACCCAAAATTGAAATTTTCGAACATATTTTTTCACTTTAAAAATGCTTAAACGAAGCTTGAGCATTTTAAAACGCCTTTAAAACTCAAAATTTTCATTTCGAAGTTCAAAATTTTCGAAATCTTAATGAAATGGAAATTCAGTAATGTTCAAAGTAAATTTTCAAAATCACAAACTGAAAAATGAAAATTTCAACATTACTTTCAATACCTCATTTGAATGAGTCTCCAACAGTCCCAAACTGTTAAAATTAAAACTTATTTCAGAATGAAATACAACGTGGACCATTTACAGTGAACCAGTAAAGTTGAAGATGACGTGTTCATGGCATTCGATTCTTGGATGTTTTTTTTTCAGGAAGTTATTTTCAAAAAATTTCTACTCCCAATAGAATAAATTTCAAGTTATGTACCAAAAAAAAAGTGTAAAAAAATATCAAAAAAGTTCAAATGAATTTTTTGAAAAAATAACATGGTAACTGCAGAAATGTTTTTTGTTAAAGTCCTCGAACCCATTCCTGCTTTCATTTTGATCCCAACCCCAATAAGCGGCCCATTAAGATGGGGTAAGACTGGAAATGAAAGTTTTTGGACCTCCTACAAGTCAGTTTTTGACATCACCAAACAAAAAAAAAAAAAAAAAACAAGATCCCAGGAAGGCGGGATTGCACGTAAAATCTCATAAAATTTCGAACTGGATATCTATGTAAATGCATGTTTTTTTACTCCTGAAATCCATTTCTGAGTTGATTACAAACCAAATTCCAAAACTATTCTGATTTAGAAAATTTACTTCTAAAATGTTTCTACTTTTGCATTCTGAATCAGTGAAAAGTCACTGATAAACAGTCAAAATTGCAGCACAGGAAAAAATTAGCAAAATTCACTGATTTTCAGCGAATTTTCACCGATTTTTCAAAAATTTTCATTGATTTTTACTGATTTTTCTGCTAAGTAATTTCATAAATTTTACTGACTTGTAAGTGATTTTTCTCACTGATTTGTTTTCATTGAAAATGTTTCTACTGATTTTCTCCTGTGCTGCAATTCTGACTGTTTCTCAGTGATTTTCGATAATGTTCACTGATTTATAAATGAGAGAGTAGGAGTAAAAAATACTCATCGGATATTCCGTGCGATAACATCTTCACCCCCCCCCTCACACACACACTAGTCCCTGTACAACAAAAATTTCGATTTTTTCTCAAATTGGGAAAAAAGTTTTCGTGGGCATTTTTTTATCTGCTGAACCTCAATTATTCGGACAAACGTCTTTGCTTTGCTACGTAAGCAATTTTTCACTTTTTTAATGTCATTCATTCCAGGAATCGAATACTCTCTCAATTATAAATCAGTGAAAACTATCGAAAGTCACTGAGAAACAGTCAGAATTTCAGCACAGAAGAAAATCAGTGAAAATTTTTTTCACTGAAAACGAATCAGTGAGAAAAATTACTGGAAAATCAGCGAAAATTCACTTAAAAGTCAGTAAAATTTACGAAATTGACTGAAAAATCAGCGAAAATTTGCTGAAAATCAGTGAATTTCGCTGATTTTTCTTGTGCTGCAATTCTGACTATCTATCAGTAACTTGTCACTGATTCAGAATGAGAGAGTACAAACTGTCCTCATGAGTTCGTTCTGGCTAAACCCTTGAATTCGATAAATTTTGAAATTTCTTTTTTTTAACATAACACAATGAAATTATGTTCGTATTGAAAATTGAATTTTTCAAGTTTTTTTTTCAATTTAAAATTCGAATATTAATTTTTTCGCAAAATTTTCGAAATTCAAAGAAACGAATCATATTAGACAATTTTTTGTCACATCATTTCAAGGTTATATAATTTACAAATTTAAATTGTTAGCACCAGAAAAAAACTAGTCCCTTTCGTACGTTTGAAATTTAATCCAATGAAAATTCAATTCGCTGAATAATCGAAAAAGCAAAAAGCACGACAAAAAATTGATTTAAATTTCATTCCAACAGCCAAATTTCTGAACCAAGACCTTGAAATGCTTCCAATTTGAAAAAGCCCACCCTTCGTTATACACGTGACATCTATCACAAAACGTAATAAATTCCTCAGGCTGCTTCGTCCCACTTATAATTCTTATAAAAATCATCATCACGTAACGTTGTTTCTTCGCTGTTCCTATCAAGTCGAAAATACATATTTCGAGTTTCGACCACCCCGAATGTAGAAAAATATCAATAAAACCGTTTGTTTTACAACTCAGCTCACGTATTTTCGTTGTAAATATTAAAACCTATACCAACACAGCACTTTAGGAAACGGGGAAGACAACGAAGAACAAAAGTTTCCCATCTTTCACGCAAAACACACCCATCGTATCGGTGAGAAAAATTCTTCGGATATGATTAACGAAAGAAAACCCGAAGAAAAACTACCCCATTCTAGAAAGAATTTTAATAGCGAGACGTTCCGTAACTAGCATCTCGAACACCATTCGTACCCCGAGTACGTTCAAGACCCCCTACAAAAATACGAACGTAATAATTTCATACTTAAGAAATCAAAACGTATAAACCGAGGGCTTAAAACTAAACGCTGAAAAAGTGCGGGTAATTTATCACGCGACAGGGGTAACCGCTATGTATGCCTTATGCTCGCGTATAATTCCATACAAAATTCCGCAAATGCTTTGCCAGGCTAATATTTTCCCAACCGAACACAATGAGACTATTATGTATCCCCGAGACCAAACAAATGTTTAACGTACCGGGAATAGCGGACATTAGACGCATAGATCCAAACCCTCACACAGTAGAGCACCAACTAGCTAAAAGCATGGAAAATATCGTTCTAATGTGAACGAACACCACTACATCAAGCGCGCGGGCCCGTAGAAGACGCCGAGCGACGCGAGCCCGTAGCCGACGCCGAGCGACGCGGGCCCGTAGCCGACGCCGAGCGACGCGGGCCCGTAGCCGACGCCGAGCGACGCGGGCCCGTAGCCGACGCCGAGCGACGCGGGCCCGTAGCCGACGCCGAGCGACGCGGGCCCGTAGCCGACGCCGAGCGACGCGGGCCCGTAGCCGACGCCGAGCGACGCGGGCCCGTAGCCGACGCCGAGCGACGCGGGCCCGTAGCCGACGCCGAGCGACGCGGGCCCGTAGCCGACGCCGAGCGACGCGAGCCCGTAGCCGACGCCGAGCGACGCGGGCCCGTAGCCGACGCCGAGCGACGCGGGCCCGTAGCCGACGCCGAGCGACGCGGGCCCGTAGCCGACGCCGAGCGACGCGGGCCCGTAGCCGACGCCGAGCGACGCGGGCCCGTAGCCGACGCCGAGCGACGCGGGCCCGTAGCCGACGCCGAGCGACGCGGGCCCGTAGCCGACGCCGAGCGACGCGGGCCCGTAGCCGACGCCGAGCGACGCGGGCCCGTAGCCGACGCCGAGCGACGCGGGCCCGTAGCCGACGCCGAGCGACGCGGGCCCGTAGCCGACGCCGAGCGACGCGGGCCCGTAGCCGACGCCGAGCGACGCGGGCCCGTAGCCGACGCCGAGCGACGCGGGCCCGTAGCCGACGCCGAGCGACGCGGGCCCGTAGCCGACGCCGAGCGACGCGGGCCCGTAGCCGACGCCGAGCGACGCGGGCCCGTAGCCGACGCCGAGCGACGCGGGCCCGTAGCCGACGCCGAGCGACGCGGGCCCGTAGCCGACGCCTCGCTTCGCTCGGCGTCGGCTACGGGCCCGCGTCGCTCGGCGTCGGCTACGGGCTCACATCACTCGACGTCACTATTTATTTGAAAACTGTAAAAATGCAATAAAAATTAAAAATTACTTAACACAGTAAAACTACCTGAAATTATTTGTTTCAAGAAATTTTTAATTGTAAAAAGAAAATCAGGAAAAAGAAAAAACTTGTAAAAAAAGAAAATGGGGAAAAAAAAAATTCCAAAAAAATCTGCCCGCGCGAGGATTTGAACCTGGTATCTCCAGGGTGTGAATCCAGTACCCTATCCCTACAACCATCTGGCCAGTTGAGAAATAGCGTTTCAACACTGTATACATGCTACTAAACTGCATGAAACTACCCCCCCACGCGCGTATATGTGTATGCGCGTATACGTATGCGTGCACAGGCGTTCAGTTCGTTCAGTGATGGTGCTCTACTGTGTGAGGGTTTGGCTAAATGCACATTAGACGAAGCTTCGCTATACGTTCTCTCTTGCTCTCTGAATCTTCGGCAGAGGCTCCTTCGCGTCTGCTGCACTCGTAGT
The DNA here is from genome assembly GCA_033439095.1 of Pseudococcus viburni. Taxonomy (NCBI): domain Eukaryota; kingdom Metazoa; phylum Arthropoda; class Insecta; order Hemiptera; family Pseudococcidae; genus Pseudococcus; species Pseudococcus viburni. The sequence goes on along the minus strand of JAVBJF010000189.1, from coordinate 82,994 downwards.
CGTATCTATACCCAGTACACCCACCAGCGCACACGACCGAAGCTAAATTCTTACTCTCGCTTATCCGTATTACTAATATAAATGTTCTATACTATCAGCGGACACATAAATGATATTTCTCAAGGTATAATTTGCTTTATTAAATTTCGCAGGCTAAAGCCGCAGCCGACGCGGCGTATGGCCACGTCGCCCCGTACTTTGCGCATTATACCAGCCCGCAGTACATAAATACGCGAATATTCAACCGTCGTCCCGCATACGAGATGCGCTAGCTTTGGTCCAGAATTAAATAACATTGCTCCCGTTCTATCCAATCGTATGCTGGATTTTCCGGTTATACATTTTACAGTGGGTATGTATTTGTGTCGTCGTTAGTTTAGGAATATATCGTCATGTGGTAATTTTCACTTATTAAAGAACCTAACGATGATTAGACAATATTTCTCAGCCAATCTACCGACTCCTTTGCTTAGTTTGGATTTTTGTTCGCCAGAATTAACACTGGTAGAGATGGAAGGAGAGAATCCGAAAATCAAAAATGTAACAATCAATGATCTCAGATTATTATAAGAATTCTCACTCAAAACCTTCACCCAATGGTGCAATTTTTCTCACAAAACCGATTTTAACCTATTTTTTGTAAAAAAAATTATTTCAGGTGGCAATTACCTATAATCATTTCGAAATAAGAATTTTCTCTTTCAAATAAAATTCAAGAGACTTGAGTATTTTTAAAAGTTGAGATGAAGTTGTTCCATAATATAAATCAGTGAAAATTATCGAAAATCATTGGAAAACAGCCAGAATTGCAGCACGGTAATAAATCAGTAAAAAAATTCACTGAAAGCAAACAGTAAAAAAAAATCACTGGAAAATCAGTGAAAATTCACTAAAAAGTCGGTAAAATCCCTGAAATTTGCGGAAAATCCAATGAAGTTCTTTGAAAAATCAACGAAATTCATTGAAAAATCAGCGAAAATCCGCTGAAAATCAAATAATTTTGCTGATTTTCTCAATGCTGGAATTCTGACTATTTCTCAGTGATTTTTCACTGATCAAGGTGTCTACCGATTTTTCAAAATCAAATTTCGCGACTTTTTCGCGACTTTCTTCTATAGAACCTACTTCTCAATTTGCCCCCCCCCCAAAAAAAAAAAAAATCAACGAGATTAAATTTATTGCAGAAAAAAATTCATACAGGGAAGGAAATACGTTTTTAATTTTTAAAAAAGATAATTTTTCACATCGAGCAACCTAATAAGGTATTTCTAACACAATGGAAAGCTGGCATGACACTAGCTGATATAGATTTCGTTGATTTTTACCCTAAAATTGAGAAATAAATTCATGGGAAGTCTGAAACATTAGCAGATTACCAATATAATGTGATTATTTGGCCCAAGCTTAGCGAGGGCGAAATTTTTTTTGAAAAATTTATTTAAAAAAAAACAAAAAAGACACATATTTCCAAATTATTTCTCCTTTTGAATTTTTAAAACATCCCACAGAAAATTCCAAAATTCTCCAATTTTTTTAGATTTTCCCGAGAATGGACACAATACTCCCTTTGAAAATCCCAATCGTGATCGCTACTAAGTCTATCACAAGAACAAATTTTTTCCGCTTCAAAATATTCAATTGTCTGGAATAGAAGGGATAAAGGTTTATCATTTAAAAATTTATGAGCCCGCGAAATTTTTAGAAAAAATATTCAAAAAGGTGAAATTTCTTTCTGTCTTGTACAAGGCGAAAATTGATTAAAAATTGAATGGGAACAATTAGTGGTGTTTTAAATAAAATGTGAGACTGGGGGAGGGGGTTTGTAGAACGTCGAAAAGTTGATTCTGAATGATTCAGGATTCAGGAGGAAAAGAGTAAATAAAGCCAAAAGAGGCCCCGTTCTTTCTCGTTGATAAGTTTCATGTTTCAAGGTTGAGGATTGAAGGTTGTAATGCGGAAAAATCAAAGTTGGCATTTATGAAAACAAAAAGAGGAAGGAATGCTGAGATTTGAAAAAAAATTTTACTCGAAATGTGAAAATTCTTCCAAAAAGATAATGTAAAATTTTTACATGAGATATCATTTTTCCAATAAAAAATGAATATATTTCAAGAGAGTTTCCTCTTTTTCTTCCTCATCACGGTCTGACCCTAATGATAATTTCAAAATTTAGAATTCCAAAATTTACGTTTTCGAATGCAATAAGTCTAAATTTTGCATTTCTTCGCACCCTCAAATAGAGTTTTAAAGGGGAGAAGAATGATTGATAAAAAATTTTTAATTATTTTGGAAATCCTATAATTATGATTTGGAGAAAATCCCTTAATTTTTTCACGATTTTCATAGCTTTCACACTTTTTTTCATCACGACTCTTTAAATGAACGGTTGATAGACACTCTGAATTTGTATAATCCCCCCCCCCCTCAAAAGTCAAATTCAAAATGAAAAAAATTCAGAATGAATACCGAAATAATAGGTCTGAAATTTTGCGACTATTTAGCTCCTAAATCCGGAATAGGTTCCAAAAGAGATGAAACCAGGGTCAACATTTTGAATAATTCGAGATACCCAAGTATCAAGCATTGATTTCAATTTTTTCTGATTCTCGAGCTCCAACATAGAAATACATAGGTTCCAAAAAAGAAAGCATAAACAAAAAAATTACAAAATTGTAAAATAGGTGTTGAAATACTGAGGTCTCAATACCTACTCCTATTTTGAATCTTGCAATTATTCAGTTCTCAAACTCGAAATAAAGTTTGAAAAATGAAATAAAAATTACAAAAATCAAAAAAACCTCAAAATACTCCAGTTTTCAACACGAAATGAGCGAAAGAAAAGAACACAAATCAACTCAAAATTTTAAAAAATTCAATACAATTTCAAAACTCGCATAATTATCTTTTTACACGATTTTATCAGGATTCAATTAATTTTCAAACTTTTTTTACACCAAGAAATCACATTTGAAAGCTGGCATCTCAATTTTTTTGAAACTTCTCTGAAAGCTGAAAATCTGAGCACTGTTCGGAAACAGGTGATGAAAAATTCCAAACACCAGTCAATTAACCCTATCTCTTTCTCACGATCTTCATTCTTTGAAAAGATAAAAGAGAAGCGAAAAAGACTCGAAAAACAATAAAGGTGAAAAATGCAAAAATTCCAGCCATACTTCAAACTTGATGGAATTCAAGAACAGCTTTACAATACAAAACTCCTTTAAAATTTCAAAAAAACGATCACACCTAATACAAAAAATAACCATTCCAATTCATCATACAGAACCCTTTATCTTCACAATTACAGCTCAAACTTTTAAACCATTTTACAGTTCGATTGTGGCTAAATTCAAACCACGTTTGCTCATTTCGATCACACATCTGACCCCTAGACCTCACCATTGAATCGTTTTAGACTCGGAACACTATAAACACATACTATAAACTTATCCTCGTAAAGGCCTTCGACGAGTACCATAAAAATGCACTAATACCGTTAACCCTTTTTACTTATATTTCGCATAACGCGGCGACATCCCGTTGACAATTTTATTCGTTTAAGTGTTTTTCACTATTTAAACGGATTTACACTGAAGTGTTTATTTAAAAGTTTAAAGCGGAAAAAAGGATACTAATTAAGCCTGTCATTTGCAACATAATAAGGGTAATACAATGGAAAGTAATTATATCGCGCGTCTCGGTCTCGGGTTCTCGTTTCATCGACGCACCATTCTTCGTCCCCTCTCCCCGATCCCCGGAGTCTGGCAAGCTTTGGCAAAATGGAGCGTTAAAACCGACGTGTAGGTCTACCTCGGAGGAGCGTGAGTAAACCAGGAGGCGACGAGGAGAGGCACGGAGGAAAAAAGTGTGTTAAAAAATTAAGCTCACCCTGTCATACTGGAAAATAATTAAATACTCGGTTTCGTGATAAATTGGAAAATAATTAGTTTTTCCGTATGATAAAATTTCGCGTAGCGGCGCAGCCCAACCCCCAACTCTTCTGGCCAATCGATAAACGCCAACTCAAGAAAATCTCATCAACTACCGAATTTTTCGCGCTCAAATTAACAATTAAGACCGAGTCCCGGCGAGACACCGCGCCCCAGTGAAATCCGATGCGATGGCAGAAACCGGAGGGACTTCGCGGCCGCGTAATTGCCGCCTCTTTCTCGACGACAAAATACCCTCTTGCCGAAAAAAAAGCAACACGAAAAAAACAACAACCAAGGGCTATTAAATTATTCATATCACGATTTAAGTACCACTGCGCGATGCACATTCCACTTTTTGATCTGTCAAACAAAGAAAGCTGTTATATGCGTAGCCTTTTCTTTACCGTGAACGTGATACGAATATAAAACATTCGTTAGGGACTGTCTCGTACAACTGACGTTCGCCACCGATGAATTTCTTCTTTATAACTAAATTTCTTCAGCCAACCCCCTCCCCCTGTTTAGCTAGCACACGCCACACACCAGATGGTCGCAAGTGTACGCAAATTGAAAAAAATCCAACTTTATAGAGATTTCGCTTTAGCGAGCAACGTCTCAAGACGTAAACCATCCGGTACCTTCGTGTATACGAAACATTACCTTATTTCATCCTTTTGCTCGATCAATCTGCGCTGAGAGTCTAATTAGATCCTGCCACGATTGAAATTTACTTCCGGATAGGCGAAAACTTGCAAAAATTAACGTTGCCATCGAACTGAAGCTTTGAAACCAACAGCAGCGTAAAAAGTCTCCCTGGAATTTGCCAAGTTCTCGCACCAGGCACCACACACGTGCGGTAGTTTCAATAAATACGAAATGAGCCCTTGACTGCGAAGCATCGTTTACCATACCTTTTCTCATAGGATTTACTTTGCTGCTTCGATGTTGGTAATTTCAAAATGCCAAATGCTGTACAATTGCACGTACCTAAAATTCATCATCTCATCTTCAAATGTAAGTTCATAGATGGCGAACTCTAAGACGATCTGTACGATAGAATTCATCGTTGATGTCGACTTTTCATTCGCTTCAGTGCCCTTTCCTATGTATACATCTTCAATAAAACTCGAGATAAATATTTCTTCGACTTAGCATATCACTAAGGGCGATGCTATTTCGTCGTTTCGCACTTCGTTTCAATCTTGGCCTGATGGGCCCATTCGAGTGCACTTTCAAATCAACTCGAACATTTCGGTCATTACTTGTTAACGTAGTTGTCTTTACTAAATCCGACAACACTTCGGATTTTATTTCAAAAACCTTCAACATTTCATTTCGAACAATTCGATCGACATTTCTATCTCAGTTCCACTCGCCCACTCTTGACATAACTTACAACATTAATACATCTATATCTGGTCGTCTATCTATATGAATTTAAATCTCTTATGCTGTTTCGAATGCCCGCCGGAGAATTGTTTCGTAATCGATTTCCTTTTTTTTGCCATTAGCATTTTTCAGCTGTGTATTTTATCCGGGTGCGGATTCTACACGTCAATTTTCTTGTTTTGGGGATAAACTTGGTCATAAAAATCAATCAATAGTTATTATGAGTATATTACCCACATGGCCATCTTTCACAAGGAACGAGGCAAACCATGTACCACTTTCTGTTTTTACTATATACTTTTCATGTACATAGTTCATCTAAGAGAAGTAGAAATGGCGTAGTTTCCTTAAACTAAACCGTTTCTACTTCTCTTAGATGAACTATGTACATGAAAAATATATAAGCTAAAGAAAATTGATGGAATTGAAAATAAACATAATGATGGAAGCTTTTGAACTTGCTACAATTTCGAGACTCTCGGAAATTGTGTATGACTTCGAGGCAGATCGAATCAAACAATTACGTGAATTGTATCGTCGTAATGTACCCGGACAGTTATATCAACCTCACTCCTTACAGTTGTTAGCAGCCACTCAAATAGTAAAAACTGTTCCAAGTATCGAAGACATGCCAGGAGTATTGAACATAATTCGTTAATAGCTGATATCCCTTCGTGATAAGTGGACTCTAGGGTACAGTATGGGTTGTGGAAACAATGTGGAGGACGATGAGACCTGTTTTAGCTGTGAAAAATGCTATGGATGCTGCTAGTGCGAACAAACTTTCTATATCTTATAATTGTAAATAAAATTCAATTTATTTTTTCAATTTTTCAAATATTATTTTCTCATATCTCATATTTTACAGCAGCTACCCACCATCCCCCTCAAGCTCAGAAGAAGGCGATGACATGTCCATAGAGTATAAAAGTGACGACGTCAAGAGTGGTTACAATTTGTGCTGGCATCCCTAGAGGTACTGGAATTTAATGTGTTTACAGTGCGATTTTTATGAACTATGCTGTAAGTGTTAATTATCAAGAATAAAATTTTTTCAACATTTTAAATTCTTTTTTTTCTAAATTATATTCAATACTGAAATTTTTACATCAATTCAGGTTTCATAATTTTTTATTTTGCATTTTTTAAAATTTTTTCATTAGTTATCAAATTGAAATTGAAATAAATTTTGAAACAAACATAAAAACTGTATTTTTAAACTAAAATTTTGACATTAAAAATTTTCCCAACCTCAATATTTTTAATTTGAAATTGAAATAAATTTTGAAAAAAAACATGAAAATTGTATTTTTAAACTAGAATTTTGGCATTAAAAATTTTCCCAACCTCACTCAAAATTGTCTCACATTTTGAAAAATTAAAATTTCCCACTATGTACCCACAACTGTGTACACCTACCCACCCATATGCTCAAAAATACCCCCACCCATAAACAGACACACTCACTCGCTCATATAATCAAAAATATGCGCCCAAAAATATGCCAGGTAAACTCGCACACGTACATTCATGCGTCCATGTATCAAAAATTATAAATTTTATAGGTAAATAATTCAATTCGCCAAAATGATGAATTATCATTACTTATACGCCTGACTGACTCTTAAAGACTATGTACTTTTCATGTACATAGTTTATCAAAGAGAAGTAGAAATGGTATACTTTTTACTTCTTTTGGATAAAAACCCATATTTTTGAAGCACAACCATCGTTTTAGTCCGGCATTACTAAAAACTAATCAAAAATAAATGAATTTTGTGTAAGGTTGGGAGCAAGGCGAGGTGAAAGGGGATCAGGATGAACCTTCTACCACCCTTACAAGTCAAAATGTATTTAAGACGATTTTTAAATTTCAAATATTCACCAAAATTAAAAAAATGAACTTTAGTAACTGAAATTTTGGAAATTGGTTTCTTTTTTGATGTACTTACGATTTATTTTCATTTCAGCTCAAAATTTTAAGTCTGAATTTATTTGAAATGATTTTGAAATTTGATCAAAATTATCTAATTTTTTTAATTTTCTAAATTTTTAGGTGGAATTTTTCAAATAATTGGGCTAAGGAAATTGGAATTTTTTCATTTTAAGAATTTGTCAAATAAATTAGTTTTTAATACCCGGGATCTTTTTCAATGTTTTTTTTTTCAACTGTTGAAATTGAAGAGGTTGTCAAAAATCGCTCAACAAAAATTCTCAAAAATAAGCTAATCAAGGGAATAGATAGTAAGTAGGTACGTTGAAAACTGAACAAAGATGAAAATTTGGTCAGTTTTGAAAGTACTATCTATTCCTATGCTTTAAAAATTTTTTAATGGAATTTGCTTAGAAACAGAATTTGCCCCTTTAATTTTCAAAATAGGCAACATGTTCATCTCAAGTTTTTCTGAAAATTCGAATTTCAAGGATACATTTGAATAAAATTTGTGAAATATATTCATGTTCGATCAAAATTATCTAATTTTTCTTAATTTTCTAAATTTTGAGGTGGAATTTTTCAAATAATTGGACTAAGGAAATTGGAATTTTTTACATTTTTTCCTTTTGAGAATTCGTTAAATAAATTAGTTTTTTAATAAGTGTGATCTTTTTCAACCATGGGAACAGATAGTACTTTCAAAACAGCAAAAAAATTTTCTTTACGATTTCTTGTGTAACTTTAAAATTGAAGGGTCTGTTAAAAAATCACTCAATAAAAATTCTCAAAAATAATCTAATCAAGGGAATGGATAGTAGGTACGTTAAAAACTGAACAAAGATGAAAATTTGGTCAGTTTTGAAAGTACTATCTATTCCTATGCTTGAAAAAAATTTTAATGGAATTTTCTTAGAAACAGAATTTGCTCCTTCAATTTTCAAAATAGGCAACATGTTCATCTCACTTTTTTTTTCAGTAGTGCACTGTAGAGATGGAAACGTGTTGCTGGAACCCAGCTACCCTTGTGTATGTGCGAATAAGTAAGCGCGCACACGCGCTATGCGCCTTCAACAGCGCTATTTTTAGAGACAATAGTGCACTGTGAAAAAAATTGAGGCATTGTTACCTTTTTTTCTTCATAAGAATATACATAGCTATTTTTTTGATACATTTGAACCAGATTTTCTTGAAGATAGTTTTTTTTTGGCTAACATATACCTTGAACTAAAAAATATGAATATGATGGCTTTAAGTTTGAAAGTACTTACAAACCCTCCCAAATTGAGTAGCCCCATCCGTCCTCTCCTCCTCCACCCCCACCAAAATTTCTTAACTTTGTATTTTGTATATATTTATATTTTTTCCTGTAACTTACTTTAATATACTTTTTTTTTAGGAATGAAGAAATGAAATTAAGATAACCCTAATATGAAAACAGCTGGCTGTGTGTTTTGTGTTTTTTTTTTTTTTCAATTTTAATATATTTTTTTTATTTTTTGGGGGTGGAAGGTAGGGAGGGGTTTTTTCTCATGATCTCCCCTAGATTTAAGTATTTTTTTGTATATTTTGCTAGTATTTGTCAGTTTTTTTCGATTTTATTTTTTTTTTTCAAAATTTAATATTTGTTTTAAGTGGTATTTTTGTTTAAAAAAAACACATTTTTTAATATAAAAAAATTATTACGTTTTTTCATTTTCATTTTTTTTCATTAAAATTAAAGTTAATTGGTTGATCAGCCAGTTAATCAATCTTACATACTATCCTACACTGATTGACTATCAACCATCCACACACAAAAAAACTATAAATAAACCCTTGACCTCGACATCCTGGTCACTTCAATACCAGCTTGCATCCAAGTAAGTACGTATGAGAAAAGAGCGAGATCAGTCACTCAGCAAGAGTGACCACACACAAAACAAACATCAACAAGTCCAACACTAATCAATACACGGGGGGGCACTTTGGAACAGGGCAGTCAGTCAGCCAATCCGTAAGGTACATGACTGACTGACTGACAGCCCTGTTCCAAAGTGTCCCTAATACTACTTCCAGGGAAAGGGGGTGAGCACAAATGAAAGTAACGTCAGCACATGAGAGCACAATTGATCGAGTTCCTTGGTCACCCCTCTCCCTCGAATGGTTGGGGCATCATTTCTTATGTCCCACCCAGGTATAATTCATCAGTGACAAATCACAGAAGAGGTCAAAATTTGAAGGTAGCACAAATCTCTCAGTGAGTAGCACAAACAATTGGGACTTTTATCATTTCTATCAAGATTTCTTTTCTGTTCCGTTCCGCGGTCTACAAAAATTTGAGAAAACTTATCAGTCTACGCGTATTTTGGGCCCTAGAATGAGTATTGAGGCGGGTGTGAAAGGTAACATTTTTTTGAAATTGACTAAAATGACACTTCGCCAAAAAGTGCATGCGCATGCCCAAGTTTTCAATGTTACCTAGCCCTACAATACTGCCCGATTGGCAAGACAGTCAGAATGGCAGTCAGAAATTTCTGACTGCAAAAACGGAACTAATGTTACAGGCGATATGACTTCTCATTTCCTGTGTGTTTTACATAACCAACTAATCAGGAAGCGCTCCAACTGAACTTTCAAGCTGTCTCAGAACCGCAGTCATATCACCACTCATATCGCCACTCATATTTTTCTCTTCTGACTGCCCTGTGTCGACGAAAATGAGCAGGCAGAATAACTATCATATTGGCTATCACATTAGTTCCGTTTTTGCAGTCACAGTCAGAAAATTATTTTCTGACTGCCCAAAATTTGTGTTTTGCTAATCTGGTGGTATGCCTCATGGTATGCTTTTTGAGGCATTTGAAATCAGATTTTGCATCCATCCGAGCGAAGGAGTGGGGGGAGGGATGAACATTTTTTATACGAAGGATTGGGGGAGGGATGAACATTTTTTTATAAAGTGTATAATATTTCTGAATCTATGGGATTCTGACTTCCAAAATATTGTTAATCAATCACTTCACTCCCTTTAAATATATTGAAAAATTGTATGATTTTTATGAAAGAGGGGAAGATTTCTCAAAAATTAGCCTTTAATTCTTTTGAATTTCAAAAATTTGTAAAAAAAAAACAAAAATGGGAGGAAGGGGAAATTTTGACCTCAAAAAATTGAGGCTGAATTCTATCCCTCCTTTCAAAAGTATTGAAATTGAAAAATTCGACGAGTAGTCTCTTTAGATTGTGATTGCCTTTTCCTCTTTTCAAAATTATTGGAAAAATATTTTAATTTTATATATTCGGAAATTTGCCTGTTTCTTACACTAGTTTTATTTTGGAAACCTCTGCTTTAATGCCTGGGGTTTTCAGTAGCTATTTTCTTTCCTGGTCAAAAACTGGCTATTTTCCACTCATATATTTGTCTGATTGTGTCATTTGCCATATCAGAATTTTTTCAACAGAGATTATCTTGACACCAGAATTTTTTGAGTGGTCATCCATCCAAGTACTGACAAGACCCGGCAATACTTAACTTTGACAATGAAACAAAACCTGCACTTTCAACGTGGCACAACCATTGACAATTAAAACAGCCACTTATAACCCATCGTACAATTTTTTAAAGTTTTGTGACAAAATGCGACATAAGCCAAATTATATTTTTGAGAGCATGATTGATTGATCGATCTATCACTTAAACAAAATATCACAAATTACATTCCTTTTCCCAATCTTAAGTAAAGTATTTTTCATATAATTGGATAAATTTACCCACAGAATTCCGTCTCAAAATGTTCAAGTTGGATTTTGAAAATTTTTGTGACAGAATGCAATTGCTATGAGACAAATTGCAAAAGTGACATCAAAGTTGCAGAAAATTCCCATTTTTCGAGGTTTATTTTGCGACAGAATGCAATTTGAAAAAAAGTTTACATTATGGGAACCATTATAAGTTATCAAGGGATTGTTTATGTTTTCAACTCCCATTCTCAGTTATTGAGTGTTAGTTGACTTATCATTTTTAATCTATTGCTAAATACTTACCAATCTATAATTTTTTAAATTTGATTTTGAAAATTTTGTGAAATTTCATCATTTTATTCACCTTTTGCATAAAATTAAAACAGCATACATAACAGGATTGTAAGTAACATGATTACTTTCCGCTCTGTTACGTAATATACCTACTAACCTACTATTATTAATTTATAGAAAAGTGTGAGGGCCGGTTTATCAATCGTGCTCACTGATTTTTAACTGACTGTTAGCGGCTAACCGACGCTTCTGATTGGCGGTTAGCGCTTAACCGACTGTTATTTCCCCTACTTTTGCTTCAACTAGCGATTGAAAAACCGGCCCTCAGAGAGATTATCACAAGCTGGCTTCAAAAAACTCAATTGAATTTCCTCTCTTCTCCTTCAAAAATGTTAAATTCCCACTCCCCTCTTGAAAATTGGTGGTGCACCATTTTTGATATCCCGCCCATGGAAGAGAGGGGGTACAAACAAAAATAGTATCAGCTCATGAAAGCACAAACCAAGTACATACAATCGATTGACCCATGTTCTAAGTAACCTTTCAGGAATAACCTGTTTCCCCCACTTGACCATACTTAGGGGGGCTATTGTTAGATAAAGCCTAAACCAACCAGCATGTTTACGATAACAGGACAAAAAGTCTCAAATAGAGCAATAAACCAGTTATTGTGCTAGTTTAAAATGACTAAATAGCAGGTGGTATAAACTCAGATGTAATAGACAGCGGGGGTATATAAGAAATATTTCACCTGCCTACCCACAGCTATAGAATTCTGAACACCCCACTCCCACCGCCTCTCTTGAATGGGCGGATCATCCGAAATGGATTCCTTTCTGAAGTGAATTCATTCAAAATAGGATCCCAAATAGACAAATAGAACCCCATAAATTTCACAAAATTTCAAAATTGACATCAAAATGTATGTTCTTCAACTTCCCCAATTAGTCTTGAAATATTGATTTTACTCCAATTCAACTCATGTCTATCCTACATCAAGTTCTCTTCGGGTTATAAGATTAGTCGAACAATGCGACACTACATCCAGTCATACGCTTGATAATTCAAGCTTTTTCTCTCATGCACATCTGATTATCTCAATCTTACCATCGGAAGATACCTACGTAGGTACAAAGTTGATACATAAAATACAAAGAAAAACAGCAACAAGGTAAAAAGTGATAGAACCAGGAGAGAGCTATACGACTATTTAAAACTTTACTCTGACGGTTATCTTTTAATGGAACAAAGGATCGGTATACGTATTCAAAAAGTACTTTCGACCTGACTGCCAGCAACTTCGACAGCAGCGGCAACGGCAACATGCCAGGGGTAAGGGTTCGGGGAGGAGAACTCAAGTTGCGAGAATTTTACAGCAACGTAATTTCGATCAAATTAAAAAGTTAGCAGGATAGCTTATCGCGACTACGACGAACTCCCGATGCACTGCTCCTGCTCCGGCTCCGGCCCGGTACAAACGAGAAGACGACAGACGAGTATGCGGCGAGTACAGCCCGAGCAGCAAAGGCAGAGCAGGTGATGCGACGAATAAACTTTTACCGACTGGATTTCGTTGTGCCAAGACGAAGGGGTTCGCATTGAGAAATTTACTTGTCAGTACACTCGGTGTATGGAATAGTTCCGCAACGCGTACGTATCTCCAACGACGAGGACGACAAATTAGGTGTTTTTTTATTATATGTACCAGCCAGAGTATAAAGTACATCTCTACACACATAAGATGGTAACCTTTTTCCTCTATTTTTTCTCCTTTCTCCGGCAAAGGAGAAACCCGAGAGCTCAGGTTTGAAATTGAAATAATTCTCAAATACGGGATTCCTTTCGGCGAATGTTTTATGACGATGGCGGGTTTATTTAGTGGCACGTAGCGACAAGCCGAGAGTGCGTGGTGTCTCGTAAGGACTGTTTTTTCTACCTCCCTCGCTCGGTCTTTTCTTTATTTAGCCGAGAGGCGGCGACGAAGTGGCAGAGTTTTCGTTACCTTTCGCAATGAGTTTGCATAAATCTACGCGTGTAAGGAAGATTTGCTTCGATAAGAATTGATGTTCGATATACGTGAAAAAAGGTAAATTTTCATTTAAGATGGAAATATTGCTGCGGCTCGGATAAGCGATTTAAGTCGGTCTTATTTGAAGATATGGGTGCACGATGGAATTTCGACGGAATTTATTTAATTTATCGTCGAGTTCGTATTCGACGAAAGTTTCCTTCGACGACGTTGAAATGGAAATATATATAACTCTAAAAAAATTCCCTCCATCGTGAGCGAAGAAAGTGAAAAAAATGAATTCGTTTCGATTCGCGAATCTCGTTAGAAGACCGAGATCGAATTTTGGTGGGAAAAAAATTTTATGCGGTTTTACAAAATTCGTTTAATTTAACGAAACTCCCATAAACGAAGATTTTTCACCTATTCCAGTTCCCAACCAATTTTTTTCGATGCCCGTTTTTACCCCATACTGAAAATCCAACGATGAATATCTGCAAAGGCGTAGTTGACGAAGACCTTTGGAAAAAAAGACGTATATAAACAACAGGATACGTACGTCGCGTTGTCAAGTTTATCCAAACCAATGAATGGGGTTTTTTCGACGCTTGTTTGGTTGGTACAGACAACGTTTATGGTTTGGTATTACTATCGGGTAGTTTTTGGGTGAAATTTTGCGCGCATATAAACGTTATACGTCTTCGACTTACACACCCCAATAATCCGACGTACGCGGCACCCTTGTCAAGGGTGGATTTAACAATCGAGAATAACGACGGTCGTTATTGACGCGCGATTGCAAAAATCAAGATAACGATGACGTCACCGAAGCGTAGAAAATTATTACGCGTCCGATTCCCGACGCAAGACCACGTGCTCGGCTAGATATGGTGAAAATTACGCGGTTAGAGGATCTCATGTGATCTGACTGTGTCGTAAAATCGAATACGACTGATGTGAAATTAAAATCGTGTAAGGGGAGATCATGTATGTAATTAGGTGATCCATGGATGTAAAATGAGTGTCTGGGAAAGATGGGGTCGCGAAAAACAAAAATAAACAAGAAGAAATTCTCGGTCAAATTTTTCAACTGCTGGATTGTACATCAACTTAAATTTCGATGGATTTTCCGAAATTTTGAAGAATTTTTGTCATATATGTGACGCGCTTTCCAGAAAAAGAGAGGAGAAATGCTGCAGAAAATCTGGAAAAATTCGAAAAACCGGTTGGAAAACTAGATCTTGCTCCCAAGTGCTGCAAAAATGTCTATAAAAAATTCTTTCAAATTTCATGACCGATTCTGATCAGAAATTTCACCGAAAAAGAAAAGTTAATTTGGAGGTATTTTCATATCCTCAAGTGCTCCAACTCCAAAACCCCCAAAAATTGGAAATTTAAAATTTTGTTATAAATTTTGCTCTAAACTTACCGAAGAATCTAAAAACATTGATTAGAAGGCCATATCACGCAGCCAAATGTCCCAAAATGTCCCAACTCTAGAAATTTTGAAAAAAAATCAATTTGTACATTTTTTTAAGTTTGGGGGCTCTTTTTGGAGGCACTTAAGGGCATGATAGATAACTATTTCAAATTCCAAGTAAAATTCCGAATCAACACTGTTTTTCAAAATATTTATAAAAAAGTAAGCATTTTTTTACGCACAGTTCTTAAAAGTTGATTTTATAGCTTGAACCTCGTCATTTTTTTAAAAACCAGTTCACACATCCAAAAAAAGGAAAGCAAAGTAATTTTTAAGCAATTTCAAATTTCTCTGACATTTTTTTTGTTGAAATTATTGGATTTTAATTTGGATAAGGCGTCAAATTTAAAATTGTCTCCAGGTCTAAGACAGGGTTGCAACGTTAGATCGACTGAGAGCAAGGAAGCCACTTCCCTCTTCACAAAACCCTTCTCCTTCCCCACAAAGGACAGAATTTAAGCAGCATTATTTAGTAGAAAAAACGAAGTATAGGTCGAAAAATTTGAATAGAATGACTTTTTGAACAAAATTTTTGCGCTTTGAGTGGGTAAAAATTATTCTGGGTTGAAAATGCAAAATTTTCACCCATTTTTTCCAAGAAATTATTGATTTGTCTCTGGCTTAAGAATCTGAAAGCCTTGAATTAGTTTTTGAAAATATTTACCATCAACCAGTGAGATTGAATTCAATGAGAATCATTTTGATCATTGACCTCCGAGATCACCTCAGCCAGGGGTAGATCCAGATGAAGAGGAGAGGGGGACATAGAAATATTTTTCCTCAAATTTTTCAAGGAAGGATCGAAATATGTAAAAAAAAATTTAAAACGAGGTTTGTGCATTTAATAATCAAAAATCACGATTTTGTAAAAAATGTCCCAAAATATAAAGAATTTGAAAATTTTTCAAAAAATTACGGTTGAAAAGCAAAAAATTGCCATTTTTTCAACACTTTACTAGCAATTTCTAACCTCTGAGGTGATTTTTCTCATTTTCATTTTTCAAATCTACGCTTGAGCTGAGCCTCGTCTGATCATTCTTAAATTGCTGAAATTTTATTACAGTTACACATTGGAGAATTTTTTGTACAAGACTTTTAAAAATTCGAACTCCAAGAACTGGAAATTCAACTTGGAAATCATAAACAAGTCAATTTTTACAAACAAACTTTGTTTAAATTAGAAAATTCCCAACTTCATAAATGAAAATCCTAAAAATGTATGAGACAAGTTCACAAGATGATAATGCAAAAATAATAATATTTTGAAAAAGACGAAGCAATTTGAAAAAAAATATGAATTTAATACTAGTATTAAATTTTGACTTTGCAATTTGAAGAACATACAAAATGAATTTAATTTGACTCAGAATGAGTTGCCTGTTTGCTGAATTGAAGGAGGTACCTGAAACGAACCTTATTGTATTAAATTATTAAAATTATCCATTTGTATTAAATAAAATTAGAAAAATACCTATTAAAATCACTTCGAATGAAATTTCATAAAAAATGATTAATGTTGAAAAATTGTTATAGAAAATCACGAATTTTTCTCTTTCAAATGGTATCCACATTTCCACATTTCCACATTTTTCGCATTTCCAAAATTTCAATTTCTGAGATCACTGCCATCAATTCCACTAAATTTCCAGTAGGTCATTTGTTCATCAAAACTACACACTCACCTGCAATACAACTAACGATCAACTCAACTCATCTGATAAGGTTATTAAACCCCATCTGGTGAAAATTTTGGCCCGTACATAGAAGGATTTATGGTATTCGATGAGATATCGGCATTTCCATTTAAATCGACTTTTTCTGTTGGCTAAAAGCCATCGAGTTATTCGGTTCATTTTTTCGTTCGCCTCGCCGCCGCATTCTCCGCTCGTCTCGTTTTATCGACGAACCCGTCTTAAGAAAATTGTTTATCGATTGTTGTGTGAACTTTAATACATTTGTTAAACATAACCGAAGAGTAAATGCCCGGCGAAATGAACGGGACTGCGGGAAAAAATGCCTCTTACAAAAGCACAAAAACTCCGAGCGAAAAAAAAAACATAAATTAAAAGACTTGATCTTTTTCGTGATTTGGGTTCTTTTTCTGGGATTTAATTTTAAATCGTATTTATCACGGGTGGAGAAGCGAGAGTGAACAGACGAGAAAAAAAGCCGAAGCAAAGAAGCAAATTGTTTGACGAATTTTGCTTGTTATTTATTTTTTTCCGCCGCAGTAAAACCCCCCGAAACAACGTGGAATTAAAAACGAAAAAAAAAAAATTACAACACAGAAAAAAGTACCCAAGTTTAAAGATTTTTTAATACTTTCTGCTCGGGCGAGCGCTGATTAGAGTTCATCGAAATGAGATTTTTAAATTGAATCGTTTATGCTGGCAAGTCTAACGGGCGCGTCGTCGAATAAAGGCAAAAAATCGAATATTTTTATTATTTCGTTAAAACCGCTGGCATCATGTGTTGGTTATACTCGTACTGTGCTTAACCCAAGAGCTGCTCTTCATTTTACGTCCGACACTACGTACTTTTTACCCTGCTACGTCGAGTCACCGTCCGTCTGTGAAGGGTGTTTCAAGTTGGATTCTCGTATTTTGGTGCGAGATATTTTCTCAAACTTTTATTTGGGCTCAAAGAGGTATTTTTTCTTGAGCTATCGAATTCGAAATTTTTCTCATTGTCGTCGGAAAATACGAAATTATTTGCTCGTGAATTTTTTTTTACCATGATCAAGGTCAACGTGCTTCACTGAGAAGTATTCTTGGAGATGGGATGAAGAAGTAAAAATAGAAAAATTTTAGAGTCTTCTTTTAAATTTTTTGAAACCACTCTCAACATTTAGAATTTGAGTTGTTGCAAAATTTGAGCCAAAAAATGAGACTCGAGCAAATTCTTAAATATAAAGAGGAAATATCCCTACCACATCAGATTCGATCAACCGATAATAGCCTCACTTCACTTTCAACAAGGAACGACGCTTGAGAAAACCTTCATCCAAAACCCCATCACCCTAAAAAAAATAAAGAAAAAACAAAATGCAACGTATCGACCACATTCGACATTCTCCCAACAGCACGTTTTATTTGCTTAGTGAAATTTTCTGCGCGGGAAAATTTCACTTATATGCCAAGGTGGGTATAAAGATTACAGCAAACAATTGGAAAAAGCCACGCGCGTATCTAATTTGTAATTTCATGTTTACAATGGAATCGAAATAGAAGAAACCTTTACTCGAAAGGTACATAGAAAAGAGCCCGCAACGTTGACAGGTTCTATAAAAGCGGAGCAAATATACACGCGATTTTCGCCACTTTTCTTTCCAACTGCGTCTCTCTTGCGCGTGTATTATGCGGCATATACTTTTAGTCAAGTACTCTCGAAGAATAGATTCGCTTTTTTCAGTGGCTATTCTGATTCGGTTTGGAAAATGTGCAAGTCACACACGTTTCACGTGCCCATCTAGGTCCAGGGTCTTTGTACAGTATACGCGTGGCCATCTAATGGCCTTTGATGGATTACTATACTATACGTTCGATACAACGAGCCGCAGCTAAGTACCTGATGGCTGAATGTTGAAAATGAATTTTATTCCCCCGGTCCCGACCTTTGTTCGGATACGTATAATGCCATAGTATCGCCGCCACACGGGTAACAGATATCTATCGTCGTTTCGTCGATATATTACGATACGTTATATTAATAGTGTTTATGACACTGGGCAAAAATGTGATTGAAATCATATAGATGGATGATTTTATAGTGTACCTGATGAGCCCATACCTTTCGTTCGAAATCTAGTTTCGTCTTTACAGGATTACTAGCGAGTGGATGCCATTTTATTCCTCATTCTGGGACTGGGGGCGTCTCAAAAGAGAGGGGTGCATAATAGGCAGATAATCTCTACGAACACTTCAATTTTTAGTGAAAGAAATAGGATTGAGTCGAAAAATTTTCGAAACCGAGTGATGACCTTTCAATGGGAGAATTTTCAATTCAAGTTGGAAAACTTGAAAAATTCTATTTCAGCGAAAATGTTGGATTTTTCTGCTCCTCTAAGGGCTAGTTGTACATTCAATAGTTAACGAACGGTTGATGGTTAACCAACGGATTCACGAATTCTCATTGGTGGAAACCATCAGTTAACTACCAACTGTTGGTTAACTATTGATTGTACAACCGGCCCTAAGCATTTATAAATTCGAATTACATATGAAAATCTTTGAAATTTGTAAAAAAAATCATTAAAAAAGTTATTTTGGTAAGTAAAAGTAAATATTTTCATCAAAAAATATATTTTTCTTCTCATGTCAGGACTCGAAATTGTTTTAAAAGTCGCTTCTCTCATCTTCCTAAATTTCTGGTGAAAAATGACAAATTTTTTTTGAAAAAGGTTCATTGAAATAATTTTAATTACAGGCTACTTTACTCAAAAAATATCACCAATGGCAATTTTTCACCATTACTTACTTTCTTTTTTGAAAAAAAAAAAAAAAAAAAGGGCAAATGGGCATTATAGGAAATTAACCTGTGTGAGGTGAAAATATCATAAAATAATGACCTTTTCGATGAAATAAAGCAGCATGATTTCATATCAGGACTGTTTTGAACGAAAATTTTCGGAAAAATAATGTTTCCCCAATTTTTTTGCAAACATTTTAAAAAACAGGGTTTTATATACTTACAAAGTGATGTTTTTCCAATTTTCTTTGGAAATTTTCAACATTTTAAAAATTGTTGAATTTCAAAGACAATTTGAGAAAAATAAGGATCAATAAGTCGTTGCCATCATCCTACGCTCTTTTAGTATAATTTTGAAAAAAAAAAGGTGAGAACCCATCCACACAGTTTGTATTCTTTCAAAAAAATAAAATTGAATTGAAATATCAAACATATAAAATATTTAATCATGGAAATGATAAAACCTCAATCACTAAATTAATTTCCTTTTGATGATTTTTGTTTAATATTAACCATAAAAGGGATTCAAGTTGAAATAGATATTGAAAAATACCACATTCAAAAATTAAATTACTCGACTTATTCTCGCGAATTTACATTTTTGTACTCTTCAAAACCTCTCTCCCCCAACGAAATCAGCAAACATTTCAGAAGAAAAACGACACAAATAATACGAATTCACGAAAGAGCCCAGCAACCGTGGTACTTAATTGTTTACTTCCAAAAATCTAATTTCTTATTTATTTTACAAAATTTTGCGATGTTTTCACTGTGGAATTCAACTACCTCCCCCTCCTCACCTCATGAATTTTTGTGAAAAAAATTATATAGGTATAACTTTTATTCAAAAAAATATCCTACCTTCAAATTTAATCCAATTCATTATTTAATTCTTTCTATTTTTGTATTCAGCAAACAAACGAGAAGACAAAAAAAAATTTAATAAAATTGAAGCAGTAAGACACAAACACCAAAAAAATTACACAAAGAGCGTAGGACTAATTCTGTAAATTAAGAAGATTAATTCAACTTCAACGAAGCAAAGACGAAAATTTTCTCAATTTTTTTCTGTTTTAAATTAAGTAGGTAATATAAAATTACGAATGTTTTCAACGTTTTGTACTTTTTCTTACCCAAGTTTACACCAATTGTATATAAATACTTTTTTCATATTTTTTACCAAAAGTAAGAATTTTTTTTTAGAAATTTCACGAAGTGACCAAATCTCATTCAACGAAATACGAGTACCTACTTAAGTCAATATCAATTCCCATCGTCCCATCGTTCACTCTCTTTCATACTGAAATAGTAAAAAAAATCACTGAAAATTGCAGCAGAGAAAAAATCGGACTAATTCACTCCTTTTCCAGCGAATTTTATTGATTTTGCAGAGAACATTGTCGATCTTCCACACTGATTTTCTTTTAATGAATCGTACAAAAAAAATTAAAAAAATTACGCGTGCAAAGCAAGAATATATATATTTTTTAAATCAGAATTTTATTACAAAAATTGACATTTTTATTTTACGATGTTTTTCGACACTTTTTCTTCAGTATGGTTCCATCGCTTTGAAATAAAATTTTCGATTTTCTTACCACTTTTCAATCCAGTTAGAAAATCTATACCTTTTCCCAGACCTCCTCAACCAATAAAAAAAAATTAGGTTTGGTAAAAAAATTCGAAAAATGAATCGTTTAAAAACTGAATAAACTTTGTTTCCATGACTGTTTCCTCACCATCAAAATTGAATAGAAGTAAATAAGAACTAATAATTCAGTCTCTTTTCCTCTTCAATTTAATGGAACGGCTAGGACGAAAAATCATTTTAAAAAAGGAACCTCCTCCCATCTCGTCTACGAACGATCAATAACCAAAAAATTCTTCTTCTTAGTACATTAATTGAACACCTACCGATCACTACCTCAAAAATTTGAAAAAATTTTGAGATAATAGTTTTGAAAATTTTGAATTCTGAAGTCCTACTATGCTCACTCCCCCAAGATTTCTGAAATAATTCGTTTTGAGTTTTTTTTAAGCAAAAAAAAAAAAGAGTAAAGGAATCCTACTTTTCTTGAGGGGAAACTAGGACTAAATTTCTTTCGAAAAATCACGCTGAAAAACAAAAAAATTGGCTTTTTTTATTCGTTTTGAAAATGCTACTGCATTAGCCTTATTTTTTAGAATAAAGCGGAGACTAAGGCTTAAAAGTGTGACTTTTTGAAAAAAAATACCCAACTTTGAAAAAAATTCTTCATTCAAATTCTAAATAAATATGCTGGATTACTTTCTAATTCTATTCAATTGCTTTTTTTTTAAAATTTTGTTCAGCTCAAAATGAAGCCAGGAAACAATTTTCGTGAAAAGTATGTTTGAAACCAAAAAATGGGCATTTTTAAAAACATTTTTACAGGTTCATTTTCGGTTTTTAGTAAACGGAAAGAAAAATGGATAAAATTACCAATTTTTGGTCAAAAGTATAAGACTTTTTATACGACTTGTATGACGTACTTACTTCATAAAATAAAGAAAAGTAAATTACGCCCGAACGTAGCGAGCAATTTTTTTTTTGGAAAATTCATCATTTAATGGACAAAGACATGCACTTAAATATCAATTGTTTTTCTTTACCTGCCTAATATAAGGTTAACAAAGCCAAATAAAAAAGTCATATCTACATAAAGAGTAGAAGAATTTGGTCCGAGCTGGAGCGAGGGCAATTTTTTTTGAAAAATGTATGATAAAAGGAGCAGAACAACATTTTCCAGAAGATTTATCCTTCTTCTGAATTTTTGCGAAATATCGACTTTTCCGCAGATTTTCAAAATTTCCTATCTTTTCTAGGTTTCCAGAAAGTATAGACACAAAGCTTTTTCAATTTTGAAAACTGACAATATGTTCATTTCATATTTTTCTCTGAATTTTTACGAAGTTCATCGACTTTCCCGCAGATTTTCAAAATTTCCTTTCTTTTCCGGGTTTCCAGAAGGTATAGACAACAAGCTTTTTCAATTTTGAAAACTGAAACATATTCATCTCATATTTTTCTTCTTAATATATCCAAATCTTGCAGGTTGAAATCCACACACCAGACACTACAACATAAACTTACAAAATTTCAGTAGGTTAGTACGTACAAAGACTATCTCAATGAAAACAAAGGCAAAGCTAAAGTTAACTTAAACGTAAACTTATTGGTATCTGAAACGACGACGATGTCGACCAAGATCAGATAAATCACACAGATAAGGTGCGGCTCAACAACCAGGAACAGAGGATTTTCTAAACACCGGCAAGTTGAAACCCAAGAAACGATACATTTAAGATCACAGCAGACCTACGATCCGATGCGGTCTACTTGCCAGTTCGTAATCGTCGCAAATTAACGATAATGGGCGTGTGTTGGTCTTTGAAGTACATACGCAGATATTAAAAGTTATTGTATTCGTCGAGAGTTGAAAGGAAATCTTCTCCAAGTATTATTATAGTATTTTTAGGGCGATGCCAAGAAGTATCTACGGTAAGTAACGTGAGATGATTTTGTATTCGGTCGTATACTTATATGCGTATAGTCGAAATACTATACAAAGTTTGGCCGGAAACTAAACTTTGAACAAGACTACTGCGAAGGAAGCCGGTTAAACGAATTAATTAAGATCGCTTTACCGTTGCTTGGGCTGTATGCAACTTGGGCGTCGCTTCTTCATAGTCGAATACGGCGAGTGCAGAATATACTGCCATCGCAGTCGACGACTCTGGCTGCGAAGAAAATGTGGCGAAATCGGAGTTTTATACTTATAACGTGTAATTGAATAAAAAGTTGGCAAAGCGTGTGTAATTTAGTCGTTAATTTAATCGTTTTCGAGAGCTTTTAAAATACAACGGCATACCATTGCGGAAAGAAATTAGCTGCTTGGACGCGGAAATTGAAAGGCGTCTGTATGGATTCCTTATACTCGAATCTAGATTCTTGCTTACGTTGCGTTGCGCCTCGCGCGAACTACATACAAAAGTCAACCGACTCGAGGAAAGTTGTTATTTTAATGTTGAAATAGATTAGAAGCGAGAGTTTTCACAATACGAAGAAGTCTGAGCTTCTTTCAGCGCCAGTGTTAAAGGCGTGCGTTATCTTGATAGCGCACCCAAAATACGTTCAGTCTGCACGATTGTCGAGTTATTTATGCAAGTACGAGTAGATTTAGGTATGCTTCAAGGTGACGAATGTAAACTTACGATTAGTTTAATGCTAATTAACACTATAATGAAAATATCATCCTAAATGTTGAATTGTGGAGTGCGTTGTTTACCCTGGTACCGCGTTTTAATTCATTTTACAGTCGAATGAGTAAGTGGAAAAAATTAATTCGTTCTTGATTCTCATGAGAATTCGTATTTTTTTGTTTTTAAAACATCGTCAAAATTAATTCAATTTTTCATTACTCTTTCAAAATGAAAGATAATTCTGTCTCAAAAATATTTTTTGGAACTGTAAAAGATCATAAGAAATGTTTAAAGACGTAGGGGTTTACACGAAAAAAAATTGAAAAATGACATGAATTTCAACAGAATTTTCTCAAATATGGATGTACAAGGATATTTTACGTACAAAAAATTATGCCACGGAGAAAACCAAAATTGCTATTTATTGAAAATTTCACGAGCTATTTTCAACCTCATGGAGAGAAATTGCCATCTCTGCCCTCTCTTGGATGGTGTTACTGAAAATACTGTTCGAATCGCTAACTTGTCATCACTTCGATGCCGAAAATTTGTCGGTGATGAGAGGAAGAAAAGGGTCAGAGGGATGTTAAATTGAAATACTCGTATTCAATCTTTAACTTTACCTATTTCATTCAATTAGTGGAAAAATTAAGTCTGGAACTATAGACAACGATTACTATTTCACTGAGCATAGATTTTCTTTTTTTCAACATACCTGTAACAAACAAAAAAAATCTAGCATTATTCATCTGAGTCAATTATTAATTAGGAATTGTAATTACATTATCTTATTGTACTTAGGTAATGTACGTAGATTAAATAATAGGAAGTAATTTTCATGGCAAATAGCCAAATCAGACTAGCTTCTTTTCTATCGTTTATTCCTTATTCTTTTAAACAAAATTACTGAAAAATACATGCACAGAAAAAATTTAAGAAATTGACTAATATTTTACTAATTTTAAATGAATTTTCACTAATTTTTCAGTAAATAACACGATTTTTTTCGGTGAACATTTTTTCAGTTGAATTAATTCTGGACAGAAATTTTGACGGAGTATCAGTGATTTTCTCTCATTCATGAATGCGAAAGTCCTCATAATTTCCAAATTCAAAACGCGAATAGCTCTCTCATAAAAGAATTAATTTTTTTTACTACTCTCTCAATTATAAATCAGTGAAAATTACCGAAAATCACTGAGAAACAGTCAGAATTGCGGCACAGGAGAAAATCAGTGAAATTTTTTTCACTGAAAACAAATCAGTGAAAAAAAACACTGGAAATCAGTGAAAATTCACTGAAAACTCAGTAATATTTATGAAATTCACTGAAAAATCTGTGAAATTCTTTGAATAATCAGTGAAAAATCACTGAAAATCAGTGAATTTCACTGATTTTTCCTGTACTGCAATTCTGACTGTTTATCAGTGATTTTTCACTGATTCGGAATGAGAGAGTAATGCTCTATATCAACTGTTTCCCATCTGCATATCTGTTTTACTTGGATTTTTTTTCACAAAACGAAGACTCTTTTAAGAAATTGGCAATGGCAAACTTTAGTAGGTCTCTTTTTTTCATCGGTTTTAAAGATATAACCGGGAATGACTATTTTTAAGCAATTAAATACCTACTGTTGTTTTAAAAGAAACGACCAGAAACGACGAATTTAGAATTTGCAAACAGTCCTTCCTCGTATTTTGCAAAAAAACGACCAGGAACAATCAATTTAGAATGTTAAAAAATGGTCGCTTCACGTAGTTTTTAAAGAAACGACAAGAAACAACCTTTAAAACATTTGAAAATGGTCGTTTTTTGAGAAACGATGAGAAACGACAGATTTGGTCGTTTTTGGTAGCTACAGACCTCAGAACGACGTGAATAATGTTCACCCCCTGATTCCGCATCACCTTCCCCCCAAGGAGCGTTGAAATTCACCTATGTTCAAAAAATTTTGAATAATTAAGTTTAAAAAAAATATATCTTTTGAAGATGGTTTTAGAAAGGATGTCTTTACACGAAATACAATTTCCACCGATTTTTCATATTTGCAATATTTTTCAGAAAGTTCTTCAAAAAGATCATTTTATTGTATTTTTATATTCAATATTAACTAAAAAATCCCCCCCCCCCCCTCAAAAAAAGATTCTGAAATGTAGTTAATGCGAATATTTTAACTCATAAAAATTACCAGCGACGAATTTTCACCAACCCCACTACCCGTTAAGGAAATTTTCACAGAATGAAGAAAAACATATTTGTACATTAGGATGGAGTGAAAAAAAAAAAACATATCTTGGATTTTGACCAAATTTGGTGAAGTGGTTTACTTTGAATGAGAGACCTCCCAAAAAATTTTTGAGTCCTCTAAGGGGCAAAGGGAAACTGTTTTTTGTGTTTTTTAGTCAATCAAAATTGTGTGAGAAGCCTTCTGAGCACTTATAAGCTGCAATTTGATTTTTTACATCTCCCTAAACCATCGCCATTTTTCTCCGATTAAAACTCAGACTGCTACCAGGGGGTTGAAAAGTTGCAGATTACAATATTCCAATAATATGAAATTCTCACTAAGCTGGAATGATTTTTTTTTCATCGAGTAATTGAACAAAATTTTTTTTCAACCACTGAAAGTGAATTTTGAAAAAAAAAATTGAAAATTCTATACATCAGTGCAGGCAACAGCAAATCGTGAAATTCCAAAATACGGAATTTATATCGACTTTGAATTGATTATTTTTTCGCCTGAAAATATTATGTATTTTTTTTTCAATTATAGAAATATATTTCGAAAATTTTTTGAAAAATTTTGTATATCAGTGCAGCCAGTTACAAATCGCGACATGCTACACTATGGAATTTACGTTGACCTCGAATTAATTTTTTTATCATTTGAAAAATTTACAATAATTTTGTTTTAAATCATCAGAAATAAAAATTTTGTACGTCTGTGGAGCCAGGTGCTAATTGTGATATTGGGATATTATGAACTCGAATGCATTATTTTTTCGTCAAGTACAAAATTATTGTGAATTTTTCAAACGTTAAAAAAATTAATTCGAGCCCAACGTAAATCTAAGAAGACTTCTCATACAATTTTGATTGACTAAAAAAACACAAAATCCCAAAGGTGGCGCACTTTGAGCACTTCCTGCTCCTCTCCCTTTTCCCCTAGGGGGCTCAAAATTTTTTGGGAGATCTCCCACTCCAAGTAAACCATCCCACCAAATTTAGTTAAAATCCAAGATGTGTTGTTTTTTTTTTCACTCCACATATTTTTTATTCAATACTGAAAAAACATGAAACAAGAGACCCCAGAAAAATAAAGTGAAGATGAAAAATGGATGCCAACTGTATTTCTGAGCAAAGACATCCTTATTAAAATCAGTTTTTTTTAAATTCAATTTTTTCAATTTTTCACATTTTTTCGAACATTAGATTTAAAGGCCAAGTGAGGAGGGGAGGGAGGTAAATGTGGAATCAGGAGGTGAAATTTTCATCTCGTCGTTTTGAGGTAGTGCACAACTTTCTAGTCACCTCTTTTTCAACTTTTATTAAAAAAAAGTGCAAAATGATTACCCCTAGTGACCATCTTCCTTGGCCATCTAGTCACCAATCTTTTTTAAATGAGAGGACAAAAGATTAATTTACAGAATACCATTTTTAAAGGAAGACACCCTGAAGGAAAATCCCCTTTCTCTATCCTTCTGGCCTTTCATAGTTACACCAAAAGGTTCGGTAATTTCTTACTCAATTTGTAAACCTATTTCAGCCACAAAATCATAACCAGGCAGCTAATTTCGATCAAGCCTCATTTCCGGAAATAAGCAAATTTCAATTCTCCGTTTAGCAAATTACAGTGTACTAAAAGTAAAAGATACTCTCAACATGCATAACACTTCTTGAACCCAAAAGGGTTAAATAGGCAACTTTTTAAACATTCATAACGGTACTTAATTTTCTCCACTCGTCACATTTAACATCCAACAAAATACCCAACCAGCCGACCGAATTACAGCCAGCTAATCGTTGGCAAATTGAAATATCATGTCCGTTATTATACAATCCATTAAAAGTATAACCCCTCTTATCAATCCTTCGATCGTATTCAACACCCTATTAATGCCTTTTTAACACGCGAAAAAATCCACAGAGTTCATAATTTATTCGAAATAATTAAACTCGAAGATAGCCTTATTCTCCGATACTATTCCACCTTCGTATACCTTGCGTAGGTCTATATTTCAACGGTGCCTGAAAAAGGCCAACTTTTCGAGCATCGTTCCATAGGATTTTAATTATTTAAAATACATACGTCTACCGTAGGTGGGCATAGGTATATTGGCGGCACGTTGGTTAAAATTGAAACACAATATACCGCAGATTTCACAAACGATGCGATGTTTCATTTCTATTCACAGGGAATGGCGCGCCACAGCACATATTATGCCAGAACACACGTGTTAGTGGGCCGTTTACTCGGCGCTAGTTTAATTATGCCCTTTACCGCTCCTTGTTATTGTTTCGAATATGCATGAATGTAAATACACACTCACACTGCTACGATATCGATAACACACAGATATACCTAGTGATTAATCCGAGCTAAATCGCAAATTTTAATCAAAAATCTACTCCGTTCGCTGGAGCTTTTCACCATAGACGTATTACAAACTACCCACGCCCAAGCTGCGAGCTTTCTTTTAATTATCCAGCAACGTTTTGCTTCCAATTGCAGCCACGCACAGTACGTCGAACTTTTTAGATCGTACCAGACGCATTAACAATTAAAGTGTTTTCTTTAATGTCGTCAGACGTATATCGAATAAATATTTTATGCATAAACACGCCAGTCTAACAATTTACTTCGACGTGAGACTAAACTTTTATATCCGCCAAAGTTGCGAAACTTTGAATTAGGTAAGCTTCGTCCAAAATACACATTATACTTAAGCTGCACTCGCTGCGAAATGTTTACTTAAAATTTTACTACAGCAAGGTGTCGAACAAATTTTCGCAATGTGCTGAATACGCGCAATTTTTCGATAAAATTGCACGATCTGTAGTTTAACGGCGGCCTTCGTACATCGTACTATCATTTTCACCGACGTGCGAACTTTGAAAACAGGGATGTGACTTTTACGAGCTTTTCAATTAAATTGAATGACCCTATTTTCGGGGAAAAAATTTAAGCCAAGAAAAACCAAAAATTCTCCTTTCGCGTTCAAGCTCTAGAATATTTCATGTTGACGATGCGATACAGCCAGCGCTTCACGATTCTCGTATGTGAAGAAAATTTAATTTAATTGGATGTTCTTGGAAAATTATTGTTTTTTCGTGAAAATTTTGCATTTGCAAGAGCTGTTATTTCACCTTTTCCGCCCTCTCCCAGGATTACTGAAACATCATAAAAAATCGAATTTCAAATAACCCAAAATTCAATTATTCGACAAGTTTTTTTCTCCAAATAATTTCACGTCTTCTTCATTTTTCTTTACAAAAAATTTACGCAATCGAATTTTTTGTCAGATTAAAAAGAAATCAAATTAAGTAAGTATAATATAAGTTACTTTCTCATTATTTCATTTTAACGTGGGAACGTGTTAATTTGATGGAAAGGGGGGAAGTAATCGTGTGGTAATCCATGAATCTGATCACGAAAAAATTATAAAAATTGAGAAAAAAATATTCAAAATTTAATAAAACTTGTTAGAATATTTGAAAAAATAATTTTGGTGGTTTGCTCAAAAAAGCTGCCTCTGCTCTCTTATTTATAAATCAGTGAAAATTGTCCAAAATCACTGAAAATAGTCAGAATTGCAGCACAGTAATAAATCAGTGAAAAAATTCCACTGAAAGCAAACAGTGAATAAAATCGCTGGAAAATCAGTGATAATTCACTAAAAAATTGGTAAAATTTCTGAAATTTGCTGAAAAGTCAGTGGTCTTTTGAAAAATTAGTGAAATATTTTGCTATGATTTTCCCTGTGCTGCAATTCTATTCATCGGTGACTATTCACTGATTCAAAATGAGAGAATAGGGACCCAACGTAACAAGTCAAGGGGTATTAAGAGGAGGGGGGAGGGGGTATAAAAGTCAGAAAAACACGAGATCGGAAGGTTTGAGCAAGAGCTCACAAAAAATCATAATTTTTCAAAATACATAGATAGATACCTGGATAATTTTTATAATTTTCAAAATTATCTCATGAAAGCAAAAAATTGTCATTTTTTGGACATTCAACTAGACATTTTCAAACTTTATAACCAATTTCAACGTCTTGAAATGAAAATTATTGTCTACAAAAATACCTCTATTTTCTTCCTGATGATACCAGTCTTCATTTAGTCTTTTAAATTAGCTTTGAAATAATTACCAGTCCTAACTTCAGTTTGGGCTTCCACTCAATTTTATTATTATAGCTTTGGACAAAAAACCAAACTTTATTTTTTTTTTGGGGGGGGGGGAGGCTAAGGCAAAAAGTACCTATCGATTCAAAATTTATCAATTTGGCCACCCTGAGTTCCTCCCCCTCCCACTAAATTTTACAATTTTACATTAGCCAGATTATTCAGATTACAATGATTATCCACGTATTTAAAAATGTGAGATTTAAATGCACTGCTGACTTTCTACTGCTTTCCCCCAATATTTAAATTGTTCAACAGTCAGTTTTTTTAAAATAAAACCACTTATTGACTTGTAATCAAAATTGGATTTCTGAGAATTCATTATTGGCAATTTCTCACTTAATGTTCTAATATTTTCATGACCAAATGAAATTTTCCAACTGATTATTTATTAAAATGTCATGTCACACTGTCACACTCTGACACATTTTAATTTTTCACGTTGGAAAATTTCTTGAAATTAACGAAAAAAAAAAAAAATAATTTGTCAAGACTTCAAAACACCAAAAATGTAAAAAATTCAAAACATTGAAAATGTTTTTGTTGGCATTATTTCTAAAACGAGCTAAATCATGGATTTCGACAATACTTATTCATTTATTCCGCGAACTGACCAGAAGACTTACGAAACATTTCAGTTTGGGATTCGTAAAATCTGCTTCAAAATTTAACTACACGTTAATTGTTGAATTCAGCGTGACGTGATCTTTTTTTGTTGAAAAATTGAAAAAAGGAATTTAAAAAAATGTTAAATCAACATGGCAATCAGCTTTAGTCTTGAACTTGGGAAATGAAAAAATCCTCCTCTGAACAATCAAAAATAATTATGTAAGTAAAGTTGAAAAAATCACAATTTTTTGCTTTTCAAAAGTAGGTAAGTATAATTTAAAAAAAAGAATCCTTCACATAAATATCTTTGTATTTTGAAATGTTTTACTAAAAACGAAGTCATTTGTCAATTTTTTATGGCACAAGCCTCGTTTTTTCCTATTTATAAACATATTTCCAGCCCTTTTTAAAAAAAGAATCCAGGTTCCTCCTCACTTCGTAAAATTATCTTCTGAATCCGCACTTGTCTACTCTCCGCAAGCCACCCCAATTTAAAATTTGAAATAGCTTAAGACTTTCACATGCATCAAAAATAATTCATTTACATTTAACTTTCAATTTTTACTGAACATGCAAACCGCAGGAAAAAATCAGTCATTTTTTAATGCTTTCTAAATGAAAAATTGTTGTACATTGTTTTTAAAAATTTTCAATTCCTTAAAAAGTTCAAAAAATACATATCAATTTTCAGCAAAAAAAAATTTAATATTTTTAAAATTTTTGGAAAAAAATGATGGAAGGAAGGGGAGAGCTCTAGTTGGAGTTTTGAATTTATCCTCTTCAATCTAAAAAAACATAAAATCTCGACTCATTTCAAGAGACACTTCAAGGTATACCATCTCTGCCCTTCACACTAACTCATCTTCTGAAATATTTTCCATCCCCAAACACTTTCTTTTCGTATTATTTACCTCCACACAGTTCCCAACCACAGCAAATTTCTAGGTCACTTCATATCACGAACGAATTAATAATTCAGTTCATTGCTCGTTGTCTGGCCAATTTCCACGGAATATCTAACGAGACCACCTCAACACGCGGTACGCTATTTCCATTCGAGTTAGTCTTTCAATTCCACACGCACCGGTCGAATATGTTGCCTAATTGTTGCCGTGTATTTCGAGTTCGACCCAGCACGGTAAATCTTACACGAGGGATAAACTTCGCGCAGATGGAAAAATACGTCCGAATACCGATGAAAAGCCCATCCGCGGAAGAATTCGTTTTTCGATGAATGAAATTACATTCATTTCCATCGAGGAAAAAAAAACTTTCGCAATGAATATCATATCGGGCGTAACTTTTAGTACTCCGACGCTTTTCTTCTTTTCTTCCTTTTTTCCTCGGTAAGTTTTTACAAACTTACGTATATTTCGCTACGTTGAGAATATTTTTTATATTTTTTTTCTTTTTTTTGCTTCTTTTAGATTTCACTACGTAGGTACTGCACCTATCGCCGAGGTACACGTATTTTCATATTTTACGACAATGGCGGATATACGCGCCACAAAGCCACCAACTCTACGACAATTACAATTTTTTTGATTTCCTTTAGCTCAAGTACGAATCTCGCTCGAGTACGACTTCAACCGTAAGTTGTATTCCGCTGTAGGTTTTTATTGTTTTCTCAGCAGCACCTACGATGAAATTTACGTTCATTGGGGAGGGGTTTTTCGTACCCGCAATAAACGTCCACGTCGACCTAGATCTTTAAGCTGTCTGGATAGTGGTGTATTCAACGGGGGTGTTTCGATTCGTCTAAAAACAGGTCATTAGATTCGACCAAACGGTCTCGCATTAATGATTCATCAAACGTGTATAATGAAAATACCGTCTAATTCTTCGCTATCGTCAGTTTTAAATTTCGTTCGGTTTTCGGTTTTATACACGATGAATAATAAATTCGTATTTCGTCGAATGTTTGACAACTCGAGTCTCCCGTTCTTCCATCGCGCTCCGAATTGGACAGAATTTTAGCAGTTTTTCCCTTCTCTCGAGACTGTCGCGGTTCCAGTTCAGTACACGTAAAGAGGTACGTAACGTAATTCTCCGAGTAAAATCAAATCCGTGATGCATGAAGCAGAATAAAACCTCGAGGGTGTTACTCGACTATGCTGCAAAAACGTAAAACGAGCTTCTTTTTTGCTTTTTTTTTAATTTATTAAATGCTGGGATGTTTTTCGAGAGAAATGTATGTAAAACTATATGCACGGTTTGTCAAATACCTTTGATAGTTGTCCAACGCAGTAAATCCTTCATAAAGAGAAACACTACCATATCTGCGCCAATTTAAAATACCTAGCGGATTACTCTCGAGAAACTTATCGCAATAGCAAGTTCCAAAGAACCAAAACTATTTTCCAGAATCATCTAATCTACAATCCTTTTCTCTTTTTTACTTTTTTAATCACGAAAAAATACTCGACGAAAACCATACTCGTACAAATCCTCAACTTTATCTCTACGTTCGTTCAAATGAAGAACAATCGAGCGATATAAATTATCTACAGGATCACAACCAATCAAACTATCAACCTGAGACCCCCATTGGCAAATACTTCTACTCGACGAAAGAAAAATCCCACTTTGCGGGAACCGAAATCGCCATTTATTCATATTTACGACGATAAGTACCTCAGCCGGTGTACAAGATTGCACAACATTACATCTCGGCGAGAGAGGAGGCAAAAAGCCCAACAATTCAACCGCCAGCTCCACACCAAACATCAATATTCATAAAACAACCATCTTACGTACTGCAAAGTGATATTTATAACCCCATCAAATTAAAGAAGCCAAGAAAACACGTTTAAATTATTTACCAGCAAGATGAACTGCTGCTGAACGTCGTCGACAATTTCCAGTCCTCGACATACTCGCAAGTGAGATTGGCATCGTAATAAATCAATCTAAATTGGATACCTTTGAAATGTTCCAGCGTACGTAGGTAGCTTGATTTTTTCAAATAATAACGTTTTTTCGTCTTTATTTCGCCAATTTCCATGTACCTAGGTGTCGTTTTTTTTAACCCTTATCGAAACGTTTGAATCGAAATTATTCGAAATTGTCTCGTGCGTGATTTTTCGACGTGAGTTTATTTTGCTTCGGTGCAGATAATATTCTGCTCTTTTGGAAACTGAATATATCTAGGCGTATTTTATGTGTTCATTCCAAAGCTCAACTCCAAATATTTTCTAGTTTTTTGGCAAGTTCAAGTTTTTTTTAACTCAAGATTTTTTCTTAAAATTTTTTCAACTCAAATTTTGCTTTCAACATTTTTTTTCAACTCCAAAATCATGATTTAATCTTAATTTTTTTAATTTTAAATCATTTCACAAAATTGTTTCAACCAATACCTTATATTTCATCACAAAATTTTTTAATGAAAATTTTATTATAAATTTTTTAAATGAAAATCCACAAATTTTCAATGGAAATTTTCCACAATTTTTTCAACTAAAATTTTTTTTCATTTGCTTCAATTTTTTCAATGTTTTATTAAATTTAAATTTTAAAAAAATTCAAGTTGAAAAAAATTATCAATGAATTTCAACTTGGAAAAATCTTTGAGATCATTTTTTATAATCAAAAGAAATTTTTGAGAAAAATTTTGGAGTTGAAAAAATTTTTGATAACGAATCGTAAATCCGCGCGATATTGTAGTAAAAATTGATTTTAATGATTGATTCCTGTTGAGGACACCAAAACAAAGAAATTAAACCCGCGTATGCCCTTTCCCCCTCCTCCTTTCTTCCGGGTCCACCCCTTCCCCCCTCCCCGCCAAAAAATATCAAACGTGTGTATCACCTTATGAACACATTTTCAAATAAAAATTGTTTCTCAGCACCTATTGTACATTTTCATTTCTCATCAAAATCAATTTTGAAGCAACTCTTGCCCATAAAATTTGGAAATAAAACATATGTTTTGAAAAACCTTCAAAATCACGTTTTCTTCAAATTAAACGAAAAGTTTCGGGATACGGAATTTGTAATCATCAAACCAATGAGCTTTATCACGACCATTTTCACCAACTTTTCCCGACAGAGTGGACCTCTCCCCATTCCCCGGCATCACAAAAGTTGGACCCATGAACAATATTTGCTCCAAAATGGATTCCGATAGTGAATGAAATTATGCATTAGATATCGAAGAACAAAATTCGTTCAATTTTTTTTCCTGAGTCCAACTTTTGAGATAAGGGGGAGGAGGAGACGTCTGCTCTGTCGGGAAAAGTTGATGAAATGGTCATGATAAAGCTCATTGGAAAGAAAATTCAATTCTGAATACTTTTGATTTGGGGGCAGGGGTTGCTCCAAAATGGATTTTGATGGGAAATGAAAATGTACATTAGGTGCTGAGGAACAACTTTTTCTTGAACATTTTTTCATTACAACCCATAGATAAGGCGATACGCACGTTTGAAATGTTGGGGTGGACCCTGGGGAAAGGAGGAGGGGAAAGGGCATACTGGCTTAATTTCTTCGTTTTAGTGTCCTGAACAAGAATCAATTATAAAATCAATTTTAATAGGAATATCGCGCGGGAGCCTTTTTTTGTACAATTGAGACCTGACTAAAAGGAGAAATGAGTAAAAATTATAATTTCAAGAAATTTGAGACAGAATTTTGGAGTTGAAAAAACTTTTGATATAAACATTTTAAAATTGGAAAAAAATTTAGACTTGGAGTTAGATTTAGGGAGAAAAAAAAACACTTGAAATACAACTAAATAAGTTAGGTTCTTGAAATCATGGTGTCCAGCTTTTTTCACTACTTTTGACGAAATTTTCAATAACCTTCTCTCTGGCTCACAAACCTGGCTCAAAATCAGTTCTAAAAATTTTGGAACCCCCCTCTCGCCTTACAAAACTTGGGAACTTAATGAATTTTATTACAGAAAAGATTCATTTAATAAGAGTACCCCACATTTTAATGCAAAATTATTTTTAAAAACAAAAATGAAACAAATACCTAATGTTAAAAGGTGAATGGTTTTTTTGGATTGAAAATTCTAAATTTTTCTCGAAATTCATCATTTTCAATAATTTTACCAAGATGTGTAATTTTATTCCGCTAGGGCAAAATTTTTTTTTGAAAAAAGATCTTCAAAAGCTGAAATTTCATAATTTTTCCATCATTTCGGTTATCAAAGGGGATAATTTGTCGTGACTTTGCATTTTATCATTTTTTTACTTCTTTCATCGAAATTTTTACCAAAAATCACCACTTTCACTATTCATTTCCAAATCACTATTTTCACTGCCCATTTTCAAAACACTACTTTCACAACCTGTTAGACATCTCGAAAGATCAAAATGTCATCTGCACGAATGCAAAATAAACTCACGTGATTTTCTACCTTTTTTCCTTCTCACAGAGTGAAATTTTGTTAAATTGATCGTGAAATAAAAATACGCTTGACTACAGCATCATCTCGTATCTGACCCGAACAAAAACGTGTCCAATTTGTTCACCTTTCCAACAAAAAAAAAAATGACCACATCAATCCACCGAAAACATCGACTTTCGTCAAATCTCACCAACACTTCACCAGGTGAAAAAAATTATAGAAAATTTCTTTTCTGAATTATCCACGCGATAATCGTCGTATTCTTACATGGAAAATATTCCACTACAGGAATTTTAAAGCTATAGTTTGTTAACGTGATACGCCCGAGGTACACAATGTCATTCTCAAAGAAACACTTTTTGCAGGAAAAAAAATGAACCACAACGTTTATACGGCGTTTTGAACGAAAAGCTCGACAACGTGGAGAACTTGTGTAAGTATTTGTATTTTCGAATGATATAGCAATTTTCTAACGACCTGAAGGCCAAATACCCCGAACAAAGGGAACTCGAACCGTTCAATGAAAACCAAATGAAGTGATTATGTTGCGGGACATCGAACCGACCATGTTATATCGCTATACGTATTGTAGGTATTTCGTAATCGAATTTTTACCAATAATGGTCGAGCCGAATTGTTTTTCTATTTTATTATCATACTTTTTTGTCTTCTTTCCTAAAGATATTCTTTGAACATAGCCGAGATGCTGTATAAAGCATACGATTGTATATTATTTACCACATCAACATCTACGGTGTACTTGTTGATTGAGATTTTCAAAGTACATCCAGCGTCTATAAAAGAGATTCGATGATTGATGAAAAATCTTTCTACACCAGCAAAAACTTGGACGATTCGTGTTCTCTCGAAGTACACCACGTATATCCCGAGCAATAATTTACTTACAATATCCCTCGAAAAGATAAACAACTATCGCATCTGCGGAGACTGCAGAGATGCATGGTGGCGAGAAAATAACCGTTTAAGTCAGCTTTTTGGTCAGTCTCCGATAAAATGATTCGAAAAATTTATCGTCGTAATATCCGTTTCCTAAATCACGAATACGCCATTAATATTCTTATCACAGAATTGCCATTATGTGTATAACTTTGCGTAAATATCATTTATTTTACGAGCTATATATTTCTAATCACGTTCCATGTTTATGGAATATGTAATTTGAATTCGTTATTTTTTTCTCTCTTGATTTCTAGCTCTGTTTCGGGCCACTACTTTTTTTTTGGAATAAAAAAATCGATTCTCTAACGGATTATATTACTTTGTATTGTAGCAGATAACATAAATAATGCGGAGCATTGGAACGTAGTCCAAGAGTGATTAACCGATTATCATTTTTGCACAAAATCGGGCCACTGGTTGCGTTATAGTTCAGTCAATGAATCGTGACAGCGTCTGGGAGAAAGATGAGATTTAGTTCAAATGATAGGTTCAATGATGATTTGATCACCAGAAAAATTATTAGAAATATCGAAAAAAAAAACGAAATACTCCAAATTTACGTAAAACTTCACAGCGTGATTCTATGTATACCTATTTTATGGAGATTAGTAGCCATCCCATCTCATGAGCCCTCCCCCTCCCCTCCTCACAGTAACCGAATGACACAAGATTATAAAAATGTAACCTTTTTAATTTTAATTTTTTTGGAGTTCATTGGCTCAATGAGGGGGAAAAGAGTCAAAAATCACATATTTTTATTTTTCATCAAACGAGTTTTTAAAATTTATTTTAAAAAAATTCAAACGCACCTAAAAATTGTTCCACAAAAACATTATTGAAACTTGCTTACTGAATTTTTAATATTTCCCATGGATCCGAAAGGTCTCTCATCGTTTTTCAGATTAATTTAGGAGAACGGTACTTCAGATTATTTAAAATTCAACTAAAAATCTCCCAAGGGAGTAATGCAGTCAACAATTTCCTTTAATGCTTCCAATGTCGGTTTAAAATTTTTTATGATGAGTCGTTTTTGTCTGAACGTAGAAAAAACTACCAAGATCCCCTGCTTCATCAAAAAACGCATTGAAGGGACTAAAAATTTCCAAAAAAAAAAAAAAATATACTGTACATATAGGTAATGTTAATGTATCGTTGTGCTCAGTCTAAATTTTGACTAAATTTCTCGATTTGACTCCCACAGCCTCGTGTACCCTCAAATTTGGGTCAAAATTTCAAAATTTTCAACACTGCGTATCGTACCGTTTTTGAAGACACTGAGTTCGAATTTTAACTCAGTTTTCGGATTTGACCCTCTCAACTCTCTGTGCCCTTTTGAAATCAAAATTAATTTTTTTCAAATATTAGCTAGGTATGTTTTTATTTTACTCGAATTCTCGAGAATCACGATTTTGGACTTTTTCAAAATCTCTACTTTGAATAGATTTTAGATTCCAATTATTTTGAAACTATGAAAGTTTACTTTATTCAGAAAGTTGTTCATAAAATTCAAAATTAATTTCAAAATCAACTATCTTAATAGATTTTGAAATGACTAGAATTCAGATTATTGAAAACCCGCTCAGAACCTGAGAAAAAGAAACATAACAACGATTACCTACAATGCATTGGATCTTTTAGAATACTTTCGAAGACGCAAAATTCCAATTTTAATAATCAACTTGATACAAGTTTTCAAGGCTGATAAAATTAAAAAGTTTTCAACTCTATCGAGCGAGGTATCAAAACGTAAGTTTTTTGATCCACCGAGTTTGTTTCTGACGAAATTTAACCGAAAAAACAAAACAGTGATCTGAGGGGAAGTGAGTTCAATTTAAAAATATTCAAAATTTTCAACCAAATATTAAAACGATGTTTTGCTACCTCTGGAATTCAGGGAATGTCGACTCCGGAGTCGGAGTCAAACTGACTCCAAATTGACTCCGACTTGACTCCGGAGTCGGGACAGAGTCAATGAGTCAAGGTCAAAGATCAACTCCGGAGTCAAGCCGGAGTCAGGAGTCAAGGAAACAGGTTGACTTCGGAGTCAAGCAGGAGTCAGGAGTCAAGGTTTGAAATTGACTCCTGAGGCAAGGTGGAGTCAGGAGGAGAGTTTGACTCCGGGGTCAATATGGAGTCAGGAGTCGAAGTCTGAAACTAACTCCGGAGTCGAGGTGTGAAAGTGACTACGGAGTCAAGGTGGAGTCAAAAGTCAACTTTTTGACTGATTTCTATTCCCTGCTCTAAAATTGGAGTCAAACTGGAGTCAGGAGCCAAGGTAACAGATTGGCCCCGGAGTCAAGCAGGAGTCAGGAGTCAAGGTCTGAAATTCACTCCGGAGTCAAGGAGGAGTCAGGGTGTGAGTTTAACTCCGGAGTCAAGGTGGAGTCAGGAATCAGCTTTCTCCCTTGACTCCGGAGTCAAGCCGGAGTCAGGGAGTCAACTTTTTGGCTGACTCCAATTCCCTGCTAGAATTTTTTCCAAAAATTTTTTAGAAACTTCAGAGGATCCCGGAAAGATGTGAGTAGGAGGCAAAACAGTGAACAAAAATTCAAAATTATGAGTTTTTTGACCTCTCGGACGAATTTTTGATACATTTTCACTGAAATAAGCAAAGATGGTTTCAATAAGGTGTATGACTTCATTTAAAAATCCAATACAATTTTTCATCATCAAATTGTAGGAATGTTTCTTGACTTCTGGAAACCATCATTCATGGGGTAGGTAATTTTGACCATCTCTGTGGTTTTCCTTAAGGCAGACTCAAAATGAAATGTCAAAAAACATACGATTTCCAGACCTTGCTCAATAACGTCAAAAAATCTCTATTTTTGATACTGCATCCCCTCTTCTTCCTCCTTGTCGGACCTGGACTTCCTCTGACTTTTTAGCCTAAAATCACATCAGAAATAGATTCCATAGGTAGAATCTATACCTCGATCGTTATTTGCGATCTAAAATTTGAATTTTTTCAAAAATCTGAATCGACTTTCCCCTTTTTGGATTCAATTTGGGTACCTCAAATAAAATAACGTCTGAAATGGACTCATGGGATCAAAAAACAAACATTTAGCTATCTTATTTGACAGCATCGAAAAATGATGAGTTTCGGTTTTGCACCTCTCCCCCCCCCCCACCGTATGTCGCATCGATAACGTGTTGAGGTAATTAAATAGTCCGAAGTTGATTAGTCCAAATCACCAAATTCAAGAGAAGATTTTGGTTATTTTCTAATTAAGATTTTTCTGACGATTGCCTTCAAACACATAAAAGTGCAAAACAGTTCAATTTTTCTAACGTGGGAAAATTTGGAAACAAATGATAAATTTTCCCCTGGAAAATGATTCTTCAAGTCTGCTTTCTCATAAAAAAAAAAAAAAAAACATGAAAGCACAAATGCTCAATTTTCCCAATTTGTAAAAATAAATGTAGATACAAATGGTAAATTTTCCCAACTTGATAAAATTTTAGTACAATAGTAAATTTCTCCAATTCATGGTTAAAAATGGCGAATTTTTCCAACTGAATACTGAAAAATCCCATTGCGGCAGAGGGTAAGTTGCCCTGTTTACCCCCCCCCCCCCCATCAGTACGTCTTTGACAGCTGACATCTAAAGTTCTCATTTTCTATAAAAAAAAAAATGCATAGAAAATGAAATATTTATGGAATACTTTCTCATAAAGATACCTACTCTCTCATTTCGAATCAGTGAAAAATCACTGATAAACAGTCAGAGTTGCAGCACAGGAAAAATCAGCGAAATTCACTGATTTTCAGTGATTTTTCACTGATTATTCAAAGAATTTCACAGATTTTTCAGTGAATTTTCACTGATTTCCAGTGATTTTCTTTCACTGATTTGTTTTCAGTGGAAAAAATTTCACTGATTTTCTCCTGTGCTGCAATTCTAACTGTTTCTCAGTGATTTTCGGTAATTTTCACTGATTTATAATTGAGAGAGTACCTCCTGACTGCGTGTAAAATTTACCCATATAAAATAAATCGGATTTTTAATTCTTTTTCTACAAACAAAGGTGAAGGGGAAATAGAATTAATTTTTGATATTTTTATCAACTTGAATTTCAATCGAATTGAATTTTTTCACCAAACGATTACCAAAGCATATTTAAACCCCACATACACCTATATTTACGTAAGTACGAGATACCTTATACATACATACTTGATTCGGCGTCACCATACGATATCGTCTCGCGGGTTTGTAAATATTCGCATTATGTTTGTCGCATAATGTGGAAAATCACGTCTATACTGAAGATGACGTGAATTCCCCGATGCGTTGAAATTATTCGTCGTTTTATTGTTGTTCCGCGTATATTTCGCGAACAAAACATGATGCGAATACCTTTGACGGCTTTTTAAAGGCTGTTCGACAGCCGAATTGAAATAACGAATATCATACACGTCAGTTCATAGCTCACATCGTGTTGAAAGTAAAAGGTGAAGATAACGCTTAGCTTCGGATTAAATGCTTCGTATACGCTTTCATCTGATCCCTTATTTTTGCACGTTTCTCAACGTATATATTTTCATTACGAGTTTTACCCCAAAA
This sequence comes from Pseudococcus viburni, assembly GCA_033439095.1. Classification (NCBI taxonomy): domain Eukaryota; kingdom Metazoa; phylum Arthropoda; class Insecta; order Hemiptera; family Pseudococcidae; genus Pseudococcus; species Pseudococcus viburni. The sequence continues at coordinate 41,652 of JAVBJF010000189.1, read as the reverse complement.
CAATACAGCAGCAATCGTACCGTCGATTCGGAGGTTGTTTTTCCCTCACAGAACACAATAGCCTTCTAAAAAAGATGAAATTTTTTCGATTTAATTAAATCAAAGCTCCCATTTAGCCTCGAAAAAAACCAGAACGAATTGGCGAATATCATTTTAACACGCTAACCTAAAAAAAAAATTAAAAAAACCGCGATACAATAACACACCGTACGGTATACTAGTCTCGCTAGATCACCCATTTACAGTATGCGTAAAATTCCCAGAACTTTTATCAATATAGTACAATCCGCTGCTATTTTCGTTTTATACACGAATTTCGATGCGATGTCGACGACACGATGCGACGTTCCTGTGCGTGTGGTCTAATTGCTTTTTCCAATTAACACTTCCGAGAATACGTCTTTCACATAAATTTACATAAAAGTCGTCATTTTTGTTTTTATTATGACATCTTTTACTACGCTTTTTCAACAATTTGTAGTCGAGCACGATTCGCAGTCGAAAAAATTTAATTATCGAGTATCTTCTAAGATACACTTCGACTTGAGACTTGTCTAAAAATGAAACAAAGTCTCGGCGAAAATTCCAATCTATCGCATTCCTTCGCCCCATTCGAACGATCTAAATTCTCCATTCTCGACTAAAAAGATCTCCGCAGCTCGTAAATATCAACGAATAATTAAACAACGCTCGGATAAAATAAACATCATCCTTTTCCAACAACTAAACCGTATCCTGAGATTATGAAACGTCCGCATGTCAAAAAACCGGCGCGAAAAATGAACGATATTATTTTCGTTATTCATTTATGTGCATACCTCCGGCATCATTATGCTGTCAGAATCGATACAGACGGAGATACTTTTCAAACGGCGAATTAAAATCGAAAGGTGAATGAGTTTCGGAATAAGTAAATACAGGATACCTTTATCGATAATTATTGTTTACTCGTATCTTGCGCAAAATTCTCGCATGTCTTGTATAATATACCCTACATTTTTAATTCACGTCGGTATTTCATTTTATACCGGAGTCGAATTGCATTCATAAGTTGTCAAAACTTTGCAACTTGTTTTGAAATTCGAACAAATATCTAAATCCGTAGTTCACGTCTAAATTTGAGGTCGCGTTATCTAAAATAGGTCTCTAGCTCGAACACTTCAAGGGCATAAAATTTTCAAGCTTATACGAACTGTCATTGTGAATAATGAAAAAATTTCTGAGACGTGACGTATAATGAAAATTTTTTCCTGGTAATTTTGCATCTTTCACGTTAGCATCAGACTATTTCGACAACCAGTCGAGTGTAATTTTTTTCTTAAAGGATTGCAAATGAGACGCAGCCAGGGATACCCGACCATATGTCGGAAAATTTTTTTTTCGTTTTTTTGGCTCTTTAGGTAGTACAGACTTGTACCTTTCGAATAGCGCAAACCGCATTAAAAAAGGTTGAGAAATGAATTTTCTATGATTTTTCAAAGTTTGTCAAAAAATGATTTTCAAAAATCAAAGTTTTGAGAAAAACGCAAAACAAAATTTGGAACTATTTTCAATGAATAAAACAAAATTATGTTCTGTAAACGACTTTTCTCATCGGAAATGGTTTATTTACGTCCTCTTACATCACTTTAGGTCATTGACCCCTTCCAGAAGTTGCCGGCATCGAAAATTGAAACCATACCATATGTCGGGAATCATCTTTTTTCAAGAAATAATGACATTTTTGGTACAAAATTTGTTTTTTTAATAATCGTACACCACTGTAGTTCATTAAAACAAACCTGAAATTACGTGCATTGAGAAATGAAATCATAGTGCAAGTCAAACAACTTTACAGACCAAACGGTGAAAATCATGCTTTGAAAATTAGTGTTCAACAAATATCCGGATAATCGAAATGAAGAGTTTCAACGGGGAAAAAAATTGAATTTTTGATTTTGATAATCGATTTTTCAATTTCGATTTTTCGATTTCGATAATCGATTCTTCAATTTCGATTTTTCGATTTCGATAATCGATTCTTCAATTTCGATTTTTCGATTTCGATAATCGATTTTTCAATTTCGATTTTTCGATTTCGATAATCGACCTTTAAATTTTGTGAGGGTTCGTGAAAGAATTCGGGAACTCTCGGAAAAGTTCAACCGTTTTCGGGATGTTTTCGGAGCTGTTCGGCAATTTCCGTGTGATATCCGAATAATCCAAATAGTATTTGGTATTTGAATATCCGGATATTTGTTGAACACTGCTACGTTTCAATAATAATGAAAGTTGTAAATTTTAACATATTTTTATAAAATTCCGACATATGGTATGGTTTCAATTTCTCAGAGGCCTTCAGCAAAATTCGTTTTTTAACCAAGAAGATGACACTTTTGGGACCTGAACCTATTCTCATATGAAAGTAGAGGGTTCATAGTATACAAATTGATAAAAAAAAAAAATTCCATATTTTTGGTCATTTTTTCTTAATTTGCGTTTTTCTCGAAATTTACTTTTCCGACATATGGTCGGGTATCCCTGGCTGCGTCTCAAATGAAGTAAAAAAGATGAAATTTTTGAAAAAATGCAATTTTTAAATAGTTTCGCGACTTTTTTTCAATTTTTTTAAAAAAAGAAAGAAGTTCAACATTTTTGATTAGCCAAAAGTCATCGTCGATATGAATATGAGAACAAATTAAAGTTAAAGGATAATTGAAAAATCAAACATTTTCAACTAAAATGATCCCTTAATTTTTCCGGGTGAAATTACGATTTTTAACATTTTTTTATTAGCCAAAATTCATCATCGATATGAATATGAGAACAATTCAAAGTTGAAGGATAATTAAAAAATCAAACATTTTCAACTAAAATAATCCCTTAATTAGACATCCCAGCCAAAATTTGAAAAAAAGTAACTTTAGGAACCTCTGACAGTCGGACAACTAACAAAAAAAGTCCAAAAAAGTAACCTTTTTTAAAATTTTATTTCGTGATTTCACCTGGAAAATGTAAAAAAGTCATTCCAATTTTTACTTGTATTCCAACAAAATCACAAACACTATAGTTAAGTATCAAGTAATCCCATGGTAAACTTTTTTCGAATCATTTTTTAAAAGCAAATTTTGATTTTTTTTAAAGCAACATTTTTTAAAACAATTTTTTTAAAAACAAAAACCAAAAAATTGATTTTTTGCTCAAATTTTTGAAAAAAGTGACTTTTTGAATGAAAAGTAACCAATAGTAACTTTTGAGTACAAAATTAACTAATAGAGACTTTCCTTGAAAAAAGTAAAAAAGTTACTTTAAAAGTAACCTTCAAAAACGGAAATACCCCCCCCCCCCCAAAAAAAAGGTAATCAATTCGAACATTTTTTGATCAAATTTATTTTTCTAACTGAAAAGACAATTTTGACATTATTAGGGGCAAACTTTTCCTTCTGCCCCTTCTTCATTCGGTCCAAGACTTTACCCACACTGAGAAAAAAAAGTGTGGCGATATTGACCACATAATGTGTCAGAACTGGAACAGTTTGACCATATGACGTTTTTCACCACAACTGTGGTAATCGAATTCGTTATGAATCGATTATCAATATACATTTTAATCATTATTATATAATATGTACTTAATTTAAAATTTCATTCAACTTCTTTCGAAATCATCAGAAGCGGAATAAATTATTTCACGAAGCCAAAAATTTGATAAAAATTGACGGAATTCCCTTCAAATTTGTTTAAAATTACACAAGAACTGCAAAAAATTCATTCGTGTCATGAAAATTGACTAATATGTGATTAAAACTGTAGAAAATTTAATCAAAATCGTTCAAAACATCGGAAAATTTTCAAAAAATTATAAATGAAAATTTTTTTAAATGACGAAAAAAGGGTCGAAAGTTTTGTTTATAAAAATCATCATAAAGTAGTCTCTGAGAATGATGAAAATAACTTTAGATCATCTCGTGAATAGCTAAAAACTACAAAAATTGATGAAAAATATCGTAAAAATCACGTCCAAAAAAATTCAAAATAACATAAAGACCGTCTAAAATAGTGAAAAATTTGTAAATAAAGTTTTTAAAGAACAAAAAAAATTACCTAAAATGTTCAAATTATCCAAAAAACTAATTGTATGAATGTCAAAAAAATTGTTAATTTTGGGTAAACATGATGATAATTCTTTAAAATTTCGAACAAATAGTCAAAGTTGAAAAATTAATCAAAACCTAATAAAGAAAATGGATCATAAAACCATAAAGAGTGCATTAATGTAGAAAAATAGTTGATTTAGGTTCAAAATGCACATAATTTTTCCCAAAAATGACAGAGAACCTTACAAGTTTTGTGATGGTATTTCAATCAATTTTCATAAACTCGCGATGCATTAATAAATTTTTGAACATTTCTGCAATTTTAACCATATTTCGAATAAATTGAGCAATTTTATACAAAAAATTTGATCAAATAAATCTATGTTTCATTCAATGATGTTCACACCTTCAACTAGTTTATGTTTACACAAAACGTTGAAAAAATTCAAGTATTTTCAACAATAATTTTCTAACAAATCAATCAAGTTCGAGTTCATCAGTTCAATAAATCGAAAAATTGAAATAATTTCTCTAAAAATTTGTTTCCCAAGAATACGCCGAAAGAATACTCGAAAATTGAAACCAAAACTAAAAATAAAAATCTCACGATAACGATATTTTATATTATTAATCAGGAAAAAATGCCAATTAACATTTGCGAGCACATTTGCATCTCATCGACGATGACCATAATATATCAACCCCGTTCGATGACACGAGCCATGTTATTCAAACATTCTGCATCGCGAAAAAGCAGCGTCAGCCTCTTGTGTAAACACATACAAAAGAGGAGAAGGAAAAAGAAAACGAAAAATCGACGAAGAAGACCGTCTTTCAACAATCTGTATGAAGTAATCTTTCGTAAAAGGTTTTTTCGTGTTTTTTAAGAGCAAACATAAACGCTGGAATTATTTCTCGAATGTGTTTCATTACGCGGTTAGTCCAACTCGACGCGACGTACTTAATGTGTGTGTAACGTAGCATCCGGATTCACCACCATGAGGACACGAGGAAAAAGGAGCAAAAGGAATGGAAAATAAATCATATTTACCATCGGTCTCCATGACGACCGATCCAATTGCCTTCTAATAAGTGATTTTTAAAATGAAACGAAAAATTGTCTTACAAATGGTCATTTTAAAATTTCAACACGTCGCGTTGATAAATCCGCGCCGCTTCGAATTGAAAAAGGGAAAAGAGCTCTGAAAGTAAATAAAGCTAAAATATACTTCACGTCTTATACGTAGTCTACCTCTCGAGAAATATGCCTTTCATGTATCGAGAGTAGCACACCTCGTTATTATTTCTCAAAATAGAAGGAAATTCGTCATTGCCCAACGACCAAGTCGTATCGTTCAACTCGTCCAATGAAAAACTTAATTAAAACTTGGATACAATTTAGACCTTTCGAAAAAATTAACCAACTCGTACATTCGTTCGCACACGATTCGTAAAATCTTTTCGTGCCTCATTTGTAGCGGAATTTGGCGACTTCCAAGATACTTCTTTCGTAAATCTTGTACTACGCACGCACGTCCAACGACATATTTCATCCATTTCCATTCATATATCGAATAAGACACAGAAAAAGAGAACCATCCTCCCCCTGGAAATTAACAACACGTACAATATAGCTCTCGTATAAAACCACGACAGAGAATATTTTCCACGAAAATTTACCCTTCTATACTTTGCCTAACCCATATCACACATATGAAGATATAATCGGCCCTGTGTGATTTGTATACCGAGGGCAAACTGCGGCCTCCAATTAATTCCCATAATGTTTTCGTGTACCTACGTATTTGGCTCGCACCATCGTATGATAAAAAGATGGCACGCGAATGTTATACGAGAAAATCGTTCAAAATTGCAGCTTCCATTTGGGATACACGAACGATAATAATTTTTAATTAAAGAAAATTTAATCACGAATTTCCTAACAAGATAAAATTCTAATTGTATTTACAACTTGTTCATATACGAACGTAATGCTTTCACGTGCAATTTGTAACACTTTGGATGATTTAACAAGCTCACATGTTCGATTCGAATTAATACACGAATTAAATGGTTTAAAGCGTCCAATTAAAAATTATTGATAAAAGTTTAAGCTTTACACATTCGTTTGTAAAAACTTTCGTTGAGAGTTCCCCTACCCAACCTTCACGCCATTCACCATAATTACTCTGGCCCTCTTTCAGTATACCTTCATTCTAATTCAATTAAAAACTTTGATAAACAACGGACGTAATTGTATTTCCTCTCAAAATCATTTGAGTTATTGACATCACCTAAACCCTGGTCAATAACAGAATAGTTACATATTGGAGACCAATCAATCGTTTATTAATCAATTTTTCGTTTTTTTTTTTTTTTTTGAAAACACAATCGATAGAGCATTAATTATAATTATTCCAACTCCGATTCAAACATTTTAGTAGTGAAAGAGGCTGATTACTGATTCGAGACTTTCATGATTTTTGGACGAATTTCACGACTTATTCCAGCTTTCAAGACCTACTTTTGAATTCGTAACTTGAAAAAAATCCCACAATTTTTCAACAAAAAAAGTGAAAATAAAAAAATGGTGCGAACGACTGAATCTTTCCCGTTTTGTTCAACTCAAGCGAGTTTTCGATTACCATAAATCTCGATTGTCCGAGGCCATATCATTTTCAAAATTTTTCAATTCTAATAAAAGTTTTTCTCTCTTCTTAGAACTTTTTTCAACTAGAGTATCAACTCTAAAAAAAATTTCTCAATATATTTTCGATGAAATTTTTTCTCAACTCGAAAAATTCTTCATCAAAAATGTTTCTCAAAGGGTATAGTCAGGCGAATATGGCCCTGGTTCGGATTTTCGATCCACTCCCCCCCCCAAATAGTGTCCCTTGATACATATAAAAAATCTGGAAAAATTTTTTACCTCTCACCACGTTAGTTTCTTCATTTGGTCATTTCTTTCCGAATAAAACGCTCAAAATTTGAAAAATCTACTAAAAAACAAAATTTTTGTAGGTACGTTTACAATATCGAAATCGCCAAAAGTGAATAGGTGAGGTGGATTTACGCTAAAAAAACACACATTTTTGGGAATTTTTAAATAAAGTGGCCGAACATCGCTATCGAAGCCTTTTTTTGCAGATTAAAATTTCAAATGGCTAAAACTTCATGAAGGAGTGCACCAAAATTGATGAAAAAACTATAGTAAAAGTAAATACACCTCTACGAGATGTAACTTTGTACCAAAGAACAGAAAATTTCCTTCACTTCCACTGAAATGTAAAATTCTTGAAAATAATGCAATAAAACGACCATAACTCCGAAGGGGAGAGTGTGGGAGATCAAAAATTTGTCCAGATTTTTTTACATCAAGAAACAGAAACATCATGGGGGGGGGGGGTTAGATCGTAAATCCAAGCCAAGGCCAAATCCGAACAGAAAATTTCCTTCACTTCCATTGAAATTAAAAATTGTTGAAAATAATACAATAAAATGGCCATAACTCCGAAAAGGGAGAAAATGAGAGATCAAAAATTTCCCCCAATTTTTTTACATCAAGAAACATCATGGGGAGGGGGGGGGGTGTATTAGATCAAAAATCAAAGCCAAGGCCAAATTTGAGCATAAAATTTCCTTCACCTCCATTGAAATTAAAAATTCAAGAAACATCATGGGGGGGGGGGAATCGAAAATCCAAACCAAGGCCAAATTCAACTCATTACCTGGCCACATCCTTTTTTTCAACGCCGACATTTTTTCTTACAATGTTTTCCTACTCTATTGTAACGTTTCATCACAAAATTGTTTTCAAGTCTTGAAGTTTTTTTTCAAACTTTTTTTCAAATTTCAACTTCAATTCTCAACTCTAAAATTTTTAGAATGAAAAATTATTAAAAAATTTGGGTTGAAAAAAATCAAGAAATTTGTTGAGATGAAAAAATTTCAAGAGATTTTCAAGTATTTAAAAATATCAAGATCAGAGAATGGAATTTTAGAATTTACAGTTAAAAAAAAATTCGGTAAAAAATGTAAAAGTTTTATATAGGTAGTATAGTTGAAAAAATCTTGGAACTGAAAAAAATTTAAGAAAGAACTTTTAGAGATGAGAAAAAGTTTTGTTGGAGTTAAAAAAATAAAATTTCGAGGAAAAATCTAAAAAAGTTCCGAAAAAATTGAGAAAAAAATTTAGTGTTTAAAAATACATCTAGGAAAAAATTAGAGTTGAAAATTATATATCTACTTGAGTTGAAAAAATTTTAAATACCTATGAAAAAAAAATTGAGAATTATTGAGAAAATTTCATTGAAGTTGAAAAAATTTTGGAAATAAAATGGACTTGGAAAAAATCAAGTGAGAACCAGCGTGAATCAACAGGAAAGATTCAGTCATTCGTACCATTTCTCATCTTCTTGCCTGATGCATACTTATTCCGTGTAAATTTAGTCGTGGGTAAAAAATTGCGAAACCATACTTGACTTTTTGACGTGAAGGGGCAAAAGTTGGGGCTTCATCTTCCATAACCATAAATTTGAACGTGAAATTGAGAAAATTTGACGTGACTGGAGTTGAAGTTTACATTCTAGATACCTAAACCTACATCAATTTCAACCGAACCGAATTTTTTATCATCATCCCTATTGAACCATTATTTTTTCATACGTACTTTTACAAATATATTTTTCACGGTTGGCCAACACAAAGTACACGACGCTGATCGTCTGTGCGTGAACATGCTAACCATATAGGTTTTGAATTACAATCGCGGGATATCGTCTATTAGTCCGGCTATCTCGAGGCAATAATCAGATAATAAACGCTTCCTCGTAATTGTGGCGTCGTTTGAGGGTAATTAGCCGTGCAATTGTTTTACAACGCATCGTTCGTATGCCATACAGATATTCCACGCTAATGGAATCAAATATAATGGAGAAATATCGAACGTGCCATTTACCATTTGTCGGTTAATTTCATCCAGACCTTGGCTTCCCTCTAATTCACGCGCCATCAAGCCATGCGATCCGTTGCGATGCAGCAATAATAAATTTCCCATCGTAGTCGAAAAATTAAATTACACTGATCCGAGATTTAAAACTAACCCAGTTTCGAACCCTGCTGCACAAAAAAATCATCTGAAAACTGTCACGTTTCAAGGAGTAGAAATCCGACCAGAATTGTGATCCCTTCCGGTCGTGCTTTCGATCGAGATGATAAAAATACTCGAGGCCTATCTCGAGTCGTATTAATTTTCATCTCAGCTTCTGTTCCAAGTTCAATCTTTATACCCGAAAAATTAATTTTTCTAACTGGCGTGTTAAGAAATAAAAATTCTTATTGTTTCGCCGAGCCAAGGTTTTTATTACGTGTCGAGGAAAAGGATCTGGTTTGTTTCTCGTACAGCTACAGAGACCACCTACTCGTTGTATCTGGAGAATTACCGACGATTTTTTTTTTCAAAAGTGTAATAATTAACCACCTACGTCATCGTAGGCATTGTAGACGCCGATTTCCTCCAGCACGTAATTCATCAAATTAAGTCCATATGGGACCGCGCAGCCCGACAGACTGGGAATACTCGACAGAGATACGGTTTTATACTTTCGTTGATTAATTTAAACAGATCAACGTTGAGTATTTTCGATTGTCGTTTTTAATTGGATAGATATAAGAACCGCTTCTAAATCGAATCGAATCGTATGACACCGCAGCTCTATTATAATTGCTCGTAAGTATAAAGTATATCTCGTGTACTGAGAAACCTAGCTGTACACAGGAGATATGCTAAAACCGCGCAATCATTATCTGTTTAATTGATAATGACTCGGCATTGTCCGCTACAAGACTTCTTTTCAGAATACAAATAATCCAACGGTATTCGCGCCAGAAAATCAATCGCATGAGAAACAATACGCGAAAAATTCAACAAAAATGACCACCTAGTTCGATTTTTATCTCACAGCAATAAAAAAAATTCGCAATCAACAGATAAAATTTGATCCGGATAATCCTAATCTTAAAAAAAGTTCATTGATCCCTGCTGAAATTAATCCAAGTGGTTGCGAACGAGGGTGAAAACGATAAATTTATCAACAATCAACATCCCATTATCCTAAAATATCAAAAGCACACTTAACAAATTGAAAGTTGATACAGGAAATAAACTGGTGAAAAACAACGCAGAAATTATATGAAATCCAAGACGACGAGAGTTTGAAGTTTCAATAATTATTGTTTCGTTGCCACTCTCTCGACTCGAAACCTTTTTTAAACGATTTCCATCGAGCTTTTCTCCCCAGCCCCTCTTTCTTCGCCCGCGTGTCAAGCACGTACCTGTTGATTCGATATTTTTTGCGGTGTTTTTCTTTTTCGCAAAACGATCCGATTGTATTGAAGGTTATAAATAAAATCAACTGAAAGATACACGAATAGGTTTCAACTTCTGGTGAAAAAAATACATACTGGTACATAATTCACATACGACTTCGGTAAAAAATATATCTATCGAGTCTTTCAAGGTCCAAGAACTAAATATATACTAAATCCTAATACGTATAGTACGAAATGTACGTTTAGACCGAACCGACACGACGATTAATAATAGGATTTTTAAAGACGAGAAATCAGCGAAATAAAGCAGCACGTTGACTATACATCAAAACATGTCTTAAGAATTGAGAATCACTTGAATCTGCCTCATTCCGAGTATTCGATTTTCACAGTGTTTGAACATTTCTTAATCGTTAAAAATATTCTTTTGACAGCAATAAAATAGATTACTAAGGCTTAAGTGATGCCACTTGAAAGTCTAAAAAATCGATTCAAAATATTTTTTTAAAAATCTAGACAGTAATTTTTCTTTCGAGGAAAAAAAAAGGTTTGATTTCATTTCAAAAAAATTATTTTTCAGAATTTTTTCAAGAAATGGTTGGTGAATGCAAAATTGTCAAATTTATTATCAGTCTTTCTCCTTCGCCCACTCGATGAAAAATCTCTCAATAAGTGAAGACAACGAAAAAATTATTGCTTTCATAGTGAACGAGAAAAGAGAAATAAGGAATTGAATGGTCTAAATTTATTTTTGATACTAGCGTATGATCTCCAAAAAATTTTGTAATGAAAATAGAAAAAAGGCGAAATTACTTTGTCTTAGGCATCTGCAAGGTGTCCAAAAAATTAATAAACGTGCTTTTTCCAAGAACTTCTAATTAATTTTTTTTTAAAATTCAATTTACCAATAAACGGTAAAAACACTGTGTTTTTGGGAGATTAAATTTTTCGAAACCGGTTCAGCATTTTCCAACCAGTTAGGTACTGATAATTATTCTTCACAAAATGAAAGCACATCAGAAGAAGTTATAAACCAAATGGAAGTTGTAAAGTATCAAAAAATGATAAATTTTTTGCTCTTCAACTTTTGAAACCGGTTTGATGAATTTCAATCAGTACTCGCCCAATTTTCCTCCATTGGAAAAAAATGGAAAAACAAAGAACTGTTTCAAACAAAAGTTGTAAATCTTTTTAATACACATTTGTTTCAAAAATTGTTCTCTTTTCAGCACAGAAAAGAAACAATTAATGCATGAAATTTCACAGATGGCCAACAAAATTTCCGAATTGAAATGTACCTATGACTTCTGTAGGACCCTTTAAGGAATTTTTGCAGGATCTTTTCAGAATCTTCATTAAGATATTCCCACCCATGTCATCTTTCATTCTCTTAAAAAATAGAAATAATCTTGATGCTTTGCAAAATTACTCAAATTATTTAAGAAATTTCATCACAATTATAAAAAATGATCAAAAAATGTAAAGGTTAAATAAAATGTAGGTAATTCTAAACAAATTTTAGAAAAAAAAAGAACTTTTAAGTTAAATATACTTAGGACATTTTCAGCACTTTTTTTCATTTTTACAAATATAGGGCCTTTTCATTATTTTCATCTTTTACCTACAAATTTGTTAGACACCACGAATTTGAATTAATTTTTCACTTCAACTACATAGTGTTCACTGGATCTGAAGCATTAAATTTTTTTTATTTTCTGGATTTTTCTTGCTTCAAATCCCCTCCTCCCCTCCCCCGAGAATAACTTTTTTTTTTCATCTTTTGATTAACAAATTCAAAGAAAAAGGAAAATGTTGAAAATTTTTGCTTTTCGCAGTAAAATTATTAAAATTCTTGCTACTCTGGTTTCATGGCTACTATAAGGTGAAAATCTAACTATTTTATGATTTTACTCGTTTTTCTTGCTTGTAGACATCATGTACCATACTAATGAACAAAAAAATACCTAATTTTCAATGTTCTAAAACTTTTTTTTCCGACCATTTCGTGATTTCTTGCGCAAAATCAATTTTTTTGTGACACCTGGGTGAAAAAACTGACCCAATAAGCGACGTGAAAAAAGGTTCAGACAAAAGTAGAACATTGAAAATTTATCGCGTATGTTCTAGAATTTTTTTCATCTAGCAATAGGATGTGTCTGATTTTTATGGAGAAATGGAGATCCACTAAATCTATTTCAAAAATGTATGTTTTATGAAAATCGTCCAACTTTGTATTCTCTGTAACCGAATTAAAAAATAATTCCTTCATTTTAATTATTAGAGAAAAAGTATAACTAGTGACTTTTTGGACACCCTGTAAAAGAGATTACGAAATTTCGAATTTCCGACGAAATCTCTACTCTCTGATTCCGAATCAGTGAAAAATCACTGATAAACAGTCAGAATTGCAGCACAAGAAAAATAGCGATTTTTCACTGATCATTGACGAATTTTACAGATTTTTCAGCAAATTTCATAAATATCACTGAGTTTTCAGTGAATTTTCACTGATTTCCAGTAATTTTCTTTCACTGACTTGCTTTCAGTGAAAAAATTTCACTGATTCAGAAATGAGAGGGTACTAAAGAAAAATCAAAAACTTTAGGAATCATTTTCTCATCTTCACTCAGTAAAAAAAAAATCACCATAAACATAATCGAACCATGAAGTCCATTACACCTAAAGGGGGAGAGGATTAAAAATTGTTAAAGAGCTACAGAAAAACAAATAAAATTTTCAAAGAAAAAACAGTTTATAGTAATTCTGGGCAAAACAGAATTAAATCATATAATTATTTTCTTCTCAAAGTTATGGTGGGAGGAAGAAGAAAAATGGTTTTTCAAATACAAAAAATCATTCGATTTTAAAAAATGAAGCTCGAAAACGAAAAATACCATCAATAAATTCAAAAAAAAAACGATCAAAATTATCGAAATGTTTCTTTTTTAAATTCTCACGATATTATTTCATCAGACTAACCTCGTAATCCCATATTCGGTCTTCCACCTATTTTCAATTTTCAAATCGACCATTTAATCGTACACCACTATAAAATCTACTCGTCTTAGCCAAAACACTCGAAACAATGACGTGACTGTAGCAAATTTCAAACGATTACTCTTTCGTCGAATGAAAATAAAAAATACGCAAATAAACGAAACTAAATTTCAAGTCTGCACATATCTGCGCTTTCACTTCCTCTATATTCCAGCGCGGTCAGATGGTCGTATACTTTGTCACGGCAAATTTGGTTGGTAACACGTTTACGTTTTGAACGAGCAACTTTGATGATGCTGGTATATAGTTGTTTTAAACGGACGTCGTCGTGTTAATGTTCTATCGCCTTCCTTTTTGGTCGACGTTCAAGTTTTCGCGATATAAATTTGGCATAACGCGTTAACTTCACGTAATCCTTTTGATGTTGGTGGATATTTGTACGAGTATATTAATTAATTACCTATATAATTCGTACTATTAATGAACGTCCATTCATTTCGTTATTCGTCGGTCGGACCACAGATGAGGGCACATCGTTCCCTCCCCTTCCTCGCTCTCCAACTCTATCTACACGCTACACGAGAAAAATAAAAATAAGACGTATCGAAGAAAACGTCGATGTTTATCTTTGGGGAATGCGATTCAACGCGACCGGGTAGGCCATAGGCTGAGATGAATTATCATTGTCGCATGACTGCTAATCAAGTTCCAACGGAAGGCAGTTTCCAAATTCCAGCTGCATTCGCCTGACGAATTCCATTTCCAAATCTTGACACACGAGTCGTGTCCTATTACGTGATTATAATTTGACCGGTGGCATGGCATAGGCAACCATCGAATTATCCAAACCATTCAGATTGCCATCCATCAACCTCTAACGGGCATAAGGGAGCCCCGAAATTGAGCTCGACAAACGTGAGACGTATTCACGCAACGTGTCTCGAAGTGCTACTATAATCAGCCCCTTAGAAAGCGGCAATTTTGATGGTATAATTAACCGTCGAGATCTAATTAAATTAACACCGGGTACATATCACGTACTTGCGTTGCTCGGGTACCTGGGTATAATTTTTTCAAAACCGTTGCGAGTACCTATCTGATAAAAGGTGTACGTAATAATAACTATATGGCTATGTAAACCCTAATTATAATGATTTAATGAGACCCATGTACACGCGATAGCTATTACCGCATATTTTCTATACACACCTAAGCGGCGCGACGTTTTGGTTACATGAGTAAGTACAGAACTTTGCACGTACCCTGTGGTTAAGTACTTAGATTCGTAAAATTGGCAATTAAAAATAAGTGTCAATCCGTGTCCGGAAAAAACGGGTATCAGCAAAAAAAAACATAAAGGTGGAGATATTGTCAATCCCTCAAAATTGAAGAGGTAGGTAAATACTTTTTCAAAAAAAAAAAAGAAGTCAAAAACACTGATTTTTGATTATGAAAATGGACAATAGATATCACTCAAAATCCCCAAAATTTCACTTCTCATGATTATTCATTCAAATTCACAAATGAAAGGGCTACAAATGTAAACTGAAATATATTATTTCGAAAAAAAATCAATCTGAGGAAAATACGATTTTGAAAACTAAATAAATTTTTTATGAAGATTCGTTTCACTGACATCTGAAGCCAATTTTAACATTTAAAGTCAGATAGGTACGTGAAAATTTCAAAATTTTGATATTTATTTACTTTAAGCGGAAATTACTCCAACTTCTAGTTTTGATGTTAAACCAAAAAATATCAAAAGTAATAAAATTTGTTCAATTATCTATCAAGTTCTTTCGATTATGTCAATTTTGGCAGAAATTACCCATTTCAAGCTACACTAATTTGACAATTCTGAGATATTCCTACTTTCAGTCGGGAAATTTATTACAAAATTGCGTTGAGAAGGCTTGAATTATGACAAAAAATTATTTGAGACCCAAAGTGGTTGAAAGTTTAGGGTTTAAAAAATAAGAAAATTCCGGATTTCATGTCGATTTGAATTTTGACTAAAAATCTGCCCTTATCTAGAAACCAACGTCAAATTTCAGATCAGACAGCCTGATTTAAATTAAAAACCAGTTTCAAACTTCAAATTGGTCATCATTCTTTATATGCATAGGAAAAAGGACCACTCGACCAATTTTACGTTTTTCACTTTTTTGGCCTATTTTATGTAAAAAAAAAACTCAGAAATTGAATGGAACCGGTCCCAGACCTCTATATTCAACTTTCAAGCAAAGGAAGCCAAACTTTTAAATGTCAAAAAGTTGAAAAAGTTTTTACTCAAGTTGAACGCATGGAAATAGGAACCACAGGACCAATATTTCGTTTTTTTTTCTTTTTTGGCTACTTTAAGTAGAAATCCCTCAGAAATCGAATGGAACTGGGCCCAGACCTTATTCAAAATTCAGCGAGATATTCAACTTTTAAGCCAAGGAAGTCAAACTTTAAAATTTCCATAAGTTCAAAATTTTTACTTTTTTCGTCCAAGATAGAGGCAGCTATGTGACCGATGTGAGCGTGAGTAACGAAACATGACGTCATCACATCCCAGTAGGTCCCTTAAGGTTGAAATGTTGGTAGGTAACCTAAAGGTGAAACCGTAATTACGAAGAAAACTACTCCCAACTTTAAACGCTTTTCCAGCAAAAGTTCACTTTTGGTCGTTAAGTCCTTTTTCTCATGCGCCCTCACATATGTCCTAATGAATGGAAAAACGTAATTCAACACTCTCTAAATATAAATCAGTGATATTATGGTGAAATTCTGTCTGTCTGAATAAATGAACTAAAGATCGGCGATTTTACACTGATTTTCCAGCCAAAATTTACCTATTTTTCTGACTATAATTAGTGAATTTACAGAGAAATCAATGATTTTTGACTGAATAAGAATCTGAAAAATCTTTTTCAAATAAAAATTAATTTCACTGATTCAAAAAAACAGAATTTCACATTTCACCTACTTTGATCGACTTAGATTTAGAGAGCAAATTTTTTTCCAAGCTGGCCATTTCTCACGACAAAAATTCTACGGTCATGCCAGTTCTTTCTTTTCGATTAAGAAACCAAACTAAAAAAGCTACCGCGTGAGTAAAAATTGCACGAAATTCCTTAAAATCTCCTCTGTTCAAGAATGAAGTTTCGTTGAGATCGATGCAGATTTGATGACGTGGTGATAATTTTACGAAAAAAAGATTTTTCGCCTCGTCATATATATATTTTTTTTGGTGAGAAAATCCTGGTCTTAAAATTTTAGAAGCGGAAAATACGCGTTTTGGAGGGACAATCTGAACCATGGAGAGGATAGTTCAAGAGTCCAACTGCTCATTGGACCAGAAACTGATGGATGAGTAATGGAGGAAAAACCGAAACATGGCCAAGTAAATGGGATCAACTCGTTAATTCAATAAAAAGCGAGAATCTGCAAATTGGCTCCATTTGTAAGCCGGTGTTCCAGTTCTTTTTCAGTTGCTCATTCATCAATTTTTCGCCCAATGATTAATTGAACTCTCGAATTATCCTCTCCACGGTCCAGATTGCCTCTCCCAATCGTGTATTTTCCAATTTTCAAACTTCCAGACAAAGATTTTCACATAAAAAAAAAGGGTATGACGAGGCGAAAAATCTTCTCTTCGAATAATTATCATCACGTCATCAAATTTGTATCGATCTGAACGGAACTTCGTACTTGAATGGAAGGGACTTCAAGGAATTAAATACCATTTTTACCCGCGCGGAGTCCTTGAAGCTTTCAAGTTGTTGATTTATTCCGTGAAGTTTCTGACTATACTGTGTATGGAAATGGTATCAAATGTACTCTTAGCTCCAAATGTGGGGAAATGGAGGAATCTTTTCATCTAAAAACTTCTGTTTTCCTGAATAAAGTTTTTGGTGATCACCTACACCTCAATTTCCGGGGAGGACTAAAATTTAAACAACACATTAACTCCTATTCAAAAAAATCAATTTTCCTGAGTTAGCTGCTTTAAATTACAAGAATTATGGAAAATAACTTACTCATTTGTATGTGTACCATAAGTACCTCTTATTATAATAAAATCACGCTGTAATTCTGTAACTCACCTGAAACAGAAAATGAAATAAATAATTTATTAGTTGATATACTCAATAAAATATCACGTTAGAAAATCTAAAACCGACTATTTTGAACAGCCAACAATTTTTTGGAGGGGGGGTCCTTTCACTTCTTGGGAATGCCACTGTGCGTAAATTATTTTTGTTTTTCTCTGGATGATTTTATCTTCATTTTTGATCGAATTAATGGAGCAAAACGTGAACCTGAATATTCAAATTTGGATCAACTGAGAGTGAAAATAATATACTCACATTCCCTTTAATTTTGGGTCAGGTAAAAATTTTGTAGAAAAAATCATTCAATTTTCGAGCTGTCGTCCGTGACAATTCACAATAAGGTCACTCCGAAGGGGCAAAATTCTCTTATTTTTGACAATTATTTAGAATTCAAACAGATTTGATGTTATGCCCGTCAAACAAGCAGTTTTTTTTCACAAAATATTTATTCAAAAATATGGTAAGCTAACAAAATTTCAATAATTTCAAGTAAAAAGATGAAAATTTGACATTTTTTCAAATTTTATACAGGCAGTCAAACTATTTCCAAAACCATTCCAGTACCAAAAAAACTGAAATCACTCCCTTTCATTGCTGCACATCGCAACACGTTTTTCCACCTTCATAACGCAACATCAAATTTAAAAAAAATACCCAACAAAATAAGAATTTCAAAATTAGCATATTTAACCCCTGCAATTCAAAAAATCGGCAACCATACACACTCGCACTCAAAATGGTCTGCCTACTTAATAGCCTGAATGAGATTACCACACCTATGAAACACCCCGTATATATTTCTCTTAACCGACAAAATATGCCGCCAAAGGGGGAAGAATGAAAAAATTTCAAAATGAGAAAAATGCCAACCTTAGCACGGTTTAACGCCATTCTCTCGGTAAAAGCGCTCGTAAGAATTAAATATGATTTATACGATGGGAACACCTTATATGGTATATAAAAACTACACGAATAAACAGCGTCGAAAACAAGAAGCTTACAAGATGTGCTGCTGTGAGAGGGTAGCTCAAAACCCGGAGAAGGAAAAAATGCTCGGGTGGTCGTTAAAATTATTAAATTACGGTGAAAGCGCGAAAACGCAGGGAGTCTTTGCATATATTACAAAGTGGTCCCATAAAGACGGAATTTTTTTCCCAAGCTCTTTACACCGAGTTGGTATTTTGAAACGTGGCTCTGGATCGCGTACCCAAATTAAAAAATCTCAAGCTCGTCTACGGATGCTGGGGCAAGTGCGGAGTCGGTACGATATTTTTACTCGTTCGTTCGACATTATGCACGAGGAGGCCGAACGATTTCACAACACAAATGAATCAGCAAAAATTAAAATTCGAAGGCGTATTGTTTCTGTTTTTTTTTTTTTTTTTCGTTTTCCTGTACATCTTATATTTTCCATCCAGACGCGTGGTCGAATCGAGCCATAAGACGGATTCATGGTGTGGCGACGACAGTATTTTCAAAATCGCCTATCCTCCCATGGTTGGCGTACGTACGAGTATAATGCGGTTTAGGAAAATTATTACGCCTAAAACAAGCCGATGAATTGTCGCGAATGGATCGTCTGACTTTCTAATATGTGTGGACGTCTGGTGTACTGTCTTTATAAACTTATATGCAACGAAGAAGAAAAAAAGATTTTATGATTCCGCAATGATCTTTATCTTTTAATCGGTGTCGGGTTTCCGTAGACGTTTACCAGATACATCCACGTCTGCTGCATGGATGGCATATACAGGAATAACGTGTGGTTGAATGTTTATGCGAATAAAAAAAAAAAGATCTAAACCTATTTCAAAATAAATATCGAGTTGGTTGTATCGATAGACGATCAAATTATCGTCTCAGTGATTCTGCGAGGGCAGTGACCATCACAATGGATTAGCTAAAAAGTGAAAATTTCCAATTGCTAAATCACTGAAAGACGATTTATTGAGTAATTCTTGAATTTTAACGAAGAGTGGAATAAATTTCGAGAGATGAAAAAAAAACTGCTTGGCTAAAAACTGCATTACGTATGTGTTGAAAAATCTGTTTCAACTGACCAGTTTCAATGCAAAAGATTCTGTGATGTGTCTCTTCCTTCCAGCTTAAAACTAAATTTTTGGCTGTCCAAGTTGAATTTTCAATTTTCAGCGAATTTTTGAAAATTTAGGTAAGCACAATTTAGGAAGCTTAAATAATATATTTCCAAAATGAAGGTGCTACGATACTTTAAAAATTATAATTCGTGATTTGGTTTTGAAAAGTCACCATTAGATTATATTATAACAAAATTTAACGTTGATCAAAAATTGTTCGAGAAATTGTAAAAACTTCAATTTTTTAATATCATAACAGCTAGACCTCGAAGTGTGAACCCAGGGAGAAAAAAAAAGAAAAAAGAAAGGACATAGATTTTTCGATAGGCCAACTTAAAAAAAAAACCAGTGCAAGTATTCATACGTATGTAAAATTCTGCACAGATTTTTGTTTTTCTAAATATTGGAATTTTTTTAAAAATAAAGAGTGTTTTGATCGTACAAATGGAGTTTATTGAAGTAGTGTGAGCTGCTGAACATGAATCTGTTGCAAACTTTTTCATATGACAATTCCGTACGCAAAGGAAATGAGATATTCAATTTTAAGCCTCGTGCTGTACTTATTTGAACTTGAAATTACAAAAATCACGAAAAAGATATGAAATAAAGTGAAAATCGGTCAAGTGGTGGATAATACGTATTTTAGGATATAATTACGAGAAAAATTTTTTTGGCCACAAATTACCATTTTTATGACTGAAAAACATTGTGAAAAAATGGGTTTTCGCATTTTTCAAAATGTTCCACCACCTGAAAAATTTTGAAAAAATATCACGTTGTACATAGAGACGAGGTACATAAAATATTTTTTTTTTTTCAGAATTGCACCTCTGAAACATCGTACAGAAAACTCAATTTGAAGTTTTCAAACGCGATTTTTAGCAAGAAAAAATCATCAAAAATTTGTTTCAACCCATCAGCCAACACCCCTCAGTATAGTGTACAACTCAAGAAAATTTGAAAAAATTTGGTTGAAAACTCGTGAAAATAGAAATTTTTAATGGAAAGGCTGAAAAAAGTAACGTTTTGCCCCATAACTAGGGTTACGAGAGGAGTGGGAGTCAAAATTTTCACCACGTGGTTTTCAGACCCTATGAACTAAATTCCATCGGTTAGTTTCGAATTTCATCTCGGGGGCAGATTCGCCTATCTTAACCGCTGGTACCTTGATAAAATTGTTGAAGTGATTCAAAAATAATGTAAACTTGCATTTAGATTGTTTCTAGTGCCATAAAAATTATTAGGGCAATCGAATCGAAAATTTAAAAAAAAAATAGAAAAAAAATACAAGATGCCATAAAAATTAATTCAACGTCGTTAAAATCGTTTGAAACAGCATAAAAATGGCCAGAAATTGTTATAGAAATCGTTGAAATACCTATTGGTACCCATACCCAACTACCATATTCAAATAAAAAGATGTTTAAAAAGTTTGTTGAAAAACTACAAAATTTCATCAAAATCACGAAAAATGAGGCAAAAATTGGCTGAAACAGTAAAAAAACAAACATTTTTACATTTTTCAATCATTTTTAATGAAAGTTTCACCCCCCCCCCCCCATTTTGATAGTAGGTATTATTTGGAAATTGCATAACTTCTTGAAACATTTGGATACGAATTTTCGATGAAATTTTATCACTTTTTACGTCATGTCATGGGTCATTTTCTGCAATTTTCGTTGAAATTCAATGATTTTTTTCGAATTTTATACAGATTCCGTCTCATTGCCAGAAACTTTAAAGATATCTGAAGAAATTTCATCATGTTTCAAAAAAAAATTATTTCTTTTCAACAATTTTTTTAAAAATTTGCCATAATAAACAATTTTAGTGTCATTTTGAACACTGCATCACTCAACACCAATTTTTACTTCATTTTAACAAATTTTGCAAGGTGCTGGAAAAATTAATGAGGATTTCAAACAATTTTCAAATATTTTGCGATGTTTTCTGCAATTTTATAAAAATTTTATCAACTTTTTCATCACTTTTCTAATTTTTAAGGTACTCTTAAGTAAGTAAAGTATTGCCGATATTTCTGTCATTTTAAACACATTTTGAGATAATTCAAGCCATTTCTAATATAATTTCTACAAAAAATACACAAAAAAATCAATGAAAACTACGATCCCAGAACACAACAGTAAAAACCTTATCAAAAAACCAAACCCATTCGAGACGGAAAAAATTTCACCCAACCTTGAAGCTGTTTTCACCAAAAAACCTAACTCATCTTCCTCACGTCGGAATTCAAAGCAGCTGCCAAAAATACTGGCACAGCCTTAGAAACGCTTCCAAATCCCAAATCTGCTGGAATTATTTAAAAACAAGTTTCTCAACGCTCGAGTAATTTTCAGCTCGGCACAAAAAGAAAATACATTCGCTTGTGTATGGCACGCGGATGCACCACATCGTACAAAATCTCGGTATTCTGCTCGCGTTAAATATCTGGTAGTTTGCTCGCGTTGCCCCATCCCCCTAATATTTTAGCCTATCTTAAACAATAGCTGAATTCGTTTCGCAAAAGCAACCCCGACGGTGGAGGCATTTGCTAAATGAACAGGAACTTTGGAAAAAACGTAATAAATGTAGTGCCAAGTCGCCGTAAAAATTATTATACGATTTGCCGTCGCCGTCGCAGTACTTTGCGGCTCACCAATGCGAATTCTCGCAGCCTTATATTTCTGTATGTATCGCACAACGCAACGGAAGGAAGCATTTTTGTATCGAAATCGCGCCTCTAAATAGGGGAGATGTCTCGTCGATGTGGAAAAAAAAATGAATGAAGGGATCGGATCTGTCTATTCCGTAGAGTAATAGTCGACGAGCTCGTGCATTTCTGTGGCGTGCACTTTCCGGTTAATAACGTCAAAGCGACAAATAGGCATTTACGTAGAGTACGTATCGTTGCTGGGTATAGATTCGAAAAAATTCTGATACTGATGGTTTTCCTTTTTATAGTGATTTTTTTCCAACTAGATGACTTTTTCCTCAATTTTTTGATTTTTGTGGAGGTTCATACGAAAAAGATTTGATTTTAGAAATTTTTATCACAACTTTTAGATTTAGCTTTCGAATGATAAGATTATTTTTCTATTTCGACCAATTTTCTCATTTGTGATGTCATCATGAAAAAAATGCAATTATTCTAAAAAAAAATGGAAGAAATCAAAAAATAATCATGTTATTTGCAGGGTAGTTTCATTCTTTTTCAAATGATTTTCATAAAAAACTTTCAAAACTGTTATCTTTTCCAGTTATTTAGAAAAATGATAAAATTCCAGTGAAAAAACACCAAAACCGAATATACCTAATTATTAGGGCGAAGTAAAAAAATATTGAATTTTGATAAAAATTGGAGAGGTAGTTTACTTTGAGCTGGAGACCTCTCAACAAAATTTGAGCTTCCTAATAGTCCAAAGGGTGACAAACGCTAGGAGTCCTCAAAGTGGGCCATTTTTGAAAAAAAAATTGTTTTTCTTCTCTTTTTTTGGCAGTACTCTCAGATTTATAAATCAGTGAAAATTATCGAAAATCACTGGAAAACAGTCAGGATTCCAGCACATCAGTAATAAATCAGTAAAAAAAATTCACAGAAAAGAAACAGTGAAAAAATTGCTGGAAAATCAGTGAAAATTCACTAGAAAGTCAGTAAAATCTCTGAAATTTGATGAAAAATTTGAGAGAAATTTCTTGAAAAATCTGGAAAAATTCGCTGAAAATAACAGTATTTCGCTGATTTTTACTGTGCTGAAATTCTGCCTTTTTTTCAGTGAATTTTCACTGATTAAAAATGAGAGATCACCACCAGCTACTCTCTCAATTATAAATCAGTGAAAATTATCGAAAATCACGGAGAAACAGTCAGAATTGCAGCACAGGAGAAAATCAGTGAATTTTTTTTTACTAAAAACAAATCAGTGAGAAAAATCGCTGGAAAATCAGTGAAAATTCACCGGAAAATCAGTGAAAATTCACCGGAAAATCAGTGAAAATTCACCGGAAAATCAATGAAAAATCACTGAAAAGTTAGTGAAATTGATGAAATTTGCTGAAAAATCAGCAAAAATTTGCAGAAAATCAGTGAATTTCGTTGATTTTTCCTGTGCTGCAATTCCGACTACAATTAGCAGTGACTTTTCACTGATTCAGAATGAGAGAGTAGAAACCTCCATTTGAGTTTAGGTATACACTTCCCTGAACCATTGACCTTGAAATTGGATACCAATTTCTGTCCTCTACAAAGGGGTGGAAATGTCGCAAATCGCGAAAGGGCGGTAAGAATGGTGAAATACTCTTTCATTCCGAATTAGTGAAAAATCACTGATAAACAGTCAGAATTTCAGCACAACAAAAATCACTGAAATTCACTGATTTTCAGCAATTTTTTTTACTGATTATTCGAAGATTTTCACAGATTTTTCAGTGAATTTTCACTGATTTCCAGTGATTTTTTTCACTGACTTGCTTTCAGTGAATTTTTTACTGATTTATTACTATGCTGCAATTCTGATTGTTTTTCAGTGATTTTTGATAAATTTCACTGATTCCGAAATGAGAGAGTACCTCTGTTCTCAAACTTTCGAAATTTTATTGAACATTGTTGGGTACCTGTAGAAAAATTTTACAACCAACAATTTTTTTTTACCCCATCCTTTTTACCCACAAACGCGAAAAACGATTTTCTTGGAGGGAAATCCAAGTTTCAACGATTTTTCAAGGGGAAATGTTGGTTCTACCCAAAATGAAAAGAGGGGATATCACATAAATTTCTCCAAATTTTTTACATCCGTGGCGGAAGGGGTAAGATATCGCAATATCTCTAAAACCAAACAAAGAACACAATTTTTTTCTAAAAATGTCTTTTAGGTGAGTACAATTTTTAGAAATTTTTAGAATTTCTCGTCAAGGTGGGCAATTGGGCATCATCAAAAAAACAAAAAATCCTCAAAAATGAATTTTACTGCAAAACTATTGCTTATACATAAAAAATAAATAGAACTAAAATTGTTTAGAATGAAATTCTGTCCCCAAAACTTTGATTAAAAATTCTGCAAACTCATCTTTGAACTTTTTGAGCTTTTAAACATCATCAAAATTGAATTTTAATGCAAAAAAATGACCGATGCAATGAGAATGACTAAAATTCAAGTTCTTCAGAATGAAATTCAGCCTCCAAAAATATGAATAAAAATTCATTAAGTTCATTTTTGAGCTTTTTAAAGTTTCAAATATAATTCATTCCTTGAAAAAAAATGAAAAATGAAAAAAAAATGTTCGATCCACCCAAGAGTTTGACTTTCAAAACGATAAAACTCCTCTTCTTCAACGAATAAAAAAACATTAAAAACTTCGCATAATTACTCCATAAAGCCAACCATGGATTTCTCAAAATTACTCCTCGTATTTTCTTCATGTAGCCAACTCACACGTACCCCAACCAACTACAAATACCGTAGACATAAACTCGCAAAACACAAGTTTATTTACACTTCGGAATATTTTTCGCCAGCCTAATCCTTCTTCGCTATCTCCACACGTATTACCCAACTTTACTACTCAAACATACGAAGAAAACGATAAGAATATTAATTATTAATGAAAAAGCTGATCGAGTCGAGTCTGCTTACACTTTGTGACGTTTTGAATGTAAATTTTATCCGCAACGACGGCGTCAAAGTCGAACGAGATTTTTTCGAGTAAGAAGTAAAGAGGTAGATAGGTACTTAAACAGCACGTAATTTGAAATTTGTTTGCTTACTTTATCTGAGCTGCATGGGTAGGGTATGTAAGCTTCAGTACGTGTAGTTGATACACATTTTTTACCTCTGTATCATCGAATTATCGTCGTCGAAATAAAAAACCTCTCGTGGTTGTGTGTAAATGCACAGGGTGTGGTTGGCGTATTACCTCGGCTCATATATTTAACATGGTAATTCATATAGGCGTATGCTGTCGCTCGTATATACCTGAATGTGCTACGGCGTTGTCTGCTCTATCAATTGGATTTTCTCATTTTTCTTTATATACCGTATACGTATAGGTACTTTCTTTTATAAGTTTTTTGTTAAGAAAAAAGAAAAAAATATACGAACAGAGTGACTATATAGCATATACGATGTAACGTACGCTGTTCGACGTAAAATCGGTGTTAATCATGGTTGGTTTGATAGACGTGTATTATATACCTTTATCTAAACTTCCTGTACGTGGCTTTGGTGTATATGGTATAGGTAAGTATATTGTATAAGCGCCAAGAAATTTAGGTCGTTAGATTTTGGTAAGAGAAAAAAATACGTCGTACAAAATATTTTACACAGGTACGTTTGATGAAAATTTTTACCTCGGATCGTAAGTTTCATTTTACAACGCAGACTTCAGCAAAAAGCACCCTAATAAAACTCAACGATTGGTAGGAACGAATGAGACACTAATCTTGGACCGAATTTAAAAATACGATACGTTCCTCGAAAGAAATAAAATTAGCTGATATTTTTCGAAAAAAAAACCACATAGTCCAATTTATACGGAAATGCTCAAGGTTGCGAAAAAATATTTAATGGGTCAGGGTAAAAGAAAGAAAAAAATATCAACAAAAAGGTGTATACCGATGACTACAAAGTTATTTGTACTCGTCCAAGATTACTCTATCATCGTTCGAATAAATCCTTCCGAATTATCTAAGCAAGTCTCACATTCAGACACACATTCGTATCTATACGATTAAATTTATAAACGTAGGAATTTTTTCTCTTTTCTGGCGACGAGCGGATTACACGATTTAAAAATACTATACGTACATCTTGAATCCAAGGACGATTCGTTTCAAATTCTATATTACCTACGTATAAAAATTGAACGGTATTTAATAAGAATAAATTTGAATTTTAAAAACTCGCGTACAATTTCTTTTGACGAATATGGATAATTAAACATCGAAATGAATCTAAATTCGAGAATTTCAGCTCATTCTCAAACTTCGAAGAGGAGCTTTGCTCGAAATTATTCGCACAAATTCCAGACGTCGAATTTTTTCGCACCTAAACGCACTCGTATCCATTCACGTATGCAGTTTACACTGTTTAAAATATTCAAACACGCTTGGAAGCGCAATTTATAGACACTTGAGCGTTTATAATTCATTTCGATCAAATGTGACGTTTCGTTTTTCGGCATCTAAATTCCAAGACGTTGAAAAACTTTTTCAGCGCGGAGATTCGTTCAGGAAAACATTCGAAATGCTTGAAACGAAAGTGAAAACGTAGCAAGAGGGGTGATGCAAAGTATGTCATTCCAAATTCAAAAATACTCATCGAGTCGATGTCAAACTTCCGCAAACTGAATGAGATGCCGTTCAAAAAGCATAAACATACGCGACTACTGTAAAAATAATCGTGATTAGGGTCATTCCACGTCAATTCAAAGATTCTGCCCTTTTTTACAAGGATCTCCCATCTCAAAAATTGAAAACCTACCGTTCTACCAAAAGTACACGATTTTTAATTATTTTTGAAAAATGTGAATATGAATTCTCCATAAAAATTTGACGATTTTTTTCCCATTTTCAGTCACTCACACGGTGACTATTTATAATTATAAAAAGTATATTTGGAAATACGACATTATGCAGGGAAAAAAATTATTTCAAATGCTCTACCAAGGTAAGATAGGTGAGTTCGCCTATGACGCATTTTTTCATTTGTCCAAAACTCTATTTAGCACAATAAAATTTAATTTTTGACCCTAAATTGATCCCCATTCCCTTCCAGAAATGTATAACATTGAAAAAAACGATTTTGACTTTTTTACGTTATCTCAGCTGTTTTTCACTCAATTCAAACATTTGTGAGTTAAGGATAGTTAAAATGAACATCTACATATTTTTTCAGTTTTTAACAACAAAAATAACTTTTAAACAAGTTTTTAAAATTCGACGGTTCATAAAATAATTGACAAATATAGATGTTAAAAATTCACTCTGAAGCTACTTAAATTTTTCCATATTTTTTGGCACTGCGCTGTATCCTTCTCAAAAACTGTTTTTCATTTCGATTTCTACCGAAATTGAAGAGAAGAATTGAACGGATGGAAAAACCAATGCCAGATCAGTATTTAGCAGGTAAAAAAAATCTAAAATTCATTTTTCTTCACTGATTTTTTCATAACCAATCGAAAAAATTCAGGGAAAAAAGTGAATTTTGAGAATTTAAACAAAATAATTCGGAAAAAACTGCCATTATAGGTAGAAGATTCGATTTAAAAATTCACAGTCATTTTATCCCCAAAAATTACGCTACGCGTGAAAGAAACTTCTCTCGGTGTATCATCATTTTTATAACACTTTCGATTAAAAGTAATAATGTGATAAAACCAATAATTAGCTTGAAAAATTCGTCCTATAATCACGTCAAGTTGACAAAGGTCAAAAAAATTAAATACGTTTATCTACCGCTGCGTTTCATCGTTCGCAAAAATTCACTTCAGTATGTTGAATGGTGTCGAAAGTAGGCAGCTAATTTAGAATACTTATATAAAGAAACTATGCAAAATTCGTATTCAGTACAATTTTCAAAAGTTTTTGATCAACCTGAAGCCACGGGTAAGTCACCTTTATACCTATACCTACCCGATTAGCGCAGTGGCAATTATTTCTGCCAATAAAACTACCAATTTGGAAGTTTATTGACAAAAAATGGAGGATCTTCAAATTTTTTGCCATTTTTTTTGCCAAAAGTTCGCGTTTCACGGGTTGACAATTTCATTGCCAATTATTTTCACTATTACTTGGAAATTTATTGATAAGAAATATGATTTGATGTGGATTTGATAAAAAAGTTCCAACAAATTGTCAACTTACTGCCAAAAATGTTAACTTTTACTTATTGCTGGCTGCTCCCAGCTTTAATGTAAATAAAAATACATTTTGATTTCATAGATAACGATCTACACAATTATTTTTGTTTTTTGAAGTAGTGAAATATTAATTCGTAAAAAATGTCTTAAGCTAGGTCCATATGATCAATTAATATTGACAAACTCACTGGTTTGTCAATATTAATTAATCATGTGGACTCATTTTAACCAATTAACGTGTGCTGTTAGGTTTGATAATCCGCCGTTTGTCAATCTGACATGATCATGTAGACCTAGCATTAGGTACTAAAAACTTTGTAATAGGTACGTAGAACTACTGATAATAGTTGCAAAGGAAATAAAACATGAAATATACCTATGAAAATTTGTCTTTTTTTTTAAATTTAAAATGAATAACAGTGCAATTTAGAAAAAAAAAATAGGTAGTTCTATGTTAGAAAATTTTGCTTCAAATGAAAGTTTTCCGAGTGTATCTACGTTTAGTCAAGTAGGTGCTGAAATAGCAGAAAATTATGAAAAAGCATCGGAAACCAGTAATTGCATTCTTTAAAATGATAAGATTCAATCCTGAATTATTTGAAAATTTCTATATCACATCGTCAAAAGTAATCATCAAACAGGGTTGCGTTCAGCTTGAGCTCGAAAACGTGTTTTCGCAAATTGAAATAGTGTGTAAACAAAGAATAGCCAATCAGATTTTTTCGTTTCTGATAGATTCAGTTCGTTTAAATTGAATTTTAAATTTTCTTACTTCACAAAAATTTACTGGCTACTGCAGGTTTGTACGTTTACAAAAATGTACAATTTTATTCCTTTGGGAATGATTGGAAATAGTACGAGATACCGTTTAAATTTTTGATCTGAACATGAGGTAGAAATTAATTTTGAAGTCGATATTATTCATTTATTTTGATCTAATTACCTACATGTGTCAAAAAGTCGAAATAAAGATCTTTATCACTTCCAATTTCGAATACCTACCTACATTTTTCAAAATTATACCACCATAGAATTACATCAGTATAATTTCCTTTTATTCGGGGAGATGTCTCTCTGCCAAAAAAATCTCACTATCATCTTCCTCTTCATCATTATCCAATGAAATAAAAAAAAGTTGCAAAATAGCTTACAGCCTGCTCAAATTTATATTTATTTCTTGATTATTGAGCATTTTATTTTTAATCATGTAATTACGAAAATAAAAGATGAAAATACAAAACTCACAAGCAATACGTGATAATGATAGAAGTAATGTGATAATTTTTCATGTTCGAATTTCAAATCGCAACCAGTAAACTTTGTATTTTTAGAACTAAAATGAAAATGAACGAATTTGCACATGTTCATGATTTGAATTTGTGTAAACATAATTTCAAACTCAAGCTGAACGCACCCCAGGAATTCTTCCAACTATTTACCAACTAATTGCCAATGGCAATTTGAAATCGAGCATTTTCATTGGTGGAAATTCTTCCAACTTTTTGTCACTTTTCTGTCAAAAGTTCGCGTTTCACCAGTTGGCAGTTTTACTGCCACTGAGCGCTAATCGGGTACATGTATATAATATCCAGACTAAAATACAGTTAAGTATTTGAGGCCAATAAAATTATTAGGGGCATAAAATAAATGAACTGCTATCTCTATAAACGAAAGAAAATGTGCTTTTTCATAAAAATTCGCGAAGCCAAGGTATTCCTCTTTACCTTAGTTCATCCTTATCCGTCATCTAACTGTTCGACACAGTAATCGTGAATATTTTCAACCGAATTAACGAAATTTTACATTTTTTACCAAATATTATTAATCTAACAACAAGCATAGCATAAATTTCCAAAATTGTACTATTTTTCGATAAAAAAACGTCGAAATTCGTTAGGAGCATTTCCAAGCCCTTGAACCGAGTGGGACAAAAATCTTTCAAAATGTTGGTATTGATGTACAACGTTCCAAAAAATTTCAACCCCCAACTCCCACCCGAGTTACAGGGCCATATATGCTCAAAATTTAATAGTTTCTATCTCTGAAGGGGGTGGCACAAAAATATTGAAATGTTTACAAATTATAGAATATAGATCCTATAGACGTAAGTATATCTGAGAATTTTTTCAAAAAAAATTTCCCAAATTTTTCGGGGTTGAACGCGGTTTAAAAATTTAAAAACTTCGCCAAAAAGAGGGAAAGAGGAATCCATGAAATTTTTTGTCTCCAAAATTTTTTTATTACACCCTTAGGTACTACATAATAGTTTTTACAGACCCAAAATTGAAGACAAATGGGCAATATGGTTTAAAAAATAGAACCTATATAAAAAGCTCGTTTTTTTTGTTGTTTTTCATCTTGTTATTAGGAGTTTCAAGGTCGATATTTCCAACAAAATAACAATTTTGGGCAGATTATGTCGAAAAACATTCAAATAAACATTTTCTATTGCCAGGCTAATCAAGTGAATAATACTCGGCGGCTCTATTGACAAAAAAAAAAATTAAAAAATGCAAGCAAAATATTTTATAAATCTAAAAAAAAAAAATTTGTACTCATGGAAATAATATCGAGGTACAAGAAAACAAAGGTTTTTGATCAGGTTCGATTTTTTCCTTTCACAACCATTTTCCGGATTGAAAGAAAAATTAAAACAATAAACTGACGATAAAAATAAGCGGTGTCTTCTGCGTTAAGCTCAAATGAAGCAAAGGCGAAAATTTTTTGCAAAAAAAAAACGTTTAAAAGCTGAAATTTCATTTTTTTAACATTCTACAGGGTGTCTAACAAAATTTGTTGAGCAAAAAGTTTGACTTAGTTTGACCTTTTGCATTACTTTTTTGAGGACCACCCCAAACAAAAAATTCTATGCATCTGTATGCCTGGGGCTGCCCCCCCCCGTCTCTGTGCCTTTAGCTACTTTTCTAGACAATAATAAGGAAAACAATTTATCGTTACTTCATATCTTTTCATTTTTTCCTAATTTTAGGTCAAAATTGCCAAAAAATTATTACTTTCATACTAATTGGTACATACCATGATTAGAAACCTTGAAAACACGATTATCCGAACACATAAAATTTTTCCAAAATGCACTACGTCTAAAAATCGCTACTGCATTGATCTTTACGACAAAACAGTAAGTAGATAACATTGCAAACCTAAATGCATATTTTCTCATGAATCAACTTCAAATTTGCTCCTTTCCCAAAAACTGTGAAGTATTTTCCATTTCAGGCATCAAACACGGATTTTGGGAACAAATAGTGACTTTAGTGACTTTTTATGAGACAAAAAGTGACCTATTTTTCGAAAAAAATTATCAATTTTTCAATTTTTTCTAATAAATAAATACACCCCCTCCCCCTATTTTTTCATAACTCAAACTATATTTCTTTCTGCAATGGTGCTGAAAAAACTTTTTTTTTCTGAAGAATCTTTGTTAGTGTATCAATCAACAAGGCTGGTGAACTAATAAGTAGGTAAAAAAAGATTTGATAGGACTTTTTTTTTAGAAATATCAGTATTTTTCTAATTTTATGCAAGAGTGGTAGGCCGTTGGAACCAAGCATAGTGACTTCAAAATGAAAAAAAGGGACCAATAGTGACCTTTTGGCAAAAAAGTGACTTTTAGTGACCACCTTGAAAATAGGGGACAAGTCACTAAAAAAGGCAACTCTGTTTAATTCCTGCCATTTCAAAATTTTCTTCGTAATTTTAATCAAACACCTCTTATGCTTTTCTTTTTTAGTTATTGATAAATAATCGAAGCGACGCCGACCATGAATTCAATGTCGTACGTCAAATGGCCATTTCTTGAACCCATATCGACAATAACACTCTTCGCATTGCTTACACAAATAAACTTTGCGGAAAATATCACCAGGGCCCTCAAAAAGTTCCAAAATGAACAAAACTCCGCCATACCTTACTATCTGAACAACCCACCTATGCTCAAATTGGATTCATCCGACGAGGAAATCCGACTGCAACGCATTCAAAACGAGCGTTTTCAATTCTCAGCATTTCTATCGACCCACAATCACGAATACCCGCAACGTCGCAAACGAGGCAATTTATCTCCACCAGCTCTCAACTACAATTCCAGTTTTGTCATGATGCAAAATCTAATCAACAAATTTCAAGAAGAACTTGCACTCATGAAAGCGAACACATCGTTCATTGCAGAGAATAAAGCTAGAATCAATGCTTTGGAAACGCTGATTAAAGAACGCCAAAAGCTTCGGGACGATTTATTAAAACAGGTCACGGAAAATGATGGCAAAAATGATAAACTTTTGCAAGAAATGGATGAAAAATTGAAAAGTGCATTTTTGAATGGCGTCGTACAAAGTATATTATCAAGGCAGTTTTCATTTGCAGAGGAGCAGCTTAGACTGTACGATTACAACAATTATAAGAATGAATTAGAAAATAATCAAAATCAGACGAATGTCAATTTCAATTTACTACTCAAGTTTGCTGGCTCCGTTCAAAATCCTGAAATTAAATTCAAACTGTATGAGGCTTTATAGTACGGGTGCCAGATGGCTCTATCGTTTCAAAATCGCAAAAGTATGGACCTGAAAAGATATAAAAATTTTGAAATATACGATTGATAGGGGACCTCTCCCCGACCCCAGAACTGCCATTAGAATTTTGAGATCGAATTGCAAACTCGTTCCAGGGGTTCCCAAAGTTATGAGGTTTTACCCCCTACCTTGTCACCTATTTTCGCTTATAAGTTTTGATAGAAGGAAGATAAAAAAACAGATTAGGGCTTAAATCACTCGTAAAGGACTACCATTTATGTATTTGGCAGCATTGGTCTCCTCACCCCGATTTTTACCGAAATAGGGGTTCCTAAAATCCAAATTTGAGAAATTCACTTTTCAAAGATGGAAAATCAAACCAATTTTGCTCCGTTGCTATTTATGCTATTGAAAAATGGTTCAGATGAAAAAGTTTCGCCATTTAATGAGGATTTCAAATATGTGTCAGTTTTTGAGCTAGCGTTGATAGAAATCGAGATATCGCGCATTGAACGAGGAAAAACCGCAACTAACGAAAAATGTGAAATTCAGTAAATGTGCTCCAGGTGCGAAATTATAAATTCCTTATCTTATGATATTGCTTCTTACATTCATAAATCTGATGTAAAAACAGAAGAATGGACCTTAATTAAAAAATTTAAGCATTTCAGTGGTTCCTAAAATGAGTATTTCAATTTAAATCCCATCTTTGGTGTAGTTTTCGTTGAAGTTCAAATGATCGTAAAAGGTAACAGTTTTTGAACAATAGTAGGGCAAAACAAAATTCTATGCCAACTGTAAAACCAAAAATTGCTGCTTGAGTAAAAAATGAAAAAAAAAACGTCATGTTTCTGAATTAATGTTAGCTGTCATGCGAATTTTTTGTCCGGCATATGATACTAGGATACCTTAATTTTTAAACCAAGCTTTTTATTTAAAAGTTCAAATTTCAGTTTTGAAAAAAAAACACTTTGGATACACTTTCTAACAGCGCAAATGAATGGATTTCATAAGCAATACTAGTCTTGAGATTAGGATTTCGAAGTTCGATAAATAAAGCTTGGTTTAAAAATTATAAAATCTTAAATTTTTGTGTAGCATATTACTTATTTGCTAGGTACAGTTTCAGAATGTTCCTAAAACTCAAAATCTTGTTTTAATCCCCACACCACCTCCTTGTTGAACGATCTAAAAAAAAAAACGATATGTCACGAAAAATTTTCAATATATTTGAGCTTTGTCCAAGGTGCATGGAGGGGTGCGGTGTTGGCACCGACTGTGACTCTCTAGGGTTCAGAGATTCCAAAATTCTAATCATTGATATAGCACATTAACCATAGTAAATGTTATTCTTGGTTCTTTCAGCTGATTTCCATCAGGTTATTTTAAGTTTTAAAAATGTTCGAAAGTTAAGCGTGTATCTCGCTAAACGGGATGATTTCACGTGTTTAGCGTAATGACCAAAAATGTTGGAAATTCTACGTAGAACATTTTTTGTCATTATAAATTTATCGTTAGTCTCTTAGTTTTCGAGTTACAGAGCGAAATGTGAAATTTGAATCGACTTTTGTCATTCAAAATGACCGCCATCCCCATTTTGTATCCAGGGGCAACTTTTTTTTCGGGCACTCATGATTAAAATGTTCCTTAGGATGCCCCCATTGCCCACTCAACAAAAACATGCCACACAGGATCGGCAGGGGGTGCAAGGTATCCTAGTATCATATGCCGGACAAAAAATTCGCATGACAGCTAACATTAATTCAGAAACATGCCGTTTTTTTTCATTTTTTACTCAAGCAGCAATTTTTGGTTTTACAGTTGGCATAGAATTTTGTTTTGCCCTACTATTGTTCAAAAAACTGTTACCTTTTACGATCATTTGAACTTCAACGAAAACTACACCAAAGATGGGATTTAAATTGAAATACTCATTTTAGGAACCACTGAAATGCTTAAATTTTTAATTAAGGTCCATTCTTCTGTTTTTAACATCAGATTTATGAATGTAAGAAGCAATATCATAAGATAAGGAATTTATAATTTCGCACCTGGAGCACATTTACTGAATTTCACATTTTTCGTTAGTTGCGGTTTTTCCTCGTTCAATGCGCGATATCTCGATTTCTATCAACGCTAGCTCAAAAACTGACACATATTTGAAATCCTCATTAAATGGCGAAACTTTTTCATCTGAACCATTTTTCAATAGCATAAATAGCAACGGAGCAAAATTGGTTTGATTTTCCATCTTTGAAAAGTGAATTTCTCAAATTTGGATTTTAGGAACCCCTATTTCGGTAAAAATCGGGGTGAGGAGACCAATGCTGCCAAATACATAAATGGTAGTCCTTTACGAGTGATTTAAGCTCTAATCTGTTTTTTTATCTTCCTTCTATCAAAACTTATAAGCGAAAATAGGTGACAAGGTAGGGGGTAAAACCTCATAACTTTGGGAACCCCTGGAACGAGTTTGCAATTCGATCTCAAAATTCTAATGGCAGTTCTGGGGTCGGGGAGAGGTCCCCTATCGATCGTATGTTTCAAAATTTTTATATCTTTTCAGGTCCATACTTTTGGCATTTTTGGCAAGTGGCACCCGTACTATTATGCAACGAAGTGATCTCCAAAGCCACCTTGAATTTCCAAGTGCTACCTCAGCTAAGCAAATTGTTAAGAAAAGAAGTACTTCAGGCATCAACAGACACTTCAGCAAACAAATACCGATTACTTGATCGAACATTATGGACAGAAGGTACAAATGCAGTCGCCACTCTGATATCTTTTACAGAGACTCTTGAGAACACTAACGAGTATGTGAAGATGATGGAAGAGTTTCATGAGAAAATCCAGAGATCGTCGAATATTGAATTGTTAATCTATGCATATTGTGAAGCAATTAAAAAAGCGCCCAACTCGGACAAATTAAATTCAATATTCTATAGATCTAGAATATGGGTAGAAACAGAACTTCGACTACTGATTCTTCAATGTGCGATGAATACAGTTGAATATGGTGGAATTGCGGGAGGATGGGAATTATTAGTTTATAATATAGATTACATAAAAAATTTTCTAAAACACGAGAACTGGACTGTGCGAAATCAATACGAGTCTGTCATAAACAATTTACCAACATCAATAATAAATCTATTTGGTTCTGCGATATGCATAAAAAATTTCCACCTCGATGAATATTTTTATATCTCCGATTCCGGTGAAGTATTGACAGGAAAACCTAGGAAAGCATTTAAACCTGAAACGCCCAAATTCCAATGGTTGGCACATTTTGAGGGACCCTCACTTAGGCCTTTTGCAGGAATCATGTTCAGCAATTCGCAACATGAAGATAACTCATTTCTTGGCGTTGATATCTTGGGTTCTAGTGTTCTTCCATTGAAGAACGAAGATGCTCGTTCATCTTGGGCTCAGAGTACTTGGCTCTTTCACGTCAACGGTGATGGAGTTCAACTATTCCGAAACCGGTCAGCTGATGGGTCAGCTATGAAGTATCTTTATGCTAATATTAATACACGACTATTTTCTGATGAACGTGATGTATATGTATCAAAATCGGAGGATTTTGACCAACCGAAATATTCGAAGTGGGAGTTCGTTGATTGTTCGGATTCACACTAAGCACATAAAATAATTGAAGGTATATACGGCGCGGTTATAATGAATTTCATTTCGACAACTACACCATAAAAGACGTATAGTATAATTATACATATGCAAAATTGTAATCAATATCAGAAAAATAATAATTATGTATTACATTCAAAATATTTATCATGAGTAAAAAAAATCAATTTTTCGAAGTTTCGTAAGAATAATAATTTTGCATCGTGTTTTTTTCATTTCCTCTTTTTATTTCAATCAAGACATCGAACATTAGTCCAAGTCGTAAATTTTTACGATTTTTTCTATCTTAGTTCGTCGAATTTTGCAGCAAATAGAATCGAATCAATTTACGTTTTAATTACCGATGTGAAATTAGAAATATGAGTATGATAAAATAAAATCAATTTCAGGCAATTCTAATATTATTTTCAGTTATTTTATTGAAAAGAACAAATAAATACAGAATCTCAGGGTGAAAATTTTGATGTACCTATCTACCTTAAACATCAAAAATAATTTTTTTACAATTTGAGACGATTTTTGTTCATTCTAATTTGAATTCTTCAAAAAAAAAATTTGTAATTTCTAAGTTGATTTCGATAAAAGCCAGGCATCGGACCGAAATTTCGAAAAAAATAGTAACTTTAGTAACTTTTTTTCTGAAAAAAGTAACAAATTTTTTGTGAAAAAGTAACCAATTTTTCAATTTTTCGCCTTTAAAAAATTATTAATACCCCCTCCTCCCCATTTTTTTTCAAACTTGTTTTTTTCTCTGTAATTTTACTACCGAAGAGAGAGAAAAAAATTTCATCTAAGAATGAGTTTTATCAGTGGCGTAGCCAGGAATTTCTCATGGGGTGAGTCAGAACTTTCATGGAACTTTCATAAATTTTTGGAAAGTTCTAAGTTTACTTCCATGCCAATTATTTTGGCCTCAAAACTCCAAAATAATAAGAAATCTAAGCAGTAGGCGTCAAAATCTGTCTTTGGAGAGTACAAAATTGCCATGTATAATTTATTTAACTGTGATTTTGTTCATGCCCGAGCGAAGCGAGGGCGAAACTTCGAAAAAATTGGATTTTCAATGCCTAAAACAGGCATTGGAAACCATTTTTTTCGTATAATTGCCTCAAATAATTCATTAAACTGTGATTTTGTTCATGCCCGAGCGAAGCGAGGGCGAAGATTTGAAAAATTTAATTTTGTATGTCCAAAAAAGACATTTTGCATGTAAATTTTATGATTTCGTTTTGCCATTTTTTTGCGAGTTGAGCGAAAAAAGTAAGTAACTTTGGAGCTGAAAAAGTAACTAAAGTAACTTTTTAACCAAAAAAGTAACCAAAAGTAACCGAGCTTGAAAAAAGTAACCAAGTTACTTTAAAGTAACCGCCGTCCGACGCCTGTAAAAGCATATAATTTTTGACAAATTTTACCTCTAATTTCTAAATTTTGGGAGTGTTATATCCGAGAGGGAGCATTATATCGAGAAGTTACTTTTACATTAGGTAAATGGGACTGGTCTAACGACTGAAAAAAATCCGCGTTATAACGAGGCCTTACAGTATTTTTTTTACTTAAGAATACCATATGTTCAAAAATAATACGAAATCTATTTTTTTACAATTATTGTAGTTGAACTAATTTTAAATATAATCTTTGTTAAAGATGAACCTACAACATGGGAAATTATTAGAAAATCGAACAGGAGGCTAACAGAAATTACTTTCCGTACTCTACAATTTTCCCAACTTTTATTGGAAATGCATTTTAGTAGTAAGTATAAGGGCAGACCTAAGACACTATAAGACAATTCATTAAAATATACCCTATATCATTACTGAAAATCACAATTCTAAAATTTTCAAAAAATCCTCAGTAGAAATATCCTTCATTTAACCTAGAAAAAGCACTAATTTTCATAGCTTTTTCCTTCCAATTTTTATACAAAAATTGATGTTTCCGCGCCAATCTGCCCAGAATTTGATATCATTTTTACAAAAATCACACAATTTATTCTTAAAAGCGATTAATTATTTACCTACTATTTTTCAAAGCGCACGAACGTTCAAGCAAAAATCAATGTGAATATTTAGCCTTATTTAACCTATCTCTGACAGAAATCACTGTATTTCATTTTCACCAAGGTAGGTACACAATAAAATTTATCATCCTTTATTTTCCCCTGAATTTCATAGATTTTGTCACGTATTTTTAAGACGTGGTCCACACCCCAAAATTGATGTTTTTTGACCTTTTTTAAAAACATTTTTAAACATTTATTTGATAAGATAGGATTCTATCTCAAACATACGGTTAACTTTGTCAATTCTGGTGTTGCCAGATAATTTCTCTGTTCAGTTTGACCAGATTTAGCTTTAAAAAATTTAAAAATTTTCGTAATTGCTACAAAATTAGTACATATAACTTGGATAGTGCATCAAATTTCAAATTACTTAACAACTTATTCGATTATTTACAATTATCAAAAAAAATGACGAGTCTTTTTAATGCATAATTTTCAATTCAGAAACGTTTTAATGAGTACACGGTAATCCTGTTTTTACAAAAGTTCATCCCAAAGACTCCATAGAATTTAAGATTTTTCCAAAAGGAAAACTATCATCAGGGTCTTCTCTAGATGGCAAATGAAAGGGTTCTAATATTATCTGAATGGATGCGATCGCAGGAGCATCTCTGTCCATCTCCACGCATTTCAACATATCCGAAATCGCTTTCACATCATTATATTCTGGGAGAGATGGTGCGTATCTTGCCATTACATGAGCATCTGCATCGCTAAATTGATTGTACAACCACCTAATAAATTTCATGAATGATCTTTCAGAAATTTTGTACTTTTCTAACCGACCACGAAACTGCATAATATACGGGTCGTTTGTGAATCGTTCCGCTTTCGAGGAAATCATTTCGGAAATAGCATCACAAAAAGACAGCCTATCTGGTTTTCCATAAATAGTCTCTCCAGTTTTGTTGTTGATCGCCATTGGATAATTCTTCCTGACATGGTCTTTAATTTTTGATCGAGTCGCAAGTATAAGCAGTGGTCTGGCACAGTTATCCTGAAAAATTTAAACATGGAATGCCTAATCAAGAAACACGTAGCCTAAAATTTGACGAGCTACTCTTTCGAATGAAAAAATCTCGAGAAATTCTAACTCATAATCACGAATTTAGAATAAATTATCTACCATTTAGATTGTGGGTTTGACGAAATAAATGAAAATTTTGGCTCACCTTCTCGAATTTCATTGCACCTAACTCTTTATCCTTTACAGAAAGTTTTTTTTCGTGATCAATTTTCATTTTGACCACCTTCTTGGCGAACCGTTTCACATCAGATGTCGCATTCTCGATGCCCTCTAATTCAAGCAGTATCTCGGCTTCCTCAAAATTCAGAAAAATAATATTTCAGAAGTGCATAGGGTTTCATGATACAGGAATTTCATTAGTATTTATATGTACTTACCTCACTCAGGTCAGTTGAATGACAAACGGAATAATTTAGAAATACAATGAATAATGAACACAACACTATAGATAACATCATTACAAAATTCATTCTGTATAAAAGACGTTTTTTCAATTCATGAACTGTCTTACACATTGAACTTGCAAACGTATCTCGTTAATAATCATGAAGAATCTCATCGAAATAAAGATTTATCAGGAGAGATAATTGTACATCAGATTACAATTTTCTTCCCGTTTTTTTTTTCATGATAATTTCGCAGGTGGAGCCTTTTTTGAATAAATCATTTAGACGAAGACTACGCATATTTGAGAAAGTAATCGCTGAGGGTGTTGATTGCATTTTTTTGAAATTTGTGAAAGTTGAATGCGAAAAATTGTAAATTTTTGAAATTATATTGGAAAATAGTCCGTATTTAGTAAAAAATATGGTGAAATATTCCTTTTTTTGTAATTTTTTTTCTGAGGGAAATGAACGTGCTCACAAAAAAACTACCTTAAAAATTAGTTGAAAATTAATAGTTTTGTTTTATTTTTTTTTTTTTAAATGAAAAATTGCATGTTTATGAGTTCTTATGGAGTGTCCTAGACCTGCCCTTATACTACCTACTCATTTTTTTAAAACCGTATTCTTGGATATAAAACGAACCCAAACACCATCAAAAAATGAAAGTTTTGGAGCTCAGCTTTATTGTTCAACTCAAAAAATTAAAAACAATAAACTATAGTCATAAAATATCAAAAAAGTATTGATTATGGCTAAACCACGTGACTTTTAAAATTTTGAAACTCCAAATCTCAAATCCTACATAGTCTAAGGGAAGCACGAAGTTCTTCAAATAGGACAGCACGACGATGGGCAAAGAGTAACGATACTCGCAGAAGCAGACAACTGGTTTCAAACGGCTTAGGCAGATTCTGGAACGCCGAGGGTCGCGGGTCAAAACTGCATATAACTGAACTTCATATAATACAGTTCAGTACTGTAATCTAAGTTATAATGGAAGTAGATGTTTGTATACACACAGTGCCTCTAGGTCAACTTGAAGAACAGAAAGTAAGTAATTTTGTTACATGAAGATCGTTAACGCGTTGAGTTAAAAAAATTGATAAAATTCATTGCTTAAGAAAGTTAAACAATTTTACATTCAATTGTGTTGACGTGGTATCGTTTTTCGAAAAAAAATTGTACGTACCTATAAAAATAATATCTTTGGTACCTATTGGAAAATTTCGGAAGTATTCTCATACGATAACAACAGAATAACTTGAATGCAAGGGTAAGTCTCTTTATAGACAAAGTAAGAAATAAAATATTTACTTTAGTAAAATAAAACACCTGACCGTTGAATTTTTTTATTATGAAACATTTTCGAAATTGGTTTACACTTTTTTTTTCGAAAACCTGAACTTACCCTGCCTGAACCGTCAAAATTAAACTACAAGTGTTATTCAAAAAAAAGTAAAAATTGAAAAAAAATTCCAAAAATAATATTAATGCAGAATTTTAGATGTACCAAAAAATACAGGGTATATATAGATTTTTAAGATTCAA